>OU015468.1:8690408-9921160 GCA_907164805.1 Brachyptera putata | reverse complement strand
ATTGGACTCTACCATGGTGAGTACACTAAGTTGTTTTCGCTCTAAAATCTCTAAATTAACGCGATTTAGGAACGGAGACCGGATTTGTGTTCCAATTTTATCACACTACACATACATAACAACAGAACTGAGAAATTCAACCAAAAATTTCAAGCGACAAAAAAATTTGGCCAAAATGTACAGGGTTAACTAAGGTACTTTTGGACCTTCGCAATTAATTTCTATGAACTGGTGAGAGCTATGATGTTCTAGTATTTTTTTAAGAGTATAACTTGATGGTCCCTAAATCCTCAGCAAATTTGGCTATACTCGCATCAGCCATTTCCAAGAAAAAGGTGTCTGAATTTCCCAAAAACTGCAATTTCCAGCCACTTTTCAGAGTCATAAAAAATCATCATTTTTGATTCGGCTAAATTTTGTAGGAAGACAAGAGGACATTTCAGAAGAGTTATTCCGTTGAAATTTTGCTAATAATGCTAATGGAAAAGTAATTAGAAGGATTCCAGAATTCTATAATATGGGACTCTACCATGGTGAGTACACTAAGTTGTTTTTCGCTCTAAAATCTCTAAATTAAACGCGATTTAGGAACGGAGACCGGATTTGTGTTCCAATTTATCACACTACACATACATAACAACAGAACTGAGAAATTCAACCAAAAATATCAAGCGACAAAAAAATTTGGCCAAAATGTACAGGGTTAACTAAGGTACTTTTGGACCTTCCACAATTAATTTCTATGAACTGGTGAGAGCTATGATGTTCTAGTATTTTTTTAAGAGTATAACTTGATGGTCCCTAAATCCTCAGCGAATTTGGCTATACTCGCATCAGCCATTTCCAAGAAAAAGGTGTCTGAATTTCCCAAAAACTGCAATTTCCAGCCACTTTTCAGAGTCATAAAAAATCATCATTTTTGATTCGGCTAAAATTTTGTAGGAAGACAAGAGGACATTTCAGAAGAGTTATTCCGTTGAAATTTTGCTAATAATGCTAATGGAAAAGTAATTAGAAGGATTCCAGAATTCTATAATATGGGACTCTACCATGGTGAGTACACTAAGTTGTTTTTCGCTCTAAAATCTCTAAATTAAACGCGATTTAGGAACGGAGACCGGATTTGTGTTCCAATTTTATCACACTACACATACATAACAACAGAACTGAGAAATTCAACCAAAATTTCAAGCGACAAAAAAATTTGGCCAAAATGTACAGGGTTAACTAAGGTACTTTTGGACCTTTCGCAATTAATTTCTATGAACTGGTGAGAGCTATGATGTTCTAGTATTTTTTTAAGAGTATAACTTGATGGTCCCTAAATCCTCAGCAAATTTGGCTATACTCGCATCAGCCATTTCCAAGAAAAAGGTGTCTGAATTTCCCAAAAACTGCAATTTCCAGCCACTTTTCAGAGTCATAAAAAATCATCATTTTTGATTCGGCTGAAATTTTGTAGGAAGACAAGAGGACATTTCAGAAGAGTTATTCCGTTGAAATTTTGCTAATAATGCTAATGGAAAAGTAATTAGAAGGATTCCAGAATTCTATAATATGGGACTCTACCATGGTGAGTACACTAAGTTGTTTTTCGCTCTAAAATCTCTAAATTAACGCGATTTAGGAACGGAGACCGGATTTGTGTTCCAATTTTATCACACTACACATACATAACAACAGAACTGAGAAATTCAACCAAAAATTTCAAGCGACAAAAAAATTTGGCCAAAATGTACAGGGTTAACTAAGGTACTTTTGGACCTTTCGCAATTAATTTCTATGAACTGGTGAGAGCTATGATGTTCTAGTATTTTTTTAAGAGTATAACTTGATGGTCCCTAAATCCTCAGCAAATTTGGCTATACTCGCATCAGCCATTTCCAAGAAAAAGGTGTCTGAATTTCCCAAAAACTGCAATTTCCAGCCACTTTTCAGAGTCATAAAAAATCATCATTTTTGATTCGGCTTAAATTTTGTAGGAAGACAAGAGGACATTTCAGAAGAGTTATTCCGTTGAAATTTTGCTAATAATGCTAATGGAAAAGTAATTAGAAGGATTCCAGAATTCTATAATATGGGACTCTACCATGGTGAGTACACTAAGTTGTTTTTCGCTCTAAAATCTCTAAATTAAACGCGATTTAGGAACGGAGACCGGATTTGTGTTCCAATTTTATCACACTACACATACATAACAACAGAACTGAGAAATTCAACCAAAAATTTCAAGCGACAAAAAATTTGGCCGAAATGTACAGGGTTAACTAAGGTACTTTTGGACCTTTCGCAATTAATTTCTATGAACTGGTGAGAGCTATGATGTTCTAGTATTTTTTTAAGAGTATAACTTGATGGTCCCTAAATCCTCAGCAAATTTGGCTATACTCGCATCAGCCATTTCCAAGAAAAAGGTGTCTGAATTTCCCAAAAACTGCAATTTCCAGCCACTTTTCAGAGTCATAAAAAATCATCATTTTTGATTCGGCTAAAATTTTGTAGGAAGACAAGAGGACATTTCAGAAGAGTTATTCCGTTGAAATTTTGCTAATAATGCTAATGGAAAAGTAATTAGAAGGATTCCAGAATTCTATAATATGGGACTCTACCATGGTGAGTACACTAAGTTGTTTTTCGCTCTAAAATCTCTAAATTAAACGCGATTTAGGAACGGAGACCGGATTTGTGTTCCAATTTTATCACACTACACATACATAACAACAGAACTGAGAAATTCAACCAAAAATTTCAAGCGACAAAAAAATTTGGCCAAAATGTACAGGGTTAACTAAGGTACTTTTGGACCTTTCGCAATTAATTTCTATGAACTGGTGAGAGCTATGATGTTCTAGTATTTTTTTAAGAGTATAACTTGATGGTCCCTAAATCCTCAGCAAATTTGGCTATACTCGCATCAGCCATTTCCAAGAAAAAGGTGTCTGAATTTCCCAAAAACTGCAATTTCCAGCCACTTTTCAGAGTCATAAAAAATCATCATTTTTGATTCGGCTAAAATTTTGTAGGAAGACAAGAGGACATTTCAGAAGAGTTATTCCGTTGAAATTTTGCTAATAATGCTAATGGAAAAGTAATTAGAAGGATTCCAGAATTCTATAATATGGGACTCTACCATGGTGAGTACACTAAGTTGTTTTTCGCTCTAAAATCTCTAAATTAAACGCGATTTAGGAACGGAGACCGGATTTGTGTTCCAATTTTATCACACTACACATACATAACAACAGAACTGAGAAATTCAACCAAAAATTTCAAGCGACAAAAAAAATTTGCCAAAATGTACAGGGTTAACTAAGGTACTTTTGGACCTTTCGCAATTAATTTCTATTCACTGGTGGGAGCTATGATGTTCTAGTATTTTTTTAGTAGTATAACTTGATGGTCCCTAAATCCTCAGCAAATTTGGCTATACTCGCATCAGCCATTTCCAAGAAAAAGGTGTCTGAATTTCCCAAAAACTGCAATTTCCAGCCACTTTTCAGAGTCATAAAAAATCATCATTTTTGATTCGGCTAAAATTTTGTAGGAAGACAAGAGGACATTTCAGAAGAGTTATTCCGTTGAAATTTTGCTAATAATGCTAATGGAAAAGTAATTAGAAGGATTCCAGAATTCTATAATATGGGACTCTACCATGGTGAGTACACTAAGTTGTTTTTCGCTCTAAAATCTTTAATTAAACTCGATTTAGGAACGGAGACCGGATTTGTGTTCCAATTTTATCACACTACACATACATAACAACAGAACTGAGAAATTCAACCAAAATTTCAGAGCGACAAAAAATTTTGACCGAAATGTACAGGGTTAACTAAGGTACTTTTGGACCTTTCGCAATTAATTTCTATGAACTGGTGAGAGCTATGATGTTCTAGTATTTTTTTAAGAGTATAACTTGATGGTCCCTAAATCCTCAGCAAATTTGGCTATACTCGCATCAGCCATTTCCAAGAAAAAGGTGTCTGAATTTCCCAAAAACTGCAATTTCCAGCCACTTTTCAGAGTCATAAAAAATCATCATTTTTGATTCGGCTAAAATTTTGTAGGAAGACAAGAGGACATTTCAGAAGAGTTATTCCGTTGAAATTTTGCTAATAATGCTAATGGAAAAGTAATTAGAAGGATTCCAGAATTCTATAATATGGGACTCTACCATGGTGAGTACACTAAGTTGTTTTTCGCTCTAAAATCTCTAAATTAAACGCGATTTAGGAACGGAGACCGGATTTGTGTTCCAATTTTATCACACTACACATACATAACAACAGAACTGAGAAATTCAACCAAAAATTTCAAGCGACAAAAAAATTTTGCCAAAATGTACAGGGTTAACTAAGGTACTTTTGGACCTTTCGCAATTAATTTCTATGAACTGGTGAGAGCTATGATGTTCTAGTATTTTTTTATGAGTATAACTTGATGGTCCCTAAATCCTCAGCAAATTTGGCTATACTCGCATCAGCCATTTCCAAGAAAAAGGTGTCTGAATTACCCAAAAACTGCAATTTCCAGCCACTTTTCAGAGTCATGAAAAATCATCATTTTTGATTCGGCTAAAATTTTGTAGGAAGACGAGAGGACATTTCGAAAGAGTTATTCCGTTGAAATTTTGCTAATAATGCTAATGGAAAAGTAATTAGGAGGATTCCAGAATTCTATATAGGACCCTACCATGGTGAGTACACTAAGTTAATTTTCACTCTAAAATCTTTAAATTAAACTCGATTTTGAAACGGAGACCGGATTTGTGTTCGAATTTGATAACCATATGAATAAATAACAACAGAACTGAGAAATCCAACAATGAATTTCAGAGGACAAAAATTTTTGACCGAAATGTACAGGGTTAACCAAGGTACTTTTGGACCTTTCGCAATTAATTTCTATGAACTGGTGAGAGCTATGATGTTCTAGTATTTTTTTATGAGTATAACTTGATGGTCCCTAAATCCTCAGCAAATTTGGCTATACTCGCATCAGCCATTTCCAAGAAAAAGGTGTCTGAATTACCCAAAAACTGCAATTTCCAGCCACTTTTCAGAGTCATCAAAAATCATCATTTTTGATTCGGCTAAAATTTTGTATGAAGACGAGAGGGCATTTCGAAAGAGTTATTCCGTTGAAATTTTGCTAATAATGCTAATGGAAAAGTGATCAGAAGGATTCCAGAATTCTATATAGGACCCTACCATGGTGAGTACACTAAGTTAATTTTCACTCTGAAATCTTTAAATTTAACTCGATTTTGAAACGGAGACCGGATTTGTGTTCGTATTTGATAATCATATGAATAAATAACAACAGAACTGAGAAATTCAACAATGAATTTCAGAGGACAAAAAATTTTGACCGAAATGTACAGGGTTAACTAAGGTACTTTTGGACCTTTCGCATCAATTTCTATGAACTGGTGAGAGCTATGATGTTCTAGTATTTCTTTATGAGTATAACTTGATGGTCCCTAAATCCACAGCAAATTTGGCTATACTCGCATCAGCCATTTCCAAGAAAAAGGTGTCTGAATTACCCAAAAACTGCAATTTCCAGCCACTTTTCAGAGTCATAAAAAATCATTATTTTTGATTCGGCTAAAATTATGTAGGAAGTCGAGAGGACATTTCGAAAGAGTTATTCCGTAGATATTTTGCTAATAATGCCAATGGAAAAGTAATTAGAAGGATTCCAGAATTCTATATAGGACCCTATATACCATGGTGAGTACACCAAGTTGATTTTTGCTCTAAAATCTTTAAATTAAACTCGATTTTGAAACGGAGACCGGATTTGTGTTCGAATTTGATAACCATATGAATAAATAACAACAGAACTGAGAAATTCAACAATGAATTTCAGAGGACAAAAATTTTTGACCGAAATGTACAGGGTTAACTAAGGTACTTTTGGACCTTTCGCAATTAATTTCTATGAACTGGTGAGAGCTATGATGTTCTAGTATTTTTTTATGAGTATAACTTGATGGTCCCTAAATCCTCAGCAAATTTGGCTATACTCGCATCAGCCATTTCCAAGAAAAAGGTGTCTGAATTACCCAAAAACTGCAATTTCCAGCCACTTTTCAGAGTCATCAAAAATCATCATTTTTGATTCGGCTAAAATTTTGTAGGAAGACGAGAGGACATTTCGAAAGAGTTATTCCGTTGAAATTTTGCTTATAATGGTAATGGAGAAGTAATTAGAAGGATTCCAGAATTCTATATAGGACCCTATATACCATGGTGAGTACACCAAGTTCATTTTTGCTCTAAAATCTTCAAATTAGACTCGATTTTGAAACGGAGACCGGATTTGTGTTCGAATATGATAACCATATGAATAAATAACAACAGAACTGAGAATTTCGACAGTGAATTTCAGAGGACAAAAATTTTTGACCGAAATGTACAGGGTTCTAAGGTACTTTTGGACCTTTCGCAATTAATTTCTATGAACTGGTGAGAGCTATGATGTTCTAGTATTTTTTTATGAGTATAACTTGATGGTCCCTAAATCCTCAGCAAATTTGGCTATACTCGCATCAGCCATTTCCAAGAAAAAGGTGTCTGAATTACCCAAAAACTGCAATTTCCAGCCACTTTTCAGAGTCATCGAAAATCATGATTTTAGATTCGGCTAAAATTTTGTAGGAAGACGAGAGGACATTTCGAAAGAGTTATTCCGTAGAAATTTTGCTAATAATGCCAATGGAAAAGTAATTAGAAGGATTCCAGAATTCTATATAGGACCCTATATACCATGGTGAGTACACCAAGTTCATTTTTGCTCTAAAATCTTTAAATTAAACTCGATTTTGAAACGGAGACTGGATTTGTGTTCGAATTTGATAACCATATCAATAAATAACAACAGAACTGAGAAATTCAACAATGAATTCCAGAGGACAAAAATTTTTGACCGAAATGTACAGGGTTAACTAAGGTACTTTTGGACCTTTCGCAATTAATTTCTATGAACTGGTGAGAGCTATGATGTTCTAGTATTTTTTATGAGTATAACTTGATGGTCCCTAAATCCTCAGCAAATTTGGCTATACTCGCATCAGCCATTTCCAAGAAAAAGGTGTCTGAATTACCCAAAAACTGCAATTTCCAGCCACTTTTCAGAGTCATCAAAAATCATCATTTTTCATTCGGCTAAAATTGTGTAGGAAGACGAGAGGACATTTCGAAAGAGTTATTCCGTTGAAATTTTGCTAATAATGCTAATGGAAAAGTAATTAGAATGATTCCAGAATTCTATATAGGACCCTATATACCATGGTGAGTACACCAAGTTCATTTTCGCTCTAAAATCTTTAAATTAAACTCGATTTTGAAACGGAGACCGGATTTGTGTTCGAATTTGATAACCATATGAATAAATAACAACAGAACTGAGAAATTCAACAATGAATTTCAGAGGACAAAAATTTTTGACCAAAATGTACAGGGTTTTAACTGAGGTACTTTTGGACCTTTCGCAATCAATTTCTATGAACTGGTGAGAGCTATGATGTTCTAGTATTTTTTTATGAGTATAACTTGATGGTCCCTAAATCCTCAGCAAATTTGGCTATACTCGCATCAGCCATTTCCAAGAAAAAGGTGTCTGAATTACCCAAAAACTGCAATTTCCAGACACTTTTCAGAGTCATCAAAAATCGAAAAAGCTGAAAAATGAGTAAATAATTTGTGAACATTCGGATATGAATTGATTTGTGTGAAGAGAGAAGAACCTAAATATATCAAGTACTTTATTGTTCTGCTACAGCTCAAAACAATTTTGATTATGCTATTTGTACAAATGAATTTTGGACTCTAAATTGAAATCTATTTTCAAGCAAGACCTCATGTATGTTCTAATTTTAATTTTACTATCACATAACCTCAGAACTGAGAAATCTAGCAAGAAGCTTTTTGACACCTGAAAATAGGAAAAAATCAAGTGGGCCATGACTAAGATGCATTGAGGGTTGCGTTGGTTTGTCGGTCTCTTATGGTGTCTGATTAGGCTCTCAATCTCGTTCTATTTCGTGAGTACTTTGCTTTGGTATACCGATCACCAGAGTTAGGTAGGAACTTAACGAAAGGAACGCGTTCCTTTTACGGGAACTTTTATGCGAACGCGTTCCTATCATTAGGCAGTAACTTTCAACAGAATCACATTACTTTTTATCGGAAACGAGAAACTAAATTAACGTTCTTTTCAAAGTTCCTTTTGAACAAATTGTACTTCAAGAATGCATACGCAACGAGGAAAACATTGTCTATTTGTAAGATCGGATTAGGATTTCGTCTTTGGCCTTTTGTCGAACACGCTATTCACTCAGCCTATAATCCCTAATCCCTGCCGTCCATCCTGTATCTTATCATTTTCAGACTTATTTTACGGTATTATCATACGATCTTTTCGTACATTGTCCTAGTTTAATGTCTCAAATTGACCGAGCGTCAGAGTAGGGTTGGAGAAAAATGTCAATCAGCTTATACAGGTAATGCATTACAAGAAAATCATCACTACCTGGTGACGTCGTCACAATGAGAACCCTGCCAGTCCTTGTGATAAAATCATATGATTATTATTTTAAATATAGTGTTGTGGTAGTGTTTTATCAACTAGGAAAACACCATATATGCGTTGTAAGACGAGTGAATAGTAATAGTATGGGAACAAATGGGTAAAAACTGCTTCGAGTGGTACCAATTTAGCACATTTTATGTTTTTTCTTCAAAATGGCTGACCCGATCAAGCTGAAATTTTTTAGAAATGTGTACCAAAATGTAATTCAACTTCACGCGAAATTTCATTTTTTTGGAAAATAAAAATATTTTCTTTTTTTTTCCGCCATGTTATTCTAATGGGAGTTTTTGAAATTTCTTAAATTCATAAAAAAAAAAAGTTACTCCCCGATAATGCCACAAAACAATACAGATCTAAGTTAGATGAGGAACCATATTGAAAAAAAGTTTGAGGTTGATAGATGTAGCTGTTTGACCTGTAGAGAACCGACAAAAAAACATGAAAAAAAAAAAAAAAAAAAAAAAAAATAAAAACAAACACCAATTTTTTTCAGTATGTCAAATTGAATCCTCGCTAAAGCTCGTCTAATAATGATTGAAAAATTATTGAATTGATTATGATAATTTACTGTTTGAACAGGATGGAAGAGGGGGGAGGGGAAGGGGGGTGTGAAATTCCACGAAAATACTACAAATATACAAACAAAAAAATCCACGCCGGTAACTTTCAGAGGAACTTCAAAGGAACTCAATTTTTTGGAGAACTTTTGAGGAACTTCCTTTTACTAGTTCCTTTTTAGATCGAGTAACGAGAATTGAAACCATTTCCTTTATTTGAGGAACTTACCCAACACAGCCGATCGCTGCTCTACCTAGTGTTCTCTTATATAAACTTGATGTCATACCCTCTAGGCCTACATACCAAAAAAAAATTATCATTCAAGATGCAGTGGAAAATAAGCGGTAATTTGAAAAACATGCAAATAGGAACGGAAAGTTTTCCAATTCTCATAATTAGATGAGCGTAGCAAAGATTTTCATTCCATATACCGAAAAATGTTGGGCTTGGTTTTTGTTATTTTTTTTTTTTTTTTGGAATTTTGAACGCAGCATACAGGTCAAGAAAATTGACCAATCGGCTGCAAACGTTTTTCGAAGATTGACCTCACACCAGAATAGGTTGGGATTGTTTTTCAGAAAAATCGGTAGAACGTTTTTTCCGGGAAAAATGTGGAAAATTTGGAGAATCCCCATAAGTATAAAATACTTCGAGACGAAAATTTTTCAAAGGCTTTCAAATTCATACAGAATATGAAAACAACTATCATACACATTTTCAATAATTTGAACAACAATCGGTGAGACATAACGAAGAAAGGGCAATAAAAGTATACATTTTATCAAATATCAGGAGGTTGCTCTATAAATAGCAACAAGTTGCAGGTAAGGTTTTTCAGCATGTGAAGTCCAAGGTCTGTAGATGTAGATTAAGCTGACAGAGTATTTTTCAATTCCAGATTTCCATACTTCTACGCTCATCTCACAACGCACATTCTGCGTTTTCCTAGTATATTATTATTTTAATTATTGTTATACTGTAGTAAAGTAACTGTATTGCTACAGTTTTCAATTCATTATATCTATATTCTTGTTTTAGTTGCTAAAATGCCAAAATGCTCAGTACTAGGCTGAAGATCAGATTATCGTACACATTTAACCTCACTATCTCAGTTTTCTTACGAGCGGGTCGGTTTCTACCGGCCGGATTCGTTCGGGAGGGTTAGGCTCCTAGTCAGAGCCGAGGAGATTGTAAAGCTATGTTCATCAACTATTTGTACCGGTAGTCTAGTTGACTCGAGCGGTACGACGTCTGCTTGGCATCCTGGCGAACGTCTATACCCAGGCCATCCTTCTTTTTTATACTTTTTGAAATATTATATAAATGCTTTTGTCCAAAGGTTTTGAGTCGGGAAGATTTTTTCAAGCCGATATTGTTTAGCGACCAATAATTCCAATATTGGTCGCACCCCGGGGGAACCCTCTAGAACGAATCCGGCCGGTGGCCGGATTTGTTCTGGAGTGGCCGACCCACTTATGTTTTCTTGCTAGCTAGCATTGCTGACAGCTGTTATAAGGTGAGCCAGCGTGAACATGAAGTTACCGTAGTTCCCTTCATCACCACTACATTACTCACAATCGGTATAGGCCTAGGCCTAACCATATTTTTGACCCATAATAGGTAAATACTTTTGAAAATTGGGAGGGATAGGGAGTTACGACACCAACGGAACCCTCAGTGCATCTCTGCCTAAACCAACAAATAACTCATACTGTTTTAACCTTGGCAGATTCCACGTAGGTAATATTGTTATACATAGCGAGCACATTGCAACGAATTTCATTTGTTTTTTAAATTATTCATAGTGCCTGAAGGCTTTGGTTCAAGTGTGATGGGTGAAGTTCATTGTTTTAGCAACCCATTGAAAGTACCGGTATTTTGATGCACTTGCACAAAAAAATGGCAGATCTTTATGGGAAGCATTCATTTATAATCCATCATGTTCAAGGGTGTTTTGAACTTATAAATAATAACAATTGTTAAAGTGCAGTGGCTTCATTCAACAAATTCAATCAAGAGTCAAGACCAACTAGAAAACACCGATTTCAGGATTGAAAATTTTAAATTGGTTACAAAGCGCTATACGGTACAACAATTTTACCTCACCGTTTACGTACACGCTTGTGACTCACAATGGTGAGTCAGATGTACCCACCCGACTTACTATAACTCACTTGAATCAAGAGAGAAGTCTAACGGAAACAGGGCAATCTCATGAGGGTAAGCTGGTGGTTCTCTCCTCTGGGTCTCGGCTGCATTGTCCCTGGAGACCGATTAGATTCTTGTTGTTTAGCATCTAGTGAGAAACAAAGAACTTTCATTAACGATATAGTTATGCCAGATACATGACCAACGCATGGGGGATCGCACCTAGGCATAGGCATTGAGTATGGGGTAATAAACTCAATGGCATAGATGTGTATCCCATAAGGGTAGGCCTATCCTAGGCTTAAATGTAAATGCTTTTAAAGTTAGGTTAGAGTAACCTAAGCCTATTACTGGCCGTACTATTGTTATCGCCACTTCAATAATGAGGCTTGATGTGTGACAGCATCAAGTATTGTTGTATACATCAAGATAGCATTCAATCAGATATGAAAACCTACAATAGGCATAGGCCCTATTGCCTCGTGTCATTGTGTCGTTGCATTATTGCCTTGGCATCAAATGTGAGAAAGTTACCGTAGGTATTTATTGAAACGCAACTTTTGCTAAATCATTGAGATTGTAGTGTTCCAATCTCAATGGCTAAATGAACAAACATTATTATTATTATTAGAAACCTGGGCCAATCAGGCCTAGCTCAATGGCCTAGCCAACTCAATGGCCTAGCCTACAACCTCAATGGCATTAAGTATATAGTCTTAAAGACTATAAAGACTATATAGCCTACTTAATGTCAATGGCCTAGGGCATTGAATTTGTCTAGGATCAGCCTACTTACCATGATTATTGTTATCATCACCTCTCTACTGTTGGATCAAGTACAGAAATACGCTGATTTTGATCACGATCACATTCAATCGGATATCAACTCCTAAACGAAGCCTATTGTTTTTTTTTCACTTATTGTCACGTTGAAAATGAAAGCATGATCTGGAAACGTTCTTATTCTTTCTCTTCTTGGCTTTGTGTATTATCCATCTGGCCAGTCTGATTTTGTAGAAGAAGAAGCAGAATTTGTAACACAGCCTTCTTTATTCAGATAAGAAGACCGTCTCATCTAAACCGAATAAAGAAGGCTCTGATTAATAGGAATACTCATAGGCCTATGATTGATTGATAGTACACCTACGAAAAAAGATCTAGGGCCTAGATAAACAGAGACATTACATAAAAAACAGAAAACGGTAGGGGCCTACTATAAATCTTCTCGTCTGAGACCTACACAGAAAATGAGACGTCGAGCTGGTGTTGGTGCTATACACAAACAGAAATTGGAGCAGGAAAAATACCGTGAAAAAGGAACTGAACTTCAAGAAAACCAATTTGAGCAAATGTCACAACAATTGGATACGTTTCGTGATAATCTGGAAGAGTTTGCTTCAAAACACAAGAAAGAAATCAGGAAAAATGCTCAATTCAGACGTCAGTTCCAAGAGATGTGTGCATCCATTGGAGTAGACCCTCTTGCATCTGGGAAGGGCTTTTGGTCAGTCCTTGGTATTGGTGACTTCTATTACGAATTGAGTGTGCAAATCGTTGAGGTTTGCTTAGCAACAAATTATAAAACTGGAGGCTTAATTGGCTTAGATGAGGTACGACAGAGGTTAATTGCTGCCAGAGGGCGCAATAAACAACATCAAGAAATCACGTGCGACGATTTACTCTGCGCTGCTAAGAAGCTAAGGATATTTGGAGACGGCTTTTCAGTTGTTCCCGTTGGTAAAGGACAGTATCTTGTGCAGTCAGTGCCTGGTGAGCTGAGCATGGATCGAACTGCTGTTTTGCAACAGGTTTCTCTAAGTGAAACAGCTTTCATTTCTATATCGTCAGTTATGGAACAACTGAAATGGGAACAGGACCGTGCACAGAAAACTCTAGATAATCTTGTAAAAGATGGGCTTGCTTGGGTTGATCAGCAAAATCCACATGAAATCCTCTACTGGTTCCCAAGTCTGTTTTCTGCATGTATTGCAGCTTTATGAGGCTAGTTTGAATCTACCTAAATTCTAAAACTAGATGGATGGAGTCCTGCTAATTTTGCTAGGGTACTGACATTGGTACTGAGTACATTGTTCACAGACCTAGGAAATGTTTTAACCAAACATTGTGATATAGGCCTAGGCCTACATGTCAATTTTTGGCAAGAACGATGTAGTTCCACCACAGTTTCAAAAGCGATTTTGCACTGTCGAATCGCATCTCATAAACGACTACGGTTTGACAGTACACCCGCAACTCTAGCCTCATAGGAAGGCAGTGTCATTGAGTTCATATAAACTCAATGGCGGTGTGAATAAACACACATTGTGGTTATTTTTTATTTCCAAGCTGCTTAGATCAAAATGATTCAGGGTGTCTTGATTAATGCCAAATATTTGAACAGTTACAGTCAGTCAGTTTGGCTAACCATTTTCCAGCTCTGTGATGAACATAATCGTAGACCTATGCCCCCCCCCCCCCCCCCCCCACACACACAAAAAAGCAGGCTAAAGAGTATGATAAGGTCATTAAGTATATAGGTGGTAAGGTCTTAGTTGAACGTTTTAAAATACAATTTACAGTTTCAAGATCATTCCTTAAAATTGAAGTAGCCCACTGGTAACTACAGTACTAAAATGTTCATATGCCTATTCTATTCATTGTTTCATTAGGCCTACTGTTTTTCAATCAATGTACCTTGAAGAATAAATAATTTCTTTCATTTCCATGATTTTGTTTCTCTAGCAATCATTCTTGTCAAAAATACTACCAAATGTTACAAAAATTAATTATTATTGTTATATATAGGCTTAAAAATATCGCCCTGCACGGCTACTTGCGAGGCTATACACCCATTGTTTCGTGGCTTCATGGGCTCATTTAACTTGTACAGTAATTTGTCCATTCAACTGTAGTCCACTTCATCATTCAGGTCACCAGCTGCCACTTGTGCCACTGCCCCACCTATTCCAGGTCCAAGCTGTAAATTTGTCAAGTTCTCGAACTTCAAAACTTCGACATTTCTTTACCATAAAATTATGGGTATCTTGCCGGGTATCCATTCAAGTTGCTACTTTGAAAGTCACATATTAATGGCAATGCATATGAATTATACCATTTTTTCCTGGAATTGTTCATCAATCACGTATTACCGAGGTAGGCCTATACCTACCATTAGTGAAAATATAAAATTTTGAATTAATTTAAGGAATACGTACAAAAATAGAAATTGTATTAGAGATTTGAATTGTGTACCATAATTTCATTAATTATTAAAAAAATAATTATATCAACAAAGAAAGTTATTTGAAAATGAGAAACATCACTTTCAATTTCAACAATTAGGAGTCTTCATTGTCCTCGTTTTATTGGGCTTGACTTAATTAGCTTGAAATTATTGAACATTATTCGTCCCTGAACTTGTTATTACCTTCCCCTAGTTTAGCTCCAATTTATTTCTTGAGCCAAGACATTAAAGTGCTACTTTGAGACACTAAATTTGTCAATTTTCATTCTAGATCAGGGCTTCCCAATTGGCGGCCTGCGGGACCTTTTCAAGTGGCCTGCGGTATAATTTCATGAGCCACCGTGAAATCCGTCAAATTGAAAATATATTTGGCAAGGGTTGAAATGTTGTCTGAAGCCAATGCTAATTTTTTTCAGTTTTCAAATATTACATGAAAGCTTTCAGTGATATGTCAAGCGTCTGATATTTTTTTAAATCTTGACCGTTTGAACTAACATGATAGTCGATAATTCCCGACAAAATATTTGGACAGCCGTACGGCTGCACTTCGGCTCTTCCCTACCATTTAGCTTGCAGCAACATGCGCACCCATCACACTTCCTCGCATGCGCAATATCAATTAAAAAGACCTAATTGGCAATGTAAGGACGAGAAGTACAATTTAAATAATTGAATATAGATTGAAAAAAAAGTTGTAAAAAGCTAGAATATGTGTGTATAAAAATATGTTGTTTGTATAGTGGCGTACCATATAAAAACACTGGAAAAATAAATATGAATTACTGGCCAATTAACTGTGTAACCTGCCTAGCTCACCTAGCTGACAGCTGTCAGTGAGTAGAACAACTGGTGTCAACCTGCATTAGTAGTTACCTACTTCCCTAGTTCCCCAAATTGACCATCAGGTAGCACTCTCTTGAGATTCCATAAAAAAAAATGCTCTGCACACAAACTGCGTCATGTAAAGCCCACTTTAGTTTTATAATTTGAAGTAATTGTAGAGTAAAATCTATGCTAATCTGTTTTAATAAATAAATAAATAACAATAGATATGTTTGTATAGGCCATTTTTTTCCATATATAGCCTACCGTACAGGCCTATACATTGTTTCGGAGATGCGTGTCCCAAATGTACGTTGAAAATAAATGAAGCATTGAAGTGGCCAAAGTGATTTTGTCAAGTACCGGTAATTATGGTATTGCTCAATTTATTGAGATCTTTTTTTGCCCTATTAAGTTCTTCCTGAAGTTCACGCTTCTCCCGCTTGAGTTCTTGCAGCTTTAAACGTAATTCCCTAATTTTCATCTCAAAACTGTCTGTAATTGATTTTACAGTATTTTGCCACTTTACTTTCAATGCTTGTTGACATTCTAAGTGATGCTGTAATTCAAGAGACGTCTCTGCACCTTTCCTCTGTATTTCTTGTAGACAAGACAACAATTCTATTCTCTCATTTGCAATTGCTTGGCAATTAGTCCCACATTGTTGACTTGGAGTCTTCTGTAATCGCTGTACCTCTCTTTCTAAATTGTAAACATGTTCTTGTAGGTCTGACGCACGATTTCTTACAGCTTCAAGCTCAGCACAAACATTGGACAAGTGAAGTCTTTCATCCTTCCTTTCATCCTTTCTTTCACTATCCTTCCTCTCTACAGTTCTTTCTTGGTTCTCCTGCAGTCGTACAATTTCCTGTCTCAAGTTCTCTGCTTCTAAACTTGCTAGGTAATTACGACGTTCATATTCTGTTAATTCACGATACGCTACGTTGATCTTATGTTCCATAATAGAAGGACCTTCAGGTTTGTCCATTTCTCTTTTTGCCAACTCTAATTCTACAGCGAGTTGCTGTCTTTCTCTTTCTATCCTTTCAAGAATTACAGTTTTCTCCGTATTGATTCTTTCCATGTTTTTCATGTCCTTGTTCATGATTTCTATCAGTTTGTTGAATTCATTTTTCACTTTATCAACCTCAGATTTTACTCGGATACCCGCTTCTTCAACTACATCTGAAAGTGCAGCCTGCAGTCTCACATTTTCTTCCCTGCTTATTGCTTCTAGGCTAACAAGAGCTTCTCTTTGGCATACAGCCTCTTCCACTAGAAGCAAAGCCTCCTCAACTTTGTTATGTGCTTCACAATCTCTCGATTTTAGGAGTTCTACTTGTAGTTGAGATTTTTCTAATAAATGTTCCATTTCTTGTCTTGATGAACATGCCTCTTTCAGATCTGCGCTCTGCAACTTGACTAGTTCTTCAAACTCCTGAAGAAAAAGTGAAAGTTGAAAACAACGCTATCTATAAGCTAATTGTTGCTACTAAATATACTTGTATCCATTGGGCCAGCAATTCACGGCTATCTAAGCCTTTGATATATTATAGAAACAAAACTAATACAGTTGGTTACCTCCATTTCATGTTTACATTTTAGTGATATTTTTGCCAATTTTTTCAAAATAACTACCGAACCCTATCAGTGATTGGAAATAGATCACTCAGGTCATTTAGAATAATTTGAATGTGATTCCTAATAACACTAAGCTGTCAATTCATGTTGAGGTTTATTTGTCTAATGATAAAAGTAGCAGGCAGCCTTTGTAAACCAATGAAGCGACGCTGGCACGATTTAATCTGACCTGAGGAGTCCACCAGTGGTAAATAAATAATTGGAAAGGGTTGATCGCTCTTTTGGGCGTTTTCACCATACAGTAAACCCTCGTTCATCCGAAATTTGACATATTTCGAACTTGAAATCGGTCCCCAGCTGAAGTTATAGGCAGTTCAATGTTAATTAATATGGTTAATCCGAATTCCAGCTGAACCGTAATTCAAACTAATATTTCGACCCTTTAATTGCTTTAACACTGATTTCGGATTGGATAATTCGAGTAAATTCCTTGAAGTTAGGCCTATTATTGTTTTCCCAATTTGGCCTACATCCTTCTTATTTGACGCGTAATAATGAGTGGAATCACGCTCAGCTATTCCATCACTTCCATGCTTTGTGTACCGAATGCAACCAAATGCAGTCGACCTTAACGAAGTTTGAGCTCGGAATACTAGTTCGTCCCGACTCGAAATGGCCGAGCGTCAATAGAAACGGGCCATATAAGGATCGCGCGTCACGGAGATAAACGAGTACACACGATCAGCAAGGCCCTTAGCAACGGATCTAATACATAGTCTCAGCCGGTGACATAGCTTCCTCTAGCGCGCAATACGAAATTGACTATATTCTGAGCGAGAAAAATTAATTTTGGTTAATCCGAATTTTTATGAACAAAATCAATTTTTTCGGGTCCCTTTGATTTTGGATTAACGAGGGTTTACTGTACGGAGTTTTGAGGATGGCAGCATTCTGAAACTCCTGGACTTAAGACCGGGCCACCAGGTGATAGGAGTCGATAGTGAATCAGTGAGTTGATTCCCTGTTTTAGAGAGCAAAACTGACATACCAGTACTGGTACACTATTTCTAGATGTACGTCAACTTCGAACCTCACAATGCCCTTCAACTAGCACCAAACGCTCATAATCAGATTAGCTGAGGCTACATGGAAAATTGAAGATAAAAGAGACAATACCGGTACTCCTGTTTTTCCGACTCAAGATAGCACAGCGCTCATTGCAAGATGTGACACGACACTCCGGAGACGTAAGAGTAGTTACTGGTATAGATAAATTTCACTAAAAACAATAAATAGGCCATACACTGCATGTTTAGTTTTTAATAATGTGTACCGGTACCTTTATTTTCATAATAGCCGAATTGGTTGTCTCTAGTCCTTCTTGTCTCTCAATATCCCTGTGTTGAATGTTTTGCAATGCTGTTCTGAGATCTTCCCGCACGATACGTAATTTCATTTTTACATCCTCGTGGGCCAAGCGCTCTTGTTCAGCCTCTGCGCTAACTGAAGCCAGCTTCTCTTCCAGAAGTAGAATAGCTGTTGAATACTCTTCCTGTACCTACAAGACCAAAAATAATGTTTGTGATAGTACATACATGTATAATTATCCATAGAGAAAAATCATGTTTGTGATACATGTATAATTAGATCTGACTGTCTATTCTATCTAGGATCTATCAGTCATTCTGTAAGTCACACTGGTGCGCGCGCAAACTGGCCCGGGTAGGAGTGATGGGTGGGGGGGGTTAAGGGTTGAAATCGAACGGCAACCCTAATGAAAACCGACACAAGCAATGTTCTGACAGAAGGACGAATCACATACGGTTACATTCCAATCCCACTTTGGCATTAATAAACCAGGCAACTTAAATGGCACTTGAAAGGCAATTATTCCTTACTGTAGGAACAATAATTAAACATAATTTTACCAAGTTGAGAAATGTTTGTGTTATTTAATATTAACTAATCATATCCATTATCCATATCCAAACCCATGTTGTATAATCTGATACATATACACAGGAGTAACAGGATCTTCGATAAATGAATAAAAATGACAACGCTATTAATATAATGTAGGAAATACTTTTCAATGTTTGTTTGGAATTATTGTAAGCATAGGCGTGTACATGGGGGTGTCTGAATAAACGTTGGCGGCTGGGCTGTACCTAATCAATTGTATTGATAATGAAAAGTACTGCAATTAAAATGATTTTAATCATAATAATTAATTGAAACTGACAGAAAAGTCCTTGTATTACATAACATAACTGTGTATCTCAAGTACTCACCTCAACAAGTTGCTTACAAGCTAATTCAACATGTCGATTGCTTTGATATGCTTTCAGTTCATCTTCAAGGCTATCTACTTCTTTCAGAGCTAACTGCCACATATCAATTGCAGAGTCTTTCTCCTGAGAAATAATTTCATGTTACAGTATTACTTTTTTTAAATAACATCGAAACTTGATACAAAATCATTGTTGATGAAAGGTAGGATTTTTATGTTGTTTCAGATTAGATTTATTATTTTATTTTAACAAAACTAGGTGTCGTATAAAGAAACTACCGTACCCTATAACAAAATTCAACTTTTCAGTGAGGTACCAACAATTAAAATGTGTCTACGCATTTTAAAGAAATATATAAGAAAGTATTTTCAAGAAATCAGGATACCGGTATAATATGAATTTTACCTCGCCCTTTTATATTTGTATTTCTTTATTGAATGTAAATAAAGATATCTGTATAAGTCTACTGATTTTATTGGTCGAATCTTATACAGGCATACTATGGATAAATTCAAGCATGCTAGGAAATAAACACGCCTCTATAACGGGATATCATGTAATTACGCTCAGCATTCAAGGTGAAGAGAAAATTGAGAACTACGTAGGCCTAATAAAACTTTTAAAGTTTAACCAACCTGAACTGTTAACGAAAGCTGCCGTTGGAGGTTAGTTACCATGTCATTTCCCTTTCGGTGTCGAGGAGATGATAAACTGGCCGCACATGGCTTTTGTTGATTCTTTAATTGCTCGTAAAGCTGATGATTTTCATCCATTAAATGTGTTATCTCGGTACGAAGAGACAAATGCTCGCTCTTATAAAACTCAATCTGATCCTTGAGTGTATTGGTAACATCTTCATTCTCTTTAAGCAACTGTGGCAGATCTTTTGGTCTTCAACAATAACAATAAGAATAAGAATAAGTACCAGTACAGTAAAAACAAATAAGAAACTGACAAATTCAGCAGTTACCTATTACAATAATTAGCAACAGTAAGTTCAGACAAAGTTGAAGGTTATTTATATCATTAATAGGCCTACACATGATGGACAGATAAATGTGTCGAGACCCTTACCGTCTCCGTATGTGTTACCGTACCTGGTGAGAAAAAAAAACTGCACCCCAACCCTGCGACCAAAAACCATTATATATAATTACTATATAACGACTGTAGACCTCCATGATGCTTTAGAAAATGCATAAGAAAACAACAAATCAGCTGTCAAAATACAGATGTCAAAGTTCAGAAACCAACAGATTAAAGTGAGTTTAAAACCTATAAAAACCAACAATTCTTACTGTGCCGTAACTTTTTCTAATATATATAAAAGATCTATCAGAAAACACCAAAAAATCAAACACCAATCAGCAAAGGTAAGGGTAACTGATTTATAATCAATAGACGTAGGCAATGAACTATAAACTCAATGACGTAGGCTACATTGTTTCATTGCCCATTTAATCGACCATCAGTCTTGTGGACCTACTGTTACAACAGTTGCCTGCACCAAGGAGTCTAACATGTGAGCGAGTCATTGGGAACGTACTGAACCGAAACGTGTACCGGTGCCTAATGAAAGTGAATGCCGCCAGACGTACAACGTTTATGAGCTAAGCAAATCACATTTTTGTTAGATCGAAGACCGAAATGACCATATAGGCCTACTTGTGGCTTGTGCGAAGGCCTATACGTCCAAGGAAATTTGTACCTACTTAGAGAAATCACCACCCAACATAACCCTAAAACAGATTGACACGGCTTCACGGCTTATTGTATAATAGGCCTAGGCCTACCACAACTTATCCTTCGATCTTGATCTGGGCCACTCTACTATGTATCTATCTAATACACTAAAGGTTATACAGTATAATATGTACGTATTAAGCTCCGACAGATTGACAGAAACAGAATGCAATTCTGAATAGGCCTACCCTGGCCCTACTTACAGTGCCATAAATATTTGGTTCGAGTAATCTGCGAGTTCTGAATTAACGATGTTAGAAGCATCCATTATTAAACAGTTCTTCAAAGTTTGATGCTAGAACATTATTAATGATTGCACTAATTCAGTACTAATGGAAAAAATACGCATTATGATTTTCTTGGTTATGTACGGCCAAACGTCAACAACTATGGTTCTGATTAAACGGGAGGGTCGGAGGCCCTTTGGCTGCCTTCTGATGCGCATGCGCATGCGCATTCAAGGCAGGCTGATTGGGATAAACTGAAGACGTAACCGTAGGCCGTGGGACGTGGGTTCGAGTCCAGCATAAGGCATGGGTTTTTGTGAAACATCCAAATACCTCTTTATAAAAATCCTTACACCTATCATCATTACATTACCACCCTCTCATTCGTACCCCGTATTAGCTAGCTGTTGGTGGGGTCCTTTATTTATATTGGGCTTTACGACGCAGTATACTGATAACTGATGACTATACGATCTACTGGCGTCGGTGAATAATGATATGATAGAAAGATGAGATAGAAGGTTATTTTATTAGGTGTTTTTGGATAGTGCCAGTGGGAAGGAGTCGGTCAATAGTCATGGCCTGTTGTTAGGGAATCATCTGAGTATTAACCTGAACGACAGAGGGAAACCACGAGAAACCTCTGTCAGGAGGTCAACATGGCGGGAATCGAACCCCGGTCTCCTGAATGACAGTTCAGTGGGCTAGCGACTTGACCACATGTTTCAGTGGGTGGGGTGCAGCATTAAAATAAAAAAGTTAAATCAATTGAATAATTGAAAGTATGACGGTGGTGTTCGGTCAAAAAGGTTACGGAATAGGTGGCTATACTCATCTCATTCAAACCGAAAAACCGAGCTCATCTCAAACAGAAATTACAGTTGTTATATGTTATGTTATCTGTATGTTATGTATATAATATGTTATTTTTGTTTCGCAAGTAATAATCAACCAATTATTATTACTCAATTATCAGTTGATAGGCCTACGACCGACTTCAATGGATTTCCAAATAATTAGCATGAAAATGCACGAATATTAATTGTGCAATGTGTAATCTATTGATTAGGCCTACGTGATTGTATATTTTCATATTGTTCATTAAAAAATTGACATTTTACACTATTTGATCATCGTAGGCATGATGAAATCTGTTGCAGATGACATTTTCAATGATTCTTATAATATAAGTTTTGAAAGTCGGTTGGCTTGAAACGAAAAATAGAATGTCAGTGGCGAACACAATTTTCGGGATTTGTATACCTCTGGTTTTCAAACTCTGGGCATTTTTCACCTCGCCTTCAGGTTTCTTCAGGTTGCCGTGTTATTCATATTTCATAAATATATACCAAGCAGCTGCAAGTAAATAGCCGAAATGTGTTTTCCGCCTTTGGTTAGCCCTGAATAAATTATTTGGATAGTCTTTGAGTACAAAATATATATGTGCTGATATAATTCGTCAATCTGATTTTTTTTTTAGTACCATATAAGTAGGCCAGAAAAAACTGCTGACAGAAAAAACTGATTGAAAGGTCAGGTCATCAACTTCATATTTCAACGTCATGGAAGACGACAAAATTAATTTAGACTCTATTTTAACGTATGAAATACGAATCAGATATCCGATTTCAATCTAGTTCCGCAGAAACAAATAAAACGTGTTCCAAACAATGACAAAATTGACTCTTTGGATGTCCCTCGACAAAACACGCGATCACCACTCGCGAACGTGCAAACAAGCAGATTTTGACTTCTCGCATTTCTTGCTCAAATCGGCTAGTAAATCAATTAAATCATGTTGTAGTGGAGCTGCGGTAGCGCGATATTAGACTCTATAAGGTCGCCAGTTCGAATCATTATGAAGCACAACTTTTTTCATTTGTATGAAATAATGTTTTTGATAATGTTCTAATATTCTACTTCATTTTCTGAAATACTAATTTCAAGTATAAACTAATATTGCCGCTAAAATACAGATACTTTTTAGGGGATTAGTTCGGGTTAGGGTCGGTTGAATTGGGTTGGGTCTTTTTGAATTTTTCCTTCTTGGATTTTGCTTATGTTTAGTTGAAAAAAGGTTACATTACATTTTTTAAAAATAAAAAAGTTATATTTTACTGTTTTTTTAGCAATTGAAGCGAGTTCAGCTATTGCTGTGGGGTCAACAGGGACCGTGGGTTATACGATACCGTCTCTGTCTACACACTTACCGAGGATAAAGTGTCACGAAACACCGGTTTAGTCGAGAAAAGTAGCCGCCCACATTGACCGGCAGGCAGTCACCGATGACCTGTGTAAACTCTTGAACTTTTTAGTCATACCCAACGATATTAGTCTAGGTGACCGAACAGCAGAGGATAGTTCAATCTCAAAGGTAACATGGCATATCAGGTAGGCTAACATTGATATTTAGACACAGCAAAAGGGCGATCTATACCCTTAAGCGTAAAATTTCCAGTGTCACTGTAATATATAAGTTTGAACATATATATATATATATATATATATATATACAGGGGCGTCGGAACATTTTGAAAGTTGGGAGGCGGGGGGGGGGGGGGGGGGGCAAGCTCAACAATTGCGACCTGCGGAAGAAGGAAGTATGGGGTGCCACATATTCGAAAACATTCAAGTATTTTTCAGGACAGGAGAAAGAAATACTGAAAATACCAAGATGGGGGGGGGGGGGGGGGGGGGTTTGGAAAAGCCATATAAGAACAGTTGTGCGAAGGCCATAACGCGAATCCTGCGACCCTCGGGGGGCAGGGGTTCATATGGACCCCTTCTGGCCCCGCAGGATACTAATTAATTCGCATTGATTCCGACAATCAGACCAGATGTTCCAATCAAGAGGTTACCATTTCGTCACTATGTTTCTTGGGCTCTTGGAAAAATGCTTCTCTTCCCATTAGCTCCAGGAGTAGTAGGCTTATTAACTATTAGAAAGAAAGAACTTTAATTTCAAATTACTTATGTAATGGATAAATATGATAATCCGATTGTTTATATGAACGTTGCAGATTATGAAAGGAATACTATTCGTCTCAGACAAAGCTATAGGATGGAAACTTGTTTTTCGGGAATGGAAAATCGGAAAATGTAAATTTTAAAGTGAACAGGTTTATTTGCTAATTTAAATTTACTTTTGAATCTCAAAACCACAAATAAAAAATTTCAATTTAAACAAACATCTAACCAAACATGAACGAAATTAACCAAATTTATGTAGGGCTATAGGAAGTTTCTGAAAGCTTGGCAGCGTTATAAAGCGTGAGATGGCACACAAATATATTATCTTTGACAGAATTTCGGACAAAAGCAATGTCCGAAAACGGTCTTCTTGAGTAAAATGTGTCATCAAAATTGACATAACTACGGAACACGCGTTATGTGGTTTTGCGGTGATAGATGTGCTAATAAGAATAAAATTAAAGTCTTACAATCGTTTGGTCAGCAAAAAGTCAAAATATGATTTTGAAAATGATTATAAATTAATGATATTTAAATCAAGATTATTTGACACGTATATTTTTGAGTAAAAATTGCATCAAAAATATGATCTAATATCGATAAAAATATGCATCATATTTTTCTAGCATTTAGTGCACATATTTCACAAGTTATATCACATATTTTTTCATTTGAAATTTGTAGTTCTGATTAATTGTATTCGTAGACTATTATAAAATGTAATGGAAAGTTATGCATCGTGATTCATCACTCATTTATTCTTTTACAATGTAATTAATTGGACACTTGGCAGTTCTATAGCTTTTTTGATTGATATTAAAAAAAAACATTAAACATTTTTTTCATCCAAACGACTGATCCGATGCGAGTGAAACTTCGTAAAAATGTCCACCATAATTACATTAAATTACATGGAAATTTATCATGAACTTATTCGAAAGATTTTTTTTCTAAATTCTCTTATCCGAGTTATTCTTATTATATGATCTTATTTATGATTTCTTTGGTTTGGTGAGATCGCCCTTGTGGTGCCCCGTTCAAACGATCTCGTGTTTCATCTATAGCCTCAATTGGGGAACAATGATTTTGTATCAAGTTTCGCTGTTATTAAAAAAAAAAATCTTATGATGTTTTTGAAAACTTCGAAATGGGTCTTTATAATGATAATTGTAGCATTCAGACACCTTGGCTATAGGCCACAACCTTTTTCTTCCCACTATCACTATTTCCATGAAACCGTTATCTCATCAGACTATTCATCCCTTCATCTTAATCTCATCAATCAATCATACGACATCAATAGACCACAGTTATTGTGAAACAATAATGCATATGTTATAACCCAACATAAAAATAAGAATAAGAAAAAAATGACGAACATCTTTGATCATAATGTTGTCAATTATGTTTAGATGAGACTCTTCCTGATTTTGTCGAGTTTGATATTTGGCTCTAATGCTTACCATATCGACTCGCCGCTCAGCTCCAGTATCGTGATAGAAGATAATGGTTATCCTCTGATACAACCTTCAGAAATGATACAGAAACCAGTTGCCTCAGCCAGGTAAGACAAGATCACTGCATACGTTAGCGACCAACTTGCATTGGCGAACTCAAAATGCGCCAGTTAAAGTTTAGTTTTCAAAACTCACATTCTAGTTACAGAGATAGGCCTAAAATTATTGTTTCTATTGACACAAAATTTCAGAACCTAAGTACAATCACGGCAGAATCTGACTTCATAATACTCCGACTTCTCCGCACAGGAAATGCTGATATTAAAATGTTTCTGCATAACACTAAATTCACATAACAATCTCCATTCACATGAAATACTGCTAATCTAACAATCTTAACAATCTTACACACAATCAACAATCTTAACTAATCTAACATCTTATGTCTCAGCGAGGAAGCTACTACGCCTATTCAAACTATCGTCACTTCAAGCAGCTCAAATGTCAAGACTCAACCAGACAATGTACAAGGGAACACTTCTTTCGGTAAACAACTCCGTCAGGCTATAAACATCTACAGCACATCAACGGTTTTTACATCAAAAACAGTAACTTCAACCACAACTCAAACCATTGTACAAACATCGACAATCACATCTGTGTCTACGGCTAGCATACCTGTCACGACGACATTGTTTGCAACTCTTACGACTACAGTCTCACAGGTACAAACGATAACAATCACAGCACCTTTGTCAACTGTGACGACGACAATTACATCTTCGGTTCCCGCAACAATTACCACGATTTCGACGGCAGTGACTACATCCACGCAAACAGTATTCACTCCAACAATTACAGTCACGTTCATTAGTACAGTGCCCGGAACAGTCGTTGCTGTTTCAACAACAAGATCAACTTTTATCAGTGTCGTGACTATTCCAGTTACCTCTACCGTGACGGCTACTCCTTCAGTATCTGTCGTGACTGTTCAACCGACATTATTTATAACGTCAACTTTAACTTCCATTTCTACAACGACTGTAACCTCAACGACGGTTCCGGTTGTAACATCAACTTTGTTCGTCCCGCAGACAGTGACAGTTACAGTGCCTACCACAAGTATTACAACTATAACACCAACAGTTACAATTTTCCAGACGAATACTGTGCTGACAAGTAGTTTAACTCAAACAACTGTAACTGTAACTCCAACTAGGTCGACAGCAACATTGATTACTACAACATCAACGCTGGTGGTAACATCAACGTCAGTTGTCATCGTCTGATTGTGACATTAATAATGATACACTAGTTCAATCTCGCAAAGGTAGAAAGTTATAAATTTCCAATTCACAACATGTGCCGTAACAGTACTTGATGAGTAGTCGCAGCTATACCTCTCTCCACTATAAACCATTATATAAATATATGTATATTTTTTTTAAAAAAGAAAAGAAAAATGAGAAAATTCTGTACTGATATATTATATTATTAGCATAAATTTCACTATGATCATTGTATGAACTAAATTCAAAGCAGTAAGGCAGATTATTCTAAGAAAAAATAGACAAAATACACATGGTACATTACTACTTACTGTATTTAATTTAATGAAACTATATTTGAATTGAGCAAAAAAGAAAGAATAAACTGCAGCTTACCGAAGTTAATGAGTCGAGCAACACATTGTAGAGGCCGTTTCTATAGAGACCAACAATTGAAACACGAGATATCATTTTAACGTTTTGGGACGTTTTGGTCACTATAAACCAGGTAATGATCAAGAAGAAATGAAACAAGTTAACCCAATGTTTTGTAGCAGATATTCAAAATATAAGTATCATTTGAGCATATTATCAATAAAAAATATTCTGTGTTTACATTGTAGTTCAGTTGATCTATTTATTATATATTCAATAAATGTTATTAATCATTCATATACAAAAATAAATGATCAATTGAATAATTGTGTTCAAGGTTTACTCGGGCACGTAGGAAGGGGGGGGGGGATGACCTCCCACTCTATATGCCTCGACACCCGAGGGAAATAGGTAATCAAAAGGCCATAGATTTTTTTGCCTCTGGCAAGAGCCCCAGACCTCATATGTGCAAGACACTCAAGATATACATTAGATTTTTATACCCCCCCCCCCCCCCCCCCACACACATTTTAATCAAAGTTCCTACATGCCTGGATCTACCATTCAAACTTACTAGTACTACAATATTACAATTTGATGTTTTGCTTTGTGCGTTAGTTGGTAAACCAGGTGAGGTTGAAGTGCGGGTGATAAAGTGAGTAATGATTTACCGTAATAATAATAACAGGTTACAAAAATGACGAGGGATTTGACCCACTGACTTGTACTTACCCTAACTGACGGAGCCAGATTACAACTTATTTTTGCGATGTCTACTTTCAAATTTTTAACTTATAGAATCTATAATAACATGATGAGCATGACACGAGGTTGGGAAATAAAATAATAAAGTATGAAAGTAGGGGGATCCATTATCTTTACATCATTAAGAATCATTTATTTATTTTTCTTTCATTATTCATTTTCAACAACATATTAACAATGACCCACAAAAGTGTGTAGCTGCTAACTATTCAGTATTGAAATGAAATTGTAAAAACTGGCAACGGCCTATTTTTCTTTCATTATTCATTTTCAACAACATATTAACAATGACCCACAAAAGTGTGTAGCTGCTAACTATTCAGTATTGAAATGAAATTGTAAAAACTGGCAACGGCCTATCTGTCGATGTATTACAAGAACATATTTAATCAACATAATAATATTCCACGTTTTCAACACCATTCTTTAAAAGTTTTGAATATGTTATTTCTTACAGTACAATTGGTTAAGTACGCCTAATATATAAGTATTTTCAACCAATCTATGTCTCAATTGAATCATGCCTAATGAATTGTCACATGACTTCTTGAGTTACTGATGTGAATTTAGTATACTTGATACAAAATATACATGTAGGATTACGGAACTTTGTAGGCAACCAAAGTGGCTACTAAGTACCGGTAAAATACGATGGATCTACATGTTCAATCAATGTTCAAAATAGTTGTGTCTAAAATTCAAAGGGCATTAATAGTTATTACTGTATTAATAAATAATAATTAATCAGTTATTAACCTATTTCGATTCTCCATGGTTCAGTGGGCCTAATTTTTGCATTTTCATAAAGCATAATGCTTGTAAGTACAGTAGGTCAATATTCATTTTCATTGCAACGGTATTTTTATTTGGGAATATTTAGCTATTTTAGGATTCATTTTATCCATTTCAAAAAACCGAGAAAGGAAAATAAACGAAAGACCGAAACCGGCAAGTTACAAGAATTGATCAAGAAAACTGAAGTGCGTAAATAAGAGCTCTGTAAATAGAGCAGATAAGAAAACTTGATTTTTTTTTTTATAGTTTTTAATATAGACAAATATATTTTCAATAATATGGGGCAGATTTCTATTTTATTACAACTTATGAATGGAACACAATTAAATGAGTATTAGGGTATATAAATCATTTAAAAAGTTTAAACTAATTATATCACTTATTTTAAATTTAAGCAATCCAAAATTCATTGTGTTACAAGTAGGCCTAGGCCTAGGCCTACTGATTATAAATTTAAGAAAACAAAAATAAAAAAATCAATATGGTGTTCAAAATTGTTCCAACGTAGAATCGATTACGAGTCATTTCTCGATTGAAATTTCAAAATTATTCCTCTTATCCATTCAATCAAAACTATTCATACTATCCACATAGCTAGCAGTCGCAAAAGATTATGTGGCATTATAATCGAACGCAGACATAGGCCCCTAATTCTTAGATTTATTTCACTGTTTGACTTTAAAGACTAGAGAACTAGCAGCTGGGGCTTTCAACATTTATATAGGTAACAACTGTGTCCCGGCAGAATTAGTTACCGCCTACGCCGTAGTTACTTTGGCCACAAGTGATGTATGTATAAACTATACAATTACACAGCGCGTCAAGAGCCAGCTTGACACACAAAAAATATGAACAATTATTTCAATTATACGCTGATCAATTAAAGTGGAACAACATTTTATATTTTGTTCCTGAGGAGCTTCAAAAACACTCAACACTGTTTGGCATGGGCACCGTCAATAAGGCCCTCCTAATACATGTAACACCGGTATACACTACACATATATTGCAAGGGATAAAGAGTTAGAAGACACTGTATTCAACATTGTATATTTTCTGTCACACATTTGAAATGGTGCTAAATAAGAAGTAGGGATGCTGCCAAATATTCTATCAAATAGGCCTAATAATCTAAATTTTATCAAATATTTTTGTTACTTTGCTAATTATATATTCGATTAACAAAATAATCCATTCGTAATCGACTATTTTCTAGTAATAAAATAATCGATGTTTGATAAAAATTTCAATCAACTGATGTTTTTTTTATATTGAATGGTAACCCCAGTAAAAACTATTTTGATGAATTATTCTCAAGACTCTCTTGTGACCACTACAGAACCATATTTAAAAAAAATAGAGTACCGTACACATTTTTTTGAACTGCACTCAGTATGACACATCACTAGTGCCTACTGGTGCCACTGCAGACACTTTAACCTCTGACATTACACTTCACTTCATCCACCTGCAAGTGTGAATGTATGATAATCAATAGCCATTGCCATTAGCTGTTCTGCAATAGCAATTGTAGAGCCTAATACATATTATTCCTTTTACGATGAAGATGTTGATACGAATCATTAAACCCAAACCAGCAGCTTACCTTGAGTTCTGTGACTTGCATCAAGTGACATCATGTGAGAACTTGCTCTTTTTGCATTAGGTATTATTATACAGCATTTAAACTCATTATACACAATCTAAATGAAAGAAAATATCAATCACTCTCTTATTTTATTTGTATAATAAACATTCTCTAACATGAATCAACAAGAAATCATTTCATATGATGATATGATGATTACCGGTAATTTGTGCTTAACCACCAACAGGTAGGTTATTTGGGGATACAAATGAGCGGATGATAATCATATGGATGTTTACAAATTCTTGCGCTGAATTCGACCACAAGCCCGACTTGATTCTGGTTGCAGTGTTGTAAAATTTACGGAAAATTATGAATCTAGACATTTTCTTCGGGAAAGATCGGAAATAGGCCTACTGATTTTTTTAAAGAAATATATTATTCATGCCTATCACTTGAAAAAAAAAGAAAGCATTGACTTATTGACGTATTGTCAAGTATTTTATTGTTTATTAGTATTTTTGTGTATAATGCAGTTGATATGAACCAACATTTACAACATGACACAATAATATGACCTAAAGTTGAGATTGAATAAATGTTCCGCACCATCACGCAGTTTGTTTTGATTTTTCCGATTCAATCTATATTGTTTGACAAAGCATTGATTTTAAATTTGATTCATTTTCAATAAAACCAATTTCTATTTTAATTTAAATAATACTTCAGGCCTACTGCCAGTGTCAGAACCGCAAATCTACTCCGTTATTGCCATTGCCCTTCATTTGACCAAAGTCGGACATAATTTTCATTACTTTCAATTTCATCAATTTCATTCCATTACTCTGGAAAATGTATTAAACTATTAATCTTTCCAGAGTTCAAGGAGAGAATTTTTCTATGCTCGAGTCCAATTTGAATTTTTACCCTTCGAACGTGGACCATGAAAATGTAATTTTATTTTGACCTTGAGCTTCAAATTAAAGAGGGGTTCACTGCACGAAATCAACACAATAGGCCTACTTGATATCAAGTGTGAATCCAGTCTAGATTGACGGGGATGATTCAGCTTGAACTTCAATAGTTTTTTCAAAAGGTTGGATACTGTTTTGAGTATCAAATTGATTATCAAAAATAATATAAATAAATCTCAACTGCCAAAAAGTTACGAATCAAAATGAGTCACAAATTAAAAACTCCAAAAATTAAAAATAAATAAAACAGCATGATAAATATTACCTGTACAGTACTATGAGCCGATCAATTTTGAACAGTTGATGATACAGGAAGTAGATACGGTACGGTATAAAGAATATGTAATAAAATTCCAATTTTGAAAACATGAATGACAGTGGTTAAAGCCTCTCTTCAAATAACATTGGTATGCGTATGATACATTTAACCACTTCAAAATCACGTTAAAACACTTCCCGTACCATTATGAAAATGAGAGAATGAAAAAGAAAAACATTAGCACATCTATTTGGCTCGACAAGACAAGTCATTTTGAAAACAAAAATACCTCCTTGCTTCATTTCACCAGGACAATGGACTATACAAAAATATTGAATAAAATACAATATCTTGCAGAACCAAATAAATAAGTACCAGGATTCCAATATTTCTCATTTTCTATTTCTCATTTCCTCATTGTGTCATGCACACAGCTAATTTTGGCATTTTCTGATCTTTGGCAAGCTAAGTTGTCACTAGAACAGGGGTGGCCAACATACCGTGGATATCCTAAAGTATATTGGATGCCGATAGCAGCAGTAGAGTGTCGACTAAACCGCATGTGCACTGGACTTGGTAGTAACCAAACAGATGATCTGAAACCAATGACAATAAACATATAAATAATATATTAAAATACTGTAATTAGATATTTAGTGTGAATATTGCATTTTATTTTAGGACCAAGAATCTACCATATTTACTGTAGGATAATGTTGTGAAGGTTTTGGAAATTTCTACTAAGAATGAATAGGCCTTAGGAATTACCAGCATTTTTGAGGATGAATTACTGTAGAAAAACAAACCACAGATGCTATATGACCACTGATACAGTATACACATCACAGTAGGCCTGCACATTTGCTGAATGTTTTTACAACATTTCTGCAGAATATTCAACTAAAAATTATCAAGAGGTCAATTCTCCTAATTTTAATTAAATGCTCTTAGGCCTATATATATAGGCCTACAACATAATCAAAGTTAGTCGCGAAATTTGATATAATTTTTATTCAAGTACCAGGCATTTGAAAATGAATCTCGATTATTCAAAATTCCGATCGTTATTCATTGCATTGTAATCAGTTGTTACAAATTACAATACCATAATATGTCGATACATCATTTTTTCTTATGTTCCTTAACGACCCCACCAACAGCTAGGTTATACGGGGTACGGATGCGCGGATGATAATGAAACGATGAAGTGATGATAGGTGAAAGGACGTTAACAAAAACCCATGCCTTATGCGGGACTCGAACCCACGCGACTGAGAAGGTGAAGAAAATCGCCATTTACCTTCGATCAAACATCTTCTTCGTCGGTGTCCGATAAAGCAATGTTCGGCATGTTTGCCTGCGCTCTGGCAAGTCTGTGCTGTCGCGAGAAGGCCAGCGCCTCCTCTCCGGTGTTCCGGAAGCTGATCAACGGGTGAAGCGCCGTACGAAGGCTCCAGAATAGCTTCGGGAAGAGAATCTCTTGCTGCGCCAGTAGCTGCTTACTGCGGAAACGTTCCTGGAAAAAAACGTTTTGAAAAGTAGGATTGAAAACTTTTTCTTTTTTACACAGACGTAGGCCTATATAATGTGTAATGCATAGGCTTATTTCAAAAAACAAATTACTCAGCAATACTGTTACCTGAGCCTATTAACAAAGAAAACCAACTCATTTTTATTCATGTTTGTCGCAGCTCAAGACTGCAATAATGTGTACCTTTGATAGATACAGACCGTAACTTCTCGTTCTCAATTTGCCTGCAGTCATACATCATAAATAATGCTCGACTGTTGAGTACAGATAGACCCTGGTACTAAATCTCAACTGGCATACTAAAAGTTGACTACTCTTTTCCTATGTGCATTAGGCTTACAGTAAGTACCGGTCTCCTTACCTTCGGTGCTTCAAAGCAGGCAGGACAGTTCTCCGCGATAACCGGCAGATTCCTGCTCTCGGCAAACTGTCGTAGCGCCTTCTCCCGGACGTAGACAAGCGGCCTGATTACTCTCAAGTCTTTCTGTCGTATGTAGTAATGAGCCTTCATGGAGCGCAGACGACCGTTGTGAAATGCAGACATGAAGAAACTCTCGACAAGATCGTCTAGATGTTGTCCGAGCGCCAGAACGTTGTAGTTGTTGGCGCGCGCAGCTGAGTACAGGCGGCCGCGTTTCATTCGGCTACAGAAGCTGCACACCGAACTGCACGCCTCGGAGAGGGAGGCGGCCATTTGGATAATTGCTGTAGGCAAAGAGTATTTTTGTTTCAAGGTTTACAAGTTTTTAAATATAAGATTTGGGTTTACATCAACAGACTTTGATGAGACTGCAAAGAATAAGACTGAGAAGTTTTTTCCTAATAATATTTTTCTTCCGTACAGAAGTCATAAAATGAAATCACACAAAGCTTACTAGCTACACAAATGAACGAGACACATGGACAGATGTTAGGTGTTAACATCAGGTGTTACTCTAAAAATATTACACGACATATTTTGCTCTTGTTTTGTCATGTTTATATGTAACTGGCTGGCTGGCTTTCTTGCATGTATAATTTTCCTGTAAGGATGTTATTTCGCTGGTCGCTGGTAAAACTGATGGATTTCTCTGTACTGGTATGAAGATACGCCTAAATTAAATTCACAATAACCATCAATTTAACGAAGTAGGCCTACTGGTGTATGTCATACTTTGTCAAAAAATGTTGAGTTATTTGTCTCAAGTAATTGAATACATATTCAAAGATTGCAGAAAAATATTTATACAGCAGTGGGCCTACAAAAAAATACATGTCACTATGTCTTGTTCATTTCCCTGCATGGATGTTTTTTCCTGGTGAAATTCAATGAAAAAGTATGGGCTAGAACTTGATGAAAAAAAAATTTACGTGTGAAGACTTTCAAAGCTACGTCGAGTTGGTACTCACGTTGTTCTTCGTAAAGGTAGTGTACGCCAAGCGAGGCGAGATAAGGAATGAGCGGCCGAGGGTCGTACGCGGTGCTGCCCGGATCGACGGTGGCCGCGCCGAGCGAGAAGTGGATGCCCTTGGAACGGGCGTAGAACTGGAACTGGTGCAGCGTGTGAAGCAGGCTCAGCGAGTCCTTGCCGCCTGACAGGCACACCATGACTCGGTCACCGTCTCGTATCATGTCGAACTCGTGGAGTGCCTGAAACGAACATATGACTAAACTATCGACTGTCACCGTTTTAAATATTGCAATACAAATTTTAAATTAGAACATATTAGGATTTCAATACTTCATTTTGATATCTATAGTGTCGTGACATAGCTCTGTGGGTGAGAGCGTATTCAATTCATGAAGGGATTCATTTGTGCCTTTTTACATCTATTAAAGGCTACAAAACAATTACAATGGGGCTGTTTAGAAATGCATCACTAAGCCCTATATTAATCTTTACACCTTATTAAAGCTTTATATGAAATCAACTTCCGGAGGAATATAAATACATCTGTTGCTACAGATGCATCATCTGCTGCTAGCTCACCTCAACAGCAGGTTTCCAGATGGCTTTAGTAGGACAATGCCACCGTGACAGCGAAATTTCTGCACCCATTGTTATCGAATCATCATCGTTCAAGGCTACGTCACGTTCTGCTTCGGCCACGAATCTTTCCGCCGATCTAGCTGCCTTTGATATGTTCACCTTCCTTCTTCTCGGTTTATCTTCAACACAATCCGAGTCTTGAAACATCAGGTTAATACCACTGTCTTGCGAACTGACACTATTTATTGTCGAGCGCATTAAAGCACACTGCTTATGTTCCGCGTTCAAACTCTGGGTTTCTTCAGTATCAGTATCGTCTGCTTTGGTATCACCACTTGCAACGTGAATCACCGTTTCTTCGCTGGAGCACTCACTCGATTGCGGTAGATCAGATAGTTTGTTATAAGCAAAATGGTGATCGGTCAGCTCTGGTGTAGTCAGCACCTCGACGGCGCTACGAATTTCAGATTTTACTTCCGACGCCATTTCTCTAGAACACTCGATTAAGTATTCCATGACATCGGATACGGAAACAGAACCGCCTCTTTCTTTCTCGACAGTGTTCTTTTCCATCCCTAAATAATTACTATTATGCCCGTCACAATTGTCCTGGCTTTCTGACAAAACGTCCTCGACTTGTGAAATCACTTCGCGAATTTCAGACTTTATCTCAGTGGCTATGTCCTTGGTAATTTCTCTCACGTACGCGGAAAGACCTTCCGCAGAATAACTATCGCCTAAGTAACTCTCCACGGAATTAGAATGAAGCGTGTTTAGACCGTTGAACGAGGCCACTCCCATGCACTGACTCATTCCTTTGAGGTCAGTCTGACTACTACTGTCACACAGTCTCGTGCTATCTGGACTGAGATTCGCAATGTGGGTGTCAACAGGCAGAGAAAACACAGCATCAGAGCCTAGAGAATAGCATCGACCTCGTGGGATTTGCAGGACACGCGGGGAAATAGCTACGGCATTGACAATTTCACCGACGGCAAAATGAATTGGACTTTGGCTGACCGATCTCGTAGGTTCGATACTTTGGTACGGAGGATTTGCAAGAGACTTCTCAAAGAACGAGGCATTGTGACTTGGTGAAAGCTGATTACCAGAGAGAGGAATGTTGGGATCAAAAGGAACTGTATGTTTAACATTCTGCGATTGACCGAGTAAAAGGTCCTGTGCTTCCGACGGTAGCATAAACCAACGTAGACGCTCGGTGGTGCCATCAAACATGACTTTCTGGTCGGGTAACGGGCATCGCTGTGCCATCTGCAAACATAAAAAAATTATGCTTTACATAAAATTCACTAGGCAGGTGCAAGCACTACGATACTTTACTACAGAAGATGACATCTATATTTAATTAATACAGTAGGCCTACATATAATATATTCAATTATTTATACAGAAGTGCGATGGTCAGCTTACAGCCATTATCACTGTGAACAACAATGATTTTCAGTAACAAGTTAAGGTAATTGATTGATTCAGTAAGGTAATTGATTTAGTTTTCCAGTTGGATGGTCACACTACATTTTTGAAGCAAGATAGCAGGCCTATTATTAAAATTAATTAAACCAGCCAAATATTCAATCAATTATAATGTATAAAAAACCTATCACAATTTTTATTTGGTTCTTCCAATTAAGCGTTACAGTACGTATCATCTTCTACTTTGAACTTGACACTCCTAATAGTTGGAACACATTTCCAGCAATATCTTTGAAAGTCACGGTCAATAACAAGGTTATGTACTTTTGTCCCAAGATGTCAAAAGGTTGTTACGTATTAGTTAAATTATGCATTAGGCATGTTGACTGCCAATATACTTGTTTGCACTTTGGTTAGGTCTGAGCAAAATCAATAGGTTATAAGGCTAACATAGCTAGACATGGATAAATTACTTGAAAAGTGTATCTGAAACTAAGCATGAGTACAAACTAAGCACGACGAATACAAGCAACACCAAGCACGAATATGCAGTCGATGCAGTTAAAGGGGGAATCGTAGAGATGGGCCGATATGGATTTTCACGATTCTAATTATTGACCAATTTCCATTAATTTAGAAAAAAATCATTTCAAGAGAATTCTATCATTCAAAATTACCCAAGTGAGAAAAAGTTGAAACAATTTCAGAAACGTAGAAAGAGCTGGGAAGAAGTCAAATCCATCAATCAATACATGATCAAACACAATGGTAGTCATCCTGTTCGATCAGGCTTATAGTAGGGCAATTCTTACTGCAAGAGTACAAAACCAAATCCAACCAATAAGAAAGCATCATCATAACACTAAAAGCAGCACTGATTGTGTTAAAATCCAAGTAATACAGAAAATTTGACGCTTCTTAAAAATAAACCGAATGTTTCAAAATGAACATTATATAGGCCTGGAAAAATTGTATTTCTTTTTACTTAGGATTATCCAACAGAGAATCTTTGGAATTTTGAGAATCAGAAACCATACCTCGTCAATTGCAATTTGCAATTGCAAATTCAATTGCAAGTTTCAATTATTATTTTTAGAGACACACTTACCTTCCTTGCCCTGCTGCAGAGCCCCCTGGCTGACCGCAGGCACTCGGCGTAGTCGGGCGGGAATGTTCCGGCACCCGACACTCGTCTCTCGCAGACACTCATCTTGCCGTCAATGTAGCGGATCGAGCCGAGCCACTTGCGATCTTTGAAAGTCAGGTTCGTGTGATGGCGCCATTCACCGGTCTCCGGATTCACGATGTACTGTACACACGAGACGGTAACATATCAGCTCAAACTTTAAGCAACATCAAATCAACTGACAACAAATTACGTGCCGATTATACACCTAGGACAAAGACAGATGAAATACAAACTAAATTCAATGAATTGATTATATTTAATCATAGAATAATAAGTACGGTAGGTATGGTTCTGTGTACAAGCGCGCTGCTCGGAAAATGATGGACAATTCAAGATCAAACTACCACAAGTAAGACGCAAATGTGTAGACGTTCGTTATTTGCCCATAAGGAATAACAAATAGGTAACAATATTTAGAAGCCTTTGCTGAAAGTATTTTTTCCTTTGTTTCAGTAGGCCTAATTCAATGCTCAGTGGTTATTCTTGACAAACATAGTATAGGTCTAATTAATTCAAATTGCCATTTTTCATAAAATAGGGACATTTTCTGAAACCGAAATGCTACGGCAGAATCTCACAGACAAGTCAGCTGAAATGAAAATACTTTTCACTATTAAACAATAGGCCTACTGTTGAACCAAGTGGAACATTGTATAAAAAAATAAGAACGAACATATATCGCCCGCATTTGTAGATCCCACATGTACGTATCAAGTAGAGATAAGGTTGACAACTTAACAACTAGCCCAATAAAATACAAAGGGCTTTACTAGGTATTGCCTACCTTAGAAAATCGACTTTATCTCCTAGCAAACGTTTCTTTTAATTTGATGTTCAATTACTCTCGTCAACAAATGGCTGCTTGTTTTTATCTACTAATTACGGGAAAGGCCTATGCCGGTCAATAGTAAGAATGAAGAACTGAGTACTCGTTCCTACCTGGGGAAGAAGTTTCCAAGCCTCCGTAGCGACCATTTTGAGCAGTTCTGAAACGAAGCACCTCTACGGTCCGTTATGTAATAAGAAGACAGATGGAAAACCTTCAGTACATTTGTAACTGTTAGTGTTTCGTTCGTGTGTGTCGTAGCATGATGCGCCCAATATTGGTGAAAACTGTTAGACGATTTAACAATCCGCATAACAGGTGACTTGGCACTACAATTTCGAAAAAACCCGCTATTGGGACAATGGTACCATCCAAAGAAAGGTATCTAAATTTGGAATAGGCCGGTAAGTATAAATAGAACTCGTACTTTCTACCTGAAAAGAGTCTTTTCTTCAAAGAGTCCCACAGTGCGGACTTGAATTCGAACAAGCAACCTCACCCTCCTAATGAAGTGGCATGACCTGTGATAACAATGGCCTGCACAAACTAGAGTTTGGGTGTGATGCACGGTAAGTCTGGTAACACCAGAACTTACGCACTGCAACACATACATTCACAAACAAATTAGATACCTAAAGAAAGTATTTAAATTTTGGAATAGGCGGTAGATTTAAAGACTCGACTTTGACCCGCAAATTGAGTCTTTAATACTTTCAACGAGTCTGACAATGGCGCGGACTTGAAATCGAAATAGGTAGACTTGCTCACTCCTAATGAAGTGCATACCTTGGGATAACAATGCACAAAATAATATTGCAAGGTTAAGGTTATAAACCAGATCTTACGCCTGAAAATATACACTTTCCACAAACAAATTAGTTTACTAGAGAATGTATTTTCAATTTTCATAACAGGCTATACCAACTGAAACTTCCTGCGCACGTTGATTGATTGATTATTGTTTGCTTAACGACCCCACCAACAGCTAGGTTATACAGGGGTACGAATGAGCAGATGATTATGAAACTATGAAGTGATGATACGTGAAAGGACGTTTACAAATACCCATGCCCTATGTGGGACTCGAACCCACGCCCAACGGTGGCTTCAGTTCCCGAAGCTGTGCCTCAGCTGATTGAGCTACCGAGGGCGGCTCCTGCGCAAGTCTATGTGCTAAATGGTACTTTATTTAAATTGAAATTTGATTGTTGGGTAATTCGTAACGGGCGAGCAATTCGTTTACCTGTCTTCCAGTAGCACGTTTTCGAACTCTTGAGCCAGCTCCTGGTCGATGCCCATCAGGTCCTGCGCGTAAGGGCCGGCACACGCACAGCCGCCTCGCGCTTGGATCCCGAACACGTCGTTCAGCACCATGCACACGAAGTTGTGGTGGAGGAACGTGCCTCGAGGGTGACGGACCTAACAAATTAACGTTGTTTTCAACTCTCGAATTTCTTTCATGTTATAAACTTGAAATGTAGCTATTGTACATGCATTTCAACTTTCAAAGTATTAGTTCATTTACTTGGACTTATGACAAATGTTGTAGAAGAATGCAATCATAGTGTGTAGATATTTTCGTGATAAATACTAGCCCTCGACTATCCTTTCTTGAATGCCTACCAGCCAGGTACAGTACTTTGAATAAAATATTCAAGAGTTTATAAGGAGACTCATAGTGAGTACACTTTAAATTTCACCATCTCAAATCTTTTCTATTATTACCGGTAATCCTTCATCATAGGTAATTGCAAATGAACGTAGAAAAATAAGTCTACTGCACAATTCGATATAGAATCGAAGCCATGAAGTGAGTACGCCTATATGAAGTGCTTGAATAAAATCTTCTCCTACTGTAGTCCATTACCGATACGCACCATGAATGAGAAGATGGGCAGACGTTTGACCGAACACGAAGATGGACCCAACAATATTAGTTCGGGAATGGTGCGCACATGAGATAATACCATGCGCGTTATCTTATCCTCGCGAGCCATGATGGCCGCCACGCCAACAGATTCTTTCAGCTGCATTGCGAGTCCAGCACGCACTGATTCTACCACAGCTGCTGTACCTGGACACAGTCAACATAATCGTGAACGTAAAATAATGATAATATTAATAATAATAAGCCTATGTAGTTTGAATGAGACTTTCGTCAAAGAAACGATTTACTCTTATCTTTGCATGGCAAGTTCCTGATGAACTTGTGCATCCTTCACAAGAGAAGTACAAAAATCTTGAAAACTTTTCAACATAGAAAACCTTATTCAAGTTGTATTGGTGCACTATGAAAAAGCTACAAACATCTGAAAAAACCATGCAACTTTGCTATAAGCCAAGTAAATCATGAATGTAATCCTAAAAATCCTAAAGTAAAGCCTGAAATGTATGTAAAACATTCAATGGAGTCATTAAATTCAAAAGGGTACCAAATTGTTTGAGATAGCCAGAGTGACTGGAGATTCACATGAATAGTCTTATCCTATTGTCTGACACGTTGATACGAAGTAAACATTTCACCGTACCTCCTTCTTCCCGTAGCTCGGTATCCTGGAGATATCTGTGCGAGTCCTGCGTAACGAAGAAAACTGTTCCGCCGCCACAACCGTTGGGCACGTCATTACGGAACAGCGCCTTCTTGGCGATGAGCACGCCAGGTGTTTGAACGCCGCCAACAAACTTGTGCACCGAGAAGAACATGGCATCCTTGGCCACTGAACGTTCATCAATGTTCGGCAAGATTGGGTTCATATCGAGCTTTACATACGGAGCTAACAAAATGAGAAACAATCTATGATATAGTTTACTCGAATTATAGCCATAACAATCTGAATTTAAATATTACGAAAGCTGATTTTACACAATATAATATATATTTTTTTGACATTGGGGTACAAGTTGTGTGACAGCTCGAATTTATAATATGCACGGAATACAGTATCAAACTGATTTATACATACAAAAAGGTAGGCCTAGCATTTAAATGTTTTAGTCCTGGTCCTTGGCCAGGACCGAGTTCTAGGGCCTGAATAGTAACTGTGTAAGTAATTATGAAAATATTCATTGATTGATATTAAACCAACTTCTTTTTTGAATGAAAAACAAAAATTTTATAAGTAAGAATGAAATATAAAAAATATATCAAACAAAGAGGATTTGTACTAAACTCTTGAGAAGAATTGAGACTACGCTAAAAACAGAGGGGCTTTTCAAAATCACGAGACAAACCATACATCCTAGAATGACAGTTACGCCACTGCGCTGCGATTGAGCGAAAGCAACAATGAAAAATGCATCTTTGACGCAAGGTTATCTAACCCAAACAAACCTAACCTGACCTAACCTTACCTGAACTAATTCTTATTGATCTAGCAACCAGAATAGGTGTTGAAGATGAATTCAAGGTTACCTGCGGCTGCATAGTCCCAGAAAGCGAGCGCGCCGTACTGATGGAGAAGCATAGTCGTCGTGATGTCATCGGCTAAGATTCCCGTCACATTGGACGCGGCCGAGAAGCAGCCAATCAGCTGTATGCCCTGGCAGTGGTGGGTCTGGAGTTGGTGTTCCAAGTCCAACAAGTCGAGGAACCCGTCGCGAGTCTCCCCGATACGAACAATCTGTATTTACAACAGAAAATGTATGTAAATTATTTTAGCGACATCCAAAACAAACAAAATATTCCAGAGAAGTGTATAGAAAATGGTTCGACACTTATATTTATATTTTAATATTTTATTTAGGCAGTACCTACAGTCACGAATTTCTTGCAACTTCTACTTAGTGATACTAGTGCGCATGTGTGAGAATGAGACAATAACCTGAAAGAAACTACATTAAACCAAATTCATCTCATACAACTGACCTAATCGACCTAACCTAACCAAACTAACCTAAACTTACAATGACTATTTGTGTATCTAGTTTTTCTTTACCTAGGAACTTTGAAAATCAAGATTTTTGTAACACAAAAATTAGTGTCTAGAGCCAATTAAGTTTATTTGTCTGTTCTGTAAAACAAGATACACACCATGTACGAATAATAGAATATGACAATATCGTACGCCTACTAATTTCGATGAAATTTACATATTTTTGTTAAAATATTCACATATAGAATACGGTAACAAGATGACTAAGTGTGCTCTAGCTTCTTTCTTAAATTGTGGTGTTCCTCTTTTTCGTTTGATATTCTGTGGCAATAATTTTAACAGTGCGAGCCGCACTTTGGTTTGATGAGTTCTTGTTGTAGAAAGACAGGTTGCGCACGAAAATCATCAATTGTTATGAAAGACATCATACCACTAAACAATTAGAATAAATGTAGGAAAGGTATCTCCAAACCATTTGTTTTTATTAGCTCCACAGATCAAAATAGGTCGTACTGATCAAGATACATACAAAATGTATTTGGTCTCTGGCATACTTGTTTCAAGGATCGGCATAATTTTACATTTAACAAGAAGATTTACTGTCGGAACTTGAAACAAAACAATAAAATATATTTTGATTGAATCAATTGTGTGGTTTTACAGCGTGTATATGACAACATTACTTGCGCCCAACGAGTTTAGAACAACAAATAAGAAATATGCCTCTATAAGATATTTGAAATATATAGTCAACTGATAGATTTAATCACTAGAATTACAAAGAAATCGCTGAAATGATTACCGTTGCTCCCTGTTCCCGCCATGGCAGCAGATTGGAATGATGTTCGCTCGGACCCACGAACACTACGACAGGTGTCGTAAGATTCAGGGCGTGTAGGAGTTTGTGCACGGCTCCCGTGCAGCCGTGGCCAGCAAATATTACCGCATCGTGTTCGGAAGCGTTTACGGCATTGCGGAAGATGTCTCGAGCTTCGTGCCTGATTCAGATCAAATCGAAAAATATAAAACTTGGACTACCGTACGCAAATCGGGACATTGGCTTTACAATGAAGCTCGATTTATAAACACTGTAGAAGATATGGATTAATGACGATCAATCCAGACTAACAGATACAATTAGCAATAATCATTAATATATGTCTGTTTAAAAAAAATTATACATTTTAGTTCCTTTGTATAAAAACTTGTCTCTATTTTCTCAGACCCTTTCAAACTTGAATCATACACAAGTTAATGATCTTGGACATCATTACATGGTAAGTTAAGTTGGGAATTTTGATAATACATTATTTGAGGCCTTTGCTAAACAGATACACGATAATTTTGAGTGCAGCAGAAAATAAATCTTGCTTGACCAAATGAAACTAGGCCCTGGTACCTAAGTTCAAACAGACTTTGAACATATTGAAAGATGTTCCATAATAGTGAAAAGTTATCCATTTTATGAAGAGCACCATTCAATGTACGCCTTCATCCATGATAGTCTTCCAATGAAAATATAATAAGAGATGCTGAACAAAACATAAAACTTACCGCAATTAATTGAAATTAACACAAATTAGGTTGAGCTCTTCAACAACACAAATTTATATTTGTATGAACAATTACACCTTCAATGAGTGTAATATGGAGGATTTAGGCTTGAGGTCAAGGTTTATTCATGGACTTGGTTTGTTCATTTACTTATATTGGGTGCAATGAGACACTTTAATGCTAACCAAGATCTATTGTCATAACATTAGTGAATGACAGTGATATGATGGGATAATGAGATGAAAGGATATCAAGAGTTTTGGACAGTAGGACAGACAGTAGTGACCAGCTCTTAAGGAGCCGTGCCATCCCTGTATTCACGTGAACACGAGGGAAATCACAAAAACCTCTTTCAGGATCGTTGACCATGACAGATACAAACATTTAATAAACAACAACCAAAAAACCAAGCTAACAAACAAACCAACTTGCCCGTCTCAATATGTGAAGGTACTTACCGGAATAGTGTAGATTGCTGCGAGGTGATGCTTGTCGTAGTATGAGTGTTCCCGTAGGAGGGTAATACCTCCCTCAGGATATAGTCCTCGACAAACTGTAGGGAACGACCCGACGCTGTGTAATCACAATACACCACTGCAAACAAACAAGTACAGTACGTTAGATAATAGTACAGCAGTATACACAACATAAAGGTGACATTCAATCAAGATTTTCTGTTTTTTTGTTACTAAATACTTTTGTAAAGAAAATACTTTCATTGATGTATATATATATATAGGGTTTAACGATGCACTGTTATGATAGTGCAGATCTAATGGCCTCCGATGATGATCAACATAGCTTTTGATATAACCTAGTGTTATTAGGTTATGTTTTAACTTTTAATTAGCCCAACTTTTATTGATATACAATAATGCTCAAAGAGTATCAAAATTATCTTCTATAGGCCTTTGAATGGAAGTTGTTACTAGTCAGAGCCAATCTCACCAGAAAATGAAAATGAAGAGTCAAGTTGTGAAAATATTTTCAATAAAATGGCAATAAACTTGGTAGTTGGACTTTTTCAACAATAATTTTCAAAAGCTTTAACAAAAATTTTGATTATATTTTCAACATAATGTTGGTGAGGTGTTAAAAAATTATCGAATATGTTTCGAATGTCAATATGTTCATCATTAAGATGAAAAGAAATCTCATCAAAAAATAATAAGCTTTAACCTAAAAAGATTGGCTTGGATGGCTTGGATGCTCAAAATTAAATCATGGCATATATTTCACAAAAATGGATGTAACACAAAAACAATGACAAATTATTTTCGCATTGACACCGAACAAACAAAATAACATAAAAATGGTATAACAACAGATATATAGTTTGTTAGTGTTATTGCGTGTTATTTTTTAATTTGCGCGAAATTGGCGTTTCTCAATTCAAATAACATTATAATGTCAACTGACAGCAAAAAACATCTGGAAGTAGTGTTAATCTATAAATACAAATATCGCTCGCATATGTGCTTAGTTGATAACATACATACTTCCTTCTTCGAATAACACTGGCTGTAAACATGTTATTTCATTATTTCATTACACATATAACGCATTTCCACGAGTTTAAAGATGCAAGTCAGAGACGGAGCGTAGTTCCCAATACACAGGAAATAACAATAGGATCATTGATGGTTGTGCAGTAAATCAATTGGCTTTAATTCAAGATTATACGTAGAGATGAGTAAATGTTTTTACTCTATGTCATATTTATTCTTTCACCCAAATATTTTTTTCCAATCATTTTGTCTGTTTTGTTTAGAAAGAAAAGCAGAAAAGAGATTGAGTTTCTACGCATCGAGATTCGAGATAATAGTGTATATACCATCATGAACATCAGCAGCGTGTTCACAATTTGAAGAAATAAAAAACATTACATTTTTTGACGTGTTACAATTGGCCATCAGTGTCATGCAAGTACCAACATATAGAAGTAATGTACCAATCCCCACTATATGTCAGCTGTTCTAACTTCGTGTAGGGTTGCCGTCACATAAAGTGGTCGATCATCGATCAAGCTGCATTAAAATGCATCCTTTACGAAAATGTACTGATATTATACGCACCACAACTATAGCACACCATGTGCATACCACGCGTGTGTGACCACGCACAGTGGACGAAAAAAATAATTATCTGTTAAATGTGCGTAGACTTTATTTAAATTCATAATGAATCCCATAATTGAAGTTCCATAATGAAAATTCATAATATTATGGTAAGTTATATGCTATTTATATGTAACGGTACATGTTAAGGTAAAAATCGATGGCAAAAAGTCTAGTGTTACTATTACAAATAGTACAAACTTGTGTTACAAGTGTGATCTCCACTTTAGCTATTATAAAATTTGACATTCTCGACAAATATTGTCTGCATCGAATGACATGTCTGTTAATTTCGTATATTGCATGGTTCAAGTTTTATTATCATTTATGCCTGTAAAATCACCTTGGCGGGAAATTTTTGTCCTAGAGAGACTGGGGACATATTAAACAACATAACAAGAAAAGGAACGTAATTGCAAGTTGGCACTAGTTGCAAGTACCTTAGATATACGTACAAGTTGTAACGTAAGTGAATGTTTATAGCAAAGTATAGAGATAGCTTGTCGACAAACGATTGAAGTTCACAACAACAAAATGGAACTAGTCGACATTCACAGCATAACAAAGTATACAGACCAGATATTATAGCTTTGACTTTGAGCAAGTTCATCGAGTTGGATAATCCATATAGCTTCTGATTTATCGACATCTGTTGGGGTTTGGCTAAACAAACTACTATATAAGCGTTTTGAGAAAACATCACTTCATCATACATGTTTGCGTAGAGCTTCAATTACATAAATAACCTTGAGTGGTACACTTGTAACCATTAGGAACTTTATGAAATTTTGAATTTCAAAGCCTAGTTATTACCAAAATTATGTAGTCAGAATGAGATCTTTCAGCATTTATCAAAATAAAGTTGAAATTTGTGAAAAATGAAGTATAATTTTGAAACAAGGAAAAATGCATTGAAATGAATAGAAATGTATTGAATTTAAGCTGTAGCTCATAATTGTGTGAAAAAATATTTTTGTTCTTTCCTTCAGGAATTCGGAAGTGCAAAAAACACGGAAAATGTCCCATTGGCGTTTTCGGATGTTGAAAGATGAGATGTTTGTCAAATTTTATTCTACCGGGCATCATTTTCTCAAATTATTTTTGTTCAATTCAGTGAATAGTGATTCAGTGAATCTGTATCACTCTAAAAGAATTCGTGAAAAATATTCTTTCCGACGTTCTACACGATGTCACTTAAGACACGAAAAATAACTTCTACTTCTCATTCAAGCTTTATATTCCAAGACCCTACTTTGAAAGTAATAAGTAATAACTATAAGGCTCACTCAATTAACCAGATCAGATCGTCAGTTCTGGCTGTCTTTTTTTTTTAATACTCGTTTTTTCATCAACGTCGAAAACTTGTCATAATGCCATGGTTTTCCAGTTAAGGGAAAGGCTGAAAATATAGGGTAGTTTGAACGGGTCACCACAAGGGCGATCTTACCACGTATTTCCCAAATACTTGTAGGCCAATATAAGGTTTCGAACCGCCAACTTACACGGATCTCATTGTAAGGATATTGCATATTCTCGTCATAAATAACTTATAAATAACTTTGAACAGTTTCAAGTTAGCACGTTCACTCAGTCTCACACTCTAACTAGGCTTCCATAATAGGTCTGCACCAAAATAGGTCTGCACGAAGGAGTCCATACATATATACTACTTCACACTCGGCGAATATCAGTTTCATAGTGAAAACTTTTGGAAGGTATACATATGAATCTATTCGAATCAACGTCTGGTTCGTTATTAGCTACCGTTGAATAAAAAAATCGATCAATATTCCCATAATTGTATTGCCGTATGCCACGTGCATATTTTGCATTTTCGAACGGATATTTGAAGGATTTTAGGGAATACTATCGCCACTAGGGTATACTGACCCTAGTACCCTAGTTCTCACAGCGGTGAGCCAACAAACCTCGAAAAGCGGAAGCCTATCACTGAAAATTATAAGATACAATCATTACAATGTAAACAGTTCATAGAAGCGAACAGTTTTGTAGGTATTACAAATCTGTTCCGTACGAATTAGAATATTGATATTTTGTATCTATATCGAGAATAATCACAAAAAAAAAGATTTCGCTAAATGGACTCGTACTATCACTTATACTCACTGAGTAGATAGTATTTTTTACAATAGCGTTTGGAGATGAATTCGATATCAACATTATATTGCAAAAAAACACGACGTAATGCCATACAATTCTTCCGACAACATTGTTTTTCCTTGTCACATTCAACATTTAAATCTATAAAATACATGCTTGTATAACACAAATTAAGTACGGTATGTATATTTTAATACTAAAAATATGTGAAAAAAATATTTCTCAGCTTGAATGTGTCTATAACTGAAATAAGATAGCAAATTTACATTATACGATTTTATCATTCAAACGAATTAGTGAATAACTAACATTTTGCGTATTCCAAAGTTAGTACACACACACTATAGTGCATGTATGTGTCTGTGTTCTTTATTACAATTGATTAACCTTTCAAGCAGCAAACTAACACCTCCTCAAATAGTTGGCATTACTAAACGGTCAAGGACACGCTCAGCCGAGTGTGAAAATAGACATTTAAAACTAGGCCAACTCAAGTCAAAAGCATATGTAGGCCTATACTTTGAACTAAATACAAGATAATTCACCCCTTGTTAATACGTCGTTCATGCCGCGACATTACAGACAACACGTTCAATGAACTAAAAATACGCAAATCAAACAAGTGTAGAGTGGCTATATAGCACACTGAACTGTCATTCAGGAGACCGGGGTTCGATTCCCGCCATGGTCGATCATACTGACAGGGGTTATTCGTGGTTTTCCTCTGTCGTTCAGGTCAATACTGCTAGGATTGACTGCCGACTGCCACAACCGACTCCTTCCCACTTTCCAAAAACACCTAATAAAATAACCTTTCGCCTCATCATCCCATCAGCGCATATATCATTCAACGACGACAATAGATCTCAGTTATCAGTACAGTGCGTCGTTGAACCCAACAAATATTTTTTAAAAATGAAAGATAACTGAACAGACCGTATACGTACAGGTAGTTCTAACCATCTGAAAAAAAATGAATGCAAATTTGAATGTTGATGGTGATTGGTGAGCGGTTATTGTAAAAACCGCGGGGTTTACAACTCGCAAATTTGGTGTACACCGGTGATTTCAAGAGATTTCAGGTGATTTCAAGGGATTTCATACGGATTTCAATGGGATTTCAATGGGATTTCAAGTGATTTTAGGGATTTCAAGGAGTTTTCAACGGGATTTCATGGCAATGTGTACACCGGATTTCAGGAGTTGTTAACCCCTCGGTAAAAACATCTTGGTAGGCCTACTGTGGGCGTACAAATTGGCGGATTGTAATAGACGAATGATGTTTTATAAAATACCCATGCGGTGTCTCACGCGGGACTCAAACCCACGCTTGATTGGACTTCAAATTCACTTTAGATCAACAGTTTTGACTTTCTTTATACGAAAATAAGCTGTGCAAAATCTTAGAACCGAATCATAAGAACGTTTATGGCCGGTAGACCAACCAGTGTTACTTATAATAGAAACATTTCATTTCATGTTCAACCATAGTAAAGAGATACTTTTCCTTAGTCAATTTCTTTAGTGTTTGCTTAGTCAATGGTTCAACTAGCCGCTTCGTCATAAAAGTAATTTTTAAACCCATAGGAATAATTTTAAGGGTTTTATTATTCAATGTTTCACCTGGACACATCCGTAATTTTATAACGTTTAGATCAAAGCGACTACAACAGTGAAGATATTTCGCTCTTCTTCTACCATATAAATATAAACTATTGAAAGTTTTTGAACAAAAATGTATTTTGTATATAAGTGATGTTTTGCATTGTCTAAACTCCACATCATTGCCATAGCAACAGCACATATAATCGGACACACTAATCTATGATAATCCCAGTACATTCAGGACTAGAGGAGATAAAAAGTCAGCTAACTCATAATAAAAAATATATAAATAGTTGTGAGCAATGAGAACATTCGTTATCACATAATACACAGAGACTGAACATAACAGATATATCATAATAATATGTAGACTATAAAACAATTATTGTTCTATAGTTGCTTTAGGTCCGGTAATACGAAGTCCAGTTAGACTTAACCTGAGAATTGGCAACTGAAGATTTGAGCTACCACATTATACGAATGCTGGTCATTCTAGCCCTTGGAATAATAACAGGACAAGAAGCGATATTTTTCATACAATTCACTATTATATTTAAACGAGAAGAAATATCGAAATAGAACGATACATTTTGTAATAAATACAAGAACAGAGAAAAAGAGAGAAGAAAGAATTAATTTCAAGAAGAAGAAAAAGAAGAAGAATATCAAGATAATAAGAAGATTAGAGTTTTTTTGTTCTCTTCACTGTGAATGTTTGAATTGTTTCTATAACCCTGAAATTACCATCTTTATTCAATATTGTTTGTTAAATGAGTTCTCTTTAATTATTATTTGGGGTAGTAAGATCGCCCTTGTGGAGCCCCGTCCAAACGATCTTGTCTCTAGTCCTCTTTTAGTCTTCATCCATGGCATTTATTGGGGAACAATGATTTGGTATCAAGTGTCGATGTTATTAAAATATATATGTAATCATTTATTTGTATTTGGTTGAAAAATGAACTTTAACAATACCATAAATTTATTGGCGTCAGTGAATGATGAATGAGATTTGGGAGAGTTGGTTATCCAACGACAACAACAACAACAACAACAACAACAACAACATTCGCATGTTGTGAGACTTGTGACATACACCGATGGTTCGGCGAAGAGAGGCTGCCAATATGAATACGCATTCCACGTACAGTCTATGGGAACAATTAGCCTTAAAATATGCTCCGATGTTTTGAAAATCTGAATCTAAATTTCGAATGAACCATTTGATGTGATCGCACATGTATACGTATATACGTGTAATGTTATCAGTCACTTAGGCGACACCTATATATAATACTACATTATCAGTTATCAACTTATTACACACAATCCCACATCTGCAATCTTCACGTCTAGGCGTTGTATGTGTAATGTCTATGATTTTAAATACCGCGCTGTCAAGGTTAATCTGTTAACCTTTTGCTATGACAACATGACTGCGATGTTTATCTCGTGGAATATCGAAACATAACACAATGCGAGTAAATATTGCACTCAGATGTACAGCTTGAATCAAAACTACAAGTCCTTTCTCTACCTGGCTAAACCAGTTGCATAAGTATGAGTCGAAAGATTATCAGAAAAACAGAAAACAGACATTTAATTTCGATTTGTGACAAAACATCTATAGATTCTGGAGAGAGTTAGAGAAAAGTTCATCTTAAGAGGGACAATTTTAATATTTTGTACAATATGAATTTAAATAATGGAGAGCAAATTTAGGCAGATCACAGTACATTTTATGCACCGGTGAAGATCTACTGGAAATGTACAAAAATGAATCTATGCACGCTGGCAAAACAGATAGATACACGGACTTTTTAACCACTACAGACCCGGTCAAGTAAATTTAAGTGTACATCGGTATTTAAAAAATTATAGTGCACATTAGTATTGGTTTTCGTACACATTTGGTCCCTTTTCATTGCATTAATGCATGCATATGTGACAGTTTTGTAGGGCATGTCAATCCATAGTCATGGTATCATATGATAATCGGGTGATGGTAATTTATCATCTGCTCATTCGTACCCCCAAATAGCGCATCAGCATACAGAGTCAACCGAGGGGTTTACAACTCGAAAATTTTGTATACACCTGATTTCAGATATTTCAAGATTTCAGGTGATTTCAGGGATTTCAGTGATTTCGAGTGATTGCAGATGATTTCAGGGATTTCAAGTGATTTCAGCTAATTCCAGATGATTTCAAGTGATTTTAGGGATTTCAGATGATTTCAGGGATTTCAAGTGATTTCACGTGATTTCAGGGATTACAGGTGATTTCAGGGATTTCAAGGGGATTTCATGGCAAGTGTACACCTGATTTCAGGAGTTGTTAACCCCTCGGAGTCAACCAGCAAACCACTTACTCTATATTTAGGACACTAAGCACATGACATTTTCATCACACTCGATTCCTAACCTAACCGACATTGACAAACATTCGATTGTCTAACGCCACCTTTCTCATCAAAACGCCAGAAGGTGAAAATACCACTCTAAAACGAGTCAAGTGGGGGTTCCGAAATACCCCCAATAACTTAGTTATTGGTGGGGTATTGGACAAGCAAACAATAATCGATCAGATCAAATCGAATGAATAACAAAACAATTCATTTTCCACCGTCACTACCGGTATGCTCATATATTGTAAGTCAATAGAAATTATTGGATTCCAATATAGAAAGATCAACCGCAATATAACCATTTTTTGACAAAACCAGTATATTTTAAAAACAAAGATATATCGTTTTGAAGGTTATTTAACTTGCATCAAGAATTGATTTGCATAAATATTAAAATGACCTCAAATGTGTACAACCTTCGTTTACCTCAACATCATGTTTCTGGAGGTGTGATAATTGTATATAATGCCGATAACAAAAGAGATAAAACAACGATAAAGTATAGCGGTATTCTAATAGAAACAGATGAGAGACATAGACATTGGCAGATTTCAGTTGTTATTTCTCATTTGTTCATATGTATCTGCCTGTAATAGATTAATAATGATACAAAATTAATAATGAGAAATTATATAAGAAATGTATTGTAGATGACGGACGATAGGAAAATGCAATGAAAATTGAAGATCACTTCATTGAGATGACTTTCTCAGGTGGTTTGGATAATGGGAAGGAAACGGTCGTCGCCCATTTAAAATCATGTTATCCCGGCATACACCTTTATGAAAGGAGAAAACAACGAAAAACCTCAGGCAGGATGGTCATTGGTCGACCAGAGGACGCTGAAGAACGTATACCGGAATAGAGTCGACTCGGTCGCGTGACATGGGCTTCAGGGTCCTTTTCAGTGGATGGTTGTACAATGTGGTTAGGGTTCAAGTAAGGTTGGACACCCAAACCCAGGGCCGTAATAAGGCATGGGCCCACAACCAGCAGATAGGTGTGGGCGAGACGAACATTTCGTCGTTACATCTCGTTGTGTATCTCCGTTCCTGCACGGCGGCAGAAACAAAAATTTAACATTGTTTCCCATCAGCGACATTTGATACGCGATTGCCGGAGAATGAATCGTTGGATCGACATCGGGTCAACGGTGGCTGATAGAGGTTCACTAAATACACCTTCTCGTCCAAGTTTCGTTCGGATCGATGGTTAGATTTTGTGCTAGAAAAAACACATTGTCATTTGTCATTTTTCCAACATTGTATTCCCCATAAGCGAACTCCATATCGTGATTGTCGGGAAACGAGATTTTATATCGACACTGGGTAAGCATTGGCGGATAGATGATAACAGACTACACGCGTGGTGCCAGTTGCGTCCGGAACCGGGACGTCGTTAGGATTTGTGTATGGGGGGTCGCAGGTTGGGCACTAGACGCGCGCTAAAACGGGGTCTGGAGCCCCACAGTGTATTTTTTGTACCATTTTTGAAGTGATTTATGGCAACCAAGCTGTTGGCTCCATTCGCAGTTAGTTCCGACTTCTAATGGTACATTTTACTGCCGAATTGGTCCACGTTTCGCATGTTGTCTAAAACAATATGTTCAAATCCATATTTCAATTAAAAGTCGTAAAAGTCACAGGATACCATTTTGTCAATATGTGTGACCGAGCGGCATGCATCATTTCCGTCAATACAACTTAATGCAAATCTTTTCAAGTCAATTACTTCCAACAACCAAAGCACGTGACAAATACTGTGTGGTTTTACCTTCACTTCATAGTTTACCTAATTAGTTATAAGGTCATATTTGACACGCTATTCTATGTCCGATACAAATAATATACGCGTCATTAGTACTAATACACACAAGGATTTAGTCATTTGAATACTTCAGTCCAAGTTGTAAAAGTTGAAATTTATTGGGTGAGCGTATGCGCAGACGCCATCTGACTCATACGGAATTGTGTCTTGGTGTTTGTATGTTTATTTTCATTTATTTTTTCATTCCGATTCCCAGTCCAGACGTATTGACTCTTAACTGATCGAATAGAAAGTATGTATATCAACACTGGGAACAGCAAAGAATAAAACTGTTTTTGTAAAATCGGATGCCAAAATCGGGCGACCGCTTTCTAGAAGACTAAGGTGAAGATTTAAAAAATCCCATAAGAGAACTCAAATGAGAACAATTGAATTCTGAAAAAAAGTCATAGTATTTCCGATCTAAGGTTGCATGACCTAGCCTAGCGTTGACTAAAGCGTCCCAATTTTATTTGTTATGGTTGTAAAAAAATCATCGCAAGAAATCATGTATAGTATGTTTTTTCTGTACATCTACGTCGGGCCTTTACTATGCTTGATCAAAATAATACGTACATCCGTTTCTTGCTAGCAGCCACTAAATCACCTTCATCTCAAAAGAATTGTTTAATTTTTGTATATATTGGATGCACTCGAACTGTACCTTGGATCACTGGCATAGACTCAAGATGAGAGAGATAAGAACAAGATAAGATGAAAGGTTATTACTTATTTCATCATGTATTTTCGATAGTGATAAGGAGGCGGCCGTAGCCTCTACTCGTGGAACCATCCCAGCTGAGGTAAACCACGAAAACTCTCAGTCAAGATGGTCCACCATGGCGGGAATCGAACCTGAATGACGGTTCAGACGGTACAATTTGGTCAACATTGTGGTCTTACACAATCTCCGATGGAAGTGGAATGAACTTCTGAATTCATATTATGAAAATGACGACTTATCGTCAGAAGTAAGGCCACGCCCGCCCGTTCGACGCCCACTCTCAGTTAACAACAATAAATGCTAAATGCGTGAAGAATACGTGACTAAAGATTAATTATATTTTCTGGGGAGTGTAAGATTAGTTGCGAGTTTACAAACTCTCGAATCTTGATTAACTTGATCAAGGTTTCAAGTTGTCAACCAGCTTGCGGATAGGCCTACCACTGTTGCTTTCTACGTAATACGATACCTTTAATTAATTTCCAATCACTAATAATTGAATTGACGCTAATATATACTTTGTAATTTGTTTGTGTAAAACCACTTGGTAATCAGGGCTTCTTTCAGAGTATGATGCTATATATAGCTATTTTATATCACTATATATATAGCTTATATATCACAAGCCTACCTATAGAAGATAAGATACATATCTAGACGAAAATTGCAATTAATATATATACAGGATTGATTGCACACGATAATTTTCGTAATTTTCGTAAATATGAAATTTATTTGAATTGTGACTGCAAGACTGGTGAAAATTCAAGTACTTCTCAATCACCAAACAATGGGAATTGAAAAGCGAAACTAACAGTTGGAACACACACAAAAGTCATAAAAAGCTTACGAAGTGTGTAAAACGTGTGTAAGGTGTAAAAGTTTGTCCAACCATTATAATCATGTTATTTAAATGTATGTTTTAAAAATAAAATTAAGTATTTGTAATTTCGCACATTAATTTATTCAAGAGTTGAATATCAATTAGGCTTTGCTTATTGATAATCTTAGCCGCCCTTCGTAGCTCTAGTCAGCTAAGGCACATCTTTAATCAACTGAAGTCAGGTTGGGGAGTAGGTTTGAGCCCCGCGCAAGGCATAGGTTGTTATAAACGTCCCTTATCTAATCAACCATCACCTCATAGTTTCATAAACACCTATCCATATCTTATAGCTGTCGGTGGTCGTTAAGCAAACCATAATCATCATCTTGAATATTTACTTTAAAAATAGTTTTAATTCTCTTTCGTTTGCACGTGCGAAATCAGTTTAAAAGTGTGAAGAAAAGAATTACAACCTGCAACCGCTGTAGGAGAAATAATTCATCCGCTACTAATTATTACTACTACTAATTGTTAAATTGTTAATAATCAGTTATTCGCGAGTCGCGATCAAAGAGCCATCTGTACGTCCTGCGACGGTATGGGGAAGGAGGGGGACGGGGGGACGGGGAGAGGGTGAAGAGCAAACAGCTGATGCGGATATCGTTGACCATACAGAAATAACACAAGACATGACACCTGCTCGATTTTACTTCCTAATACACATTCCAACAAAAAAGGAAAAGTCAAATTTGTCTCACAGAGATGTTCTTAAAATGTAACCAGCATTAAGAGTCCATGGGAGTCGATTTAACGTAATAGCAGTTTTTTGGTGATAACTTTCGAACGGTATAAGACATCAAAATTCTGAGAACAGTGAAACTCAGACATTTCTAATACCTTCAAGATTATATAAGTAATAACTATCCATCTCAAATCACCAGATTGTCAAGCGTATACGGTTAAATGAAAAATACACATTTTTTAACCGTATACGCCTGACAATTATGCGATATGAGATGAATAGTTATTACTTACACCACTTTGAAGGTATTGAAAATATCTGTGTTTCCTGGTTTTCAAGATTTCGATATCTTATACAGTTCAGAAGTTATCACAAAAAAATTGATACTCCGCTACATCGACTCCCATGGACTCTTAAGCACTGTTGTTACGCAGGTCACGCTGGCAAGTTCCGATCGACCGTCTCCGCTGCATGTTAGCAGCAACGGTAAGACGTTTCGAACCTACCCAACAGTTGTGGAAACCACGCGTAACAAAAGCTTACCTCACTTTCTAATACAAGCTCACCGTGATACACGAGGATAATTGTAATTAAATTAGTTTACAATTTAAAATGTAATAAGTAATGACACAGCTAAATAATTTCAACAATCGACGTTTCAAATCTGTACCGAATTTACAGCTCGCATCATACGTTATATTCCACGCGGAAATATACGTCGATATCTAGAATTGTTTTGTGGGTTGTAACATACATAATGCATAACTTATAATGTAATATTGGGAGTACAACGGGTTGACAAAATGAAATCTAGACGCTGTTTATATAGGCCTATGGACATTTTTTAACACTTTCAATTGATGTAGTCCAAAACACCAAAAGTTGATTTAAAATACAATTTAAATTTAAATCAGGGCTGAGAAATGTAGTCCCCACCCGAATAAATACGTCGCTTTCGGATGAAGAACCCGCAAAACTTTGATTGCAAATAACACAGATAAAGCGGGTTTTCGGACAAATATTTCAATTTTTAAAGCGATGCATACGAAGTATTATACCATTTGAATAGGGACTGACTATACTTCATTATTTGCAGAACGGAAAACTCAAATTTCCAGTGAGTAAAATTAAACAAAAAACACAAACAAACATAGACTACTAATAAAAATGACCAACCAACAAAAACAAAAGCTTTACAAACAACAGAAAAAATCGGTCATTGTTGGATTCGTTCGTAAATTTTCTAAACAATAATGTACACGAAACGCTCGTTCGTACATTTTCTAAACAACTAATGTACATAAAATGTATATCTTTGTAATAGACCGCGATATCAAGATAATAAACTAGTCAATTAAATGATATTAGCCAAGACATTTCGCACAGCTGGTTTAGTAATTGCTTAGCAATTTATCCTCCAACATAATTTAACCACGTTATAATGTCGAACGAATAGTAATTTTTCAGTTTCAATGTAAGTGTAATTATTTGTGACGTTGAAATATTTACCACAATTTGGTACAACACAGTTTAGAGGTGGATTCAAAATGTATATTTTTTAAAAAGAATTCACAATATCATTAATAACTTGACAATTAAAATTGTATTAATAATAAAAAAATTAGATAATAACACTCTCAAATTTTATTTATCATCGAAATTTACCGACTTACTGTACTGATTACTATATAAGATATATTGGCGTCGGTGAATGATGAATGAGATGAGAGGTTATTTTATTAGGTAATTTTGGATAGATGGAGAGAAGACGGCCGAGGTCACCCCAGTACCAACCTGAACGACAGTAGGAAACCACGGAAAATATTTGTCAGGATGGTCGATTATGGCGGGAATCTAGCTCTGGTCTCCTGAACAACGGTTCAGTGTGCTAGCCACTCGACCACCCGTCTCAGTATAACAATAATGAAAATATTAAAAAATACTATTTTACGAGCTTTGAATTCATACAGATAATTATTATCAATGATTATTCAAATTAGGCCTAACTTTATCCAAAAATTTCTTCATCGGGACCATAAGCACGTTATTTGTATAAATGAAAATTGTATCACAGGAGCTCATTTTCATCGACTATTTTCCAGTACTTGGGTATCAGAAATTAGAAATTCGAAAAACGAATAAAAACAAGTACTATAAGGTTTAAATGACGAAGATTCAAGCATAGGGCCTAATAATACACGAAATAAATATATTATCTTCGTTTTCAACTATCAATATACCATACAAGCCTCGGTTACATGAAATTCAGTCATTATTCCTATCAAATGTGGACTGAAATTATACACCATACACTCCACAGCCGAAACAAGAATGATAGACTGTTGGTTACGGATCATTACCGCGATGACCCAGTAAAAGTGATTAAATTGCTGGCAAAAAGGCGCGGCGTTCGCTAATGAAGTTGAGCATCGTTTGTTCGAGGGTCGTTCAACTCTTTGGGACTTCGACAAGAATAAAACAGGTCTCCTCGAAATGCAAAAAAAACAAACATGTTGTGCACATCACTCTACATATCGAGGCAAAAAAAAACAATTAAGCTTACAATTGGTCGGCTGCCCACTTAACTATATTTCTGCCACACCTCAACACATATAATAATAGGCCTACATTTATAATATCGAGGGTATTACGTCATCAACACATATAATTTCTTGGAACATGCGACTAGACTCAACGTGTCCGATATATTTCACGAGAAAAAAAGATTGAACGTCCATCGAAGGGGGAGAGGGGGTATTATTTGCTATTCCTATTTCCTATCGTAAGATACGTAGAATACAGACAGAAGTTTTGGTCCTTCATAAAATTAATCGTTCACATTGTTTTCTTCTACAAAATAAGAGTTGAACCGTTGACTAAAGATAACTATACTATATATATATATATATCTCTTTAGTCAATGGTTGAACACCACTCAAATGTCAAAAAGATAACCGTACCGCAGTTCACGAGGATTCTGAAACTGGAATGTAGGCCTACAGTAATTGGCAGTTAAGTCTACCATTGCATACAATTTTAGTGAGATCATTAAAGGAAAAAATGATAGTTCATAACAAGTACAAAGGCTGAATTCATGTTATATACTTATAGGCCTACTACCAACAATTACTGTCTAGTCCAGTTATAAACTACTCAAATTAACACAACCGAAAAACCATCTTGAACTGTTGAATATATATATATATATATATATATATATATATATATATATATATATATATATATATATATATATATATATATATATATATATATATATATATATATATATATATATATGCCTAAGTAAATAAAAAAACAAATACATACGCCTCAGATAACATAGGCTTTGAGATTAGCATATATTTCAATAATAATTATGAAGGAATTTGGTAGAGGTCACAGGTGTTGAAACGAAACCAACTTCAACGAGTTAAAAAAGATCGTTTGTTACTTGGAAACAACAAAGTTATTTTTTTTTCTTCAATTTGGCAAACTTCTTTCGGATTGGTTTGGCAAGTGAAAGTGGATGGAACTAGACTGCATGTCTCTTTTGATGTCGCAAACGTTTCAAATTATATACTAGAGCGAGCGAGAGGGTCATGGAAATGAAATAATCACACCACACCTATAATTATTGTGAATAAAATATTCATAACTAATAGGTTATATTCGATCAATTATCACTCCACTTAAAAACCACTATTCACGAATAAATCAGACATTTCAAATTGCGCCCAAATGAGCTCCTCATCACGCTTATACGTCGAATGATACATGTACGGTTGTGGTCACATAAAGTGGTCGATCAAGCTACATTAAAATGAAATCTGATGAAGATATACTTATATATTATACGCACTAGAACTAGAAGCCAATGTGCTCACGCACTCCACGCATAGTATGTTAAAATAAATGGGACTTGAATGTGCGTACATTTTATTTGAATTTAAATTTAAATACCATTTAAACCATTTAATACCATTTAAACCATTTTATGTGACCGCAAGTGTACGCCTATGTGGGCACCATGAAAGGCTACATCCAATGACATGCATTTTCACAAACACACTGCAGTACATTCAGGTCGTTGGGCTGTTGACTGTGGAAACATCTATGAATAATTGAAGTTCACGAAAACCCACGTCTTTTGCGGGATTCGAACCGACGCCCAACTATAGACCTCAGTTTCGGAGGCAATGACTACCAGTACCAGACGAGGGCAACTCTACCTCTGTACAGATTCACTAAGGAATATTTTCCTAATATTAACGAGAAGAAAAACGGTTATAAATAATTCAACGACATAATGTTCTTGAAATTTAAAAAAGGCACGGTGTGACAAGGATACCTCAAGTGCAAACTCCAAAAAAAATGCTGATTGAGCACTTTTCTATTGTTATAATCACGGAGCACGGTCCTTTGAACTTGACTTATACCGGTATAATACAAAACAAATTTAAAAAAGATACCGGTAAATAATTGTTGACAATTTGAATTTATAACAACAACAAAATCATTTATGAATAAGAATATTCATACTGGATTGTCTGGCTTTCATGTCAAAATAACAGCATTTATCTATTTTTTATAATGGTGCTTATAGCACCACCAACAACTAGTTTAGAGGGGCTACGAATAAGCAGGTGATAATGATACGAAGTGGTGGTAAATGAGAGGACGTTTACAAAAACCCATGCCTTATCCGGGACTCAAACCCACACGTAAACTGTGAAGTAACTTCACTTTCTAAAGCGGTGCCTAAGATGACTGTGCTACGGAGGGGCGGCTACCAGCGTTCATCAAAACTTATGAAAAGTTATGATATTCCTTTTTGTATCAATCACAAACGTCTTGCACGTCGGAAGTAATCTTGTATCATGTTTGAATTAATCATTGTTGATTGGTGGAGCCTATTAGTTAGCACGATATTACCCCCTCTTACATCCTACTCATACTTTGTTATTGATTGATTTTTGTTTGTATACTTATAACCCCACCAACAGCTAATTTTTGGAAGGTCGAATGAGCGGATGATAGGCGAATGATGTTGACTTTCAAGTATTGTGGGACTCGAGTAATGTTTTTTGTATAGCAAAGAACCCTGTGCTGAAAGTACAAATATAAATAAAGTAACTAATTCGTTTTTAAAGGGTGTACGGGGTTGGAAAAGGTTGATTTTATTTCATTTGAGACTATAGAAACCTAGCAATCACACAAAATAAAAGCAGAGTAACAGATATGTTTTTAATATTTTGGGAAGTAAATATTACGAGATTATAACTATAACCATGGACTGGTATTCTTTGTTCTATACTATAACTTATAGGCCGGTACACACATTGTTCAGTTTCTATAACTTAGTCTATAACTTAAGATTTTATAACATAAAAAATCAACCTTCTTCATAGCCTTATACTCGAGTCACCATGTAGGCCTACATTTCGATTTTACTACATTGCTGATTAGCTGTTTACTAAAACAAATATCGCTTGCGGGACTCGAACCTACGCCCGACTTGACCTCAGATTGATACTCTGCGAGACAATGTGTTGACTGACTGAGGAGCTGCACATTCCAATAATAGTTCATAATTCTGAACCGTGACGTATGAAATTATTGCAGTTTCAGAACCATCACATTTTCTCATGATAAAGACCGAGATTAAAGTCAATAATAAGTTGAAAATCTGTGTCTATATAAGGTATGAAACGAGCAGGCTATCCTGGTTCTCACAAACATAGCTGAATGCATAGAATGCGCAACGTATATGAAAGATTATATCAATTATTTAGTTCAAGGATTGAAGAGTTTTCCAAGCTTTTAATTAAATTACTCTCATTGTGATGGTCAATTAAAGATATCGTTAAACGCTATCATCGCATCACATGAGTTATAAATGCTCGACCATTATGAACTATGTGTATATCTACTCTGTACACTCACGAGCATAAAAACTGGTTCCGTTGCAACTTGAAGCATTCTTTGCAATTACATTTTGTTCAATGCTCATGGGATACTGACGTTTATGAGCAGTTCGTTTGTACGTGGAAAATTTGACATTGTAATTAACAACAGTTTTATGGAAGGCACTAGAATCGATCAAAATCGTCCTTTTTGTTTACAGCAATTTGAAAAGTTGACTGATACTTATGTAGATGAGCGGTAGCTCATCTGAAGCCAAACATCGCGCACGTCGTACACGCGCCACATCCTCAAACCTTGACCAGCGTTACAAACATTGTTTCCTCGAACAACTCTTCAGAGCATTTGCTATAACGACAACGCTATTAAATGACAATCAATGCTATAATGTACGTACAACATTGTGGAAGGTCTTGAAACAACTAGGTTTACAACTCGACAATCGTCGCCAACTTTCATACGAACTAATCAATTAATCAAAAAAGAAAGAGAAAATGATTTAAATATAAATATAAATCAGTGGTTTTAAGCATTCACAACTCACTGTATGAATACAAATTTAGTTTTTGTTTACGTTGTGTATTGTTTTTTTTTTTTAATATATATGATCCAAATTATTAATTTTATAAAAGAGGTTTGACGTTTCTTGACTTATATTAGACGTATCTGCTAACGGGCCATGAAAAAAATTAATCAGACAAAATATATGCCCTATAATATATTTTAAGAATAAGCAGTATTTTATCAATAGTTTTTTCATTGCGGCGGGGTATTTCAACTATACCATTGAACAGCGAAGACGCTGATCTTACGAACACCATAATTATAAGTATAGGCTATGTTATTGTATAATCCACAAGTTAGTGTAAAGTGAAACACGTAAAACGCTTTTCCAATTGCATTTGGGAATTCCTTTTCTATTTGTAAACACAAATGTATATTTATATACAGGCCTATATTATAATGACTGTGACAATTTTACTTGTTATAATTTCGTAAAAAGAGCCGTCAACTCAAATGCAAGTAAGCATGCAAGTAACTTATAATACATCATGACTTCGATATACTGCATGCTGATGAGATCTGGAATTTGGCCAATTGCGTACCAAAAGACTATATATATATTATGAAAATTCAAAAGAGTTGTAAAGATTTGTGGAAATGTTTACACTGTTGCTAAACACACAGCATGTAATTTTAGATTAGACTTGAATCTTGATGGTATATTGAGCATAACTGAAGGCGCGATGATGAATATAATCATGCTGATCATCGACAGACACAATAGAAGCTTCTATCGAAGGGTTTACAACTCGAAAATTTGGTGTAGGCCTTACACCTGATTCAAGATTTCAGGTGATTTCATGGCTATCAAGTGATTTCAGAGATGTCAAGTGATTTCGGGGATTTCAAGGCAAGCATGTACACCTGATTTCAGGAGTTGTTAACCCCTGTTGTGGCTAATTCTATGCCCCTGTCAGAAAACCAGCGTGAAGATAGGTGAATACTTTACGTTACATCGAATGCAATGATAGTTTACCGACTTCCCTGAGGAGACACGATGTAAACTGGTCGACTTTCACGTCTTGGAGGTCGATACATATAGAGTAGGCCTAATGAAGTTCCTTAATCCTCCTTAAACCTGGAAACCTCCTTAATCTATGTGCGATACACATCACTCACAACAGGAACACCTAGAAAAACAGCTCATATACCGTATGAAAAATAGCTTACTCCCGCATTTGTTGAATATTTTAGTGCAAAAACTTCTACACAAAATACTTATGCAGGCCTACCGACTGGTTTATTCCTAGTTCGTTCTATTTTGTAATCCAATCCTTTGGCATCCACATTAAAATTGTTACCTAGATTTTCTCTATCACAGATTATTGGAAATTAGTATTTCAACAATCCTTTTGGGAGCCTGTGAGATGCGAGCAATTCATTTATACATAATATTATTAATACATTTCTGTTATATTAATACATTTCTTGTATACCGGTCACCGGAGGAACCGTCCTAATTCGATTCTCATTTTGGAAATTGAAGTCGATTCAACTATCAATTTCCAACACAAATTTCATAAAATAATATATAAAATATTCAATCTATGAGCATCAAGGTTCGACCGCTTAGGAGAAAATTGAGTTTGACATTTAATTTGATACACCCTATGGCCTAGGCCTAATAATAAAACGTTGTTATCTCTCCATTTTCCCACAGTCTGAATATTCAAGTTTCAATTCAATCACTACAAGAGTTGACGAGTTGAGATTATTTCAAGATTTTCATACCCTCACTCGCTCACCCGACAACACCACCTCTAAAATTTTCCTATCGGTAGGCAACAATCGCCAATACTATAGTCGACTTTCATTCGAGTCTAGTCGAATCGCAATGAAATTATTAAAACATATCTAGGCCTACTTCTAGCAAGTTGAACTGAACGGCATGCTATGGATCATTGTTGAACGTTGTGTACAGTAATTATGCATGCCCTATCTCTATGTAGGTTACACGCATAGATTAATAAAGGATAGGCAGCTGCCTTCGTCCACGCAAACATAACAAGCCTAGCTAGAGCTGCTAGACGTAAGAGACATCGTGGAATAATATTACCAACATTTGCAAACTTGATATAATCGTAGGCTACGAAGTATCACAATTGATTTATAAGCCAAGGTCAATAGTTCGAAATTAATTGGGCTTTGACAAGCACTAGGCATACGAAGATGCTGTGGTATCCACGAGAAAAGAAAGATCCGATCGGCTGTTTCTCCTATTCTACACCGATTACAGTGCGTGAATAGTTCGTACTATCATTCCTATAGACCTACCCCCATATAAAACCTGGCTGTTGGTGGCTTCGTCAAGAACCCTACCATTATAATGATAAAAATCATAATTACCATATAATCATAACCATATAATTATAATCGTCGTCTATAAATATGTTTGGGTCTATAGGCCTACCCCCAAAAACTCGAGAACACCTGGACCAATCGCCTTGCGACAAACGCCAAACTGCTCGGCGCAAGGTAATAGGGACATGCATGTGAGGGCAGGGGGAGAGGGTTTCGAAAACTACTAAAAATGGGCGACATTAGGTCCGAATGTAGCTCATACGGAAGGAAAACATTGTTTCTACCAAGCTGCCATAAATATCGCACTTGTCAACGGTGGCCGACGTTGTGGGTGCATGGGCCAGTGATTGTGTCGAGGAAAGAAGATTAATATACGCCCTTGTGCTTCACAGTGAAATGTTCGAACAACATTTACCCGTATTGGCTGGACGGATCGCATAGGACAAACGTCAAATTGTTTGGCGCGGGCTGGCAAACACCATGAGCAGAGGGGGCTCAAAAATGCCCAAGTATAAGATAGTATGAAATTTCAGCAAATTTGCCAAGTTTCTTCTCGTTTATTGTATAAATTTATAAAATGTATTGACCTATGTGGAAAAATTACAATAAACTGAAATATTGCCGAAAGCTATAGGACCAACATGCTTACATAATAACATGTTATATTAGTAATTATACAGTTCCGTTGCACAGTCTAGGTGATAACACATACAGGCGCGAACCACCCGCTCGCTAGTAATGTGGTGATACGACAGACGGTCGATCGGAACATTCATCACTTCTTGATATAAGTATATAGTACGCTTTCATTTCATTGATGGGATCAACGTAATTTAGAGGTGAGGTCATGTGTAATTTTCGCTCAAGGGGTTTTGGACCAAATTATGCGTAGAAGATATAAAATATATTCAAAGTTGAACACATTTCTTCACACAATACAGAAGGATACAAGTCTGTATGATTGCCATGTGAATCACTCATTTATTTATTGTTTTATCATAAAGATGAGTAAACTTTGTTCTGGAACAATCAATTCGAGGGGTTTATAACTCGAAAATTTGGTGTACACTTGATTTCAGATTTCAAGATTTCAGGTGATTTCAGGGATTTAAGGAATCTCAGGGATTTCAAGTGATTTCAGGGATTGCAGGTAATTTCAGGTGATTTCAGGGATTTCAGGTGATTTCAGGGATTTCAAGTGATCTCAGGTGATTCCAGGGATATCAGGTGATTTCACCTGATTTCAGGTGATTTCAGGGACTTCAGGAGATTTCAAGTGGATTTCATGGAATTTCATGGCAAGTGTAGGCCTACACCTGATTTCAGGAGTTGTTAACCCCTCGAATCAATTAAACTTTTAAATCTCAATCATCTTATTTTTGACACAACTATTTTAGTTCGAGTTTTTCTCTGTTTTGTCATTCAATCATGTTCTAGAGTAGGCTATACAAAATATATAATATACTGTCAATTTATGATTTGACACACTGCTCATAGTGTTTACTAGTTTAAGTATTAAACAACAAAATAGTGAACATTGAACAACAAAAAGAACAAGTAAGAAGTAATTGCTCTCCATACTGATAACCTCAAACTTGCCGTATTTGCTAAAAAATATATGTGGACAGCAGGACAGACGATGCACATTATTGCAATGCATGTAACGTTATGAAGACCTATGTACATTTAATTAAATCAGCAAGTATACATTGCTGGCCTATACATTGGAAACATTACAAACTAAGATACAATCGATACAATTTTAAAATGATAAATACCGGGTACTGAAGCCAATAACGTTAAATTAAATGCAACTTAAATTGCCAAATTATACATAAACCAATTTCACTGTTATATGTATCACTTCAGAAAATATTACAATTAAAGTTCGTCAACCTTGAAGTTAATGTCGCCCGTCATAATTCTCTATTTAAAATCAATTTCCTTCGATACTTGAATACTGAACGTATCTGAATCTCGAACTTTGTACACCCATGGAGAAATGTCATAACTTGCACAAATGCATTAAAATGCATGCGATAACGCTGCATTATACACAACATACCACAGCACATAGAGACCTTGCCTTATACGTGTATGTATTCTAGATTACTATTGTAGCCGAACCTCATGTACAAATACAACTCACACATTTCAATTGGAGAAGTAAGTGCAAGTGTCTTATCTGAAGGTTACGCCGCCGATACCTATACATATAAATATATATATTATATATATATTTGGTGATTTACCCTAATCATAGATTAAATATTATCATGACACGAACATATTATGATCGATTTATATTTTGGATGGAAGATGAAAGCGCAAAGCCCGACTATATACTAACCGACTTCGCAGACTTCGACTTTATTGCCTTCGAAGTCCTGGTATTGAAATAATTAGTTATAAATAAATGAAATGGGGTGGTAAGATCGCCCTAGTGCGCGTGCCCCGTCCAAACGATCCACCTTTCATCCTTAGACTTGATTGAGGAACAATGATGTTGTATCAAGTTTCGATAAAAAAAATGACCTAGGGCGCGAATCACTCGTGCATAATTATTGGAGTGAGATTATCGGGAGGGAGTCAATTAGATCATCGTTCCTCGCCGATACACAAGAAAATTATGTAAATTGACGAAGAATTATTTTCAGAAAAATTCATATGGACTCACTAAATATTTTACTATATATATTTTAAAGATATACATTATCTCAACTCTTTTATCTTTAATTTCCTTTTTTTATATTGGGATAGCGCAGATCTAATGGCGCCGGATGGATGATTAATGAGTTGATGGGATGAAGGTTCTTTGGTAATGGGAAGGATAGTGGGAAGGAAGCGGTCATGGCCGACTTATTGTAGGATCCATCCCGGCATTAGCCTAGAGTACACAGGGAAACCATGAAAAACCTCTGTAAGTATGGTCGGCGGCCGGGATCGAACTGGGTTCGAAATTCCCCTCGCCTCCAGGATCAAAATTATGACTGCATAATTTCCTTAATATGAAAGAAGGAGTTGAATTTACGAGATATTTTATGTTTATTAAAATTATTCTACTAATACTACAATATACATTTTACTCTCCTATGTTGATGAATAGGAAATTAAAGACATGAGCATTGAGATTAGCAATCACTGATGATCAGCTATACATGTACGCCAGTGACACCATGTGCACAACTGAGGCCACTGCGTGTTGACACGTACTTGGGGTGATAAATATAGGCCTATGCTCTGGTTATGAATAATTACAATCCAAAAATATGTATTGAGTACATGTGCTTATACAATAACAATTATGTAGATATTCAATTGCGATCAGTATTTTATTGAAAATTATTTTGAAAACCTGAAAATGTAGGCCTATACAGGTAATAAGAGGATGACACTCTTCAACTCGCAGAATAATTGATTAAACATATCATTTAAAACTGTATGTAGGGCCTATCACGAGCTCTACAAATAGCTTTTGTATTTATGATCACTATTTCTCTGATCCCCCCCCCCCCCCCACACACATTTTTCAAAACCTAATATTTTTTCATAAATGCAAATGCACTTTGGTAACGTTAAAATAATGTGTTCAGATTTTTAAACTGAAATCAATACGTAGATATGTATAGGGATTGTATACTAGTGGGGCGTGATCCGGGAGTTCAAGGAGTATAGTGGACCTCGGTTCGATCTCCGCCACCGTCCATCTTAATTTACAGGGGTTTTCGCGGTTTCCCTCCGTAGTCGGCGCCAATGCCGGGATGGTTACTATATGCCACGACCACTTCCTTCCCATACTCTCCATACCGCAGAAATCTTCATCTAATCATCCCATCATCTCATTAACCATTCATCCGACAACAATAGATCTTAGTTGTCATTACAGTGCGTTATTGAACATAATAAAAACAAATAAAAACTAGCATGGCCTACCGATAGGGTACAGAAAGTCTCTTTAGCCCTATCAGTCATTTTTTATTTAGCTTTAGCTTCTGCCAATGCAAAGAAAAAATATCTCTTTTACTGCATGTCAACGACCTTTATGTACATTCAATCAGCAGAAGTGTGATATTGACACTTCAATATAATGTATCATTGACATTTTCTGATATGGTTCCGGCTTGATTGTATACTTCAGACTATTGTTATACCTCTCCAAGATAAGAGAGAAACTAACTATTTACATAATAAGAACTTGGAAGCAAAGACAATGAAGTTCATTAGTGTAACACTGTAACATACGAGCATAGAGTAATAATGATAGTTTCAATTGTTGGTATATGATACGAGTCGATACTTATCGATCTATTCCGTATTATGGTAGATCAAATACATAGGAGCAGGACTAGACATATATTCAGAAGACCATCAATTGACAGAATACGCATATTATTCATCTTATTTTGCCCTAATATTTACATTGAAAAGATACTACACTGTGAGTTTAACGACGCACTGTACTGATGACCATGATCTATTGGCGTCGGCGAATGATGTATGAGATGAAGGGTATTTTTATATAGTATTAGATTTTAAGTTAGTATTAGATACCGTACTAAAATGAGTACTATCAAGTTATAGTTTATCGCAACTGTTTGTATAATTGGGGTGGTATTGAGTTGGGGGTGGATGGGCCTAGTAGTTTCTGACCGAACGGCCCTAGCTATACCTTGTCAGCCTTACCTAAATATTCAATGTTGATTTTAAATAATTATAATATAGGTTTCCAACTCATATTTAATATCAGATTATACTTCATTCACATTATAAAATTTACGAGTGCATGGGAGTCGATTTAACGAAAATATCATTTTTTGGTGAGGACTTTCGAACGGTGTGAGATATCAAAATTATAATAAGGAAACATAGATGTTTATAATACTTCAAGACGATAGAAATTATAACTTAACTATACAACTCATATCACATTGTCAAATGTGTAAGCTAAAAAACACATCTTTAGCAGTAGGCTACCTTTGGTGGCAATCATGCGATATACGTTGAATACCGTCGCTGAATACTCATACCAACGTGAAGGTATTAGAAATATCTGTGTCTAGGTATATTAGAACTTTGATACCGTACGAGATTTAACATCAAAAACTGATATTTCCCAAATCGACTCCCTAAACCGGAAAAAAGGCTTCAACTCGAAGTGCGAAACCCATCTGAACGGCCACTGAGCCTTCAACGGCAAGTTTGCAATTCTTTGTATATACACCACGTTCCAGAAAATCATGTTTGAATAAGATAGCTGTAAGCTATACTGGCATGTTTCCATCCGAAATACATAACAATTCACACTTGGCAAACACAACGACCGAGTTCATATCAGCTAAGGATACGCGGTGAAAAACTGCAAACCGTATAATTAGCATCTAAATAGACTATTCGTAGAAAGATGTCCTTACGAGAACTGAGAGTACTCACCAAGTACACGGAGATAAAAGCTGTAATGAGGCCAAAAAAACTAACGTGATTAAAGTTATTATATGTAACATACCTAGATAGCGAAGAAATGCAGAAAGTAGCTACATTAGAACAATACATTAATTTTAAATATTCTATCTTACGTTACGTACTTACAATTAGTCAATTCCACTAAAAGCTGAAATTACCAACATAGTATATGGGTCACCAATGCTATTTGTTGTAACCAATTCTCACAATACGGTTGACTGGATTTTGACAAACTTCGATACCGGTAGGTCTATCTCACTTTGAAATATTCTTTTCTCGACAATTGGTGAAGATTTCGGTACCGAGGAAATTTGTCAATTGGGATATTTTATTAAATTATAATTCTGTGTGAAGATATACTTGAACAAGCAGTAACATAGGCCTATTTCATATATTTGTCAGAAGTAGTATTCCTCATGTTTTGACGATGATTATTGTTTGCTCAACTACCCCACCAACAGCTAGGTTATACGGGGGTACGAATGACCAGATGATTATGAACTATAAAGTAAAGGACGTTTACAAAAATCCATGCCTTATGCGGGACTCGAACCCACGCCCAACGGTGACTTCAGTTTCTGAAGCGGTGCCTCAGCTGACTGAGCTATCGAGGGCGGCTCCTAATTTTTTCATCGAATGAACACATAGGCAACAATTCCCACTTCCAAATTACTGTAATTGTGTAAAACGCGTGTCGATCGATCAACGTTTACACGAACGAATAACCCTGGGTCGAATCGCCCAATTATTGTGCTCGTAGACATGATCCCATAAAGCAAGCGTCATCACAGAACAGCGTGGTCCCAGATATGGGTCACCAGACTAAATGCCATGCAGGGCATACGATAGTAATGGGCAATCAACAACCAGTCGAGAGAGAGATAGAGAGAGGTCAACAAGATCGAGTAACGCATTACTAGACATAGCGGTGCCATTCTCTCATTCAAACGTTCGATCTTGATATACAGTTTCATTCTGACATTCAAACGACGTCAGATCTTTTTCCCGTTCTCTTTCTGTCATTCAGATGCGTATGAATGAGATCGATATGACAGACGGAATATGATTAATTCAATACTCGGCAAAATTCAGTTGAAACCGAGCGTATGAGACGATAAATATCAATGAGAAGTTCATTTACTTTCCTCCCATTAAGAATTATTTCATTATATCGATTATAACAAATATGGCAACATTATAATTCAGTTGTTCATTTCATGTGGATATTATAGATTATTAAAGGTGGCTGTTACTCAGTGGAGTGTCACTGCCTTAATTATATAGACCCATAAAAACGGTTAAGCAAAGCCCTGAATGTACAATTCAGAAACTTTATTCAGGAAGCATCGTTTCGTTCAGTGCGTTCAATGCAAATATGGCGACGCGGAAAAACAATTAATTACGTGAGGAATGGAGGTATAACTAAATAAATTGGTGTCTCGAAAACAGGGTTATGAGGAAGGTTATTTTTTCATATTTCAACTTTTATTTGGAAAAGTTCGTATTTGGTCGATGTAAAAAAACAAAAATAACCTTTCCCATAACCCAGAGACACCAATTCCTGAAGTTACCTCCATTCCTCCCGTACCGGTATATGTAAGACTAAAAACACCAGTCAAGGTAAAATTGCCCGACATTCAAACAATATGGTAATCAAAATGACAACAAAACGCATACAGGCTATTTGCGATAGTAATCAAATCGTTTTATAGCAACGAGACATAATTTATCTTGACATTCAGAAATCTGTTAGTCTGGGACATTTTTTTTCCCAATGAACTTGAAGCTATCACCGTAAACATTTTTACATATCTGAAGTCAAGCATAAAATTGAAATTCAAAACAAGATTACGTATCATTAAATTCATAAGGGCCTTGACTCCGGAATATAAATTGCCTAATACTAACATATATTGATATCTTGTTTTGTAATTATGTACAAACGCTTCTTCTCTTATCCTATCAGGACAGGTAGTGAATATATAGTGATTGTTTTGTAGAATTTACAGACAATTTTGCTAATAATGTCAAGGCTAACCGAAAGGTCTATTAGGTATTTTTTATAAGTGATAGCCAAGCAGTGGGATGGACACGATTATGTCCAGATAGATCATATTGCAGCAGGTCACGAGGGTCGTGAGTGTCCTCTGATGACCACCTACATCAATATGTTAGATCAAGATTATTTTATAGAGAATACAACTTGTTAACGGCACATGTAGCGCAGTGGTTAACGTGCTCGCTTCATCTGATCCGGGAGAGGAGGGAATTTCGAACCCCATTCGATCCCCGCCGACGACCATCTTTACAGTTTTTTTCTGTGGTTTCCCTCTGTAGTCTAGGCTGATGCCGGAATTGTTTCCACAATATAGGCCACGACCGTTTCCTTCCCATTACCCTGACGAAACCTTCATCCCATCATCTCATTAATCATCCACTCGACGCCAAATAGATCTTCGCTATCATTACAGAGCGTCTTGAACCCAATATAAAAAAAATGTTTTATTTTTGAACTAGTAGTAAATTCTAGCTTAAAGGGGGTGCATATCAAATTAGAAAATACCGTATATATCATTACTAATTTTCCCTATGTTCACCATAGACCAAAGTAATTAAATTGGTCTGTGTTTGCACATTCCATCAATTCCATCACATTCTTACTGATTGAATTCCCAATAGAATGTCATAATAACGAACAAGATATTTACTTTGTGGGACTATTCAATTACACTGGTTCCTAAACACAGAAAAAAAAAGTAAAGATGAAATGCTCTCCAGTGTTGCGAGAGGAACAATACTGTAGGCCTACCATTTGGTATAGACATACTTTCCGTAGATGATTGCCTATTATTTTTATGGCAATCAGTGTTTCTCTTGCCGGGGGTACGCGCGCACCCCGGCTTGAAACTGGGGTACGGTACGTGATTTTTCATTTAATGTTCTAGGGGCGGTTGAGGTGATTAGGAAATAGTATAGGTATATATATAAGTATAAAATCAGACATTTCTCTTTTTACATCGAAACTAGGGAACTATATTAGAGACCTAGCAAAGTTGCAATATTCACTTTGAAACATTGGCTATCGCCTAGGCCTATCTATGTATAATTCAACACTTTTTTTACAAACACGTACACGTATGTATGTGTAATTATTATTTGAAAATATCACGATTCTGTTCCTTAATGCCTCATATTTGGGGGTAATGAGGGTGGTCAATGAGTTTCAATCGTTAGGTGTTACATCCTTACAACTTTACCAACAGAGCAGCAGCAGGTGGCCTACATAGACTGAGCTCTAGCCACTCAAGGAATACATATCTCATTATCCCTGATCCTATAGACCCTACAGCAAAAATGGGATTTTTCTACCTCGGCCTAGTTGGAGGCTTTAGTATAGGCCTAGGATTCAAGCATTGATTTCTCCAATGCTACATGCCTAATCTTGCCTTTGAATTTGGATTACCAAATCAATGCTCTTGCCAAGTAAAAAAGTAAGGTTATGATACTAGTCATGAAACTAGGGCTAGGCCTAGGACTAGGCCGCTATGGCAGTCACATCTAAAAAATCTAGCGGTATTGATATTCAACTTTACCTTTGCGCTTTCCAAAAGGACTGGAAAATGTTGCATTCTTTCCTATAACACTGTCATCGATATATTTGAGCAACTTTGCGGTTTCTTCTGGTTTCTTCGTCCCCTGAGTAGGACGTGATCGGGGGTTTGCTGCTCGGAGAGAATAGTCTTCGGGTAGGGAATAAAACTTTCTGTTCCCAAATGTTTTCTTGGCCGCTGCTGTCATACTCCCGATTAATGAGCCCACTGATCACACGCACGTGTATAAATGCACATTCGATCAGAAAAAATTCAATTAAACGCAAACTGACAGGCACACCACAACCACCAAAGGCAACCACGTTTCAACAACTACTTTGCGGACAACTTTTGTTAGCAGGCGGTGTTTCAGTTCATAATAATTCCGGCTTAGCAGCACAAGTTCATTTCGTTCCCGTGATCTCGTTCTTTGTCTACATGCATTGAGGGTTGCGTTGGTTTGCCGTCTCGCGGCAAACCAACGCAACCCTCAATGCATCTTGGTACTGTTAATCAATCCTATTTGAATGTCGGAATGGTCCAGTGGAATGTATTAAAACCTCCTTATAATCATTGGATACGAGGTAAAAACTTGAGAAACAATGGAATAATGTTTTATTTTTTATATTGTAGTACAGAACACTGTCCCCATTAAAATATGAAATCAGTAAGTCCATGTCACAAAATGTAAATGGTGACTATATTATGAAAATGTGATTGAGCTACAGGTTGGCCAGGATCTAATATATTACAGTATTTATAAAAATATAATGATACTATAATGATAAGTATGAAGTGCAGTGCAACAAGTGTGAATATAATATAATACATTAATTATCTAATGCATCATTGGATAACTTGTATTGGTAACCATAGCAAACTGAAGAGTCCTTCAATGGGTAACCATGGGAACTAAAACTATGATGAAAATAAACATAAATATGATACATACACAATCATATGCCTACTTTGGGAACCTTGGAAAATATTGGAAATTATAATTACTAGAATAGTATAATATTCATAAATACACCTACTATATAATTCTTTTTCATAATGTTTATGCTACCGAAAGATCTGAAAGAAGCAGCACTTTTAGAGAGAAGACGCAGACTCGAGCAAGAAAGAAAAATTCAACTTTTGGATCAACGGAAACGTTGCATTGGTGTAAGTGGTCTCTTCAAGTTAGTAGCCTATTCAAAGTTCTGCAAATTATTATATCTTCAATAGGAAAATGGCGATGCCAAAAGTGTTGTGAGACCAGTATTATCCATTCAAACACAATATGTGGACGTAGAAAATGAAACTATTGCATCTTAAATGAACAAACGTAATCCTCTGTGACTCTTGATTGCAGTTCTTACTGATTGAACTAGTATCATTAATCTAATATTTCATTTGTTCACTGCAGTGTATAAAGCCTGGCATGGAATGTCTCATACATAGTCATAAAATATATGGTACTGTCAAAATATTGCCTCTAAATTGAATCTAGCCTCCCCATAACCATCCATGCTTTGCTTAATCCAAACTATCAAAACCACCAAGTCTTCTCCATGGCTTCATTCTGTGCAGAACAAATCCAACTATCTCTCTCTCTACCTTACCAGAACCGTCTTTATACATATGAATTTCCACTCTCGCTACATTCCTCCCAACTCCTGTCCTCTCATCCAGCTCAAAAGCAAAAGCATCTCCTCATTTGGGCACCTATCACTTTTTAGTGTTGATATTCTAGTGGCACGATGAAGAATAAAGCTAATCTCATGAACCACCACAATTTTCAGATTGATAGCGAAGGATTAGCAAAGCAGGTTGCTGAACGCAAAGCGAGAGAGCAAGAAGAATTTGCTATCAACGAAGCACATGAAATACAACGCGTTCGAGATGCTCAATGTGCCATTTTATTGCAGAAAAAGATTGATGAGGTAAAATTGAAAACAATGTTAATTACCTACATATCGATGGTGGAAAGGAAAAAATGTCGTAAGCGCCATTTTGAATGTTTTTCACACGAAGTAAAAACATTCAATAAATTCAAACTTGAAGATATGATTTGTAACATTTTTGTTTGATATTCATGTATACGTTTACAGATTGTCACACATTTTCATGAAAATTCATCAAGTTTTCATGAACTTTTACCCCTTACGACAAAATGTTGTATTTTAATTGGGAAATTGCATAGCATATTTGGCACGCCATATTGTGTTGGCTCTTACAACAAAATGTTCGGAAGGAAAGCGCACCTTGTTGCTTAGGACAAAATTATATTGGTGACCACGCCAAATGTATATTGACATGTCGCTTACGACACTTTGCACATCGATCAAGATGACCTTCTAAATTATATATCACGAAGAAAAAAATATCACTTCGACATTGCTAGTGTGCAGTGCTAGAAGTGCATTGCTAGTGATAAACTGTTCCAGTGGTAGACCTTGACACTAGATAGCAGTGGTGTTCTGTATCACCAATGATTGAAAACAGAGAAGAGTGTTGTTTCCTCCAATGGTAGTGCATGTTGGTAGTCACTATTAGCAATAAGTGCCAAATCATCGTTGATAAAGGCAACGATATAGTAGCAAGGTCAACTAATCGTAATGCATAACAAATAATCGATAATGTGCACTTATTTAGGAGCAACGCCGCAAGAATGAAGCAATTAATGCATTTCGTTTCAAGCACCAAGGCAAAGAAACGCGCCGAGAATTTGATCTGTATGATCGTGACGGATGGAAGACAGCATTGCCTGGACGGCTGTCTGACGATGATGCAAGATGCGGAATCTCTTCAGCTCAAAAGTAATAATACACAAAATATTTTGATACTTTTAATACGATCAGTACCGGTATAAGGAAAGACCAAACATCACATATTGTTTGTATGATTTTTTTGTTTTCTGTGTAAGCTGAAAAAAGTCAGATTCTAGATTTGTTCAATATAAGTCCATCACGAGAATCAACACAATAATAAATGATAAATGAGCAATAATAGTCCTACAAATATGAGGTGCATGTTGCTACTGGACTTTTGCTCTATTTTCACTACCTGTATAGTATATTTCCACTGTATAAAAATACATAATAATCAAATAAATAAAATAGTTTGGATAAAATTGATTCAAACACTTTTAAAAATTGTTCGGAATAAAATTTGAAATACTCTAAAAGACCGTGAATACACATACGAAAGTATGTATTTCCACATGTTTGTCCACTATATTTAAAAAATATTCATCAGATTCCTCTTCATTGATACAAACACTTGTACACCTGTGTGACATAAGTGTACGAGAACTAAATACAAAAATACTATTCAAATAATGTGGCATGCTCCCGTTGGTATTTGAATGGTATTTTTCCAACACATCTCAAGACATTTCAGTTTTGTTAATCAGGTTCGAAGGCGAAGACTTATCGAGCGGATTAAGACAGTACACTCAGCGCGAGCAAATGCGCTCTTGGCTGGAGCAGCAGATTGAAGAGCATCGAGAAGCCGACGCCCAGCGGAAAGCCGCCGATGCAGAGTACGATGCTACAGTCTTAGATCAAGACAGACGTGCATGCCTTCTCGACTTACAGGAACAAGAAGTCAAACGTCAACAACTAGAGGCCGCACAGCGGTTTAATAAGGTATCGGTGACAAATCGCTCGAGATAAATGACGCCTCCAAAGATGTAGTTTGTTTTCAAGTTTTTCAATTTTGTTTTAGTTTATAATTTATTCATAATCAGTTTTTGAATAGTGTATTGTTGGTTCACTGGGTTAGCGCGGATACAGGATTGACGAAGTACGGCCTACACGCATTTATACGATTTTATTACGAGAACTTCAGAACATAAAAGTAGTGGGCTTTAGGTCGATCAAGTGCCGGTGAAGCTATCTTGAAGGCTCATAATATCCGTTAACAAAAACTTAGAAAAGCTCAGGCTAGAAGAAAAAATATATCAAGGTCACAATATATTATTTTCAAACAATATCATAAATCAAAAAGGTGCTTAATCATAATAATGTTTATACTGTACCTACAAATATATCCAATTTGACTCACCAGTACTACAGTATTGTACAAAATATATCTGATGATCAAATCATAATATTATCTGGTGATAAAATATCATCTGAAAATCACAAACAATAAAACTTGGAAAAATATATAACTTACGTGTGAATATTTGATTAGTATCGGTACCTGTAGGTCTATCTATAATCAGACTTTTAACGTGATAATTGGTTTCATTTGTCCCAATATCCTGAAATCACTTCAAACATCATGACCCACTAGATTGTAATAAATATCCCCACAAATTGTAATTTGTTTATATTTTATTTGAACTGATTTTGTCAATGTTTATCAGTAGTTTAGGCCTACCCCCTTCCACAATTAATTCTGATGATTCAACTACTTTGATTTTATTCAAGGCACTTGCTGACGATGTTGAGCATAAGCGTCGGGTGACTATGGATCAAAATGAAGAAATTAACAAAGCAGAGATTTACAATTTGTTGACGAGCGACCTGTTGACAGAAAATCCTGTACAAATAAGTTCGATGGGTCCAGGCCACATTATCAGTTCCATGTACAAAGGTATGTCAGATGCAGAGCGCACGAGCATACGTAATTTCCAGCTGAAGCAGATCGAAGAAAATAAGGTAATACTACAGAAATCACTTTATTACATCATAAATTATAATAACTTTTTTACTTTTATTATATTTTATTTATAGTGTATGTAATACTAACCTAAGGTTTGATAGACCTACATAGCTACAGTTCTTAATTCCAATTTTTCATTAACGCATCCTGTAGTATGAAGCTCGACTAGAATTGATCATCGAATACCTGCAGCTTACCTTGATGAATAAACGAAGCAAAGCGGAGACTACATCTCACGTTAGATAAACTCCACGTGCTTGTTTTTCTGTTTTTATTCGAGCTGACTTCACAGGTCAAATGTATGGACTGGATACAATTCTCTTTTGTTTTTGTGTGCATGAAGTGTCCCGTTAGTCACTACGTATTGTACTTTCTCAAAATATCATTCAAATAGTTTTACCCATATATTTGATAACTATTACCTCCTTCATAATATATAGTGGGTTTCTAGTAATGTGTCCAATGTACTATAATATTATATATGTATTTTACTACAGCTACAAAGAGCTCGCGAAGCTCGTAGGGATGCCGAGTTTGAGGAAGCTGCCAATGGTCTCGCTTTAGCTGGCACTCTTCGTGAACGCGAATTGGAACGGAGGCAAAAGTAAGTGAACAATTGACATACAGTGATATCATTTAAGGAAGATACTAGCTTTAAGTAGCTAGTAATAATATTCCTTCAGGTAACAGATTAGAAACCAGGTATCTGCCAATAAACCTGGTAATACCTGGGTCAATTCGGGAAAAAACAAACAATTCTTCTAATACTTATGTCATCCCTTTCAGTCCCTGCTATTCTATTCTTTTCAACAGTCTGTCAAAATGTGCGTCCCCTTTACGGGGTCTGTAGCTTGGGCTGCAGTGATCTGTCATATCAAAGCTTTTGTCTCCAAGCTTCGAAGAAAAAATACATCTATTTGTTGACAGTCAGTTATCCCCGAGGCTAGCCCATAAATATAAGCCATTTGACAAGTCTCCGAATTTACTGTTGGAGTTCATTTACGAGTTTATTGATCGACCGTTCTAATAACTACCTTTTAAATTTGGTCGAGCGATAAGGGTTTGTTATGATACGAGTTTGTCCCAAAAATAAAAAGTTATAGATTAAAAGTACCAATATATTATGGAGGATTCAATCGACTGTCTGCCATTTTTCTTAGTCCTAATGGTCGAAAGTGTCCATCTCTCAAAATACACCGTTATCTCTTGGGTTTGACACCCTCGTCACGACAAATCAAGGTTTATATGTCACATACGTGAGGACAATAATGACAATTTGAGCTTGCTGAATTTGAGCTCGTTTGGCTGTTCCTGCGATATAAAATATATTACGTAATATTGACAAACATTCATAAAGAATTGATTTGATTTATTAGAAGTGTGATTTATAATTAAATGATTCTTGCTTCACAGGGAATTCAACGAGAAAATTTTGCAACAAAATCAGCGCCTTGCATTTGATCAGAAGTCTCACCAAATGTATCTGGAGAAAGTTGTCTTCACAAATCAACCAACTGCTCGTTTTTACGATCAGTTCAACAGATCTGCTCGGTGAAGTCCAATGGAATAATTATTTTTTAATATTTAATTTTATAAAAACTTTCAGAATTATAAAATTTTGTCTACTAGCAGGTTACCTACAATGCTGCTACCTGATTGAAAAGATCATTTCATAAATATTAAATGCAATGTTCATATTTTGAAAACCAATTATTGAAGCCATTTCTGTATATAAACCCAGATTAAGATTTGAAGAGAAACCACTTTGTCTAATATAATATATGCTATAAACTTCATTTTTCACTTTGCTTTTTCATTATTTATGCTTCAAACAAATTAACCCAAAAAAGCGAATAGGCCTACCGGTATTAAAAAAAAATGGAATACAGTAAAATAAAAAGAGGAAATATTGTTAAATTCTTTATAAACTGAATGGATACTAAAGAACAGGAATATAGAATCTCAGCCTTTATTCAATATATCAATAACTGTTTTCCTTAAGCAAACCTAAAAGGATCGTAGCATAGGGTATTATAACATCTTTGATATACTTAGTTCAGTTGCACATGCAATTTTAAAGAAATCACACTGTAAAAGGAAATGTGCACGAAGTACACATTAACTTCTATATACTTCAGAATTCACAATCATAAATATTCCCATTATTACAGGTGAAGCAGCAAAGCTTATCGAAGGTCCATTTGTTGATTGTTGGTTCTGTCTCTTAGCATCCACATCCCTTCTCTTCTGAAACAAAACAATACGTCTTGATAGGTTGATTTTGTTACAGATGTTACTTTGTCCTTTTGGGTAACGTATACTATATTGACGTGGGTATATATTGACGTGGGAACTTCTACGGTAGACATAGAGGCAACCAGATCGAGCGATTTGGTACTGCTATTAGCCACCTGACGTGAAACAACTTTGCCAATTCAACTCAAATACCTTTGAGATGTTTCGTACATCTCTACCATCATATGTACAATCATATCTAGAATCATTTGCAACCGAGTATTCCAAGTCTTTTTTTTTTACCTATTCAAGATGTTCAAGACCCTATCTATACAAGAATAGGTACCTTCTATTTACAGTGTGGAGAATTTGTTTCTAGAAAATTGTTTAAAATTATTTTCCATTTATAAATGTAAACTGAATACCATACCATCTTAGAAAGGAGAAAAATATATTTTTAAAATTCAATACTCTGAAATCTTGACTTTACGTTTATCAACGAATCAGGGAAAAATGATCCATGCAGGAAACCAATCCATACAGACAAATTTGATACCGGTTGTATGATAGCACAGACTTTGTATGATGATGAAATTTCGAAAGATTATTTCTGCTCTTTCACACAAACAACCGTGCACAAAATTAAAATATACAACATCAAATTGAATCTCTATGCTCTATCTCAAATGATCTGTACCTGTTGCTTCTGCAGTACATTTGTCAACGCCACAGCATGTGCACCCTTCCGCACATTTACAGTCTGGTCCACACTTGCATTCTGTTCCGCAACAACAGGTGGTCGACTTGCACTTGCAGTTACGTCCACATTTACAGTCTGGCCCACACTTGCAATTTGGCCCACAATTGCAAGTGTCATCGGCACCAGTGACACAACATTCTGAAAAAAATGAAAAATGATTTTTTTCTCTATGTGTTATGTCAACAGCGACGTACTGTGTGAAAGTGGTCACAAATAAATACAAATACAAATAAATATGAATATGGTGAGAAAAAAGTACAATGTATTGTCGCAAAAATTGGATTGTTGAGCTGAACATTTTTAATTAAAATTAAATCCAAGACTAAGCTATGAAAGACGATAGTATAAATTAATTCAGGTAATTTTGTAATCGCTAAAACTAAATATGTTGTACTATGTCGTCCACATATAAATGTAAATGGAGCTCAACAAGCTGGGGACCAGGCTTGATTGCCGCCAGAACATTCCCTATATATTATGTAAAACGTAAACCCCAAAGAGAAAATTTAATATCAAGTCTTGTCTCATTAGAAAAATGTTTTCACAAAAAAATTGGTCCAAATCACTGTCTTTTCAGATCAAATGTTGACTTAGATCAGGGTAATAATTTGTAAAATGTATGTATCAAGTATACCAATAAATCCAATTTTGACTGGCTTTTTAGAAAATCAGTGTGAAAAGTTTGGCTGTCGTATAGAGTGTTCCCAACAACAAAATCAGGTTTTTGAATATGTTGCAGATTTTTATATATTATTATTTTGAATATAGGAATGACTTGCTCTCAGCAATGATCAGGATTCATGAACACATAAATTGAATGTGACTTCTGCATATTTTACCTTTTTGCTTGCATTTGCTTTGTAGATAAATGAATCTATAAAAATATTACTGTTGATATTCTGTTGAAAAAGAAACTCAAAAAAGTCCTGTTATCTGTTTACTATATCTGAACTCCAAACCACCCCACATCCTGCACTCACAGCCTCTCTCAGTGGGTACAAATCAATACCACCTGTACTATAAACCCACACAATAACAGCTGCATAGAACAGAAAATGAGGAACAAGCGAAATGAAATAAACATATTAACATTTGTATTTGGTCCAGGATACCATGATAACTATGAACATATGTAGAAAAAATATGAATTAATTCAACATGTGGTAATTAATGTCGGTATATTATGCTATCTGAATATTATACAGATAATGAAACAGATTTGTGAAAATCTTACCAGTGGAAGACTCGCAGGCACAAGGATTGGACATTATGTCTTGAGATTTTTTTCACAACTTCAACTACAATACCACTTCGTTCGTTCTTCTACGACTGAATGTTAGATATGTTAACAATTGATGCGCAAGAAAATAATGCGTTACATTTTCACGTCTCTGCGCCGTCGTGCATGTAAAGGTCATCCAATGAGAGAGGGGTGTGGCTTGAAAACCAATCAGAACATTGATACTATGTCTTCGATTCAAAGTACGAAGGTATTTGTAAATTAACATTAGGAAAGCGACATAAATAAATGAGTTCTTGGATTAACGAACGTAAGTATCTAGTCAATTCATTAAGTACACACGCTTTTGTTACAAACTATAAATTACCCAAATCCGTGGCATACTAATTCTTCGATGATGATTTTAAAAATATATACTTTTACTGTTGCGTACAAATCTAGCGAGTCCTTTTGAATATTTCAACTGGAGTTCTCATAAAATACTCAAATTTCAAAACTGTACCATTGTGCCCAAAACCTACAATTTACTGCGAATCAAAAAATGTAAGCAGAAAATATTTACAGGCATTTCTCATCCAGCACGAGAAGAGATGTCACTTCGTCGTACAGTTACGAACACTTCCGAATTGATTCTTGATCATATTTAAAACTTTTGATTATTTTAGAATATAAATCTAAATATAATACAGTCAACTGCTTTTATCTATATTATTTAATAATAAGAGGCCCCCATGGCTCGATCAGATAGGGCAATACTTAAGAAATCGCATTCAAGTCGAGCGTGAGTTCGAATCCCGCGTATGAGTTTTTGTAAATATCAATCAACTATCATCCGTTCCTTCCACGTCCAAATACCTCATACGCTCATGGGGTCGTTAAAGAAGCAATACAAATCAAGATACGAAATATTAAATACCAGTATTTGACTACTTTTACCTGTAATTCTATACTTTGATCGCTACGTGATACGAGCCACGTATTCAACTGGTGACACTTGTTGCTTAGACCCTAATAGGTTTCTCAATAGGTTTGATTGATGTAGATTTACATGTCTCTCAGAACACACAAACACACACAAGGAACCGTTATGATGCCCTTTAGTCTATATCAAGGCCCTCATATAATCAAGGGACCCAGCTTAGACCAGGGTTCAACATTATATCCACCCTTGACTAGTTCTGTATCACTCCAAGATTGCCATAAGGGCCCGAGGCTATCGTGTCAAACCAGTTTCATGAAACATCCCCTTTATCATACTCATGTATTGTATTGGACGATTCCATGGAATGACGGCTATAAAAGTGAAAGATTCCTGAAATTCCATAGAGATTATTATTTCCCTATGAAGAAATTACAGATCGGTAAATTGCTCGCAGAATGGGGAGGGGAGAGGGGGGCTGTCTCTTTTAGAATGCCACAAATCAATAATGTGCATATAATGGTGGGATGAAAACACAGCGACGGAAAGGCGAAAACGAAGAATAACATACTGTACCTATAAATAACACACTTATCTTATTATTTAAACAATATGTTATTACATTTTGTTATTACTATAGGTACCTCGATAAGGCGATAGTATAATTTTTCCTGCTACCGTTCTCTAATCTTTTTATTTTAATTCAATTTTATTTAGGTTTGGTTTTACGAACTGAAAGTTAGAGTTAGTTGGTAGATTAACTTTTTATCGCCCTGGGTTACGTGTGTTATTTTCGTACCTTGAAGTAATAATTAACTTCAGATAACTAGCTTTTGAAGTCATTTAATGACTATAATTCATAGAATTTAAAATGTTATTTTTGCAATTACTCTGATGGCTGTGCTTGTCTTTTTCCCGCTCGCATTTTCACCTTTATATTACTTTCATCCACATTTATGTTATATTTAGAATTATCTTGTTAAAATATGTCAGTATTCAGTGGAAGAGTAGCTATATCACCAGAGTTTTTCCCATTGTAATTGTAATTCTATCCAACTGTAAAGAACTTGGATTGTTTCGTTTACCCGCTCATCCGTACCCCCATAACATCTCGTTGTACTGAGACGAGTGGTGAGTGGCTAGCACACTGAACCGTCATTCACCATGTTCATTTCCATGTGAAGTTTCTTTACAAATAGAATGTTTTTACAACGATTAAATGATATTACATCCTAGAAACTAGAGATTTTAATTGATAATGACGATATTCCCTAATTTTAAAGAAAACTAGAAACTATCATCTCTATTTCGGAAATGTTAATCTATATTTATTTCTAATCCAGGACCCGGCCTTTTTTCTGGACCATGATGTGTACAGTTAGTTAATAGCACTGTTAACAGTATTACCATTCTATTTGTGGAGAAACTTCAGAAGACCGGGGCTCGATTCCCGGATTTCCCGCAACGGTGGACCATCCTGACAGAGGTTTTTCATGGTTTCTGTCGACCAGGTCAATACTGGAATGGCCACTACCGACTCTTTCCCACTATCCAAAAACACCTAACGTAATAATACCTTTCATATCTCACCATACTATCATCTCATATATCATTCACCGACGTCAATAGATCGTATAGTCATCAGTACGGTGCGTCGTTAAACCCAATATAAATGAATAAAAACATCTACTTGTTGGTGGCGTCGTGTAGCACCATCGACAGAGAATAAAAAGACTGGACAAATGCACTCTACACATTGACAAACATTCGTCAATCCAAGTTCTAGAAGCTTGAGCCTTGGTGCTGGAACAATGTATATCGAAATGGCAATCTCCTTATGTACAGTGGCCTGTTCAGAGGGCAAAGATCCCGTACTCATGTTTGTCATCATATTGTTTGTCAAGATTATAATTAGCAGAAATTGGATGTTGCAGGACTATTGGAGCCCAACCTTCAACGGTGCGGGCAAGTGGCAACAGGCGTTGTTGTTGTTAATGTTGTACGCGCGCAAGCTAAATTCTAGGTGGATTTTATATTAGCCTAAATTAGCCTTAATCAACCTATAACTTGGTCCTAAACTAATTTATTTAAACCTCAAACCTAATCAAAACGATAACCATAAGACCTATGCGAGAACTATAGCACTTACGCAATAACATTGTATACAACAACAACTACCTCCCTCGGGTCATCAATAAGTGTTTTTATACCTTATCACGGAATGTATGTCTACTTCGCAACAACAAAATGATTTCCGTTTCAACTGCCTAAATTCGATTTAAACGAAGAAAGTACTTTTTCGTGTTTCGTCAATTGACTGCCTATTATCATTTTACTTGACTATATTTTCGGACCTTCGCGTAATGAGCGTGATTAGGCCTTATTTGTAAGTGTGAATGTTAATTTATCTTGAAAAAGTACGCTGAGGGATCCTTGTGGTATTTCTGCTATTTCATCAAATCAGAGTCGATCAATTTTATATGTTTTTGTTTGTGAAATTATCAATAGATATATGGATCAGGGAGGATCATAATCAAGATGTGTGGTACACCTCAAAGCTTATCTTGCAAGGCATATGCTGCTTTTTCCTAGTTACATCAATAAGACCATCAAATTACATCAATTTAGACAATAGATTGTCTATGGTTCACACGACACAGGGTCAACATCAATAATAAAAATACCTTTATGTACGACATTTACAATTATTTATTATTCCATTTTAGTGAAGGTCTACATTATTAATCAGATGTAAAACGAATCTTCTTGACGTCTTCTCGTCGTCACTAGGAAGGCATAGGGAAGGTCAGTAGTTGTATTTCTCGACCTGAAATTTGTATTAAAATGAGGAATTAATGGAAGGAACAATCACGAAAGCATTAATGTGATTTAAATGTATCGCCGCGGGACTCGAACCCAAACAATATATCGACAAACAACTAACACGACAGATTACAAGGAACAGAAACGGACCCCATAATGTAAGAATTAATTAAGAAACAAGATTAGGTTTCAGTCTATACAGTATAATAGATAGATGACTAGACTAGATAATGGTTTGTAGTAAATAAATATTGTATCACGAAGAAAATGCATGCATTATTATTTATTGTAATTATTTTACTCACCATTAAACATTATTCTTAATAATATTATACGCCTTCTTTACTTGCAAAGAACACATGACTAATGATCGATACGGATTTACCGTGAATTACAGCGAACTAAAACGAACTATAACAACACTTTGAACTAACAAAAATTAGTTATTAGCCCCTAGTAGACTATACAAAGTGGGATTTATTGTTATTTACTGCATGTCTCCAACAATAAATAAACGTTTATGAGGCATTACGTTATTTAACTATATTATAATTTATAAGGTTGTTCCTGTCCTTACTAAGGTTTTCAATTAGACTCTAGTTAGAAAAGACGCTATCTAGATGGACGCTAGATACTATCGACGCTATCTAAAACGAAGGCATTGTTAGAACAAACTTTCATTGTTGGAACAATTTATAATTGTTGTCAATAATGGTAGTGAACTTGCCATCTGGAAACAAGGTTATTCACAGAGCGGATAAACAATAGCAAAGTTTATTGGATGAGCGATAGCGAAAACTTCCATCCCATGGAATTGCCTATGTGTGTGTGTTTTTTTTTGTATGCACTTTGCACTGGCACGGTTTGCCTGATTAACACGAAAGTTTTTTGGATGCCCAGACTTATTCAACTTAGAACTATACAGTTTCTGGTCCAAATCGGTTGGACCACTTTCGGGAAACACCATCACAAATTTTCAAAAAACTCCATAAGATTAAGCCGGGTTAAAAAAATGTGAGAAAATAAATCTCTTCAAAAAGCTTCTAATATTTAACGAACGTGAATGAAAATATAAATACCATTATTATCTATTTTTAACACCGTGATCGGACTAGCCCTTTTGAAGAAAATAATAATTCAATAAATACATTTTCTATTCATCAAATAGCTGGAAATAGTGGTTATTCTTGACTCAGTACCTTGCTCACGGTGATTTACGGCTTTTGTAGACTTGTGCATTTTTCACGAAAGTCGAGTTCTTGAGTTTATTTCATGTAAGTCAAAGTGTGGTCGAGTTTTCGAGTAGACCTAATATGAATATCTCGCTCGTATTACAACGCATTTACTGCGTTTGCCTAGTTTAACAAACATTACAAACGACCAGAAACCTTGCATATTAAAGAACAAAATAATAAAGCTTTTCACTTACTCTCAGTGAATATTAGGAAATGTGATGAAATGTTACTCTGGTTTCTTCGGGCCGCAGTTGCAAGTTGAGCCACATTTGCAGCCATCTCCGCAATTGCATCCTGTGCAGCCTGAAAAATGACAAAATTCACATTGTCAATAGTGTATGGGTAAAACATGGAAAAATCGTAATAAATACATTTATGTCAGCTTTAAAAAAGGACCACAATCGGGCGCCAAAACGCCCTTTTTTCAGCGTAAGTTTGAAAGGGAGTTGTAAGTTTATCCATAGTCTATGGTTTATCTGACTTTTTGAAGAGGCAAACACAAATGAATTTAGGAAATTGACAACAACAACACCTCTTTAAACACCTCAGCATAGATTCCAGGTTCTCCGGTACAAATCATTAAGTTTTTATATTATTTTTAAAATTTCTGTCAATTTTTTCATCATGTCAAAACTTGTCACAAAACCATTGTTCACCAATTAGGACTCGAGATAAAAGGAAGGATCGTTCAAAACGAAAACACTGTGGCGATCTTGACACCCCAAATTTCAAAGCTAGAATATAATTAAATATAAAGAGAATAATGTATTCAATGTGAAAACTTGAATTGAATGGACTCTAAAAGCCGAAAAAAAATTATCTAAAAAAATCTGAACAATAAATGATTGAGTAGATTTAAAATGTCGACAGTAAGCTCAACTTTTATCTCACTTTGAAATATAGGCTTGAAACTCATGAACAATCCATCATAGGCCATATAGAAATAAATTTGAAAATGGTATCGATATCACTACAAAAATAAAAATAAAATAAAATTCTCCTCGCAGTCCAGTACCAAACGTTTATGAGTTTCAAACTCTGTGAGATAGTGTAAAATTGAATTAGAGTTATTTACTGGCAACAACAATAATTTCATAAACGACGAGATATAGGATGATATCGACACAAAGAAATTATTTGATGTTATGCGTCGCTGGTAAACCATAAATATTATAAAATGAATATATGAAGATAAATTAATTGAAATAACATGAATATAAAATAATAAAATGGGTATACAATAAATTATACAAATTGAATATTTTATATGTTATAATGTATCATAAAAATGAGAATATTACTAGACTTTTACCTTTTCCATTTTCGCAGCACTTGTGTGGCATGGTGATTATGAGTTCGGAAGTATTATTCTCAGACTGGATCAACGATCAGTAAACTATACCAATGCAATAATCTCCACAGGTTTTTATATAAAACTTGTACCAGTGTGCACCCGACAATTATAACGCGCAAATTCAGTGTTATTGAAATATTACTATTATTATTTTAGTACCGTGTGCAGAGGTGCTCCAATCACAGTTTAGCTGTTATCAATTCAACAGTATTATCATCTGTAATCAGTAATGCATAATAAAGATTGTTCTAGAAGACTATACGCTACTTTCCACTTTATCAATTGGCTTGCGTGGATGTTGAATGGGAGAGTGATATACTTGTATCCACAAAAGTAGGTCGTCTGCGAACAAAGCAAACGCAGATATTAATATTACAGTTATATTTGTCAATCTGAAGTATTTTTGGGGAGTCTGAATAATTCATAAAGGCACAAGTCAAAATCTCCTGAACTCCGAAAAACAAATTACGACATAGATGTGTAAATAATTACCACATATTTATGAATCTCATGGGTTGGGCCTAGATAATTCTTTCTAAACCTTCTAAACCTTATTATATAGGCCTAAATAACCTATACGGTTATGGCTAGGTGTAATTATAAATGATGATCAGCACGTATATCTTGTTATTCTTGATAAGGTAATAAATAATTATTCATTTTTCATTCAATTAAGTTATGTCTACAACATTAAATCCTACATCAAATACAATCTTTTGAAAATTTGGATAAAAATCCAACAAAACCTCATTTGCTCTAGTTCTCAGGGTATATTTTTCCGGAGTATTTTTTTTCCGGGGGATATTTTTCCAGCTTACCAAAGTCCCCCACCAATAGCTAGCTATTCGGGGCTATGACATGATGAGCAGATGATGTATGAATGATGTTCACAAAATCGCATGCCTTATGCGGGACTCGAACCCACACCTAACTTGACTTCAGTGTTCAAATCAGAGCCTCGGCTGATTCATTAGACCTGTTTGCATTATTTGTTCAACACTTCATTGAACTTGTATACTAGACAAAATCATTCAGATTTGCAGTAGCATATTCCTGTAGTTATCTCATTGTTCTCCGATAACATTCTAATAATTTAATTGTGTGTAGATCGGTGTAGACCTAAATTGTTTTATATCATCATTTACAATACACAAGATTACATTCTTGTAAAACGTGAAAAAATCATGAAGAATGAACAATATAGCACGCAATATACGACACGAAAAAAAATATTAAAATAATCTTTCAATGTATAAACTTTGATCGTATTTAATTGTTCGATGATAAGTAAATACACGGTCTGGTTGCTCACCGTTCTGGTACGAACGAGTGACGTGTGCACTGCGTATTTGCATTCGGTGTCGGGTGCAAATAATCTGTTATTAACGAATATTTCCTAGTAGTAGAGCAGTCTTCGGCCGATAGATGATGATCACAATTGTAATGCCTGTAATTATTTTGTTTCGACCAAAGACCCCAGGCAGACGAGACTATCAGCGTGCGATATATATATATATATATATATATATATATATATATATATATATATATATATATACAGTTTTTTATTTATATATATCTTTGTTTTTTTTCATATAATAATATCAAACAGCAAGATGATGCGAAACAAGTAACACATAGGTTCAATAAAAAAAATCAAAGTCAACATGCTATATATATAGGCCTACAATTGAACTACGTTTGAGGAAAAATTATTTCGAAATTTTGAAAACTTCTTTCAAGAATAAGCCAAAGGCAAATATTTTGAAAAACATTTTTTCGAATATATTCAAATATTAAGGAATTTGAGCACAAGAATGATACACGTTATTCCAAAGTCTCACAAAAAACGGATCAGCCTTTTCGAAGGGAAAAATTTAAATATTTTTTCTCATCACACTAATCATCACTTGGTACAACCGGCTCTAAGAGCCAGTTGTACCAAGTGATGATTAGGGAAAATTAGCAAATTAACTTGTTATTATACCCTTAGATACATATGCTATTTTCATACCTTAAGTAATGATTAAGTAATTAATATTTAATCATCAGTTAGTACAATCGGCTCTAAGCGAAAATAAAAGTGTTTTCATGTGACTAATTTATAACAAAAATAATTTCTGTAATTTTCCAGCTATCTTTGTTCTTGTCTTATGAATTATTGATCAGAATTCTCCGAAATTTTTGTGTTTCGAATTCACATCGACCTAGTCATCAAGCAGGTATTAAAAGTGTGACGTATGATTTCCTCACTTATTGATTCAACGTAGCCTATATTTCTCAACATTTCACGTTCTCATCCAGTTTCCCTTACTATCATTATCTTATCACATTCGTCAGGTGTGATAACGAGTGATAATCTCTGCCTAAACGAAGCTTGTGTGATAATACCGAATCAGACAGTTGAAACCTTCCAGTGTGGATCTCCGTGAAAATGGTTCGACTAAAGTGGACGATAAAATTATTCTACACGTTAGTTTTAATTGTTTTAATTAGTGCACAAGAAAATACAAGTAAGGTTCCAGATGTGATGACAAAAGTTGCAGTGCCAGCTTCGGTACCGGAAATTCAGAATATAGCGATAACAGGGAAAATTCAACGAGGAAATCTGAAAAAGGACCGAGAACCTCTCGAAGATAACTCCGGAGTGTACAAAGAAGTAGATACACCAAGAAATCTGGAACCCACAAAAATAATCAGCAGATACAGTCAAGAATTCCCTGTGGATTATAGTGAGTTTTTTTGCTTTTAAATATAGTAATTCGAATAATGTGATGGGGTGTGGCCATTGTCGAGTTGATGACGTCATGCACATAGGGTTACTTATCTTGAAAGTGGAATCCAAAACAAACATCTAGAGGTATATATATATTTTTTTTTATATTGGGTTTAACGAAGCACTGTTATGATAACTGAGATCTAATGGCGTCGGATGGATGATTAATGAGATGATGGGATGATGAGATGAAGGTTCTTGGGTAATGGGAAGGATAGTGGGAAGGAAGCGGTCATGTCCGACTTATTGTAGGAACCATCCCGGCATTAGCCTGAACTACAGAGGGAAACCATGAAAAACCTCTGTAAAGATGGTCGGCGGCGGGGATCGAACTGACGAGCACGTTAACCACTGCGCTGCATGTGCTGGTTCGAGTACATGTCTCATATAGTGGTCGATCAAGCTATACTACATTAAAATGCACCTTGAAGAAAATATACTGTTGTTATACGAACTAAACCTAGAAGGCAATGTCCATACGCACTCCAAGCACATAATTTGTAAAAAAATTAGCGATTGAATGTGCGTAGATTTTATTTCAATATACATTTCGGATCAAACCACTTTATGTGACCACATCTATACATACGGTATATAGTATGTCACACAAGGGGGCGAGGAGTTTACAACTCGCAAATTTGGTGTACACCTGATTTCAGGTGATTTCAGAGATTTCAAGAGATTTCATACGGATTTCAAGGGGTATTCAATAGGATTTCATGGCAAGTGTACACCGGATTTAAGGAGTTGTTATCCCATCGCAAGGGGACAGAGTCGAATTTACTATTGTTATTACCGAGTTTCAACAACCTCAACACTCGTGGCAAGAACATATTTGTATCCATATGTGGGCGCTGAAGAGCGTATACCGGAATAAAGTCGACTCGGTTGTGTGACATGGGCTTCGGGGTACATTTCAATAAATGGTTGTAAAATGTGGTTAGGGTTCAGGCACTGACAATCGAGCTGTGATAGCGCGATGCTACAATGCTGCATTAATTACATGTTTAGGTGTGAAATGTTGCAATTGGGCGGTGGTTGTTGTCACTAATATCGACATCTCTGTAATCATCTGTTATCAATGTAGCGTTCTTGACACAAGCACCATGTTGATAAGATTAAGAATGAGTGACTGTCAGGGGGAGATGCAGGGAGGGAGAACGAGTGCGTCATTTCAGAAGCTGAGATGGTATATTTAAATTGTAATTTGCAAAGGGACAGCATTTAATTTGTTGAATAATTTAAAGAAGTTTGCTGGACTAGATCTGCTAGAATATAAATTACACATGCCATTAGCTTTTGAAGCGTTTCATTTACACGCTTTTCTATGCTTTTCTATTAAATCATTTAGAACAAATTGGAGTACAAACAAGTGTTTAAATTATCTATAATCTACGTATTATTGGTATGCTAAGATTTACTACAACGAATATCTTTAACTTTCGTCTATTCTATCACCACCATAATTATAAAAGATGAAAACGGCGAAACTTTACGAAACATCTTATTTACTTCCTGTTTTAATTTTATTTATAATTTTGAACAATATAATTATGTTGTTTAACAAACCGAAAAACTGATGATTAATTCTGTTTACTCAACGACTCACCAACAGATATAGGTAATTTGGGGGTAACAATGAGATGATGATTGATGAATAATGTTAACATAAACATATAGGCCCTGCCTTGTGCAGGACTCGAACGCAGGCCCGACTTAACTTCAGATTTAAAAGCAGTGCCTTGGCTGAATGAGTCAAGAGGGATGGCTCAATTGTTATTGAATAAGTTATAATATGGTCGCTTAAATGTAAAAATGTAGAATGTAGAATTGTAAAATGTAAGATGTACAATATGAAATTTGTAAAATGCAGAATTATTGTAGATCAGAGTTAGAATGGGACACTGTTTTGTGTCATCTTTTTCGCAGTTACTATTATACTGTATAGTGTATTGTTGATTGTTAACCTGTAAGACTTGTCAGAACATAAAACAGGTTTAGTATTATCGAAGCCTGTGAGGCTAATATATTTTACCATTTTATTAATAATAACGTTTTAGAGTTACGAGGAATGAAATTATTTATTAGAATATATGACAACACATACAGAAACCTACTACAGTCTACAACCAATTTTCAAAAATCGTAGAATAAATTATTACAGAAAGCATTATTAAAAGAATCAAGTTATATTCCCAATTTTTGAAAAATTTGTCCACTACAATACTTCACAAAATGGGCTACATTTGTAATAATTTTTTGTATTGTTCAGTGTGTAGTAAACAGCGATATGCACCACCACCATCATCTCTTACGCACGGAAGTCAAGGATACGTGATCAGCGAGATGCGCCTGAGAGAGATACGATCCGAGTTCCTTTACTGCTTCTTCGACGAAGGTGCAGACGGCAACGAGGATGGTGACTATCAAAAAGACATCCATAACTCAGTACCGCAAGTGCACAAGAACTTCAACTTCCAGTTACCGTTCTTTGGCTTTCGATTCAATTACACACGGGTATGATTTCACAATCAGTAGAGCCATTTTTGAAAACCTATTTTATATGTTTATTCGTATATAGTTCATTACGTTAGTTATATTATTTCCATTGGGTTAATTAGTTGGCAGACTTGATTGAATTACTGATACTATTGATTGATCGTATGTTCAATATTAATGCCTACCCATAGCTTGGATTCATATTTGTGTTTCCGCTTAACGTTAGCGCTGGGCCAAATGGACCAAGTACTCCCAAAGAGTCTAACAATTCTCGTTACACTATAATGTTTTAATGGGAAAAACAGAACTACTTTGCCTACAATAATAATTCAAAATCCAAATTTCGCCTTGATTTTGTGAAGTGTTTTATGAAAAATTTCAAATCAACATCTATGATCAATCGAGACAGGATATTTATGCAAAACTTGTTTTTAGATAATATATAGTAAAGAGTTAGCATATAGTGGAGATAACATATACATAGTATCTGGATCTTGAATACAGTATATGCCTTTGATATTGCATGTGTTGCTTATTTTGGCACTTTATTGGTGTTATTTTGACATCAATACTGCATATTTTACTTATTTTAGCAATGATATTCTGCTTTTTGCTGTGCAGTTTGCTTGAATAGGGCATTTTCATAGTTTGAGTTATTTGCAGACAGTAGGCACTCCTACAAAATTTCTACAAATAGTGCTACAAATATTACTGAAATTCGATTTCAGAAGTGTCTTTTTATTTTCCTGTACACATCAATTCCATCTGTATGATTTCCATTTCTTTTGAAATTTTATGATTCTATTTTATGGATACATTTCTGCTTTTCAATCATGTTTTAGGTATCAAGTTCTAGATCAGCTTTTGTATTGATCCCAATACCTAAAAAATGCTTTTTTGCAATTTGTTACTGCTTATTGTTGCATTTGATAGAGCTCGATCATTTGAAGGTTTGGTACTGCTCTAGTCTCTAGATATCTAGAGATCTCTAGACAGTCTCTCGATATCTGTCTCTAGATGAACATAAAAACAATGTATCATAATACTATGTTACGAAAAAATTAAAAAATAACATTTTCTCATTTTCAGTTGTCTATGCATGGGCACATGGAGTTTAGTGATCCCCCCGAACATTATACATACCCATTGGTTTTCCCCAACAAAGATTGGCCGAAGAAGAACGACCCAAGCTTTATTGGAATGTTTTTCAGTAAAATGAGGATTGGTAATACTTTTTATCATTATTTTAGTGACTTTTTTATATGCTATTGGTAGTATTTCAATATCTTGCATTCACCATATTATGTTCAATTATAGACCATGATTGATCCATGGATTGAACTGTAACTCTTATTTTCAGTAATACTAACATGTAACCATATTGTAAATAGATATCTTGGCTTTCTGCTCAATAGCTATAAACAAATAACAATACATGTTATGGTATATAGTCTACCTGCTTGATTGACCTTGCCACTAGATGGCACTAGTATTACTTTCATTGTTGCAATAATAAAAGTGACACAATAAGAACAGTGTCATTCAACATTAAGGTTGCATGACAGGGTATAGATAAATTAAGTTTTCTGTAAATTTATAGAATATTTAGAATACAAATAATATAAGAATAAAACTTGGGAAAAAATTATGACAATTTTGAAAATATTAGCCTTTTAAAAAAAATCAAATGGGCTCATATAATTCAGAAGCTACTATGGTATTTAGATTTTCCTTCATCTCATTTTCTCTTTGATCAAACTTTTACAGGTAAAGTCCGACCCGAGGATGTTGACCAACGTAAACCAGGTGTTTACTTCCGTCTGGAGCGTGATCTCCAGACCCGTTCCGATCAGTATGGCGTGGAAATGAGAGAGAAGTTGATGTGGGACATCAGACAGGGTGTTGTCGGATCTGACACGTTTGAACCAAAACATGCGATCACCGTCACTTGGAAGAACATGTCGTTCTCCGGCGGTATTGATAATTCACTTTACAAGGTGTGTGCTGTATCTACGGAAGAGTAAATTATTTGAGTTAAAAAAAAAAAAACGTAAATGGGAACGATTATTTTACATTGGTCAATTTGACAATAATTTTTGTCTACATAATTTGAACTTACTTTTGTGCATTAATGAATAGATCAAGGAAAATGCCATTCGAGTCATTGCTGGGCGAGACATTTTGATCTGATAAATATGAGATTCAATTTATTTTTCTTCTTATAAACTTATTTCAATGAAGTTAGGGCAATGAATAAGTTATTTATCATACAGATCAGTGTGTATTAAGGTATAGTAAAAATGAATTTCTGCTTGTCAACTACTCGACATATTCATTAGATAGACTGAAGTGGAATTTACTCTTGATGATACTGAATAATAATATTTTTTTTTTACAATAGGTCAGATAAAATATGTCAGGCGTAAATTTCTATTTACTTTCAAAATACATACTGTTTAGTAGTGTTCATTTGTACTTGTATGCTAAATCATGACTTATGATTAGACCAACACCTTCCAACTGGTACTGGCCACCGATGAAGTTTACACATACGCAATTTTGAACTACGCTGACCTACAGTGGCTTAGTCATACAGAGGCTGGTGGTGATACAACCAATGGAGAGGGAGGAGTACCAGCATATGTGAGTTTCATTTCATTGTTCACAATTGTTTTTCTAGTCAAATGGGTTGGGTCTGTTTTCCTTTATTTATTGAAAACGAATAAGAATATTCTATCAGATGATCAACCGGAGCAGATGATTGGGGATGAATTTTGGGTTACATAATAAATTATAGGTAATTCCTATAGTAGTCCCAAAAAATAATAATCTTCAATCATGAACCCTCATTCTGAAATGCCCTAATTGTAAATGTGTTATTATTTCAGGTTGGTTTTAATGCTGGTAATGGTACACAATCATTTGAATATCACCCGTACTCACAATCGATGACAATAAGAGATCTGGTAGGCCGAGGTTGGGCTAACGGCTTTCCTGGCCGACACATATTCCGTATAGACGAGAAGATTATGCTGGGAACGTGTAACAAGGACATAGGTATGCGCTCTAGTTGAATGATTTACAAACACTCTGTTAATTACAAGTAATCTATGATATTTCATGAGGAGAAGGACCGGTGTGAATACATTGAGCAAGTTCCGTTTCAAACCAATGTTGGAAACTTAACAAATGCCGCAGAAATCTATGAGCTAGCTATCACAAATTTAACAAATATTTAAAAATACATTTCACCTTGTATTCAATTTTATTTTGCAACATTTCTGCTCTTGTCATCTGGTTAATTTTAATCACGGTGAATGTACAAGCACAGAGCACATGGTTTAACAATTTTTCTTTCAGCCGGTGCTAACTTACCGCTTGTATTTGCTCCCGAGAGTGGCAACATGCTCGGAGGAACTGTCATCAACATCACCGGGCCTTGTTTTGTGCCCAACGAGAAGATCCGGTGCCGCTTCGATACCGAGGACGTAGTAGGTACCGTTATTGACACGAACCGAGCCATCTGCATTCAACCATTTGTGATGGCCGAAGGCTATGTCAAGTTTGAGATTGCCACAGGTGATTCAAAGTTTAACTGGAAAGGAAAGTTCTTCATTGGTGAGTTTCATTAAATAATTGAAAGAAATTATATTAAATTACCTCTAGTCACTAAACTGTTGCTGATAACTGATAAGCTATGTGTTGTGTATGATATAGTACGTCAAATGCTATGTCTATGAATTATGATTAATGAATTAATCAATTTACCATAGTTATGCATGTAAAACAAAACAGTGAGATCTATGATAATAGCACTACAGAATTACTTACCTTCAAAACAAGGTATATTATTACATGTAGTAATAACAAAAAATTAAGCTTGTGATTCTGGTTCTATAAGTTGTACCTCTTGAAACATCTTTAATCAATACGTATAAGTTTCTCAATCAATAAATTATACGCCATATGTATTCAAATTTTAAAACAATACTTATTATAATTTTACTCAGCTGTAGGCCTACATTTGAGTGCCAAAATATTAGATTCTTTCTTGTACTAGATAACATATTTTCCTACTTCATTATGTGTTATTTATTATTAAATTTATCTCTCATGACTCATATGTTTGGTGTACCTATCTGTATATATTGTAGGCCTATGCCTATTGTGACATGAAAATTATGAAGAGAAACAAAATTATAGTAATACTACCGTATATTTCTAGGTCCTAGCATTGATTGATAACCGATTTATAACATTTTGCATTATTGAAACAATTATGATTTTTGCTTCCCAGAAACCCCGGCAACAGCCACTGAACGTATTACGTTCCATACCAAGGATGTACATGAACGTGCACCACCCGAGATAAAAATATCGTGGAATGCTCACAATTTGACTACAAACTTGGATGCGCCAATACAAATATCTTTGTGGGGCTACAAGGAAACTAGTACACTGCCTCAGATGCTCTATATTGATATGATCGAGGTAAGCGAGGGGTTGCAGCGCGAGAATCGAGGAATGAAAATTGACGCTAAAATATTGAAAAAGCCAATACTATTACAAACAATGCAGTTTCCAATAATTTATTAATTTTTTTTGTATAGGATTTATATTTGTTTTCACTACAATACTATAAATATATTACTATATAATATATTGCTGTAGCAAATACAGAGGAATTAGGCCTACATTCAAGACATATAGGCCGACTTGTTATGTTTTTTTCATCTCCTATAGTATACAGAAAAGCGATTGAATGAATCAATCTATTTTCACAATCAAGGTGGCTTGTACTATATTTCTATATACTGTACTGTATTACCATTTTATTCTGAAATTATTAAAACTTGTTACGTTTCAGTTGAGTGCGCGTAACACCGGTGAGTACACGATAATACCAGGACAGTTCCGAAACAACGAGAATTACGAGCTGAGTGAACTGCAGTTTGGTTTCCTTATGATTAACTTGACAAATCCGATGCAATATCAAGGACTAACCATATCACCGTAAGTTCAGTTTGAAATAGTCTGTGCCATATTGACCAAGGGCTATGATAAAATACAAAATTAATTAAATCTTTTTAAATTAAGATACAATAAATGAAGTTCTTTTCTCTCGATTGTTCTCTAGGGTTCTTTGGAGTAAACCAATTCCACTGGCTTGGTATTTCAATGGTCAATGGGAACGTGAATATGGACCAAAATGGAGCGATAAACTATGTGATAATTGGTTAATGAACGATCGTTACTTGAAGAACTTTGCTAGCGAAGTGCCTCAATGTCCTTGTATTCTTGAACATGCACTCAACGACAAAGGTCGTTTCTTACCTGATTTTGACTGCGACAAAGATGCGAATCCAGATTGTTTCTATCACAAAGGTGCAGTACATTGTGTCAGGACTGGAGCACCGAGTCTGGAAGGATCGGAGCAACAATGTTGTTATGATAAGAACGGCTTCCTAATGATGACGTATGATCAACAGTGGGGTTCAAGGCCACATCGATCACATAATTTGGGTTATCTGCCGTGGAATGAGGCTAACAAGGTAAGCAGGTACTATGAGTCAGACAATAGAGGTATGCGTTTCAAGTGTATTTAGTCATTTGAAAAAAGAATGTTCGATAAATAATTGAGAACTAAAGGATAGATAAAAATGAAAGATTGTATGAATGGATAACTTGCATTTTGGAAGAAAATCTTCAAGGTTGATTTTACTACTTGACTGTTTTTTAAAAAGATGTTTCTTTCCAGGTACCGACATTGTCACACTGGTACCATGACATGATTCCGTTTTATATGTGTTGTTTGTGGCAAGATGAATCAGCTGTAGGGTGTGAAACATATCGCTTCGAGAGGAGACCAACTCAAGATTGCGTTGCCTACCAATCACCTTCAGTTGGTGAGAATGACAGCTAGTTACATAGAATATGAATTAAATCTCCATTTCTATTAAATACCTATATATCCATCTCTGTTCGATATCATCATTTTGGAAAGTAAAACTTGATTTAAAGAATATATTTATGATGGATAATATATTCCGTCACAAAAATATACTCTTTAATGCCAATAAATACTAAATCAATCTTTTCATCACAATCTTGGGTAAATCTTAGGTTGAACGTGAGTAAATGAGGCAGCATAGGATATGGGACTACTCAAGTAGTTTACTGTGCATGGAAGTCATAATACCATAGTATAAACATTTCCAATATTTTGTAGCTACGGTATTTGGCGATCCCCACATCATCACTTTCGACGATCTGGAATATACCTTCAACGGAAAGGGCGAGTTTGTTTTATTGCATGCTGATTCTGAGAAAACCAAGCTTGATGTGCAAGGACGTTTCGAACAATTACCGAGAAATATCTACGGAGATGTTAAAGCGACACAATTGACAGCAGTCGCAGCTCGAGACAATTCTTCTGCAATTATTGAGGTATGCGAATATCAACCTAGGTATAGTCCTCTTTGCCTGCAGGCTTCACATAGTGAAATCTTTCAGTCTTACAAGTTTTAAATAAGTTTTAAAGTAGTAGTTGTAACTTGTATGCTAAATTTTATAATTGTATTGCTAGTCCTACATTAATAACTACTAAGATAGGGTCAGATTCAAAAGTTCTTTGTGAAGAACAAGTTTAGTCAACCTATTGCGTACAATGACCTATTAGTTCACTAAAAACTTCTGCATCTGACATAGGTAAATAATAAATTTACAGTGCTGATATATTTTTTCAACCAAATCTAGGTGCGATTGAGGCCTAAGGAAGCCCAGTGGCGTTACAGACTTGACGTTCTTGCTGATGGAAAGAAAGTGTACTTTGATCGAGAGTCTCTCAGAATACAACATTTTGCTGGTAAGGTTTTAACACTAGGCTAATAACTAGGCTGTCAATATATCTCTAGGATTAGCAAGCTATGAGTACAGTGATGTATTATATTCTCATGAAAATATAGTAATTGATCATATTAGTTGAAATTATGAACTATTTCATCATAAAAGTAAGAAAACTGGAGATTATTTACTTTTATATTTTTTATTCGGTTCTATTTTCTTTCTTATTTTATAATTAATACCCCCCCCCCCCCCCCTATGGAAAATTTGTTTTTACTCTTCCTGTATGCTCGGTAGTTCAAGGTACCAGAAGCAAATCGTTGATTGAAAACAAAATTTCTGCACGTCATTTGTAGTCTCAAATCTGATAGATAATTAATCAGTTTTATTGATTCGGTTATCGATTTCAGGAATAAATTAATAATTCCTATTTGATTATCGATATTATTGATCATATGTCCAACGTTGTATTGTACCACTACAAATTCTGTTTCATGTAAAATGTGTGCAGGTGTGACAGTTTACGCTCCTACATACATTTTGAATCAGTCGGAGATAATAATCATGTTCGAGTCGGGTGCTGGTATCGAAGTGGTAGAAAACAAAGGTTTCATGACGACACGCGTTTACCTGCCATGGACTTTTATCAACCAAACACGTGGTTTGTTTGGCAACTGGAGTTTCGATATAACTGATGACTTCACAAAGCCGGATGGTCTAATAACTCCAGTCAACATCAACGATTTCGAGAGAATACATAAGGATTTCGCAATAAATTGTAAGCATGTTTGTAGCCCGACTATTTTTTAAAAGTACCTTAGTTGATTGTAACTGTATGGATATCATCATCCCTCTGTAGCCGAAGTAATTTAATGCTGATGCACGATAAATATCTTCCTCCCAGTTCCATCAATGTCAGGTGAAGTACGCCATCATATAGGGTCTCTCAAACGATGCCAGCAGGCTAATGCTTTCGTCTCAATCGTCTTCATTTTCTTCTTTCTGTACTAATATTTGCCATGTTTTCAGTTCTTCCCGCAATCTATCCTCTTCTACATTCCCCATACTTCCCTTCTGCTTTTCATGCTTTCATGTTTCTGGTCAATCTACCTTGGCTCAAACAGGGTTACACAATACATATACTGCACCTGATATATGATATTAACATAAATTAATAGAACACAAATAACAGTGTAAAATTAAATGTAGGACTGTATTTATATTTAATTTATCAATTTGTTAAGCAGATGAAACTTAATATTCATTCATACTGAATACTATTATTTTGATTTTCCAGTTAATCTATACAATTGGTCAATTTCTTCTTTCAACTTGGTGCCCATTTTCCCCTGCGTAATAGCCTAATGAGCGTTCATATTTTTTTATTATTAGGTAGGCCTACCAATATAATTAATAATAAAAAACTACATCATACAAATTTTAGTACTGAATGCAAATGGTAACCATAACTAATTAACTAACAACTAATGAATATTTTTAATTTATTTTAAATTTTTAAATTGGTATTTTATTTTGGTATTTTAAAATATGGTATTTTAAATTGAAGTCAGAGCTACAGAGAGACTGTGAATTTGCAAACTTTTTTGGTCATAGGCCCTACCATATTGTTAGATGAGCGTAGCGAAGATTTTCATTCCATATACCGAAAAATTTTGGGCTTGGTTTTTATGTTTTTTTTTTTTTTTTTTTTTTTTTTTTTGTGTGTAATTTTGTACGCGGCATACAGGTCAGGAAAAAGTTTTAATCAACTCGAAACTTTTTTTACAAATTGGTGTTATACCAGAATAGGTTGGGATTGTTTTTCAGAAAAATAGGTCAAACGGATTTTCCGGAAAAAAATCGGAAAGTATGGAAATTCCCCATAAGAATAGGCCAGGGGAGAAATACTTGGAATTTTATTTTTTTCAAAAGCTCTCAAATTCATACTGAGTGTGGGAAGAACTATCATACACACTTTAAGCGACTTATGGAACAATCGGATGTGAAACAACGAAGAAAACTCATTTTTAATGTACTTTCTTACACATCAATAAAAGCAATTAAGAAACTATTAAATGTGAGCAACAAGTGTCACCAATAAATTAAAACGTTTAAAATCTGTGATGGATATGAAGAAGGCACTGGTTTAATTGTTTGGAAACCAAGGTCCATATACCAACAGACAGCCGCGGTTTTTAAAGCTTTGAAGTGATCCATGGCCTGTATATGTACATTGAGCCGACCAAATATTCTTAATTCTACATTTCCATACTTGTAAGCTCATCTCACAACGCATATAAGGCGTTTTCCTAGTATATGTTAATTTATAATGAAATTATATTTACACTATTTAATTTTATTTTCTCTCAACTCAGGGCTATTAGAAGATCAAGAAAATAAGGACGTTGGCAACTCCCTCTTTTACCGGGAGTTTGGCCGAACTGCTAGTTTTTACGCAAATAAAACGTTTGAGCCTGAATGGCGTAGAACGCCGTCTGAATTCATACCACCGAACCGTACGCAGATAATCAAAGATGCCGAAGCATACTGTGGAACTTCGTACCAATGTCGCTACGATTACGCAATGAGTCTTAACAGAGATATGGCTCATTTCTCAAAGAATTATCAGGATAGCTTTATGGAAATCAAAGCTAAGAATAACGAAAGAGGTAATACGAGTTTTTAGCGCAATTTACTATAAATTAGTACGTATACATAGGAATTGTTATAAATATTGATTTTGAGAGATATTTTATATAAGCCTATGCTATTTGAAAAAATCATAACTTCTACATAATTTACTTCTACATCTACATTCTACATAATCGATAGCAGCTAGATCTTCTTAAGTTATAAATCATAATAATTATAATTAAAGTGATTGTGTTTGTGTCATGAATCCAATTTTCCATGCTCACCAACGTAAGCATGACCAACTACAAATTTCAACCCCCTTACACTCTCGCAATTGAGTTCGCAAATGAAATTGGTAACGTAGCTAGCAAAAAAATTGAAAAGACGTTTCTTCTGTAATATGTACGTAAGTTTGTAATTTATTACTACTGTTTCTGTAATCAAGCTTGCACTGGGCATAGTCAATATGCTAAATATCTCGAGAGTGTAAGTCCACATCTGAAATCGTGTACCGGTGTTTGGGAAGCAGTTGGTCGTAGCCTAACCTCATTCAAGAAAGATGTTCATCACAAGAAGACAAACTAGCAACTAGTCAGATTAGCTTACATGTTATTGTTCCAGTTATATCGTGCGGCGTGCTTGAAACACCTCGGTTCGGACGAAAGAGCAATTTCCTGTTTGTGCCGGGTACAAAAGTTACGTTTGAGTGTAGCCAAGGCTTTGTCCTCATTGGAGATAACAGAAGACAGTGCATGGCTGATGGACGGTGGGATGCACCTGATTATGGATACACCGAGTGTCTACGTAAGTTCATATCATTTCGTTCATCAAGGCTTTATGTAGATTCACAAGGTACCATTTCCAAGATATCAAGACTTGCTTCTGAAAAAAAAATATTAGTTTTTGAAATAAATGAAATAAAATGTGGTAAACAATGATTAAAACATGCCTACTAGCAGTCACTGAAATGTATTTGTCATACATATTGATATATTCTTAATACGTAGTAAATCTGATCAAGCACAAATTATAGAACTTTGAGATTATAGTACTGTACATAACAGTGAAATAACATATCAAAAAAAATTGAACGACAATTCAATGGTTTTCATACAAAAAGATTTTGCACAAAATATTCCACCAAATGGTTGTTACAACAAGTTTGAATTGATTTCAATTTGATTTATGCAATACATTAAGAAAGCCAAACTTTTCTGTATTAGTGGTTGAAAAGGATGAATTCTACTTTGTGTTCACTTAGTCGATAAAATGTGAAACCATTCTAAATGTAACTAACAATTAACTAATGCAACCAATAACAACATTTGTAATTGTGTGCTTGGCTCAGGGGCTCAGGAATACTCATCACGCACTGCTGCAACAATGACCGGGATTATCCTAATTGTTATGTTACCGATACTGATTGCTCTTTTTGCCATTTGGTTCTGCTGCAAGAGAAAACAAAAGAAAGAAAATGATGATTCATCTTCTTCTTGGAGATTTAGTCCTGTCAATAAAAAGAGCCCTGCCCTGTTGGCTCCAGAAGAAGAATTTGATAGTGGACTTGGAGGATTTCAAAGAAGTGACAAAACTTCAAGTTTAAAAAATAGTGGCGGAACAAAACCGAAAAGGTTATATGACGGAAGTTACCGTACTGGTGAACCGTTGTCAAATCGTCCAGGGTTCTACAATGACGATAAGGAATGGGAATTGGATGACGATGCAAGATTATCCATGCCTTATAGCGATACAACACCGTCCGATCTGAGCTCAAATATCAGACCCAATCCCAAGACACGGCCAACTTCCAATGTCACACCAAATAGAGAATCACTTCAAAGTTCTAGTCTACGACCAAAAAGAGAATCGGTTTTAAGTTCATTTTTCCAGCCAAAAAGGGAATCAGATTCAAATGTTTTGATCCGGCCAAAAAGGGACTCTGCTTCAAGTTCGATTCTTCGACCAAAGAGAGATTCCGATTCCAGCACGATCATTCGACCAAAAAGAGAATCAGATTTGTTCAATTCGAAACGTTCATCAAATCCCGTTTCAGATGTTACATCGAAAAGAGGATCTCGCTCACTTTCTAGCACAAGTCCTACTCTGCGATCAAAGAGAAATTCAAGTTCGGGCATGTCATCAGATTTGAGCTCAGGAAACAGGCCTAAGCGGGAGTCATATGTTTAAAATGGAAACATCATACATAATTTGACTATAATTTTAAGTTTTGAAATACATTTTATATTCAAGTAGTTGACCACTATTTTAAAATATGTTGAAATAATCTTGGCTACCGAGTGAAATCCTACGACAGTTGATCTGTAGTAGAACCAAGATAATATAATTATTCAAATTTGATACAAAGTTTTCGTATTCCTGCATGTGTTATACGTTGAATGACGAATATTGAGAATTAAAGAAATAAAGTGAAACAAGAGAAAACCTCAATGAATGGAAAGACAAGATGGAGAAGTTTTTATTCCACAGAGCGTTACCACCAATGGCAATTAATGGGCGATATGTATAAAAAGTGCAATCAGTATCGGTGCAATGGCATATTGAGTACCAGACTCACATTGTGGAATGGAAATTTTTCCATCAAGTTGATTTTAATTTAATCCTTTAAATTATTATTTCTTAAAATGGTAACATTTCCTTTCCACAATTAAAAACTGCTGGTAGCTAATTATGAAATGTTTTTTTTTTAAAGTAACAGGGAGGAGTCATATCTATAATTGTATCTATGAAAGAAGAAGGCTTAAACCACCCGTGCGCTAGTGATGTGAGATAGGGGTGGGACGGTCACTTGGAACTTTCTTCTATCATTGATACAAGAATAGAAACAATTAATATTCGCTACATCGAGCAATAAAATAATTGCAGGGATTTTGATGTTCATTGTTCAACCGACTGTGAATAAACATATTTCCGTTATATTAGTAACAGTGCATGTGACGACGGGCCGAGTATTGTCTTGAATGTAACAGTAATTCAAAGTTGAAACTAATCTCTCATTTTACTGTGTCAACATATTTCATTTTTGTTGATTTTCATAATTTTTGGACGATCATCAAAATTTGGATTTAAAATTAGTAGGCCTACCATATCTGTTCAAAATCAAGTTGATAGTTAATAATGATTCATGTCTAAAATGTACGTAGATCTAAAATATCTTACAAAATAGGAAATAGGCCTATCTTGTTTACTATTCAACCATATTCAAGATAATACTTATAAATGAAGAAAGTATTTTATTGCCAAGGTATACGTATTAAACTTCCAAATATTATAATAATACTGTATATATTTCATAGGTAATAGGAACCGTAAGTGAATGTTCTGAGATTACAGCAATTATTTTTTACCTTTAGGTGAACAAGAGTATTCATCACGCCAGGCAGGTGTGACTGCCGGAATCATCCTTGCTGTTCTTTTGCCGCTACTTCTTATTATCATCTGCGTCGTATACCAAGGTCTTAAGAAACGCAAGCGAGCTCAACGGAAAGAAAACGAAGCAAACTCCGCCAGAGTCTATCCAGCAATGCTTCTCCGAAATGACATGCATGATGATGATGACCAATTGATGATGACCAACAGAGGAGAAACAGAGGTCAATTAAGTTCAAATATCTATTCAATTATTATTAATTTATACATACCATACTGTCTACCTGGTCATACCCGAAATGTTAGAAATGTAAGAGTGATGTGATGAATGACGGCCGACGATGAATGACGATCAAGTTACAATAAACACCCGCCCGAGTACATTTTTAAATTTGTGTATTGGCATATCAATTGTAGATTTACAAAACACCAAATAAGTAATAATGATGCGATTCTTCATTGTTTGCTCGAACGACTCTATTAATAAACAGCCATGTTATTTGGGGAATGATTGGTTCTTAATTTTCTTGCACTCAACATTTGTGGCCTTAATTTTTCTAGTTTCTTATTTTTGGGGTTGTAAGATCGCCCTTGAGGTGCCCCATTCAAACGATCTCATCTTTCATCCATAGCCTTAATTGGGGAGCAATGATTTTGTATCAAGTTCCCACATAGCACACGAAGTATCATATCACTTAACGACATATTGGTATAAACTAAAGGCAGTACATTCAATACAGTTATATGACATAGAATCTAATACTTTGTTGTTTCTTTATCATTACAGTCAAACATTGGGGGATCGCTTGCACAACGATCCAGTAACTACCGCCCGCAACCTTTTTACCCATCAAAGAAGGAATATTCAAGTGATGAAGGTGACGAAGATGGTCCAACATCCAAAGGAACCGTGATCAATTGATTTAAATAATTTTTATACTAATATGTTGTAGGTGTGTTCACATGAAACAGAAAAGTTATCAATCAGGATAAAATGACAATGACCAGCATTTAACCGAGTGTTTAATATATTTAAATTAAATAAATTATTAATATTGATTAAATGATTAGTTAATATAATCAAGTCATTCAATATCAAGGCAAATAATATTAAATTTCATAGTGCTAGTTTTGTGTTTAGTTTTAGTCTATACTTCTGTTATTATTTTGATATAGGGCCTATTTGATGAATTAGTTATCATGCGTACTGTATTTGTAGACCTTTTTTTTACATAATAAATTAAATAATACCTATCATTACTTTCCTTTCGCTTATCACGACTTACATACGTGGGTAATTCTATTCACATGATCATTTCTGAGTGTATAATCATAAATAACACTCGGGGATTCTCGGTGTACATTGTGATACACAACCCTTTGTATGCATTTACTTTTCAATAACTATAAAATTTGAACTAGTATTTTGCATACAAATCCTTTCGAAGAGTTGACTGTGTATCGTGAATTATTGTTAGCATGAAGCTTTCACTCACCGCTGATTCGACATCTCTTCGACCGACCACATAGTTCCTACGTTAAAACAAATTACATCCATAATTATAAATGAATCATCATCGACGTCCCTGAACTAACCACAGTGAATAAATGGCTATATATCAAATTATATACCTAATGCACTCGATCACTATAGGAAACATAAATGAAACATCATTTTTGAATTATTACAATTTGTAAAAATATGAATTGTAAAGGGGGGAAAAGTGGGATTAATTTGTTTCTAATAATGTGACACTGTAATATAATTGTTATAAATGCTCGATTTATTTCTAAAGTTTCTTCTTTGTCAACATTGTACAGTGCTTTCCTAACCTATTGTTGTTTTGATTTGAATACAAAAAGAATGATTAAAAAGCACATGTAGTTTATTTTACACATAATGACATAGAACATGTACAAACACAATAGTGGCTTGATAATCAACAGTTTCTGATGGAATGGTCTATGACAGTTCCTACAAATAAAAATTAAAAAGGTGGCCATTTACTATCTGGGACGTCAATATCATACAGATTTCATACCCTCCAGATAATAAAATAATACTGATATACTTACACAGAATAACAGAAACAGTGTATTTCATGCCAAAACAGGTTCTCAAAACTAGTAAAAAAGCAGAGCTGTTTTAAAAATCAAATCCTGCAGTTTTGCCATTAAGGTAACTGCATACCAATATGAATAATGCTTCAAAGCAGATGTATAAATGTAGCAAGTAAGGAAAAGTCACACTGTTCCTTAGTTATTATGATGTACAATTGTAAGGGGAAAGCTTTAATGAACAAGCTATTCTTCCTCTCGACCAATAAATAAATACTACATTGTAATAGGAATTGCACATTTTTCTCTGCTATCAAGAAAATAATCATATATAATGATAAAAAGATCATAAAAAGAAACATACATTCTACTTGAAGCTTATTGACAGGGTAGTTGCAACCGCAGCAGCCACTGCTTTCTGACCTGTACATCTTCGTTCTAACACAATTTAAATTATTTGTCAAAAATGAGAAACCATCTCTTGAAAATATTTATACATTTAAAAAATTTACCAGCTTGTGGTCTGATTTAAAAATAAATATAAAAAGTACACACTGCTTTGGGATTTGGTTACTTTCCTATGCATACATCACAAATGGTAGGGGGAAGGGATGATTAAAATGTGTTGGGATAACTTTGAAGTCTATGTTTAGCTGGGTCACCTGCCTCCACCAGGCTGTTGGTTCATATCATACAACACTTGTGCAATAGTTCGCGAAGATTCAACATTGCTCAACGCAATACTGGCCAGGTGGGGCTCGTAGCTACGCAGAAATCTGAAAAGAGATTTTGCGTTAATTGACGTTATTAATTCCGTATTAATGAACACTATGAAATTCGAAATGTTTAGGCAAAATGTTTATATGGAATGTAAAGTTGCGTTCCCCCCAAAAATGGTCGATCAGGCTATAATAAAATTCACTCTGAAGAAAATATACAGTGAAACCAATATCATTCGTTTTTAAAAGGACCAGGATAATAGAACCATCGATGAACGAAAACAATTTGTCGAGGAAAATCTAGCATTGGTTGAATATAGGGGAGATGAGTTGGACAAAATGAATCCGGGAACAACGCATAGAGCTTTTACTGTAATGATAATTTACGAACTAAAACTAGTAGACAATGTGGACATGCACTCCACTCATAGTCACAGTCTATGAAAAAATCAACGGTTAAATGTGGGTAGATTTTATTTGAATTGAAATGTTAATTTCTTATTGCTATATGTTTAGTGCTAATTTTACCGATGTAAAATTGTACAAACAAATTACCTAGGTCCCAACGTATTTCAACACAATTCTCCTCGGAATCTAAAAATTATCATTTTCCCTGCCAGGTTGGCCACAATTTCACCCTTTTTCTTTAACAAATTGGAAATTGGTATTGGTGCTGTACTCTTATTAGGATGATATAGAACAGATAGTACAAATATAAAACTCACCTCTTTCCATTGGTTGAATAGATGACTAGGTTACGGAGGATGAGCGAAGATGTTAGGCGAATGCTTTTTGTCACAGGGCCTTCATTATCGTCCTGAAACCAGAAGCAACGTAAAGTTGATCAACCAAATTAAATATACGAGAGATATAAACAACATTATAGTGTCAATATAAGACCGATTGGAAAAGCCACACCATCATCGATACCAAGAGATTAAAAAAGGTAACAATGAATGATGTGGTTCGTTAGACCTCAAGCCACTGAGGTGTGGAGATGGCACCATTGATCGAAAAACCCTTGGATGTACGGGGTTGACGTCGACCCTTGAGCTTCAACCCTTTAATGTTGTGCCTTGTGGTATTTACCATTTAGTGCCTGAATTACCAATGTGGGAGTAGCTCTAACTGCCAGTTTAATGTTGTTATCACTATGGTAACCAATGCTATTTGTTTTCACCAACTTTAAGATAAAGGCGAACTGGACTTGGTAATCCGGGTCCAAGCAAAGTAATCTTATTGAACATAAAATATCAACACTTAAATTTTACTCTCCACACATATTCGTGAATCGGAAATTAACAATATGACAGTTAGGTAAACTTATCACTTATGACAGTGTCAACATACAGGAATATGGCCCTGGGCTTGAAATATATAAGGTCGATTATGATTCAATATAAAAAAAATAGTTACTGATATTCTACAAAGAGACCGATGAATAAGTGTAAAAAAGTTACAGAAAGAGCAGAAATGTGCTGTAAAAGTTGTTTAAATCAAGTTACGATCGAACAAACAAATTGTAATCATCTTCTTCATTAGAATATGGTTATTTTTATTGGTCTGAAAATCCAAACCCAAGCAACAACCACTAAGAAGCCTCATAACACTAGAAGCACTGAGTGGTTTCAAGTTAAGCAATACAAATTCTAATTTTTTCCTAAACAATTGGAATCGTTCAAAATGAACACAAAATAGAAGTATTGCGATTATTAACGAATGGTGGGAAAAACAAAAGTTGGAGTAGACCCATGTTCCTAGTTCATGAAAATCCTGTTAAGCTAAATGAATGCCTTCACATCCGACCAACATAAAAACAACCGGTTATTACACAGAACGACAATGTAGTCACTCAACAGGATACTGGTTTCACCCACCTTTATCTTGAGTGGGATACCATAAGTATTACTGATCAGTAATCGAAAAGATACACGCTAGTACCAAAATTGCCAAGGTTAGAGGTTCATTTTGGGTTCAAGTGAATCTAGCGTTTGGGTTGAACAATATGAGAGAGGAATTTTATTTATAAAACACTGCTGCCAAAATGGTTGCCACACGGACACAGTATAACAAAATGTATAAAAACAATGCATTATTTTAAAGAAAATAAGAGAGAGAATTGATAATGTAAAAGTAATGAGGGTAAAACAAAAGAACAAACGTGAATATAAATTGATGACACCAAAGTATGAATAGAAAATTAAATGATATGTTACGAATGTTAACTTTTACAACCCTGTCAATCCACATATTATTGCTTCCCGGTAATGCACATAACGGCATTTTCATTATAAAAGTTGTGAATATTGAAAAATAGAGTCAGTTGCATTCGTTGTAGAAGTACTGTAATTACTTTTAATAGAAATTACCGACCGGTATGATGCTTTTATACCAGTAACATGCTATTTCAAATGGGTCTGAAGTCTGTAGTCATTTTACCGATGGCTAGCGCGGGCTCTTATGAATACCTACAAGTCTAGATAAGGAATTCAAATCTGTTCAATGTTCACTTTAAAACTTGAAAGTGAGAGTTGAAAGAACCGAGTATAGGCTATATTATTGGGTTGTTGATGATGATTATTGGGAAACAAAAACATTAAAAGCAGGTTGAATGAGTGGGTGTCTGGGGTACATATTGAGATGAACAGTAGATACCCTCACTGTGAAAATTAAAATAAAAAACCAACTACATGTGCCTACTACCTACAACTAACTACTTCCTGTTTAGTGTGACATGTGGGTCACCGACATAAACTATAAATCTACTTCTAATTTGAAATAAAAGTTTGCCACTAAACAAATCTTTGCTACATTAAATGTGCATTAGGAATACTGACTGGTGACTACTACTAAAAAAATATATAGGCTTAGAATCAATTGAAAACCAGTAGTACTTTTATAACAGTGAAGCTAGTTGGTGGTGGTTACCGGTACTATGCTACTAGGAGTCATCACTGGCATGAAATAGGATCCTCTAAAAAATACTCCTGGACCAAAACCCTGTATTTTGAATCATTCAGAAAAAGTAGTTTAGAAATATGCAAAATATGCTACTAAAAATCTTGAATATAGATTGTTCATTGTTCTCAAAATACTTGTTTGAAACTCGTCCTCATTATCCGATATCTACAATTACTGTACAATAGGTCTTTCACTCGTTGAGGCCTAGGTAACAAGTAAAACTAGTTTCCTTCAATCTCACAAAAAAAAACTCTTCGATACTTTTTCTATAAATTTTCAATTACGTAATCAATCAATTCATCAATCCCTAAAGATCATGTTGATTATTCTTCAAACATATATGAACTATATATTCAATAATAGCAACAAAAATTTCTCACCCACTATAAGCTAATCACACAGCTAGTATTACGCAAAAAGTCAACCATGCAAGGAACGATACATGCTCAACGCATCAAACACACACTCTAACGTGATTGGTCGTAGCTTACCTGCTCGGGAGTTTGAGCCAATGGGGCACTAGCGGGCGGACCAGGCTTAGCTGGCCGCTGAACGGACAGAAAGGAGACATTCAAATATAACGCAGCCAGCAAAACCTCAGTCTATACTAGCCAACTGTGCAAAATAGTTATACTTGTTTTACTCCGAGTTGAGCCGTAGTTACTCATTTGAACGATTTCATAAAAATTTACATCAATAGTTCAATACCGATATACACGCTGATTTGGTAACACATTAGAACAGCATTGTACTAGTTAAGAAAGTTAGCGCTATTCTATCCAATCTAACAAAATTTTATGGAAATGCAAGACAGCTGGATATTAGATATGCCTAGATCTCGATAAATGCAAACAAAGATATTGTCCCATGGGCATAGGTGGGTCACACTACTGTCTATCTTTAATCTTTATACGCATTAGATGGTACAAGTCGACATTCTAAAACGAAATCAGGCTATCCTCTGATTATTAGACTAGAATTACAATTTAGCATCTTTTTAGATGACTACCGTAATTCAGTAGGCCTATTTTATATTCAAGTCAGCTTACAAACTAGGGTTAATTTCTATGGAAGATCGATTATTTGAGTTAAAATTTGAGATAGGAAAAAAATACACCATTAACAACAATTCAAGAATGAATTAAGGTAGGATACGTTTATTTAGGATTATAGCTATTTGCGATATATACGCACCTTGTAGCCTGCATAACTCTACATGAATGCATTTCAAAACTTTTGAATGCATTTCAAAACTTTTGCGAGGCACTCAATTGTAAAAGTATGTAGGCCTAATTTTCTCTTCACATTTTGATTTTTTAAAAATAAAAATAAAAACCAAAATGACAATAGGCCTACATTACATATAGTATTGTCCTTTATAGGAAGTTCTTATATAAAAAAAAACTTTCATTTTGGTTTTACTGTAGATGTAGGCCTACCATTTCTTCAAGAAATAATTTTTTGTCTTCACTATGATCGTAATATTTACCATAATATCGTAAGACATAACATTTTGTATAATGATTACTTGCATCGCTTTAATGTACCGTAATCAATCACTTTAGTGCCTCTAGTATGCCTGTTTGTTAGAGCTCAAGAATGTCGGTAAGCTACAGATCTTTAGCACATCCATCGCAAGTAGTTATAATCCCAGTGTATCAACAGACTATTGGTAGATAAGCCCTAAGATATAGGCATTAGGGATAACTTTGATTGGGAAAAAAATACCAAGTTGCAAGAAATGATCTCTGCAATGAGTATGAACAATTCTTAATTTTGAGAAAATAATTTCATGTGACTTACTGCCAATCTAACAAGATACATAAAGCACGATCAACAGAATTGCAATACATTTGATTGTTCGAGGAACCAAAATTGTCAAACTACTGATACTAGAATATAAAAAGCCAAAATTATGTTATTAATAGCATGATAAACAATTCTAGATCTTAATCCTTGCCAGAGCGTGAGAACCTATGGAATAATGAGGCTCATACTGTGTACACACTACTCACAAAAAAAATGACTGAATTTTAAAATAATTTTGATTTGATTCATCAATATTCAAAGGTATCCCTAATATTTATTCAGAATAGCTCAACAATTTGAGTGGTAGTCTTACCATAAGTTCTTTGGGGTTAACGAACTCGAGCGCATGCCTTTTAATTGCATGGAACGCGGCGTTGGGGGCGTAGCCGGGGTGTGGCGGTGGGGGAGCGGGGGGTGGTATCTCGCTGCGACCGCTCTGGGAGAGCTGTTTTCTCCTCACGGCCATCATTTTCAACACCTGAAGCAACAAAATATACGTATTCCTTATCAATGTTAACACAAGTTAGTATGATGAAATAACTCGCCAATTTGATTCAATAACAATTTGTCGTGCTGCTCTTTGTCTCCCCAAGATCTACAAAGAAGAATGAATAACACAAAGAGCTTCTACGTGACCATTTCTTATTTTGGAAATGTTCGCACTGATTGACGAACACAGATAGAAATATAACCCATCGACTGATTCACACAGATTTCCGAAAATTAATCTGGAAATCTACCAAATACGTTGAAGCCTACAGCTAAGAGAACGAATCTGTTTCAACACACACTTACGTCAGCGTTGCAATGCCTGTCGTAGAGATGAGTCATCAACGAGAATCTTTTCCTCTTCATTGCATCGCATCTCTCCCACAAACACTGGATCTCTTGGCTACCTGACGGGCAGTGACTCTCGCACGCGTGCATGTAAACCTCGTTGGCAGATCTGAAGCTCCTGTAAGCACGCGTTACACGCACACTTGAGCACGAGTGTAAGACAACTAACAAGAACACATGCGAGGGGTTTGTTATTTTGTGATAATTACTAGCGGTGTGCAAGTCTCGAAATTCTCGACCGAGATCAAGTCGAAATCAAGACTCAAACTCGACCGAAAATATTTTTTCCCAGATTGAAATTTCATGTCTCGAAATACTTTCAGGTCTCGAACTATTTCGAGCGTGCGAGAGTGGAAGGATAAACTTGCTATCTTTACATCACTCAACAGATTGGTATTGAAAATACAGTGTCTGAAACTTGTGAAAAAGTTTTGTTTCTCTTTGTTTCTATTCAATTTTCAATCGAATTGAATACGCTCGCTTGAATTAATCTCGCAATATCGAACTTGCTGAAAATAAGACAATCTCGCTCGAATTCCTTAATATATGCTCGCACAGCCCTAATAATTACTAGAGCCAAGGCTAAGAAGCGCCTTCATTAATTTTTTGTATGTGCACGTTTTGCATGAAAAAAAGGCAGGCTGAATCACCAGCAGTAATTTCAGGAGCACTCAGCGAATATTCCACTATTTTGCCAATCATTTGTGGCTATTTTAGCCAAAAATAGTTAGAATTTCACTCTGGCTGCAATAATGTCAACGTTAGGTGCACTGACCTCATGCAACCTCTCCACTCGCAGAGGAACGCTGACGGATCAATGACCGGAGTCTTGAGCTGATTGTTCAACAAGGGCGACTGCGACACCTCACTCTTGACTGGCGGCACACTGTTCACAGGCTCGGGTGTTTCCGTGACGACCGATGGTCTCACAGCATTCACTACTGGCCGACTAACGGCTTTTGCGAATGCCGGCTTCGGAACGGGTGTGAGTACGGGCGTTGTCGCTGCAGCTATTTTTGTGTTCGCGATCGTGTTGACACTGGAAACAACAAATCACATTCGTTACAAAACTAACTACGTACAGGCGGTAATTTGGTAAAGCGTTCGCATCAACTGAGGCTTGTATGTTGTTAGAGAGTATAACTGAGTGAAAAGACAACCATTTATTTTATGTTCAATTGGAAGATTAGTATGTATTAGGGCGTTACTTATTATTCAACTCTGGCACATGCAGCTCGGTTGCCGACACGCTTCAAGAGCTATGATCGTGTCCTTCCCATTACTTCCATTCCATCGCATTAATGATTCATCCGACCCCCAATAGATCTTAGTTACTATTACAATGCGTCATTAAACCAAATTCAAATATAAAATATTATCATTCGATCAAAATTCATAATATTTTATTCAATATTAAATTGCAACATGCCTACTCTGGCATAGGCCTACTAGGCACACAGAATAAAACTTCCCGAAAAATGAAAATTACATAATTTTATAATCACATTAGGTTTTAATCCTAATTGAATATTTTGTTCACATTTGAAGAAGTAGGCCTGAAGCACCATTTGAAAAATGAAGTAGGCCCATAATATATATTCATAATGTTCCAATGAATACGGTAAGATTGATATCTGTTCTTCAGAATGTTTCACCTAATATCAATAATTTATTATCTAGTATGATCATGTCAGAACTTGTCCGTTTCATCATCACCTACTGGTAATACAATAATATCAATGTTCTACAGTACCTAGGTGTGATGGGTCGGAGTGGCAGACTAGTTGTCGGTTTTGTAGAAGTTGGCACCAATGCTGGAGGTAACGACATCGCTGGACTTTGCAATATTGGCCTCGGTACTTGTGTCACGACTACCTGCTGACCCTGAGGTGTGACCATTACCTGTAAGCGACATGAAGACAAATTTAAAAAATCATAACACTTCAGTCAAAAGTTAAAACTAGTTGATTGCTATATGGGTAGTTGTTGCATGGATGGACTAATAACAATTATATACGTGTTTTCACGAGAGTTGGGAGTTGTTGCGACTAACACAATAAACACGAATACAGTCACGTTTATAATTGCACAACCGTTATATTTCGAGGGTCAATGATTTTTCAAAACAAAATTTACCATTAGAAAAAAGAAACACACCTGCAGCTCCCAAAATTGTTGTAGGATTGACACTGCAATGAGTTTTCCTACAATTGGTCTATTAAAAAAAATGTATAATTATTTGGTCATTGTAGTGGGTAGACAATCTTCATACATCATGTATAGAACTAGGAATGGACTAGTTTTAAATTAATAATTTCATTTTAATGCTGCTTAACAACCCCACCAACAGCTAGGTTATATAGGGGTACAAATGAGCGCCTGATGATGAAACGTGAAGTGATGACAGGTGAAAGGGCATTTACATAACACCACGGCTTACGCAGGACTCGAGCCCACGCCCGACTTGACTTCAGTGACTGCTATCTTTGATGGTTGACTGAGCCACAGGGGCGGCTAAATTGTTCATTTCCATGGACAACGATACAAATTGATACAATTTATTTCTAGTTTACGTAGATTAATAAGAAAGTTGGGCCTTAATTCTATACAATGCTATGCAGGCCATCAGTGTTATGCTATACTGTCACCAGATTTACGTCCATAAATACAAATCCTACCTTTTGATGTGTATTGGCAGTTCCGGCTTGATTCTGAAATATGATCAATGTTTTGGCTCCAGTTCCCTGTTGTTGTTGTGTCTGCGTCACCAAGACTGTCTGGTGTCCTTGCACCATCCCCGTCTGTTGGTTCGACATCATATACTGCAACGAGCCCTGCGGCGCCTGTGATAGAATCAGCTGGCCAGAGCTGCCTTGCGTCAACACTACTTGACCTAGAACACACAGGATAATACAATAGGTTTGTTTGGCTGCCACATACTTTCTCGACTTTCCTGTTGAAAGGGATGAAACAGTTTTGTTGGCCTTTCTAGTAAATTAGTGTGATTACACGATGGATGTTCGTCTGCATAGTGTCGAGTGATGTCGAGTAAAAAGTGTGAGCTTTCTTACTCTTGCTTGGGAGGTTGGGCAAAGAAGTGCACATGGCGTGAGGAGAGACGCAACAAAATATGAAGGTGGTTGCTCAAATAGGCCTATTATATTTGATGGTTACATGCATCCTCAAATTAAAAATGGTTTGCATGTACTCCTGTGCAAGGTAAGTATATGATATCGGAAGGCCTCTAGTTTTTAAGCATAATACACTGGTAGTCTATCCACTATATGTATAATTATTTTGATATTTCGTATTACGAATGGGCATGTCAACAGCACATTCACGGACGCTTTTTACATTATGACGTGTTCAATTCTACTCGTGAACTATGAACTGCTCTCATGAACTTCCATGAACTGCTCATGAAAAGTGTAATGTAGTACGACCATGTAGTAGACTTTAGTAGGACCAATGAAATTAATGCACAGTTGTGGCATTTCAAGATAAAAAACAGGTCTAGGCTGACCTGCCGCTAGTGGCCTCATTTACAAGTTGTTCGCATTGGCGAAAGAGAACGAAATAAAATGAAGTACATATTAGACCTATTGGTCCATGTTGTCTCGACTCTCAATATTTCATGATATTTACATGCATTCAAACTTCAAAGAGGTTTTCTATTTCACAGATTATTATGAAATTCGTGAAGTATATGTAAGCCTTTTAATTGTACGTAGCATTATTTTTAAAGTTAGCAGTTCCGATAAGTTTCGAGGGCCCGCTAACAGATACTAAATGTTCATCCGGCTAACTTCAAGTAACACTAAAACGCAACTGTCTATAGTAAGTGTGGACGATGGGCGGACACCACTTAACTGGAATTGATACCACGTAAACAAAAAGTCAAACATTATCAACCTTATATTACTACTGTAAGTGTATAGGCTCATTACCTATAATTTGTTACTTTAGGCCTACATTCGCATTAACCATCCTGTTTTGGCCCTATGCTTTCAACACTGCTAACTAGAGGTACCTATGTGTGTATGTTTTATAAAATTCTTGCAGATATGCATGATGCATAGTCGCAATCTTACCTGATCTATTTCAAACCACTGGTTTGTAAAAATGAGGAGCATCTAATATTTCATAAATAAATTGTGGACAGTAGGAAAACCATTTAAAAAGCATTCACATTAATGAAATTGCTAAATTCACGTACCTCTACTAGGCCTAATACGTAGACTGCAAAATAACTAACCTGGAACCATCTGCGTCCCCATTTGGGTGTTCATTTGGGTCCTATTAGCAGCCATCCCCGACTGGACAATTTGCCCCATATTCTTAGTATTTGGAGCGGCATGGAGGGTAATTTGACCAGCCGGTGTGATCAGAACCTGACTCTGCGGCTGCGACACAAACATTTGCCTGGGCGAAGACGTCATAATCAGCTGTTGCTGATTCGTGTCCGTCACATAAGTCTGGCGAACGTTACCTCCCTGCAGGACAACCTGTTGTTCAGGTATTTCGAGGTCTAGTTCGTCTTCGAGCGCGGATGCTGCAAACGCGGCATACAGATTAGCAGCAGAAGCACTCGCACCACTATTAGTTTCTTCCGTTGTACCGTTTGTTTCTATGTGTTGACGTTTTGCGTCGCTACTTTCAGAATCGTTTTCTGCCGGCCTTTTCAAGTTATTTCTAGTCTCGTCATTCGATGGCACCGCTTCCGCAACAGTCTTGATAGTAGACGCACACTGTACATTATTAACACTATTTGTACTCTGTATCACTGTTCTCGGTAAATTCGTTTCACACGCATCATTGTTTTTGATCTGAAAACTAGCAGTTTCTTTTAAAACTTTGTTCAGGTGATTATCGACAAGTTCTAAACCTTTATCTCCAATTCTAAGTTCCTTTCCTAACACGCCATTCAATATCGGATGTTCTTTTCTATCCACTTTCTTCTCGAGTAAATCTGCGAGCATCATACTCTTGGACGCAAGCGTTTTCCCTGGCCAGACGACATCTTTTGGCATGATATCGACGGATGGTGCATCGATGTCCAGCGCCGCCGGAATACCGTTTAGAAGAATTCCTTCAAAGCTAGTCAACGAGTTGTCGCCATCGTCCACGTTAGGCACATTGATGCGTGCAAGTCCGCTGCTGGACGCTAGAGAATTGTTACCAGTGGAATCGGAATCTTCAACTTCTAGTCGATTGTGTGGTCCAGAACTGAGAGGGGCTAGGGGGGGCACAGGGGCGTCGCATCGCCCTCGGACGGGTAAACTTCCGTTACCAATGGAGGGCACCGTAGGTGTGGAGACGAGGGGCGGAGGATTGTCTATTAATGTTGGACCATTGTCAAGGTGAGTATCCTTAGCAGGTATCTCCGTCTGCAAGAAGAAACAAATGGTATTGGTAGAACAGTATAGGTACAGGTATACAGATTCAGATTTTATTTTACACTAGTAAATTATGAAACCAATTTTCCTACGTAGGTAATGATAATTGGTTGTTAGAACTTGAAAGCTCAATTACAATAGTCCAATTTATAAGATTCAGAATGCCAAACCCGTACCTTTTGGATAAGAGCCGTCCAAGTACTGGTATCAAACTTACCTAAGGCTTAACAATAACACATCACTTTTTATACAGAGCTGTATATTCAAGAATACCGGTATTATCACATTGGACATAGCAGTAGGCCTACTAAAATATTCTAACTATAGAATCATAGATCAAGACTAGTAAATGCAGTCAAGCATATAGGCCTATGCCAATATAATAGATAAATCACAGTTATCAGCATTTATTAATAATAAAATAACGATAGTACCAACTGGTCAAACCTCAAATGATGAGTTTCTAGTTTCTTTACACACCTGCATTGCTACTTTGACCCCGTTAACTCTCGAGAACTTGGGCTTGATGTCAAGTGGCTTCTGCGGTGGTTTTCTCGCTACACTATTGGGAGTTGTTGCTGCCTCTTTCTTCAATTGCTGTTGCTGGAGCAAGAGGCGCTGCTGCCGCTGGGTCACCTACATCACCAACATTTCATCAATTAATACGAGCCGGTACAGATGTTCTCATCAGAATGATATAAAGAATTGATTTGCACAAGTTTGTAGTTCTACATCCTCACAATATCGATTGTCAAACTTTGGGCATTTTATTGATTGCAATTACCTTTGGGCAACTACTACAATAAATAGGCTAACAAAAGTAAAAATTAATATGGTGATCAAAGAACAGTTATAACTTGTCCAATGAATGGTCAAAATGAAATTAGTATAGGCCTATATAAATAATTATATCGAGTGAAACTTGTATTCATCATTTTTCCAAGGACCAGGGCTTGAATCTTTACAAGATTCAAGCCTTTTTAAAAAAAAATTTTCACATTAAATTATTACTATTATTATTCATGTTATAGTGAAAGCAGTAATAGAGACAGCAATATTGACTTCACAAATAAATTCAACGTGAACTGCAGGCATCATTCTACTCATTCTCATAATTGTCAAGTTTTCTTACAATAACTGCAACTGCAGATATAACTACGTACATTTATTGTAAGTCTATTCATTAGTTCTTCTTAGCACACTTTTAAAGCAACTTGTACAAGGGATTTATTGAGGACATTCTGTTGTTGTTGGAAATGTTACTTACCACTGTTAAGAAAAGAAATTAAAGTAGAGTTGCCATTCAACAGAAAAATTGTAAATAACATCAAAATTTCAATACCGTATACAATATTGGAACGATATTGAAAAAATTATAATGGTTTACCAGAACATCAAGTGCTCTGTGTATTTCATCCGACTGGGTAGCTAATTAGCTATGGCCTACGAGATACGGCTCAAGTTAATTATTACTTGCTTAATGACGCCACCAACAGCTACGTTATTTGGGGGTGTGAGCAGCTGATGATGAAATTGTGTAGTGATGATAAGTGAAAGGATGTTTACAAAAATCCACGCCTTAGCGGGACTTGCTCAACATGTGACTTCAGCTTTGACCGAGCTACGGAGGGAGGGAGGGCTCAAGTTTCTCTCGCACAAAACCAAATTCCTAACAACAGCGTATTATGTTAGTTGAACATAATTTTTCAATCAATATCAATCATTGTTACCGTAGCAAATTCATTGAATATGCCAGTTCAATACTGAATCGAATACGAGGTCCTAAAGTCTCAAACAATATCAAAATCGAAAGGCAACCCCAATTCAAGACAATTAGTAAAATTAAATCAAATTATAGATTGAATCATGCTCCTAGAGTAGGTCAATGTCAATATACAATACATCACTCAATATAACTATGTTAATTCTTAAAACAGTTTTACTTGTTATACCAATCAGTAATCTGTCACTCTGTCCATGCCTCACTAATACACACTTGTTATTGTCATTCAATACAACAATTATAAGTAGTATTAGAAAATCAAAAAACTGTCAAGCTCTTAAATGATGCATGTTTGTCAGTCCATGTAGGGACGTTACCTTTTCGTTGGGCGGACTTAGTTGTGGAACCAAATAAATACCAACTGGCTCACGTTGCTACGCCAGCCGCACATTTATATTAATCGTGAAAAATGAATGACGGATCCTTATTGAAGCAATAATTCACACGTTTGTTTAGTGAACTTTTCAAATTACAGTAAAAACCTCACACTTCAAAGATACCATCACTAGTACGTACTCCATAGTTACTGTAGGCCTAAACTCGTACGAAATTGTGACAGCAGGGCAAACATGATTTAAATCTTGACTAGAACAAATTAAAATTGTGAGTATCTACGAGCACAACACGGTTCATTCTACAATGTATCTTCTTGATTCACGAGTCTTTAAATGATGAACTGGTACGTTGCGATGTAACGCAAAGATTTTAAAAAAATGTAGTAAATGTTTCAATTTCTAGAACCATAAGTCATAACTAGAACTCAAAACAATTGTAGTAATTTAGTGATTTTTAATTCACTCTTTAAATAAGACACTAATGAAAGAATGAAAAGATAACCAAAAGGTAATAGGGATATTGCAAATACTGCATTGGAGTATTTTAATGAATGACTACATAACCCTAGTGTTTGTAACACAAAATTATGAATGAAATCTCGTACACGCGCGAGTCACTATCTCATCGGTTCAACGAGTTTTCCTTGGCTATAAACGTCTAGGTGTTAGTCTACAGTAATGCATTCTTGTTACCTGCACGGATGTGCTAGTAGTTTCGGGGGTAACGGCACACTGTACAGGCACCATGCTCGTCATGCAGAGGTCGCTCGTCTGGTTTACCTTACTAGCCAGCAGGCTCTTGATGAGGGAAGTGGGCGTGTCCTTGATAGGCTCACCGCTGCCACTGCTGCCACTGCCACCGCCACCTAGCAACGCTTGTGTTAGGTGGGGGTGGGCGCCAACCTACACGTAGTAATCACGACAATGTACTACACAACATCTAACAACAACTCTGGAAAAATTGACTAAGCAAAATAAAAAATACTTTTTCATAATAGCGCAAAACTTTAAACACGGTTGAAAAGCAATACCGTATGTTACAAAGTATACTTAGAATTTACAACGTAAGTGAAAATAAAACAGATTAATGAAGAGTAAGGTTGTGGGGAAATATCTAGCAAAATTAGAACATATGAACAAAATAAAATAGGTCTCTTACACTGATGTAAACAAATACAATAATTCTTTGCAAAAATAAATGAAGCATGCTCAACTGAAAGCCATGGATCCTTCTCAAGGATCGAGAACAAGAGGACAAAATTTAAAAAGTGTTACAAGAAACGTGCAAAGGCATGATGAATTCTATAAATATAGATGCTGTAGTTCTATCATACAATGGTGATCTTTAGAATGATGTGAAATTACTGAATTACATTGATATATTATTAGGCTATGGTGAACTGTTGACTTGTTCAGTTTTCAAAATGTCAACACTGAACTTGATTAAAAGTTTCACACAAACAAGCCAAGTCATTAGATAGATGTCTAATTATATATCCTGTCTAATTATATATCACTTGATCTACTATATCAAGTGCTTTAAAATAAGAATGCAAATAACACGTGAACTATGAACAAAAAGGTTACAACTGCCAAAACTGATAAGCCTGACAAGAAAATGATTATAATATGCAAAACACATACAAAAATATATTGATAAATAGGGCCTACAGGAAGAAAAAATCAAAATAATTACAAGTAAAAAGATTGATGAAAAAGAATTACGTCAGTCGCTAGAAAACGTATTACTGGCTCAATGGTAATGTCCTATAGTGAACTACGTAACTATGTACAGTATTTTAATTAGATGAGCGTAGCGAAGATTTTCATTCCATATACCGAAAAATTTTGGGCTTGGTTTTCATTTTTTTTTTTTTTTTTGTGTAATTTTGTACGCGGCATACAGGTCAGGAAAAAGTTTCAATCAACTCGAAACTTTTTTCCTAAATTGGTTTTATACCAGAATAGGTTGGGATTGTTTTTCAGAAAAATCGGTCAAACGGTGTCTCCAGAAAAAATGTGGAAAGTATGGAAATTCCCCATAAGAATAGGCCGGGGAGAAATACTTGGAAAACCAAAATTTTCCAAGAGCTCTCAAATTTATACTGAATGTGGAAAGATCTATCATACATATTTTAAGCGATTTGTGAGACAATTGGATGTGAAATAAAGAAGAGAACGCACTTTTAATGTACTTTTTTACACATCAATAAAAGCAATTAAGAAAGCAATTAAGGAACTATTAAATGTGAGCAACAAGTGTCACCAATAAATTAAAACGTTTAAAATCTGTGATGGATATGAAGAAGGCACTGGTTTAATTGTTTGGAAACCAAGGTCCATATACCAACAGACAGCCGCGGTTTTTAAACCTTTGAAGTGATCCATGGCCTGTATATGTACATTGAGCCGACCAAATATTCTTAATTCTACATTTCCATACTTCTAAGCTCATCTCACAACGCATATAAGGCGTTTTCCTAGTTATACAGTAATGCCAATAAATAAGATGAGCAAATTTGATACTAGGCCTATTCTATGATTTAGCAATCCCACTTCTAGGAATCCTCCTTTCAGCTTTCAATTTTGAATAACAAGACCATTTACATATTGATTGGCAAATGCATGAGCACAATCAACTTGAATAGCAAATGCCTGTCGAAATGCATGATCAGTCAAGTATAAGGGTGGAGAGGATTAGATAATTTTAAAGAATCCAAGCTACACCAACCAAATCAAAAATATTACAATAATTTTTTCTGTGTGCTAATGAAGCAGGCTAGAACATGATTGTAATTATGAGCAACTACAGGACACACTCTTCAATTCGAAAGGCAATGGACCCAAACCTTTTTAATAATGTAATATCGAACTAATATTTCGTCCCTTCAATTGCTTTAACACTGATTATGGATGAAATAATTCAAGTGAATTCCTTGCAGTAGTTTTCCCAGTTTCTATCCTTTTTATTTGACGCGTATAAGAATGAGTGGAACATTAGTACATATATTAATGTCTTTGGAGTGAAAGCACGCTCAGCTGTTCCATGCTTAGTGTACCGAATGCCGTCGAAAGCAGTCGACCTTGACGAAGTTTGAGCTCGGAATACTCGTTTGTCCTGACTCGGAACGGCCGAGCGCCAATAGAAACCAGCCATATGAGGATCACGTGTCACGGAGATAGCCGAGTATACACGATCAGGGAGGCCTTGGCAACGGATCTATTACGTAGTCTCAGCCGGTGGCATAGCATGATAGCTTCCTGTAGCGCGCAATATGAAATAACTGTATTCAAAGCAGGAAAAATGACTTTTGGGATAATCCGAATTTTCATAAACCGAAATCATTCTTCTTAGGTCCTTTCCATTTCGGATTAACGAGGGTTTACTGTATCAGGTAATACATTTCTTTCAGAATATCGTTATTTATAAATCTCCTTACGACAGACTACTATCATTAGTTTATTACATTTTGCAGAATGAGCACTGGTAATCCTTGAGGATTACAGCTTTTTCAAGTCAAGAACGGCAAACACAGTCTTACAGTGCTCATCAAGTTGATTTGATGCCTCACATCTAAAGACACAAGTTGACTGTGGAGTTGAACTTGATAATTAGTCCAAATCAGCACATTACTGCCATGATACAGTCTATTATAGTTGCAGATAATATCCAATGAGACAATGATATGATATTCAAGTTTTCAAAACTACTGTTTTTTGTTATTAGTCACGTCCCCCTCGTCCCTCTTTTCCCTAACTGCCTACCATTGAGCCAACAAACATTGTTATCAAACTACTTACCTGGCTTTTGTCAGCGGCGACTGGTTTGGTTGGTTTTGGTGGTGCGCTGAGCTGTGCCTTGAGTATAGGAGAGGAAGGTTGTGAAACACCTAACGGTAACGCTACTTCTAAACTCTCCACGGACAAAGGGGGAGGGGTTACAGTCTTTGCCACTAGGGGACTTCGTGTAGCTGCCAGTGCGCGCACCTTAATACCCTCGTAGTGTGGTTGGTTGCTGGCAGAAGCAGCACCGGCCTTTGGGAGATTCGGACCCACGGAGCCACCAAACACAGACCTAGACAAATGGACATTTGTTTCAAGATAGGATATGTTTGAGAGAGGAAAGTAATGGTGATGATTAGGCTATTATTGCATTCATTAGGACTTTATCAACAGCTAGTTCATCATGTAGGGAACTAATCAGTGGATTAGTTAAATATCAGTGAACGATTGAAAAGAAACTTACAAATATCCATAACTTATGCTACTTTCCTTCAGTTTCCAAGTTTCCAATTTCTATTTGGGATGGTAAGATTACCCTGTTGTGCCCCATTCAAATGATCGTAAATTGTCATCCTTAGCCTCAATTGGCATATAATGACTTTATGTCAAGTATTTGATGTTTGTATTAATAATAAATTATACAAAAAAAGTTTCCAAGGCCAACAAAACTGAAAACACAAATATCCACCCTTTACAAAAGGATCTACTTCCAAGTTAGGACTTGACCACACATGATTGTGAGACCAGATTGGCCCACCAGAAAGAAAACCAGAAGATTGATTTCAATTGTGAGAAAATGAGCATGCGCAGGTAAGTAACATTTACACAGCTTTGCAACGTACTTGTTTTGAAGGTACGTGGAGGCTACTTACCGCACACATCTCGGAAAGTGCAATGGTGCAATGACACCACCTCTGCCGATCCGCGAACAAGCCGCTAGATATTGGCGGTAAAGTTCTGCCTGCTCTATGCGTCCGCCTGAACTGAGCTCGCACGCTGCTCGCAGCCAACTCAGCGCAAACTGCTCGTTCTCTTGAGCAACTTGTTGCTGCGCGTGTTGTTGTTGTTGCGAGACTGTGACGGGGGTGGCAACAGCTGGCATTGGGGCTCCGATCGCAGTAGCTACACCCAAAAATACATCATTTTATAATTTGATTAAACTTCATGCCTTCTTACAATTACTTCAGGAATGTAAAACATCACAATAATATCTGCCTTTAGATTCTGAAAAAAAAAAAAGAATACTTGTCGTAATGATGTCTCGAGTTTAACCCAATTTCTAAAAGGAGACTTTTGTAAATACCATTACATATCTTGTACATAGTTTACGAGCTCTAGATACAGTTAAGTGATCCTACCAGGTTTCATGTTTTCCGCAGTTTTCATGGTTGTACGAAACAACAGTGATTGTACCAGCTGAAGCTTACCTTTAGGTGTCGGCAACGGAGATGTGATTGTATTCATAGGTGTTTTGACCGGTTGTTGGACCGTGTGCCTCGTAGGCGTGCTTGTCGTTACGACGGGGGCAGCCGCGGGAACAGCTGTGAGCGAGGTCGTTGAAGTCACGTTCGTTGTAGACGTTCCTGCTGCCGCGGTCTCGACGACTCGCATTAAAATGCACGCTTTTGGACCGTAGCTCTGGGCCTGAAACATCATGAAGACGTATAAATAATCAATGCTAGAAAATACGTCGTATCGATGTCCCCAAAAATGGGAGACTTAACAAATGCTGGTTATAATACATACAGGTTTTGAACACCTGTACCATATTTTACATTAGTTATTACAAAATTGTAAGAGGTTTGATATTTCACCATTCTATGGTACACACAGCAAGCACAGGCGTATTCATGTTCAGTAGTGATGCCCAAGGGTAACAAATTAGGAACCAGGTACCCGCCAAATCAAGAAGCGATTATTTATGTAATTTACATTCATCACTTTCAAATAATATCGTTCTGTCCTTTCTAGAGCTTTAGCCGTGCGCGCACATCATGACAAGTTGGAGGAAGTCTAGGAGGGGGAGATGAAAATCTATCAAGATGCACAATAAGCTCATCTTGTTTGCGCCACTTATACACATTTTTTGGGTATTCAGTGTTTTTCTCTCCCGTGCTAACTTATAAACACACGTTTTAAATTACAACTATACGGTAATATAAAGATCAAAACTCAGCATCTCATAGTGCATACAGAAATATATAAGCAACCCCCGTATAACCTAGTTGTTGGTGGGGTCGTTTAAAAATATATACAGGCCTACAGGCACAGCAATTGTTCAAGTCGAACAGAACCCAAATATTTTTTCAAATGTAGACAACGTACGTTCGTAGTTGTGGTCACAAATTACTCAAAAATATTGTGGAGACAATATAAATTGGCCAAAAGTAGTCTGTTGAGTATTCTTACCTCGACTGTAATGAGAGCCACCAAGGTGTCAATGCATCCGTGCACTCTTACGATGCAATTGCACGCGCGTTCGCCAAGCGACGATAGCGAGTATAAGCACTCGAGCGTTTGGATCAGTAACATGATGTCGTGAAGTGTCAGAAACTTGCAGATCTGTCCGTAAACCTATACAACACAAGAAGTGAAGATAGATATGCATTCTAGATCTAATGTTCAATTTCACAGTTTTCTTTCAATGAAAGCCGTGACATTTTTAATAAGCCAGTCAAAATAATATTAATCAATCAAATTAATTAGGTTGTACATTTTACTTGCTACACATATGGTGGGGCCAATGATGTCTAGTCTATACTTAGAACAAGAATCTGCACATTCTGTATCCAGTACTTGGGCGTGAGTGTAGGATACAATTAGACACTACCAAATATGCAGGCCTATAACATTTACGTTCACAGGGGGCCTCCATTATCTGGTTCAAGATCCTCTTTTTTATATATTTAATGATTATCTCTAATGATCGCCAATATATCTTAGTTATCATTACAGTGCGTCGTTAAACCCAATATAAATAAGCATAATAAATTAGATTACCTGTTGTTCTATGCATTTCAGCATTACTTCTTCATTCTCATCTTTCTGACTGAGCTTGTTGAGCACCTCTAAACACGCAACAACAATGCTTCGGTCTTGCGAAGATATTCCCTTCGTAACGGTAGTGAGCAGACATGCCGCCAACCGATCTTGATTTGGATCACAGACTAAAACCTCCAAAGCGATATTTCCCAACATGTCCAGACCCAACTGATGCAAAGTATTCCACCTTGAATTAACGCACAATAAAAGAAACCTCAAATATGTAACACTTTTAGCTAAAACACTGACATTCTCTTCCGAGAAACTTAGATTACGAAAAATGGTCGCTATTTGCAAAACACGCTGTCCGAGATAGTCCTGGGTTCCGAAAGATCGACCCAAACAGAATAATTCATTGTCCGACGGCTCAATTTTCAACTTTGGCCGAGTTTCGATTAATAATCCATCGTCGCCTTCCTCAAACACATTATCAACGTCTGTTAAAACACAGTCCAAACTAGTTTGCACTTTGGATTGCCCACTAATGTCACCGTCAACTTCCATGCATTCGTCTTTATCCAATAGTGGAGCTGGAGCTACTTTCGGGGCCGTCGTAACTTTACTGGACGTCGGTTCACCAATCGGCTTGATGCAGATCCTGGTCTTGCTGGACGTAGGACTTTTTACTGGGAAATTCCGTTCATCCGTGAGCTCGGAGATGTCGTCTTCCAGCGTGTCGTACCAGAACTGATGCATGGAATGATTGCGTATACGCCCATAGATCTCGTGAAAGAGCTGACGAGTCGATACTGGAAGCAAGAGTATTATTTATAACAAATTAGAACCACAAACCGCTAAGCCTCGTTAGATCATTTAGATGATCATTAGCCGTGATATTGCATATTTGGATCTAGTTTTAGTGTTATACTGGTATTTCTTCACTATATATGTACCACTTTCATCCATAGCCTCAATTGGGAAACAATGATTTTGTATCAAGTTTTGATGTTATTATCCACCATAATCATAATTTTGAACGTTTTAAATTTTAATCCATACTTAAAGTTGAATTGTTACATCTAATGTACAAGTAAAGTTTAATAGGCTCTACTATATGATCTTTGAATTGTGAAGAATACACATAACATTAATTTGATAATTTCAAGGCTGAATCCTTTAAAAAGAGTTACATCTACTTCTGCTTTTACCTGCTTCAAGTAAATAATATCTTACCGTGGTTGAATACTCCGGCGTGGGCCAGCAACAGGTCTACAAGCCGTGGACACTTGTCCAGGCGAAGCGTGTGCTTCCCCTCGTTGCTGAGGAGCATGCAAACGTTGACGGCAAAGTCTTGCTCGTTGGGCAGTGGTGACAGCAACGACAAAGTGAGTCTGTCGTAGTCGGATGGCTTGTAGACGTCTGCAGACAGGCCGTTGTAAGAGCGAAGACCCTCTATGGCGAGAACAAAGTAACCAGTTATTACAAAATCGTTTTTGTGAAAAAGTAGTGTAAACTCAGCACGAATATAAAATAAGTTATTTCGAATTTGGATGAAAATATACAATAATAATTTGAAGAACTTTAGTATGTACATTTATTTGGGACAAGCTTTCATACGAAAAATGAGAAAATGAGCATGGTCATTTCATCACATGTTCATAACTTTTCTTTCATTTTCATTTTCAAATCAAATGTGCATATGTTATTATGTAAGTTGAATTACATGTTAGTTATATTAACTTAGTTTGATTCAAGTTTGCTAAAATATTTTAAACCAATTTAAAAGCTGCCAGTACTTTTTCATACAATTCATTTTTATTTTCATGCTCATGATGATCTCGACCATGGCCTTGAGGCCCTCGACCTGGTAGTGGTCCGAGGGGATGATGTCATAATATCAATTTGATTTTGTAATTTTTTTGTAGTACAGTAGTTTGTTAGTAAATTTGTTTAATTAAAGTTGCTTTTTCAAGTTCCTGAGAACCAAAGGATGAATCACAGAATTCTGGACGGAGCAATAAATCTATCAATCAATACTTTAAATGCATTTTAGTTTTTGATCCCATCTATATGCTTCCTCAAGTTAAATAGGTTCTTTAGTAAATTTCTTAGTATGGCCCCCTTAAAAATGTGCTGTAGAGGTTCCACTGTAGGAAGAATATAATTCCCATACTTTTTTTCAAGGTTCAAGATTGTCTTGTAAGATCTGTGTATGAACATTCTGAGTTCCGACACAATGTCATTTAATTTTCCACAGGTAGGAATATTTTTGTATATATTTCATGATTTGATGAAAACGAGTTTTAGTCAAGTTTTACTGGTAATTTTTACTGAACTACTGTAGCACTGTTTCACCAAGTTTTAGCAGACGTTTTTTTTTTTTTTTTTATCAAACAAAAATCGACAGAATTCATGGACTTTATAGAGGGAGAATCACATATCACACTTTCTTAAGACAATTTTCTCTTACAGGAGTCAACACTACCAATCATCTTCACCAGTCACTATCATTTCAAACCAAAAATCATCATTCATCTGTTGCTTAGTAATAAAACATTGATCAAGGGCCAACAGCTGGCTCATTCATCACCTCTCTCCCCCCACAAGCCTTAGAAACATCCACATCACACATGAATTGCCCTTACCACTACCAAAGATATCTACTTGCCATCAAATCACGCATTACAATAACCATGGCACAATCACCATAGGGCATGACAAAGAAACAGGAACGAGGGGCAGGATAAGGGAGAGTACGTATGATTAAATAAAACAATAATTAAATATGTGTAGCTCGAGGGATTAACAACTCCTGAAATCCGGTGTACACTTGCCATGAAATCCCCTTGAAATCCCCGAAATCTCTTGAAAGCTTTTGAAATCCCTGAAATCTCTTGAAATCCCCGAAATCTCTTGAAAGCTTTTGAAATCCCTGAAATCTCTTGAAATCCCTGAAATCACTTGAAATCCGTAGAAACTCTGAAATCCCTGCAATCTTGAAACAAAAGTACTCAGGTGTACACCAAATTTGCGAGTTGTAAACCCCTCGGTGTAGTTGTAAAGGTAGCGTTAACTGTCACTTCTATTTCAAAGATGAGACCAACTCGTTCCCTACTCCTACTCGAGCACTCCACGAGTGTTGGCGGTCGACCGCCTATCAATTAGCCGTAACACCCGAGAGTGTATACCCGCCGACACGTGGAATGCAGTCGCATTTTGAACGTGGTAATGGGGTAAAACTTGCACGCCGGTAGCCGGATCCCCTCTCATTAGTCAAGTCATGATTGAACAAATGGTTCTCTGTCGACAGGCGACATTATCGATTGTATGATGCCTGCCTGCTAGTAGACAGACTAGCCTGGTTGGCTGTTCGGCCGCGATGTTTTCTCTCTCTCTCTCTCTCTCTCTCTCTCACACGCGGTGACACTTGACATGAGTGAGACGCTCCCCTCTGAACCTCAACTGTCTACTCGACCCCATCATCAGATGAAAAGAATTAGAATAGCTACCGGTAACTGATTACCCGGACTAGATTATTTACGAAGCGATGGACATTTGTATTCGATCGTGTAAAGGGGCGACGTCGACTGACGAACTTGACTAACAATCTTGGCTAACACATAATACAGAAAAATAAGAACTAAAAATAACAATGATTGTGAGTTGTGACTGGTGTTCTGGAACCAGAAGGATCAAAATATGGCGTATCGCAAATATTTAGACATTTCATATCCACTCATACTCACTTTCAATGTATTAATAGTCTAATATCCCATATTAATAACCCTACTACTAACGTTACGAATTACAACTGAAATTGAAATCATGTTTCAATGCAATTATCGTATCAGGCTATCCTACTCAACAATCTAACCGCTACCAATAACTTGATACTTGACGTACTGATGAATACCAACCTACCGATAATCATGCTGAAATACAGCAATAATACAAAATATAACACTTGATGTAACGCGAGTAGTAATGTGGAATATATGATAACACGATTGATGACAATTTACACCCTTACCGAATTACTAATTAGTCGGCCTAGTTATGTATACTGAATATTCCGTACGTGGTCAGATTCCACCTAGCACGAGTTCGTTGAATTGCCAATTATATACATACCGTAATTTGAATAACATGTTGAATCAAGTCGTCTGTATGATCAAATCACAGCTTAGCGGAAAACTCGTTATACTATAGTGGACTGTATTTTCCAATTATACATAACGTCATATTGATTTTGATATCAATACAAAAAATGTACGAATAATTACGATCTGATAGGCTCTGTTAGGAATCTGATAGTTCGTACAGTTTGTATATTTATATATAAAATAATGAAGAACACATAACAGTTAAGCTCCAATAGTATACACTATCCAGGTTAGTAAAATAATGATCCTAAAGGTGCTTTCGAGCTTTTATCAACTCGTTGGTCGCGTTCGGCAGTTGCATTCGACACTTTTTATATCACTACTTTTATATGCCAGTGTTGAAATAACAAGGGCTTGGCTCCCTCTTCATACAAGTTATTGTTTTTGGTGGGGATACGTATTACAAGAAAACTCTAGTTCTTGAAAAACAATCCCATTGTATCACATTTGGTACAAACACCCACTTTCAAGAAAAACGACGCCATAATGACAAACCTAGACTATAACCAGGCGCGTAGAAATTTTGATCTTATTGGGGAGGGGGAATTGCACATCGAAATGTAAAATATGTATATAGCTATTAGGTTGCTCGCACATACGGGGTCTGGGGCACCCCAGTCGCCAGAGGCAGAAAATTGGAAGCCCTTTTAGGTCCTTTGACCATCTTAGATGCATCTTCAACACTTTGGCGTGTATTCCAACGAAATTAAGTGAATTGAGGGTTTCGAGGCATATAAAGTGGGGGGTCGTATCCCCCCTTCCTATGCGCCTACAAATAGCCCCACCACACACGTCGACACTGAAAATTGATACCAGTTGCATATGGCTATTGTTTCGGGATCTCTTACCTGCAACGTTGTGCTGGTGGTAATTGTAAGTGAGGGGTACCGAGTGCAGAGCCCGGGCAGACCATCTCCGGTGGCGGCTCTCCTCGTCGTCATCACTGCCACGCTCGCCATCCTCGCCCAGATAATGGACCTTCTCATATCGGTCCAAGTACCTGCGAACAACAACGGAAAAAAAAACAATAAGTAAAACGTTCATTTGCAGGTCAATTTCACTGCATATTAACAAGCTGTGACTGATATATCCACGAAAGCAGCAGGTCGTCTACCAACATAACAAACCCAAATATCACTGTTATATTTTTTTATATTGGGTTCAACGACGCACTGTTATGATAACTGAGATCTAATGGCGTCGGATGGATGATTAATGAGATGATGGGATGATGAGATGAAGGTTCCTGGATAATGGGAAGGATAGTGGGAAGGAAGTCATGGCCGACTTATTGTAGGAACCATCCCGGCATTAGCCTATAGACTACAGAGGGAAACCATGAAAAACCCATGTAAAGATGGTCGGCGGCGGGGATCGAACTTGGTTCGGAATTTCCCTCGTCTCCCGAATCACATGAAGCGAGCGCGTTAACCACTGCGCTGCATGTGCCGGTATCACTGTTATATTCAAATGGCTGATATTTCAGGGCGAGTTTTATAATTAGAAAAATTAGTATACACTTGCAAAAGCGTTAAATAAGATGTTCAAAGTTGAAGTGAGTTGCTATCCATACATTGACATGTTCAAAATTATTTGGTTCGTAGACGACTTTCTTCTTTCGTGGAAACCATTGGTCTATGGTGAAAACAAGTATACACAGGAATGACAGGATTCAGATTTCAGTGTCGTGTGTTCCAAGCCATTGTGTGCCTGAAATACAAACTATAATGATGCTATTATTGGGTTATGTAAATGATACAATGCTTAGCGCATTATTGCTACAAGTCACACTTCAGCCCAATGGGTCGAGATATTCATCGTGTAGAGGTCTCATACTACTTCTTACGAAGGGAGGATTCACACACATATCATCCGTTTCTAGACCTATATAACGGAGAATAACAATGGTTGGGGTAGAATCGAACACTTTCGAATGGGGTGAAGGGGGGGGGGAGGCGAAAATGATGAACAGCAATACTTTTCCCATAAATGAGCCCTCGAACTGACAATTCGAATTCTTTGAGAATGTTTTCAATTTTAAAGGATCTGAACTAACTGTATGACATCCGGACACATACCATAAAATTGTATACTTAGCACAGTTACTATGTAAGCATATTTCTTTTGCATCCTGGCTGATGCATAATATGACATGTATATGAAACCTCACCTACAGACTCCCTTACCAGTCAACCAACTGAAATAAACCAGACACGCACACCATACCACGTCCGTCACTGCTCGCACGGCACGTGGCTTGTCAAGAAAACGATGTACTTGCAGCTCGCCTAGGCCGAATGTAAACACGAGCGAGTCAACGAGACGGTGTGGCACGACGACGAACGTCACTCCTCACGACCGAACCTCTCGCTGCGTGGTCTGACCTACACCGCGATGACGTTTCGTATCCCACGTGTTGCCCGATAGTAGAATTACATGCACGAGTATCGCTCGCGCGGTAGAGGGAGGGGCGAGACGGTGAGGGGAGGGTGTGCATTCCCATTGAGGAAAACTCCACCGTGTTGATCGCGAGCCATCTCGACGATGGTCCTACGATCCACGTGCACACAGACATACACACGGTACGTTGAGGGGTGGAGGGAGGGGGGGGGGGGGGGGGGGGGACAACGAAATTCATTCATTCAACTTAGGTCGTCCGCCGCTTAACTAGGTCAGATCGCGGGCCATAGTAGGCTCGCGACGTCGTTAAGAGGCGGGGCATCCGTGGAGGACGTGAGCTCGCGGTCGAGAGGGTAGCCTCGGCCAGTGCCAGGACCAACGTCGGAGCACGCGGCCACGGCATGACTGGGCGCTCGTCGGGGCAACATCGAGTCGAGCCATGTGCTCGCTGGCTGCATGGCCGGCACACGCTATCGCAAACCAACACCGGCGACAGCCTAATCCCTGTGCTCGGTACGCATGGGACGCACGCCGAGTGGCTGGGGTGTGAATTAAATCGGGGCCAAAAGATTTGATCTCGAAGGGATGGTGTTTCCACCGTGGGAGGCACATATTTCATCTATGGGTCCAAGACGTGCGAAATTTGCCAACACGAAATGAAATGTTATCACACAGCACGAGATGTGATTGGATCTTATTACTTCGTCGTTGATGTGTTGTAGAAAGACGCAATTTAGAGGATGGCCATTCAAGTCTCAGTAAGAACAATTGCCAATTGCCACCGCCTACCAGTACAACAGTCACAGAAAGACGGGGGATGAAATTACAGGATGTTTGTTTTGTAATAACATACTCACTGTTGATATCATATGCTGTGGAATGGACGGCAATACTGATACATATTACTGCGTAACAAGCCTAAATACAGGGTAGTTGGGCATAGAATGTAAAGCCATACAACTTGAAATGTCATAAAATAAAAATCTATGGGCGTTCAATCATTACTCGAGTCTACGTAAAAATATATACCACAACGTAACTGGCTATGCATGGGATGAAAAATTGAATTTCCATTTTTGGACAACGTCAATTTCAAGAACATTTGTTAAAAATAAAACACCCGAATAAAAAAAACGCCATTCATCTAGTCATCAACATATTGTTATTTACGATTAACTCAATCTGAAATAGTAAAAAATGCACTAAAAATACAAGAGTCTAGGGGCGAAAATAGGATTCCTCAACGAATGGGCCGTCTCGTGCGCTGTTGTGTCTATCCCTCAACATTGACGATTGGGAGTTTCTGTCTGAAATTCTGTGGCCGTCTTTGAAAAGATTCCACTGTAATAAGAATAACATTTACTTTGCAAGGCTTCCAATTCAAAGAAAAACCTTGTTGCCTGAACATTGGCTAATTTGACCATAAAATAAATTGTGTGAAATAATAGGCGGCTATAGCATGTGAAGCATGCGAACAATGAATTGAACGCATCGAGAAAGTGCTACCTTGGTTGGTGTATATCATTGCGATAAGAGAAAGGTAAAAGCGTGAACTTTCACAAACTTGTGCGCTTGTCGCGGTAGATCAATGACCAGTGGCAACACAAAACTGAAATACGAGGTAAAACGTACTATGGTGGGTCAGATCGATCGTCTCCACCAACCATCAACATGAACGCTCGGAAGTTCAGAGCCACCAACGCTTTTAAATTGTGGTAAAAAATTTTTTTAGGTAAGCGATCAAGGGAGGGTAGAAAACGCGGAGATAGCTCAAGTAGGAAACAACTAACGAACAGTCACGTAATTGGGTTTAAATTAGAACTGTTCAAGAGTTCTGCGTAACAAGGGAATGATCCTATTACTATGGTAGGAAGTTGTAGAATAAGGTCGGGAGGCGAATTTAGGTACACTTTACTTACTCTCCTAAATTACTGTATAATCGTAGACAAACCTAATTCATGTGAGTTTTTGGTGTAGTACTAGTATATGAGCATGTACGATACCGTTAAGTAGATTAACGACGTCGTAAAGCCATTGACTAATGGTAAAGCTGTCTGTAAGGAGACTAAATTTAGAAGAGTAAAATATGTACCGAATAACTGTCATGGAAGGACAGCTTTATGCAAGATTAAGATACATTATGCCATATGCACTGGAGCAGGCTTCTTGAAAGGATACAAGAAATCAAATCAAAGACAAATCAATAAGAGAACCCTGAAAACTACATTAAATCACATTTCCATATTAAATCTAACTAACCACATTTTACCAGGATCCATGGAAAAGTATTCCGAAGCCCATCGTCACACGACCGCAAGCTCACTTTATTCCGGTATAAGCTCTTCATTGCCCCCCCCCCCCCCCCCCACCACCAATTCAAAGTACCATATACAATTCTTCCAATATACGATAATACAAATGTAATGTAATGATATATATAAGTATAAGAATATGTACTGACCTCAGATAGATTTGCTTGAGCCCGACGCCACTGTTGACACAGTTCTTGGGGAGGTTGAATTGATGGTCCACCAATGATTCCCATTCATTACGCGAGTTCACCTGAAACCAAACAAAACATTGATACGTCAATTTATTTATTAGGCCTACCAAAAGTAAAGACTCTGCCTCCACCTTATCCTTATACACAAAGGTTGCCTATTTTACACAAAAAAATATTTTACTATTTTACATCGAAATACATATGTATATAAAAATTAAATAGTATACCGAGTCAACCGAGGTCTCGTGTTCTGTGCGCCGATTTCAAGATATTAGTTGGTGAATAATAAATTATGCGATATAAGTTCAATAGTTTCTCATATTGTCATAGGCCTAGGTATTGAAAATAACCATTTTCCGCTGCAGTATTCATCTTGTTCAAAACTTGACATAAAAAAATCGCTAAGTCGGCTTAATAGCACGATACATATCTTATTGTAGTATAAGTTATATTAAAAAGACGTATCGTTCATGTATGCGAGTCAAATTTGAATTTTGATAACATTATACCATTCAAAAGTGATCACCAATAAATAACAAATTTCGCTACCGTGCACGCAGGACAAGTCAAGCATGGTCTGTTTGGTCCGACGGGCAAACGCGACGTTTAGAGGAGTTTGTGCGGGGAGAGGTATAGTCTTTATAATGACTGAAAAGGTCTCTCGCAAGCAGACGTCACATACCACGTGGCTCGTCGTCGTGTAAAGGGGGCGGGGCACGTAGGTAAACAAATCATGCGCTTTTCATACTGCTCGTGGCCCTCTACAACAACGTGTCAGTGTTTGTGTGTACTATATATATATGTGACATTCACTATTAGTTCGATCTAGGAGGCCGTTGACTCGTGGGTCTCACGTTGCTATTCTCGCCAGCTTGCATGGGCCTGCCCAACAGCACGCAATTAACCATAAGGATTCCGTCAATAAATAATTACGCGAATATACATAAATAGAACATGCCCTGGATACAGGATATGTATGTATGTATGTATTACGTATACTTGATTTTTTTCAAGACGTGTAAAGTGAAACTGCCAATCGTCAATGTTAAAGAATGTGCATATCAGTCAGTGAAATAGACGGCAGTTGTTTGGAATCAGTATTTAAACTCAAACGTATTATACGTCTTCTTGCTGTGGATCTGATGGGATCAAGAATATCGATAACTTCGACGTTTTACCATTATACATCGAATCACCCAGTTCTGTGTCCGTGAGTCAGTGCGGAACGCCGGCGCGCCAACATTGTCATTGCTATAACAAATGACCGGTTTGACCTCGCCAAAGGCGACACAGCGACAGCAAAAGACGTAATTTTAGACGTTATAATAATAGTATGTTAGTGACCTAGTCGACTTGAATATTCGTATTTTCACTCTTCAAAGCATTTATAGCCGCCCTCAGTGGCTAGGGTCAGCTGAGACACCACTTCAGAAACCGAAGTCACCGCTGGGCGTGGGTTCAAATCCCGCATAAGGCACGGGTTTATGTAAATGTCCTTTCACTTATCATCAATTCATAGTTTCATAATCACTTGCTTACTCGTATCCCCGAATAACCTAGCTGTTGGCGCGGCCGAGCAATAAATCATCATCAATCATCGCATGTAACATTTTTTTCGCCTCTTAATTGCGGTAGAGTATCAAACTTGGTTGTCTTACGAATATGGCAAATGAAAATAATGCACTTGGCTGTGTACATCAAGACGTGGTCTCTCATACATTCTAATCGATCCTTTTGAAGAGGACACTGTCATGACGGTATCACACTAGGCATGTTGATGCTGGCACCTTATTGATACCCATGTCTGTATACTGGAACGCGAGTAGAGACATATCCGTCAGGAGAGTTACTATTCTAGCCTTGAATACTCAAAATCATTATGCAAGCAAGTTCAACTATGAGCCCAAGTTAACGTATAAGTGACATCGAACATGGTAAAATTTGAGGATAATCACACTGATAGTCAACTGAGATCGCATGAAGCTCAGATGGAACACTCCAACGATTCCCCGAACGCGTCAGAATTAAAATGTTTTGCATAGCAGACAATTCACATTGTTTGGTATGTGAATAGGACGAACAATAGGCGTAGGCCTATACATAAAAATACACATAGTTATTACTCGAGTCATTATGATAATGTTGATGATGTTGTTAAGGGGTGGGGGGGGGGGGGGGGGGGGGGGGGATACACTGTACGATTACGTCATAAACTTGCGTCAACAAAACGCTAAGACATCAACGCTCAGCAACTGTTTATCAGGAGTTACGACTTCCTTCAGTGAGATTTGCGTTTGCTTCAAGTATAGACAGTAAATCGTGGTAATGTCAATGCACATTGTACAACGATCTACCATACCCGTATAGATAGATGTCATGTGTCGATCTAGATACCAATAACGTGTTGAAGTACGGTATGATGTACACTCGAAACACTCGCGCGCTAAGGATGCGGGATACGGGGAGACAGTCGAGCGGAACCTTCATCTGTCGTGCATGCAAGTGTAAGAAATACCTCGAAATGTGCTAGCTTAATTTTTTTTTTTTTTCAATTTATATTGGGTTTAACGACGCACTGTACTGATGACTACGACGTCTATTGGCGTCGGTTATATTTGTATACTGTCAATATATATAGGTCTCTATATATAATTCTAAACGGATATACTTGTACCCACGAGAGATGTAGGTACCGATAGACCATAACCCCTCACACACCACTAGCGCGCAGGTGGTTCCTTCTTAGTTCGCGCCTTCATCTCTCATGAATAGTAGTATATTTATTTCAAGTGATCGTGTAGGCCTATACATTTCAATTTTCTTCTGTTTCGCCTTGGCAACATTCAAAGTTCTAGCGCTAAGAACTGCATGCAATCGAAAACTACAAGAATAAAATAATAATCGCGCCTTTATCCAATGGACAAGATCAAAACAAATACAATACACTTGTTGTAGCCTTATAACAACAATACAAATATGTACAACAGAAATATGTAGCGAGCTCATTAACACCTAGTTTATATGGGGGGTATGTGAACTATCGGGTGAAATATGAATATATACATATATACATTTGTTTTGATCTGCTGACGACCCCACCAACAGCTAGGTTAAAGAATGGTTCGAATGAGCGAGTGATAATGAAGCGATGATAGGCGAAAGGAAGCTCACAAAAAACTATGGCTTTTGCGGGAACCGAACCCACGCCCAACGATGACCCCAGTTTCCACCGCTAGCGATAGTTGACTCAGCCACCGAATATCATTGAAGAACAAAAACAAATAGAACTTAGTGACATTCATTTGAATAGAATATTGATCTAGCTCGAAGCATCAAATTCCTTCCGAATTAATGTTCTACAGTTCAGCTATGTAGAGCTTGAGAAGATGGCAAATTCATACAAAAAATATTACCTTGGATGTATTCTTTCCTTTTTAACCTTCGTTCGTTATTATACCTTACACGAAGTAGCGTTGACGTATCGAAACACCCGAGCGCTAGTGCCAGTAGCCATAAGGGACGATCGATCGACGCGCCAATATCACGAATAAACTTGACAACATTACTTTTTTATATGGTAGGATAACATTGCTAAGTCGCAACACAATGGTTTCGCTAATAATAATGCATTCACGAGAGACGAAGGCGCGAACCAGACGCGCGCTAGTAGTGTGGGACAGGGGAGACGGTCGATCGGAGCCATCAGCTCTCGCGGGTATACGACTCGAATGGCTGGTAAATTGTTTCATGGTTGGCCATGTATTGAGTGCGTGATTGCCTAGTACACTTAGGAAAATGTATAAATTAGTATTTTTAGCTATATGCATCCGCGAAAGGTAAAGGCGCGAACCACCCGTGCGATAGTACACGTTGGATAGGTGGAGCGGTCGATCGCAACCGTCTTTCGTGGATGGGTTTATAGCGACGCATTGTAATGATATGTAACATCTATTGGCGTCGCATGAATGATTAATGTAATGATGAGATGAAGGTTTCTTAGGTAATGGGAAGGATAGTGGGAAGGAAGGGGTCATGGTGTTGAACAGGAACCATCCCGGTGTAAAGATGGGTTTAGGTTTTAGATAAGTTTCAATTTATTAAATTGATTTATTAAATTTTAGGTTGTGCGTTCTGTTGGGTTATAGTTAGGGTTAGGTTAGTATGGATAGGTTTGGTTGATCAAGTTGGTTCGATTGGGTCGATTACGGTCAGTTGAGGTTACGCACAAGGCACAACAACGCTCGCATGTTGTGACACACGCACAGATGGTCCGGTGAATCTGGGCTGCCCTATCATGCCCTTATACGCCTAATATGGATTCGGGGCCGGTAGCTGAATCATACTCAATGATTTGTCACCTTTCACTTTTACCGGAGTGGAGTGGCTGGTCGGTTTAACTATATTTGTTATAGGCCTAATCTAATCCATAACAGACGTCTCACAACTGTCATTTGACAATGCACTGTCGCCACGGTAAAAACTACAGGCAGGTTGCAAAATAATACGATAAAAATGTGTTAATTGAGCTAATTATCAATCAAAATCCAAAAATCACCGTGACTGTAGGTAATAAGAACCGAACAATCCGTGTTATATCGTTAATCCACTGATTTATAATTAATTCGTATAAGCGAAGTCAAGAGAAAAGCGGTAGAAACCACAGCAAACACATTTTCAACGACATTTATTTCAAATGACTCATAGTTCATAGATTGTTAATTTCAATTCACATTGCATTATTATCTTGTTACTTTCAGGTACAAATATGGCGGACAGTACGTCTACTATGTACACTTGCGGTAACATAAAAAGGCCAGTTCCGAAATGTTATTTTCATTTCAAATGGAATGTAGGCATAGTTTACCACTAATTTGCTCACTCATTATATACGTCAGGCGTTATGTAAATGGTGTGCTAGCTCAAGGCGTGTATGATGTCAATATATTCTCCTAAGGAATAATTTCAATGTCTTGATCGACCACTTCATGTGACCGCAAGTGTACCTCGGTTTATAGCTCTTAGGGGGTGAACAGGATAAGCCCGGATTTCTTTTAAAGTCAATAGCAACACCGTCTCAAACGACACAATAGGCCCAAGAGCGGGTCACTATACCGCTACTCATTCACCCTGATTAACGCGGGCCGAGTCCAACTATCGCATTCCCCTCCTCTCACAGCCGTGATGGCATGCGGCACATGCACACAGCTCCCTTGTGATCCACACATGGCTGTGTTCACAGCGCACATAGAGAACACCATCTAACGCCACATAAATATACCCAGTTTATATATATATATAGGTATAAATACATACACATATATATATATATATATACACACTATAATAAAACTCAAACTTCCCCCCGGCTCATTGCGAGCACGTAATATGTATTATATAGCATTTGAAGTATTTTTTAATGTTCAACTCGACGATTCCATTTCGTCCCCGACGACGAGGTAGGCTCGGTAACAAAGAAGACCAGTTTATAATCCTCGAATGCACGTTCAATAAGCTTTCATCGTGTATACATACATATCAAATTGTTTCACCAAGAACATTTCGATTCACAGAAGTGCATTTAAATACGGACACGTTGGAGGTAAAGAGGAAAAGTCGGGCTTCGTTGCGACGTTCGACCATGCACGCGTATGTGTGTTGGATGTGCGAATGTTTGGTGTTTCTATATGCATGCAGTGCACAGTCGAGAGTTGCCAACATTCCGAGCAATAGCATGAGTCACGGGCACAGGAACATGGAGAACAAATAAGCTGGATGCATACTCTGCTGGAGTTACAAATGCTAATCGGTTTATTTACTTGTTTAAGGATCAATCAACCGATTGTATCTTGCAACCTGTTATCTTGTTATGAATAGAATGAATCGATCATCAAGAAAATGTCAAAGATATTTATGTACCAAGCGAGGGGTTAACAACTCCTGAAATCAGGTGTACATTTGCTATGAAATCCCATTGAAATTCACTTGAAATCCCCTTGAAATCCCTTGAAATCAGGTGTAAGCCTACACCAAATTTGCAAGTTGTAAACCCCTCGGTACCAAGTGCCCAAAAAACTCCACTACAAGAGCTCATAATGAAGGTGTGAAGTGAAAAACTGAACACTTAGCCTATAGACCTACTATAAAACTTGATCAAACTGAACTTTTTAACCAAGAAAATACGACAAAGATCCTGAAGTTTTAATGCAGGGTATATTTCAGCTATATATCTATAAATGCGCGCATATCGATGCGAAATATGCATCTGCCACGTAATTTTATCAGCAATAATAACACTAGTTATATATATATATATATATATGCCTATATCTGGGGTGGCACGAACGTCCTGTAGACGAGTGCGAGCGAGAGAACGAGCTAGACACATCCTCGTCTAAGAACGGAAGTCGACTCGGCGCAGACGCTCGCACGACGACCGGCTAGGACGTCGATAACGTCGCGGCGGCAAGCGTCGCACCGGCCAGCTTATAACGAGAGTGCGGTGGCTGCTCCTGGTGGATAGGCCTCATAGCTGCACAACGGGCGCCGCGGCGCGGGTCATGATCAATAAACAGGCGTCGTGTGACGTGAGGAGGGAGGAGGGGTACAGGTTGACTTCCTATAATATAAACTCATCCCTCGATCAATTGTTGATGACGGTTTAAACTCGTCCGCGATGCTAAATCCACATCTAATCATATGAAAGGCTCACCGTGCGGTTTTATGAAAGTAGATTTCTGACGGCTTTATATATGGCTACATATAAGAGACCAGACGTATACATATAGGCAACTGGTATAGGAATAATCTCGTGGTTATATTATATTGTTTACTTATATTTATTATCAGTATTTTCTCTTCATATCCACGTATTGTTTCACAAGCATATTGTGAACTTTTTCCCTCATTTACTCTTATGATTTACAATTACGTTTATTCAACTGTACTTCTGTAACTGTACTGTATCCCATTCTTATTCTATACAATTATATAATGGGCTGAGGCATGATTTTTATCTACTGTGCCCGAGTGGCTACCGCTTCGACAGGATGTAGTTTACACACCACATTTTGTAGTTTACACACCACGAAATTGAACACAAAACAATAAGTACATACAATTTTGAAAATGTACTATACCAACGTATCATCATTGACTAAAGATATACCGGTAGTCAATGATATCATGTTCGAAAACAGTATATTGTGATATTAGAACTATGGTGTAATACGGTGTAATATTATGTAATTTATGTTGATACGTAAAAGCTGGCTTTACACTCTCAATTTTGACCATCTGCTCGATTTGAAATATGAAGTCTACAACTAAACATTTCAAACCATAGATTTATCAATTGTAATTTTGTAATTCTTGTAATTTATAACTATTACTACAGCTTTCTGTATTTGATCAAAAATGATTTTGAAAAACTGTAGGCCAATTGGAAATCGGAAAAAATAATGTAGGGTATAACATTAGGCCTAATGAATGGGCGGTAAAAAATAGTGACAGCGGACATTATAATATGCCTGCTAGTATTCATACTAGTTTTGTGTACAGGCCTCGTTCGCTGTATCGACAATCTAATTACTGCCAATCAAGCTTGCATGATTTACATACTTGCGTACCTCATAAATAAATGCCATATATAGCGCAATTTTAATTTAAACCGAAGTATTGACGTGAGAGAGAATAACAATTTTAATGTCAGCTGTTCACAAAATGTGATTGACCACTTGGATCCAGCTTTATAAATCTATACAGAATTACAATTGAATTACTAAATTACGTATATAAAATTATTAACTTATATCTAGGTATAAAAATCGACGATTTAAAAAAAATGAACGTTATTGAAAAAAAATAATACAGATAATAATGATAAGTTTTAAGATTAAATAGTTGAAATAAAACGAAATAAATAGCAACGAAGTCGATAAAATGCGATTAATAATTGCGTGGAATACTAGTCAGTAGAAAGACAACTTGAAAAGCCTCAACGAATTAGCACTGACTAGAGAAATAAATCAGGCATTTAGGCCTACTATAGACGCGTGTACATATGCCGTCAGTGAACATGCGAGATCGAAACTCCACAGAACAATACGACAGTAGGCCTACCAAATACTAGATAACTATTGTACGCTTTGAAATATTTTTAAAACAAAATTAGAAGCGTATATTATTTGTTATAAAATAACTCCCCATGCGAAAAGATTAAGATAAAAACCATTAGGTTCATGATTATTGATCTTCCCAGTGGCTCAGTCAACTATAATTGCTTGAGAAACTGAAGTCAGGGTCGGGTGTGGGTTCGAGTCCCGCATTAGGTATGGATATTTGTAAACGTCCGTTTACGTATCACACCTCACCATCATTTCATTTTCACCCGCTCATTCGTAACCCCAATGTAACCATAGCTGGTGGGGTTGACACCATTACAACAATCACCAATAGCGATGTTATTTGAGGATACAATTGAGCAAGTGATAAATGAATGTCCAAAAAAATGACTCATGCACGATAGGAACACACACCTGCATGACTACCTCGGATTCTATAGCAGTGCCTTACGTGAATGAGCTACAGAGGCCATTATGTGTATTGTTTATTATTCACGGCATGCCTCATGGACTCTTATGCCGTAGACGGATGAAAGACATGAGAAGTGAAAACATGTTCTTATGCATTTTTTTTGTCATCATCCATCAAAATAAGATAGGAGTAAAAAGAAGGGAGGAAAAAACTGATTCAGGAAAAGTAAACGTCAATTATGTGTGAGATACGCCCTAATTGTTTTCTCGTACATTTGTTTTTCTCATATCGCAGATATTTCGAGGAATAGGCCTACGGGTAATAAGGGTATGCCTATATACACTTTATAATAAGGGTGTTTTACATTTACTCCGCATATCCATTGATAAGAACTGTGTAGGGGTGTGTATACGGTATAGTAACAAAATGAACCCTATTTAACAACACCTCTCGTTTTAGAGGCTTTATCCTAACACTTCTTCGCCATCGTGGTTATAAACATCTCGATTCTTCCACAGCACTACTGTATATTAGGTTACGATGTAGAGCACACAGGATATATGAATCCAGATAAAAATAGCATTTGGCAGTATATTGCAAGCCAGTCGAGGAACAGCTCGCAATAGAATTAATTACAACAGATTGCTATACGTTCCAAGATCATAAAATATTGAATGGAATTATTAAGATAATGAGCTATAGATGCAAATGAAATACGACAATCCCGTTATCGGCAAGCCAACATACCATTCATGTTCATTATCTATAATATACAAACACTGTACATTTGATTAGTATTAGGCAAATATTTTTCACATCATTATAATCTTTGTGATTCATATTTTAATATTGTTCAAGTAGCCTACTAGTGAAAATACGCAAACGTTGCATACAGAAAAATGTTAACTAATTTCATCACATGGGCGTGTTTTTAAAAAACAATTGAACGTAGGCCAAACGCACATAAATCACAAACAATCATCTTAAGCAAGCATTATGACGGTTCATGTATGACTAATGAAAAAATAATAGCAGTGCGATCTTATTGTGAAGATTTGTTTTGTATGTGAAATACCCAAGCGCTGATCTAGTACCGCCAACTGTTGGTACTGCTATAGCAAGCTCCCACGGACGGACCGCGAGCTATGCCGTGTTGTTCATAGTATTCCCTATCAGCTGACTGTAGAAAGGAACAGTGCAAACACACACATACACACTGTCCGCATAATAGTAAACGTACTAAAGTAGGCTCACAGGACCACGTGGATCCGACCCTCCCCCCTCCCCCCCCCCACACCCAGATGTAGCGTACTACGACGGACAGTGACTGTACTCAGGATCAAGCCGTGATTGGTTGGCGTATAGCACGGTGTGTGGGGCACATGCATTTCTCAATGAGTAGGTCCCCGATAACGAAAAGTCCGCACACTTCTAGTTGTCTGTGGCCGCGTGTATATGTGTGTGTGCGGGGAAACATTCGAGCGACGACCGACGAACGAGAAACATCGCCGTGCTAGCCGAATGCTCCGACGACGGACGACCGTCGGGTCGGGTAGCGTGCCGGAGGCCACGCTTCAATGCCCGCCGGAGTCGATACAGATTCGGCCCGTATTCAGTTCGGGAACGTCATCAGAGGAGTAGAAAACCGATAGGCGAGAACGGGGTTATTAATCCGCAATTCGGTACTTTTTTCCAAAACCAAAAAACATGTTGATTTTGGTTTCAATATATTCCAAATTTTTCAAAGGTACATGCATGTAGGCCTAATAATGGGAATAAAACTTTGCCTTTCAGTATGGCGTATTTTGCATTTGTTATATATTTGTTATTTTTTGGTTTAACGACGCACTGTAATGAAGATTTGAGATCTATTGGCGTTATGACGTCGTTTAACGGAACCTATACACCAGGAAAAGATATAAATGAAAGATCTTGCGAACATCCTATAGCTGGTCTTAGGGGGTTGCAGACTAGATGGAGGTTTTACTGTGTCAGTAAAAAGAAATAACGCCAATTCCGACATTGAAATTTACAATAACACGAATTCAACAAAAATGCCTCCTGACAGCAGCTGGGACGATTGATACTGATTCACATACATCAAAACAATAACCAAATCATGTTGGCGGCAAAAAAAGTCATGTCAACTCATCCTTAACCTTACTGCAACCTTACTGTAAGGTGCGGCGGGATCATGCAATTACCAAGTTTTTACATTGTAGGTAGACGACTTCTTTCGCGAATACAAGTGTGTGTGTAAATGCAAAATGCCTATGTATGTAAGTCTATGTAGATTTTCGTTGTTTGCAATTTTAATTCGACAAAAATTGGAATCTTTTGTCAACATGCAAAAGATCTTACTTTACTCTTAGCTTAGCTCAGCTACCCACTGAGCTAAGCGAGCACCGAGAATTTGGGTAAACGTAGGTAGGCCCATGACCTGCAATATTCTTAATACTAGAAAAATGTAATATTACATTTTTTGGGGTGATACTGACATCGCGGACCCATCAGCAAAGATTTAATTGAACTCATAGATATAAGTTATACAAATACCCTACCGTAATGTCCATTGGCCCTTTTAGGGGCTATTTTAGGGGCCATACACTGGGATAATGAATTGATGCAGCAACTAGATGGATACACAGTTGCACACTTTCTGTTATCACACAGCTTTACAATTTCAATGTTTATTTTTCATTATCTGATGATGATAACAAAGTATTACCTCTAATCTACCGAGTAGTAGCGTCTGACTTATGTAAAAATAGAGTAAAAAAACTGTGCCTTACTACAGTAGTACCGAAATAAGAATTCCAGATGACTAGGCCGTCTCTTTCAAAGTTGTGCCTATCTGTTGAGGATTGGGAACATTGGTCTGGAATTTTTTGGACTTTGAAAAAGATTTAAGTGTACTTTGGACATAGGGTGATATACCGTCCTAATTATAACACACTATATAATGTGATATTTATGTAGAACTAAGAGGCAGTTATACAATTCAGGAATGGTATCCAACGAGAGATGTGCGTTAGTTGTGTGGGGGTGGTGCCCGGGTGCGTGGATACACGTCTAGGCCTGATAACCAGTGGTTATGATTGACGCCAATAGACCTTGCTCATCATGAGAGTGTATCGTGAAACATGGCACAACACAAAATACAAATGATAATATGATGGAGCACAGTCATATGTTGAAAACGGACCCCATTGTACGACATAATTAAAAGTGGACATATTGATCGGTTACATACAAACAGCGCTATGTAATTACGAATAAAGATGCGGAACATAAAGGAGTTGAAAGCATATAAAATGGTTTATGACTTCCAATTTATAAACCAGCCTGAACGCTAGCTCTCGGATGAGCTAGTCAGTTCACAGTTGCTGGGTGTGCCGTGCATGCGCGTTCTCTATCATGATGAGGGCCCCCTTCCTTTCTCTCTCTCACTCACTCACTCGATCTCTCTCTTGCCATTGAGCGTACCGTGTCTGACGCTCCCGTCATTTTTCTATCTGCTGGTCGATAAACAACCGAATCTGCCAAATGGTTCGGATAAGTCTCCAAACCGCGCCAATTCAATACGTTCAATTGTGGCGGTCTATGAAATAGAACATGAATATAGACAAAGAATATTGCAATATGGATGCTCACATTAAAACGAATTCAGAACCAGAATAATATACAAGTGAGAAAAATGGCAGCGAGTTCCAGTTTTTTTTTTTGTGATGAATTTCTTTATCCTAATAGAGTATATAATTTCTATTCGATGAAGAGGTCAAAATAGGATACTGCATTCATATCTGTATATTTTTTTATATGTCTACAAAATGTCCGATTGTCCTTGAAAAAAGCTAGTTAGTGCTCGATGGCGGGTTCGTGTGGTATTTCTCCGATCCCCTGTGCGCCGTGCCGTGCGTGATAGATGCTCGCGGCACAACCGAACCAACCGAGCCGGGTGATGCCAAGCCGTACCTTGGCGAGCTGGCAGCATAGGGGTTAGCGACCCACGCCGCAGACCACACTACAGCCAAGCAAGCCTGCTAACGCTCGAACGAACCAGCTGCACACATGTACTTGATTTTATAGGAAGGCACAAGCCGGCGAAAATGACGAGGAGACAACACACACTCACAACGTCAGATAATACAGAGGAGTAGAGAATATAGCGAAGTACGGAAATAAGCGTAAAATATACCGAAGTTATACAAAACATTTATAAACGGGAATAATGGCTGTGTTCCAACCGAGTAGAGAAAATGGTGGATATTATTATTACATCATCAAAAATTGACACGGTAGAATAAAGACGAATTATTAAATAGAAATGAATAAAGACAAAATGCTAGCGCGGTTACTACAGTGCATTTCATTTTAATAAGAATGTTTAATATACAATAAAAATGAAAAACAATAGAATATTATCAAAGCGAGTAAGGATACAGGACATTTTAATGCTCAACTTACGCATCCACACGCATTACATTTAATAGTATCCTGTGGAAAACAAGTTACAAGAAAATACACCAACAAATGATAGTGTTATATAGGGGCTACCGTATTACAATACTGTCAACTAACATTGTTGTGAGTTTCAGAAAAACAACGTAAACATAACATTCAAAGAAAAACAACGCCTATTTTCTGTAAATTAAATTGTAGTATGAGATAATCGTAGACGTACTATATTCGTATATATAATATGATGGCCAACAGGAAAATAAAGGTTCGGCGTTTCAGCTGATTGTTAGTTGTTACATCAAACGTTGGACTCCCAAACTAGCCTAATTAACCATTATTTTCTAACTTTGAACGTATCGCACTTTACTACTGTGGATACATTACACATTACCATACCGTAATACGATGAAAAATTGAAGGAAGGGTTAACATGAAAAAAAAAACGATAATAATCCTTTCCAGATAAAACTTTTCTCAAAAAAAACAAAACAAACCTCGTTCGTGAATGAATGAATAAATATTTGGGTTTTACAGCGCATCAATGAACGGCGAGGCCTATCGCCGGACCTTGTTTGTGTGTCATACTGTCAAATTGCGCGTCCATGCAGTAAAATAAAGGCCATATCACCGCGACTGCTATACTTGTATGAACGTTCGAGACTTAGCTAGCACCAAAGAACTAGGACTGGTCTGTTCAATGTCTGTTGGGAGTTGGGACTGTTCAATGTTTACTAGAAGAGCTTAATACTAGGGTGGATTGCAAGAACGAAGTTTAACCGTGGCCTACTTTAGACGCCGTCTAAGTACAAAATAGCATTGCCTCTACAATGCTATTTTGTACCTGGACGGCGTCTAAAGTAGACCGGGGTTTAAACTTCGTTCTTGCAATCCACCCTATGGTAACACAGGATGATAACAAAGTCAAGGTCACTTGACATATTTCGTAGGCCACCTAATGAGCACTTCTAGGCTTTTGTGCTAGCAACAATGGGAATACACCGGAACTGGACATGGTGTCATGGTACTTGGCTCTTGTAGTAAATATTTACCAATCCAAGTCCTCGTCTCTTGGAACTAGCTATAAGCTAAGGACGATATCTCGAGTGACAGTCGCGGTAAAGCCCTACCAGTATCTGATCGCAAGTAACCAATAGTAATAATACAGAACTGTGTTTTGTTGAGACTTGAAATATAGTCAGTACTTTAGCTGTGAAAGTTACTTTACCTCCCTAGTAAGCAGTAACCATATTGAGTTCGAAAAATAGGCCCACCAAAATTAATAAAACATTGGAATCACTCTTTTTACGACCCACCCCCCTCCCCGTCAACTCAAAACTGTATAGATTTACAAAGAATTCCTATAGATTGTCAGCATTTTGTTATGGGTATTTGAATTAACCTCCTCACTTTTTCCCTCCTCTCTGACCGTACTACGTCATAAGACATGATATTCAAACAAGTGGGCTGTTTAATATGGGAAATTATAAATTTACCGATCGGATCCAGGACATCTCAAATGTGACATCGATTCACGTTGACTATTACACGCAAGATAGCAGCCAAGATACAGCTCTTCTATCGACGAGGTGCCGAACCCGACTAACCTTTCATGCTAGCCTTTATCACTAACGATTGATTGTATCGATCCCTCTTCATTACGCACATGAAAAGTGGATGTGTCCTTATTTGCTTATTTGTGCCCTTATTTAAAAAATAGAAAGAAAGGCACACGCCTCGGAGTTTTGAGCTGAGACATGAACGAAACATTTGGGTCGGATAAATCACGCTGTTTGATCCTGAACTATTTTGATTATCGACTGCAGTCAAAGCAAAACTCATAATCTTCAGTGTCACAGGACGGGCGCAACAGTGATAGATGCGGCAGTCATCTGGAATTCGTATTTCGTCACAAGGATATTTCTAATATTGATTTATTCGGCTTATTGTATTACGCAATGTCATATAGGCCTAATAACATTACACATTCGTTATTTCAACTCATTAGTGATTACTTGATAGATTATTTGCTGGTAGTATCAATTATTTCACGAGTTACAATGACGAATGTGAATGATGAATTAGGCCTACAATGTGAATGTAGGAGCTAGACACGGCAGGCCTAAAAAGTAATGGCATGCGCTTGTACAGAGGTAGCGACTATTTATCAATATATCCATAACGGTACGTGGAATTTTAAAATTTTCTCGAACCATCTTTAGTCTATATTCACTCGAACTACACTACACCACACAGAATTTGTATTTTCACGACGATGTCACGTTTTGTCACGTTTTACGACGATATCACGTCTCTTAGGGTTGAACTTCGCTCAAACTTTCCTCTCCCAAATAACCTAGCTGTTGGTGGGGTACGCCTACTTGGTTTACAATAACTAATCGAACTTTCCTGCGACACAACACTATTGCTATGTTAAATTTCTTCCGAATCTATAGGGGTGGGCCTACGTTATTATTAACTGTATTTTCATATACCTTTGCGAGTGCCATTCCATATTGAGAAATGATTGTCTCAACAAGGAAGCTGGGTGGGGGCGGGAATCGAACCCCATTGATGAATAACGGACCATGATACCTGTAGTCAGCTGACTTTCATGTAAGAAAACATATAGATCCTCTCCCTCCCTTCCCCTCACAAACCCACCTGTACACTACCGCCACTAGCAGCCAGCTCTTCGAACCCACGACCGTACGAGTACACGCCACAGACCCACGTGCACTCTCACAGTCTGACGCAAACCGATAGCACCTCCAGTGCTAGACGATGTGGCGGCGCGTACGCAGTAAGCGCAGCCAAGGTCCAAATACAACACGTCTCTATAGTAGTCGACAGTTTCAGTGGGAGTCGAGGAGGGATGTTCATCAGTCGTAGGGGATGAATCGCGGTCCGCAATTATTTACATTTACAACATTTAATACCCATTTTCCAGACCACTTGTGCCCCTTGTCTAAAACCAGTGCCAAAAAACGTCATATAGGCTTACATCAGTTTAGAAATTAGATCTAAATCATGTCACATAAAGCACGTTCTTAACTTTCAATCCTAACGCCATAATTGGGGAACAATGATCATGTATCTAGTTTCAATGTTGATACAAAAAAGTAGAAAAAACGCGCAATGAAAGAAGTCCGAATAGTAAATAGCGTAGCCATACTTCTAAACAGCGTGAATCAATAATAGTTGAATGAGTTTTACTTTTACAATTTTACATAATGAAGTAGTTTGTCGTCTAGAGTGCTCTCGGTCTACGGGAAATTCAATAACCATGTACGAATAGACTTTCATTCGGACGAAATAAAAACAGGTGCCATTTTCATATTTACTCGCTCGTCGAAATAATAGTTATGAAGCTGTCCTGGTACCAACTATGTCAACATTACAGATTCCTACAAAATAAGGAAATCAGTTCTCAGCCACTTCTTGTTGCAGTATATAGACAATCACCGACCAAGATACGAACATAGCATTTGACCTCTATTTGCGCGCGCTGATAAACCTCGAGTCACTAGTTTTGGATGGCTGTAGCTACACTGATGACACGAGGTATCACTTGTGCTCTTCGCACTTTCAACGTGGCACGCGCCAGGCACACTGAAGAACGCAACTTGCGGGGGAGGGGGGGGGGAGAACCCTGACCTTGCTCAACACACCTCATAGACGGAGGAATGAGCGAGGGGGGAGGGGGGGGGGGGGCTGTAATCTTTCAAAACACCAACCCATGCCCAACTGCATTACAATCCACGCGACATCCCGCTGGCGCCACAGGCGCTAAGCAGACTACTACCGCACTCAATTGCCACTGAATTGGCAACACTGGTAGACGCCCAAGTTAAATTAGGATCACACCGTCTCAAGATCGACGGCGGGTGGGTGGACATTTGTACACATATGGCTTTCTGTTCATACCTATAGTGTGTCAGCCTAGTCTAACACGAGATGATCTTTTCCCACATAGGAACGACTTTTTAACTGAATTAGTCATCAAGTTTCCTACTACATCTATAGGCCTGTTACTGTCAACATACAAGCAAATAATGGAGTTCAATTTTAATGGAGTACAATCAATTTTGAATCGAGTATTTGCAATAAATATGTAGGCCTGTAACATATGTACATTTGTTGTCCCGACCGACGATTAACACTCCATCAACGCCAATATCAAAACACATTAGGTTGGTTTTGTTGTTTACATTAGCCATTGACTGCATTAGCCTAGACGTTCGGCGCTAAAGTCGATGGTAAAAAAGGCCTACATTTGCTGACCAAACTGTTGAATGAGCGAGAAATGCACGTTCCTGCACATCACTATCGATCGGTCTCATGAATACCTACATAGTTGAGGAAATATATTTTTTGGGATTAAAAATATGTCCATCAATTGACGTTGATGTAAATGTCTTTGATGTAAAAATATAGTTTAGTCTGAAAACTAAATCTTTATAGATAGACTATCTAGATTTTCGACTGTAGGCCTAAATGTACTATCATACCGGTAATACAATTGTTGTGAATCCCTATTGTAAAATGTTACATCCATCTACTAGGTTACTAAAACTAATTAAAATCCTGAATTTCTAACTGGATGTTATTTTCTAGTGTACCTTAGGTAATGCCTACCGTACTCCTGTTTGCGTAACACACGAGTTCAATTTTTCACATATTCGAGAATTTACACGATTTGGTTCTGATCCACTCTTGCGCTACAGTAAACGGTTATAAATATCTACATGCTATATATACAAACATTCGAAAAGGGCCAAAATTGTAATTTAGATAGAAAACGATACGAATAGCAGCAAGCTATATTCAAGAACAGCTCAACATTCAAAACAGGAAGGTTTTATATTCGAATGTTTGGAAAAAGATCTAAAAATATGAAAATATTTATAGAACAATTCCTTTCCTTCCAAGTGTTGAGAAATATGCACTAGAGGGAGTATAGGTACTTACAGCTCGACTCAAGTTGTAGGAATATCATCAGATGATCACCACGTGAGAAGGCTTCGCTGTGCATTTACATATTATATATATAGGCCTACATAGCAAGGGCGTGAAATGGTTCGAAATATTGGAACCTGTCGTTGCCGAGCATTGAGGCCTGTGAACGGATCATGGGATTGTCGAGACGGGATGGTAATTTTTGGCGCGCAAAACGTACTATTCTATGAATTGATGATTTGTTCACTTGAAAGGTTCACGTTTCGACTATCCATTTACATTTTGAAATACCAAAAATATTTGCAAACTGTTTAATTCCACATTGATTTTGTTAATGCGTAAATCGTTTCTAGTCTATAAGTGTATGATATACTTGAGACGGACTGGGGGAGGCTTGAGAGAGTGTACGCCTACGTTATAGCATAGAAAATATACCGGTAATGTTTTCTCTAAATTTTCTTATTATCTAGATTTGAAGAAAACAGTTACAGTGTAATAGGTCTACAAGTAAACATTATGTGAAAGTAAATTGACATTATTTAACAAACATTGCTATAGGGCATATTATTCAAAACGAACAATTTGTAAAAACGGCATTCTGTGGGAGAAAAATGATGTTTAAATGAAAGTTTAGTGGTTGGTATTACTTGTATAATTCAAATTCCAATACATCATCAAGATATACGTCACCATAACTTATAAATACAGGCTTGAGACAACTCGAGCCTTCCTCCTCTGGCGTGTCACAAGTATCCCTGGTAGGCCTACATAGATTTTGACTTTTTCGTTCATATGGCTGGATGCTGCACTTGATTCGAGTAAAAAAGTAATCGTCACAATAGTCGTCACAATAGGCCTACTGGATAGAACCGCCTTAAATTTGATACTTATTGAACTTGGACTCGTAAGGATCATGTGGGCATGATTAGACCCACACACGATTATAAGAAACTTAGGTTCAGTTAGGATTTTCTTTCTCTTAATTGTTACTAATAAACCACTCCTCCTAGCAGCACTACATTTTCACAAGCAAATATCAACTCGACCCAACCCAAGCAAACTCTTCATCAAATCAACAATGTTGTAAGTTCAAATATAGGGGCTAAACTAGGAGTTTCTCAAGGCTCCCATAGACCTATCATAAAAGCTTCTGATATAACTACCAATATAATTGTGTAGGCCTACATGTATCAGGACAGTAATGACCTTAGCTATAACTCATTATTCAAAATTTTACGATATGGGATATAAATGGTCGATATGGCAAGTAGCCCCTAATAATGTGAGTACAAAAATTTACGAATTGTTGGGGAGGTTCGTTTTCATTTGGATACCGTTCGGTCCGAGGAAATCCTGAAATCCGGTGTACACTTGCCATGAAATCCCCTTGAAATCCCTTGAAATCAGGTGTACAACAAAATTGCGAGTTGTAAACCCCTCGTTTCGGTCTTCACATGAGAAACAAGATAACTGATCAACTTGAAAATTTCAGTTGAAATCAGAATGGATCCATACTAACCGATATAGGCAAGGTTCTAAAACATACAAACGTCTTAGGCAAAATGCATTCAAACATTTTTTAAAACATCTAGGCCTATAAGATGACAATTTTTACTGAATTTTAAAAGTATGGAATACAGGTAGGCCTACACACAATTACCGAACGTGTAACAGTGCAGTATGCATTTTTCACATTTTAAAAGTAGGCCTACACAAAAGTGTAACGGTGCGGTGCATATTTTTCACGTTTTTTTTTTTAAATTACCAATATAATGCTCAACAGGTAAGTGAGGTTTAAGTGAGTAAGATTCCCATAAACGAAAGCAAGTTAGGCCTACCGTAATGACAAATACTAGTAGGCCTAGGCCTACAGGCCTATTAAGTGGGCCGAGAGACTATACTTCCTACTTTTCCCCATAAGAACCAGGCATTTATAGTGGGACAACCCAGGTAGTAACGTATATTTCAAAAATTAAAGTTTAGAATCACAGTGATGCTAGGACAGTGATAAGACAAATCATATGATTTTATAACATGGGGGTTGATGTTGAACTAGGGATAGGCCTGTGACAAGATTCTCAGGATTAACGTCACTATATAATAAGGAACCTCCGTGTATGCTCAGATTATGACAGATGTAATTAGTCTAGACTTAGCCCTAGTCTGAGTCGCGGACCTACTTGCAAGTATCATACTAACAGGACCTATATATGTACTATGGTCTAGGCCTATTCATATAATGAAATATTACTCATATATATATATATATACAAAATGCGACACTCTTTCAACACATGACAGGCCTGCGCCCAATAATTTAAATAAAAGATTACCGACAGTAATATCAGTTTAGCTTACCTTCACCCATCCCCCATGAGCAGTTACTAATACGTAAAGGAGATATAAGTCGATTTCATGGCCATTTATCTTGGGTATTTTACGAAATGGAGTTCTGAAATCAATAAATCAATATTGTAATTAATCACATTAATGCAAGGAATGTAATACAAGGAACAATACGTCAAAAATTACGCCGAAAAGTACAACTTACCCGCGAGTATCATGGAAATGGCGAAGCTCTCGTATAAACCCATCACGTTCACGTTCGTAGGTGATCGCATCTTTGTTGAGAATTTTAGCCATATTCAATACGAAATCACTGTTGTTTACTGAACCACACGTGTAGAGCGATAAATTTATCCATCGAGTCCCAGTCCCGATACGCGCGTCGCGAACATCGGGAAGAGCTGATTGAGCAACACAGAAAGATAATAGTTGGGCTCCAACCGACGAAGTGTATTGTTCGCGACTAGACTCCCGCACAAGTAGTTAGGGTGAACTCAATTTCCAAATCCCTGTGCTTCCAACTCAATTCTGACTGCATTAATGCGCACAACGCTAGGGAGGGAGGAATTATAACTGAATGTATTGCATGAGGCGAAAAGAATAGAAAATCGAATTATCTAGGAATAATAATAAACCCACTACGATATTGCCACTTCAAAACACTAACACACTTGCATCCACCAACGACAATCTTTGCGCGGTTATTCCGCACAGTGTCATCAAAATGGCGTCTGCCATAATATGGGTCTAGATTGCCGATGATGGATATAACTTACATTTCGTGCCGAATACACTGAAATTGCACACTGTCGACCTAAACTAGCGCGCACGAAGATTGCACATTATTTAACAAAAACTATGCACCCAAAAAGCTTTATTGCAAAGCATCAATAGTTTTTCTCACCAAGATCCATCTCAAAGAGCAGTTCACGAATATAAATACAGGTGACGTGCTAACATGTTGGTAACTACAACTTGCAACAGCGAGAGCTCTCTAGCGTACTTTCGTGCATTTGCAGCCTAGCAGTCGCCCCCTTTGACCGCTGATCCGAACAATCAATTGTAGCATTAGTACCAACATACTCAGTATTTAATCCAATAAAGATGTTGAGGAAAGTTGATCATTCATCGTACCTGATAAAGCCATTATGTTGGTATCGTGGTGCAGTCAAAAAATGTCCATCTTCTTTTGAGGTTATAACTTATATGGCCTTACACGTGCAGCTTTGTTGTGAATAAGATTGATATTTAGGGTAAGAACGTCCTGTAACTGTAAAAATGCCAGGTCCTTATAAGAGAAAGAAATATCATTTTGGTGATACTCACTTGAAAAAGGCATGGAGAACGAAAAGGAGAACAAAGGATCTGGATCAAGTAAGGAAATGAATTGCAAGACTTGAAAGTAGGGTCCTAGGCCCTTGTGTTTGTGGTGTAATGATGCCAGAAAAATTGCAATGTTGATAATTTTGTATAGGCCTAGTATGTATTAAAATATGAATGGCCCGATGGCTGTTAGATGGGTACAGAATGCTGAATTGAATGTTGAAATGAAAGTATTTTCATTAGAAGTCCCTAATCAAATCATAGATTATATTAGGGCCTAATATCTATGATCAAATTGAAGGCCAGTGTAATGCCAGTGTTTGTAGACTGCTGTCCCAGGCTCCGCTTTCTCAGGCCTACTGTCTTTCCGTCTCTAATATTACATTGCTTCTTCAACAGATTGACACTGACTTGCAATTGAAAAATGCTGAAAAGCTATTGAACCAGGAAGTGGATTTGGACAAACCAGGAACTGGACAATTTTACTGTCTTCATTGTGCGTAAGTAGTCGTAACAAGTTATTCTAGGCCCATACCCATGCTCGACAATTTGTATATACATTTGCTACAAATTGCTACAATGAAAAAAAAAATGCCACACAGTCAAAAGACACGATTTACATCCCGTGATGGTTGCTCATCAAGTGATCTATGACTACGTATATCACACAGTCGGGAAACGGTTTAGTAAAAACGGTTCAGGCAGAAACGGTTCAACAAATGAGTGTATATCACAATAATTCAGAAACACTTTGGCAAAACAGCGGTCAAAACGTTTCAGCGCCAGCCATTTTTAATATTCACGTAAGTCGATATATTGATACATATATTGGTAGTATATTGGATATTGGTGACGTAAGTCGGTGAATAATCGATAACGAAGCTATTCTTTTACCATTTATTTATACACTGTAGTTGATGCTGCAGACCAACATATTGGGTTTTAGAAAACTTTTAGGATGCGTATCTATTTTCTCTTATAGCTCTAACGTGGGTTTATGGACGCAAGTCACACATCAAAATTGAGCCGGTGCTCAATTTGGCTATGTATGATGAAAATGATTTTTATTTGTTTTTAGACGGTACTTCATTGATGATCAGGCTTTGAACGCACACTTCAATACAAAAGTCCACAAGCGTCGAATGAAAGCATTGGAGCTAGAGCCCTATTCTATCGAGGAATCAGAACGAGCAGCGGGAATGGGAAGTTTTAAATTAGCCAAGAAACGTAAAATGGAAACGCAACAGCCGCTAGAAGAGCCATGTGAAAAGATACATAAAGTTGATAAGGATGGTGATGTTAAAATGGATTAATAAATAATGAAACTTGACTGAATACCTCCTGAATTATGTGAGTGAAGAATAGCTCTATAAGACTTGTTATTGACAATTCGTAATGATGTTGTTATTTAAGCAGTTAACAAAGTTATCAAAAGGTTTATCTCTGGCGACATGCATTAGAAGTAGGAGCAGCTCGGCTTTGTATGTTACTGGAGATAAAGCTAGTGAAACATGCTCAGTTCTGACACCACATCTGGACTTTGGCAAACGTTTTGAGGATATTACAACTTTACATAAAAATGTTGAACTGAGAGGCATGTCGGTGAATGTAGAAGCATTGAAACATCTCTGGGATCTACTGAACGACGTTCAAGCAAACAAATTACAGTTGGAAAAACGTAGAGTGGAGATAGCAAACAAAATGAAAAGTATGAAAACAAAGAGAGAAGGTGAAAAAGAAGAGAATGACATGGACAAATTCAGGCTTGAGGGAAAGATGGTTAGGGATGATCTAAAAAACTTGATGAAACGACTTTGGGAACTAGAACGTAATACAACCTTAAAACTGTTATCGTTACCAAATGAACTACATTCAGATACTCCAGAGTATTTGCCAAAAACAGTGTATGAATATGGGATAAAGTCTGAGGTACATTGCGTAGAAAGTCATGTTGTAAAGGGAAGTTTGATGAATATCTTGAAATACTATGATGAAACCAACTACTATTTAATAGGTAATGGTGCTTTGTTTGAATTAGGCACATTGCATTACTTTGGAGGAGAATTTAAAAAACACAATTACATTCAAGTCAGTAATGCTGATTTTGGGCGTAGCGTGATTGTAGAAGGAGTAGGTATTAAGCACAGAGACCCTGTTGGTGCAATAATACTGAAAAGTGATGACAGTGAAGTTAACCATGATGACCGTTTGCATTTAGTTGGCGGCGCATCTCTAGTATCCTTCTCAGCCCTCCACACCAAACAAAGAGTGAGTGTAGATTTGTTACCTTTGAAATATTACACGTTGGGTAGGCAGTATAATCCAAAAACACCAACTTTGTCAGAAGGATTATTTACTGCCTGGCAAGCTTCTGTCTGCGAGGTATTTTTAGCTACGATAAACACTTACGATGGAATGATGACCGAGTTCAATAATGCGTTAAATTTAATTACATCGTTATACGAACAGTTGGGATTTCACTTTCGTATTGTTTACATACAAGCGAGTGATCTGAACCCATGGGAAAGTCTTCGAGCAAGCATTCAGATGTATTCGTCTCATTCAAGCTCTTATGTGGAGGTCGGCAACTTATCTCTATGTGGTGATTTTGTTAGTAAAAGATTGCTTATGAGTTACGAAGATAATGATTCATCAGAGCAACAATTCATGAATATTGTATCTGGAACTGTAGTCTCAGTTCCTAAATTACTAGCTTGTATTTTAGAACAGGGCCAAAGTGACGAGTTTGTTATACCAGAAGTAATCAAAGGGCATATGTTCGAGAGTCACTAAACAGATTGTTACTGAGTAAAATTAAATATTTTATCTGGAAATGTAGTGTATGTTCCTGTACAACTGATCAAGGGGCATATGTTGTGAACATAATTTGTTGGGGCATTAAAAGTGTACCATACATAGTACAGTAGCATAATTATTGAAAATGTGGTTTTGAGTCATGTAATGATGCAGTAGTTAATAAATGAATGCTTCACTGAGCTACCTATATTAATGATGATGATTATTGTTTTCTTCATGACCCCACAAACAGCTTACTTATTTAGGGGTACAAATGAGTAGGTTGTAATGAAACTATGAAATGATGAGTGAAAGGACGTTTACAAATGCGGAAATCGAACCAATGCCCAATCGTGACTCCAGTTTCTAAATTGGTGCCCTAGTTGACTGAGCTCCAGATGGCGGCTCTGCATTATATTTAAACAGCACAATACGTGTAGTATTATTTGTTTATGTAGGCCATGGTCTAGAATAGGAGAGGTCTTGTATCGAAGCTATTCGGTTGATCCAGTACCAACAGTGCTGCTAGTTCGACCAAAATCCGTGCTGTACGGTTTGTGATAGAAGGCCGGTGGGCCACGCTCTACCATGTACTTTATTGTTCACGGCAAGACGTCGGCTGTCAAACGTCAACTGGACCACCAACGACTGGCCTCTTTACACCTAACGTTCCGCACAGATTTTGGTGGAACTAGCAGCACTGTTGATACCAGCTCTCCAGCGCACGGAGATAGCCCGATACAAAACCTCTCTATTGTAGACCGTGATGTAGGCATTGAGTGTAGGTCAGTTAATACAAATAACCTAGGGATTTAATATGCAATTTTAAAAATACTACCTCTATGCACAACTGTTGCAAGTTATCACCGACTAGGCCCCAATTTGTTTTCATATTGCTGTAAATGAATACTACTCGTTAGGCAGCCAGTGCTATCTAAACACACCAACTTTGTCAGAAGGATTCTATATAGCCTGGCAAACCTGAAGACTGGAAACGAAGAACTTTCATCATAACGCTACTGGAAATCAGTCAACGATTCTTGTGAATCGATGTTATTGGATTCCAAGTTAATCGAATACCACAGGTAGGTACCATACAAACTGCGTACCAGTAATCAGTAACGTCCAAGCATAGTGTTACAATAATTGTGTTTGTACCTTCACAAGTGATATTCAACTAGACTTGAAATTTAGAGCGACTGATTAGGCCTTCTAAATTTAAACACCGTAGTCCATTATCTACAGAGAAATGTTCTTCGATACTATTTTTATTCTATTGGGTCTTGATTGAAATTAATATGCCCACATGTATAAAGAATTATCAAGTTCCAATAACAATAATTTGTATTAACAAGTTTAGACTTGGATTAAATTGAGATATCAATCTTGTGTTTCTTGTAATCTACAATTTTGCCAGGGATCAAGTAGCTGTACATTTATTGATACAGTATACCGGTACACTACTTATGCCCAGCACGGCTAGCTTTTGAAAATGTTTGTAACGGTCTCTTCGTGGCATTAGACTATACCATTACGCCTACAACTCCCCTCTACATCATGAACCTAAATAGAACAGTGTACATGTGTTGTCAATTTTTATTCAAGTATTTTGCTGTAGACCTACATTATCAACAGAAAAGAACTGTAAATACCAGTTAGTTCAATTGGTTTATCTAATAGTCAAGTGCACAAATAAGAGCTACACCACGCTTGATCCAGTATCGTTGTGGTTTATCAGTTGGCACTTCAATTGCTAAGACATAATTGGTCGAGTGGCCAGTGGTTGACAGTGTGCCAGCCCGAGTCAAAGTCTTGTATACGGGGCATTCGTAGATGCCTGTTTCGGGGGTTACGTGGTGGTCTTCAGGAATCAGCCAAACGACCGGCATATCTATAACCAGCAAAGATTTAAATTGTCTGCATTTCATCTTATCCATACTATTGAGGTTATAGGACAGTTGGTTTATTCCTATACTAATTAGGACCTACCTAATAGCAAGTAAAAATTCATTGTGTGATTAACGATGTAAAAGATTTCATACCAAGCTGTTAATCCCAGTCTAAAGCTGTAAAGATTAATAAATAAAATTCATAATGACCTTGTGAAAGTGAAGTGATTGAGGCCACCAAATGACAACTGACAACTAAATGACGAGTAAATGACAACTATGGGATAGTTCCAATTATCTACACTGGCTACTAAATTGGGAACTGGGTACCCGCCAAAATATACATCTATGCTTGCTCAGTGATAAACTTTGTGAACCATTTTTTTTTTGTCAAATGACATTTGCCATATTAAAAATGAAGACAAGTTGATATATGTAAGTAAATGTGGAATGTAAACGGTAATACACTGATAATTTTACAAATATGGCATATAAATGGTCAATATGGCACGTAATAATGTGAATACAAAAATTCACGAATTAGTGCCGAAAAGAATAGATGCCTACAGAATAACGAAAAGAATAGTAATAGATGTCGAAAAGATGGTTCGATGTCTAAAATTGTCATCGATTCATTGAATAGTTTATGGTGATCGCAATCATTGATTACTTTTCGACTAAAAATATTAATGACCCAGGTAATTACGGTAATCAAAAAAAATAATTGTCAAAATTAATGAACTAAGTCACAATAATAAATATACAATGTCCTAACAATTGTGTAAGAACGTAAAAATATGAGATACAAATTCCTAAAAACATACGTCTACAAAGCGCAGCAAAAACGTTTGAAGAAATTTAATAAGCTTGGATTTCCAAAGACAATATGTTGACATTTGATACTGTGGTGTCAACACAAGGGCTATCTCCTCACTCTTTAGTTCATTGTTCATTTACTTCTTTTTAGTTCATTGTTTGTAAAGGTTTATTAATTTTACGTTGAATATCGACATGGATGATTCGATCGACAGTCCGCCCTATTCATTAGTCCTATCAATGAAATGTGTCTGTCTCCTAACCATCCTGGGAATCGTCTTTCAAGAGTTATATGGCGATCCGCTAACTGTTTTCCTCAAGTCCCGACTTTCTAAGTTACAAACAGTTACAGTTAGCATATGCAAAATCTGTTCTATAAAGAACAGAACAGTGGAGATTGACTACCGGTAATAATGATACAGCAATTTTTTTTCCAAATTACCCGGATAATTTTGGAGCATACACGGTTCCTAATTTTTTACCTGTATGCATCATTAATACCTGTATATAATTCCTTGGGGTTAGATTCTGTAAGCAGCCCAGCATTCTTGTCCCATCTGCACCCTTCCACAAACAATCCGTAGATGCAGCACCCATCTGATGGTCGCTCTGTTGGGTGGGTATCTAGTACCTGCCAACAATTACAAGATGCATCTATCTTATCTTTGATATCTATAGGACTAAACAATCTCACATTTCTCGGAGAGAATGATTTGTAGAAAAACCGTATGCGCTACGTATTACCAGGGGTGAAGTAAGGCCAGCATCATCGCTTGCTAGCATGGCTACCGAAATGTAATTATAGAAAAGTGCTGCACTGTCTAGTAGTAGTAACGCCTAGTGGCGGACTGGCCCGAGCAGGTCTGGAAAGCGTTACCTGCGCCCCGCCTTGTTGATCTGTGTCATTCAGTTCTTACGATTACAATATTACATAGGGCATACAATAATTGTCAGATCACGCCTTATGAATTCAATTTTAAAATGATATTCACTTGTTGCATAGAGCAATTCGGGCCAAATTTATTGTTAATCATCTTTCTGGGACCTTATTTTTAATCGTCGCCTGGGGCCCTTTTCACCCAATCTGCCTCTGGTAACACCAGAGTTATCCTTTCAAATATATACATTCCATCATGTTATTTAAATTGGTGACTTGTATTATATATATAGAAAAAACATGAAATAACAAAATAAGCTTAGCTTACCAGTACCGTCGGTACGAAACCTGACATTTACCTAAATTGAATAACTAAATTATTTAATTATTCAATTCCTAATAGTTTGTCTTCTGGAATTAGTTGATGTTTGAAACATCAACTTGAAATATTTGTTCCTTAAAAATATTCATGTGCGGCAGGAATGCAGGATGAATATTTAATACACTATTAATTATTTCTGATCATTGATGTAAACTCCTTCAACACAAACAAAATGAGAACTTCATTAAGTTGTTTACTTGCCGCACAGGACAAACGGAATAATAGAACACATTGCAATTTTTCCAGAAGTTAATTGAGTACACATTGAAAGCTCTATGCCGCCGACAATGTTAAATGTGTACTTTTTCGGTACGCTACCCGTTTCTCCCAAACTATAAAATTTGCATTCACAAAATTTTCACAGTACTAGTTACATTAGTCCTTTGAACTCATACACTGTATTTATATTTTTCTTATTTTAGACAATGTCTAAAAAGTAGGTATTACACTTTCAGGCATACAGTGAAACAATTTTTTTCATGAGTTTTATATTGATGCAACAAAATCATAGCTGGAGAATCACAAAACTCATCACACGATGGTTTGATCTCATTCAAAATTAAATCTGTCACTTGCAGCTTACCTTGAACCCGAAGTTGATTGCATCGATCGAAACAACATATTTCCGTGCAAAATTCTGGAGCGTTCCTGTAAGAAAAGCTTGTGGAAAGTAGAACCCTGAGATCCAGAAGACTGGCGGAATACCCTCCTCAATCCATTTGTCTAGGAAAGTGATGCGTGCATTCAAATCATTTACCCAGGCACCTGGAATGCAAAAATGCATTCTTGTTAATTACTATTGTGCAAGATTACCGGTATACTGTATTCAGTATATCAACCACTTAATATATAACAACTAGTTATTCTGTCATAGGGGACCATAAAGTTATTATTGTAGGAGATCCTGTCTGGGATTCCTGTAGTAATCTTGTGGAGAAATTCTGTGTGGGATCCCCCAGCAATCCTGCAAGGGATTCCCCATTATTTGAGGATAAGGATGAATAAATAATCTCGGACTCAGTTGATGGTTATTACACACAACACAAGTGTAGTCAGCCAGAGTGGTCATGCAGACCTACTTGTCATTTACTCTCGTGCATTCACCATAGCAAATAAGTACCGGTATCCAGTTTTCTGTAGTAACGATTGATATGAAGTAATAATGAAATGTTATGAATGAATGAATAAGGAAGGGTTTTTTCATAATCTGATGAAAATCAACCTATGGAACTTTCGAGTAGTGTACATTATATACAAAAAAATATTTCTCTCATCTTACAAAGCATATGCAGCGTTTTCCTAATACCGTAGAATAATTGATCACTTTGATACGTTCAAAGGAACACACTGGTCGTACTTACCAAGAGGCTTTAAAGAGGGATAAGCTTTGCTTGCCCACATGCCTGGCACAAGGTTTGTGAATAAACTGTGGGACATGGCTTCCAAGGCACCTGACATTACCACCAATCCCTTCAGAGCTCGTAATAGATCTCTTATGCTAGAGTGAATTACGTTTAGCAGTCGGTTGTACCGTATCACCTCTTGAACCAAAACCGTGTTAAGAGATTCTTCGTACATCACTGGGTACCTGGCAAACATGATAATTATTTAGATACGGGTTGAACGTAATGCATGTTTTGTTCACATGTTTCACCTGTAACCAAATCCATCATAAAGCAACATTGGCGGCACCATTGCTGGTTGCCGAGACAGAATAAGTTTCTAGCATAACAAACATGCTATGCTCTCCACAGTTACACCAGAGTTGCCCTTCCAAATAAATATATTTCATCATCGTGTTACTTGAATTGGTGATGTATATACTAGAGGGTTGCTGTTCGATCAAGAATTTGTGAACAATATCAAATATGCCAGATCAAAAACGAATCGGAAATATCAAAAAATTAGGAGCTGCATTCGATATCGATCGAAATTATCGACATTTTTTTCAAGTCTAAATATTGTCTCATTAGTCTTCTGGAATTAATTTGTAAGATGCAGTGAGGATTTGCTTTTGTCTCGGCACACACACACTTCAAGCGTCATCAAACGGCTGACGACCTGACCTTAGCTTTATCACGCGTAGAATGGTCACATGACAATTTGTCAAGGGATTCATCAGTGGGCCACTTTATATTCATTCGATATCGAAAGAGTTAATTTCAATATTGAAGGAAACGCTGATATCGTATATTGATTGAAAATGTTGAAGTCGAACTGCTACAAGGTAACACACTTTACTTGGAAGAGCTTATAAATGAGATTTATGTAGCAAATAAATACAAGCAGCAATAAAGCCGTATAGGCCCTAGGTACTAGTGACGAACAACCTTTCTGTCAGTAGGACCAATTTATCTATGTTCTAATTATTCGTGTGCCGCACGGTACAAGTGACCCGGAAATTGTCATAATTTTCATCCCAAGGCTAGACAAATTATATTAGAATTAAAAACACAAAATGTACTGCCAACAGAAATTCAACTCAACGTAACTTTCTAGCCTAACCAAATAAAACCCAGTAATTATGATTCTTGAAAGTTAATGAGTTAGATAAGTTTAATTAGAAGTTTAATCAGTTGAAAGTTAGAGAGTTGGCACAACCAAAAGGAATATGGAAACAATATTTTCCAACAAAATTACGTTGTAGGATGCTATCAAAATCTTTAATATATTTCATTCATTTGGCAGACCACAATAAATGCCATGGCTGCCCGCAAGTTGTGATCCACTGTCGTATACAGTACCACTGTACTATAGATCGATAACTTTTACATTACTTTCTAAGAAAAAATTTCAGATATTCAGGTAGTTTTCAACATGAATTCCAATGCTTACTTCTCTTGTATGGCATCTAAATTGAATGCCTTTGGTACTAGATCCCTGATACTGATTGCAGTATTTGCTGTTGTGTCCTCTTGACTAGCTGCTGCTCCGCCGACTACCCTCGGCTGAAGGGCAAGCAACGTCTCTAGACAACGATAAGTCTCTCTCTGGGCGTAGCTAATATCCGCATTAGAGTGAAGACCGAACAAAGACGGAACGTCGTTCAACGGTAGAGACCGGATGTAGAAAAGATAGTCAACGAGGGAAGTTTCTCCGGGTATCTTAAAGAAGAAAAAGTTTTGTAGTACTTTGTGATACACATTTTGATAATTTAGCGTATTTTTTTGGTTTATGTATTCTCGTGAACAGATGATAGTATCACCTAAAAAGCAAATATTTTTTAAAAATTTATTTGGTTGTTCATGTACAGTAGTAACAAGGGCAAACTAACAAGTAACAAGGACATTTCACAAAAATTGCACGGCTGAGCGGTAGCATTTTCCATATATGCAATTGAACAAGAACTACTGTATAACTAATTAACATTCTTCAATGCTTCTTTCAATCATAAGAAACACAAATTTATCCAAAACATTCAATTTTACCTGGTGATAGTTGCCTTCAAGATCAAAAGCAAAATTCTCATTGACTACTTTGATATTGTAGTAGTCTTGAAGAATGTTCATGATGCAACGTCTGTCCCAATCATCTGTCACTCGGCCACCGTAGTTGATATGACCAGCGGTGTAAACTAAAACCTACAAACATTCTTCATATTAGGTCCACTACAAAACAGCACGGAAAATATTTATAAGCTTGACAAGTGGGCTATAAAAGGCTTCCTGCAAAAGAAGGACGTAAATATGAGCCACTGTTAGTGAACTCATGATGCGGAATAATTTCTCATTGCGTGGATGAATCTACGCTTTTTCAATTGCTACTTGATATAGGATCAGTACACATCTTGATACATCTTGTAGTATTTGTAATGAAGAATTTACCTTGAAAGGTATATCCGCATATTCAAGTAGAAACATATGCAGCTGTGATATGCAAATTCGCAGATCACCGTCTGTGAACTCGTATGGAATGTTGAACCCCAGTGGACCAAACTTTCTCCGTTCGATACACACACCATGAAACAAGCACAACGAGAACAGTAACCACTTGAAGCTGGCCACTTTCTCGTGCTCCGAGTGGAAGAACTCGTTGAGCTCGGTCACTTGATTCGAGTAAGCTCGTAACATGTTCGCCTGATGAGGGAAAGAAATCATTTTTAAAAACTTGAATTCCGGGACAGGAGGCTCAAAACAAGGACAATTCCGGGAAAACCGGTACGTCTGGTCACCCCAATATAGATTCAAAGTTGACCTTACAGCAAAAAGAGTGCATTTAACATGAATAACAATCCACGGATATCTACTAGTCCTGTGCAGGTGCGCAAGGAGGGGTGACGGGGGGAACTCAAGTGGGGGGAATTCGAGTGCTCGCACACCCCTACTAAATAGTAAATAATGATGTTGCCAACAATAAAAGTGATTTGAGGATCATTAAGGGAACCATTAGGGACATCGCCTTCACAGAACTAGGCTACTGTCTGCATAACTGACATGATGTCAGTTGACGCCCCGGTGGCTCAGTCAATTATCGCTAGCGGTAGAAACTGACATCACCGTTAGGTGTGGGTTCAAGTCCCGCTTAAGGTGTGTGTTTATGTAAACATCCTCTTACCTATCATCACTTCATCGTTTCCCCGTATAACCTAGCTATGGTAGGGTCGTTAAGCAGTATTGAAAATAAAAATGATGTCGGTTATCTCCTCCTGACTAGTTTCCAATAATGCTCTAATAATAACCTTCCTTTGAAGTTCAATTGTTGTTTTCAAGTTTACTACGTTACTGTGCACGATACGATATAGTAACCTGTAATAGACTAAGGTTTTTCCTACAGCACCTTTATTCCTCTAGGTGGCTCAACTGTCATCTTACTGCCATTCTGCAGTATCGAGACGGGGAAGTGAGGCGATGGAGTAGACGTCAGCCATACCCGAAACTCTTTATGAGTCATATCTGGTTGTATATTCTCAATCAGTGCTTCAAGTTTTGGCATCCAGCTTGGCGACAAGTGGCAGTTCTGAAAATCAATTAAGGAATCATAAAACAACATTTCACAGTGTCATATTACGTGAATGATTAAAAGAGTATTTGAAAAGATCTGTTTCTCCCATATTAGAATTTTCATATTTCAAACTTGTCAGAAGTTATCACCTAAAAACTGATAATCAAAATCTGCTAAAACAATTCTCACATGTCTGGAAAAATCGTTGAGAAAAAGACAAAATTACCATGCTTTCGGTGTCAAAAAACAAATTGAATGAATAATAACACTATTATGACCATATAATTATTTTAGCGTAAGATATTCATTATTTACAATAATTCAAAAACCTCACCTGGAAGAATACCCACGAGCCAATGTCCATCGCTTGGTGCAACATGAGCTCAGCTCGAGGTCCTTGACCTTGGCCCAATGAGATCACAAATAAGCGCTTGGACATCTTCATCTGAAACGACACAACCAATCAAAACATTTCACAACTACTTTTTTCATCAGCTTGAATCCATATTTTTGTATAGGGTTCAAGAATGTGAAAACTGAAAAACATGCTATTTTCTGTTCATGTTACAGAATCAGTAATGCCTACTCATGGTCCCTGGAGGGCAAGAAAAATAATTTTAATTTCTGAAATTGAGTTGAAGATTAATTTTCTAGTTTTCTCTAAAAGGGAAATAAATATCGTCAATATTTATTACAATCTAGTTTCAGGGTTGTCATGTCCTTTGATAGATAAAACGAAATTTTGAAAAATCAACATGATTAAAGTAGATACATTTTGGTCACATCTCTTATCAAATAATCACTTTGTATACTATCAATCTCTTTGTAATTTCATAAGATACAACTTTGCTTCTGTAAGGTTTTTGATACGACCATTACTTTATTTGATAATAATATCTTGATTTCCATATTGAGGGGTAGGAAAGAGGAAAACGCTAGGTTCATTTTTATTTTACTTTCTACTAATGAAGTGTGAGGTGGATCATCCGAATGTATTACGAATTCTTCAGTTTAATTTTAATTGTATGTAAGTCAAAAGCTAAAACTCCTGTACTAGAAGTAAGTACTGTGTGTGTGTGTGTTTGTGTGTGTACTTGAAGGTATTTCATTGTGGTATTTCATAAATGTTAGAAATTTAATGTTTCAATATTTTTTGGAATTGTAAGAAATCAAATATCTAGATTTTCACCAATTTAAATTTTACATCCTTTTCCCAAACGACCTGAAATAATTTCCTAATAATACCAGAAGTAATGTAAAGATCAAATGGGATTCCAGCTAAGAAAACTAGAATCTTTCAAGTTATACCATCAAAAAGTAGTAGGAATTCAAATCAACAAAATCTTAGGAAAAACTGTTACAGTTACTGATCTGCAAAGTGTTGCAGCTTAAGAGTCCATAGGAGTCGAATTAGCGGAACAAGTTTTTTGGGATAACTTTCGAATAATATTAGATTTCGAAATTCTGATAGAGAGGAGACACAGATATTTTCAATACCTTCAAGATGTTATAAACTGTAATAACTATTTACGTCATATCGCCTAATTGTCACGCGTATACGATCAAAATAACACATGTTTTCAACCGTATATATGCGTGACAATTATGCGATATTAGATGCATAGTTATGACTCAAATCCGTCTTAAAGTTATTGCAAATATCCTTGTTTCATCTTTATTAGAAGTTCGATATCCTATACCGTTCAAAATTTATCACCCAAAAACTGATATTCCGCTAAATCGACTCCCATTTCGCACTTAGCGGCACATGTACAAACATTTATTTATTTAATACATAAATAATCAAGATACACTTTGAAACTTTGAAATAAAACTATAAACCAAATAATGTAAAAAAAAAAGAAGTACCCTTTTTCGGTGTCCATTCCCCTTGAATAAATATACTCTGTTAGTAAACGTAGTTCGCTGCCATACCAGATGAAAGAGAATGAATAAATAATATGAATGATTAAGCGGCTGCCAAATGAGATCCAAGTTGACTAGTACCCTGGACCCCTATTCCTGAGATAAATGAGATGTGAGAAAAATCAGTGAGAAAACTATCTCATATAATAATGATTTAAATAATAATTATAATTTAAATATAATAATTTAAATAGAAATGAGTAAATAAAAATGAGTGAGAAAACGAGTATCTCAAATAAAATATGAGATGAAATATGTCATTATTATATGAGATAGTTTTCTCACTGATTTTTCTCACATCTCATTCATCTCAGGAATAGTGTACCAGGACCCTTATTCTTGTGATTTATGAAATGTGAGTTGTGGGATGAGATAGCTTCCTCATTCCACCGTTCCACCTTACTTTTGGTCGTTTTGCTATTCCTGAGTTTAAATTAAAAAATCATGAAATATGAAATGGAATTTTTTTATTACATGACAGATACCCTTCACCAGGCTAGCAGATTGTGAATATGTAAACAAACAGCCTTCCCTACTTGATTAAGAAGAAAAATTGATGGACTTTATAATTTTTATAGGGCTTGGCAAGGTAAAGACGAAACACATTACAATTACAGAACATCGCATGGCAATAGAGTAAAAGGTAAAATTGTAAAGAGGCACATAGGCAAGTTTGCCTTTTAAAAACAGAATTGGAAGGGAGTGGAATAATTTGGATGAAAAAAAATATATTTTATGAAAATAGAGAAGAGATGAACTAAAAAAGTTTAGAGAAAGATTAGAGAGAACGATTAAAGATTGGTCAGCATAATAAGAGAAGATTCATAATTTTTATTTCATTTTAATTTCATTATTCTGTTCCATTATTCAATATGTTTAATTAGTTTTGTTTGTCTAAAGTTTATATTATATACATATTATATTATCAGTCTACCACCTGCTACAAACTACTTGTAGAAATAAATAATTAAATTGTCCTAGGGGCAGTTGATGCAAAGCCATCTCGAGTGCACTGCATAATGAACAACTCACTTTGACATTTCACTAATCAAATAGGTGGCGAGATTTTCAAGGAAATGTGGAATGAAATCAACTGAGAAAAGGTAATTCAGGAGTACCGGGGTCAATTTCAGTGGAATTATTGGAATCTCATCCAAATTTCACTCATCTCACATTTCACAAATCTCAAAAATAAGGGTCCAGGTTGGTTTATTGATTTGAGAGAGAAACATGTAAGAGAGTAACAACATCATATCGCATAGTCCTCACGCCGAATCGTCATCATTACCGGTAATTCAGTGTCTTGGAGGAAAGAAAAAAAACCCTAATGAGTTTCAAACTAATTCCTAATATTCTATCAACATTAGTAATTGTTACTACGTACGGTTGCGGTCACATAAAGTGGTCAATCGAGCTAAATTGAAAAGCATGGTGGAGAAAAAATATTAATATTATACGCATTCTAAAACTAAAAGACAAAGACAAACTGTATATATCACGCACTTCACCCACAGTCTATGAAAACATTATCGGTAAAATGTGCGTAGATTTTATTTTAACTGAAAATTTAATATTCGAAATAACATTTTATGTGACCGCAAGTGTACATCAAATGCTTGTTTCAGTTCCTAGTAAATGGATCTTCTTGGTACTTATCAATGTGACAAGAGCTAAAACTTGGTATAGAAATTTCATTTAAAAATTATTGAGTGTTTTTTGAAATTATATTCAAAAGGCTATTAAACAAACAAATCATTTTTGTAATGTAATTTTAGTTTGTATACGAATAATAAAATGTGAAGATTGTCAGCTTCTACAAATTGCCGTTGATGGTGATTTTCAAACAAGATTTGAACATGCATTTGACATAATTTTTTAAACATACATACTTAATTAACTATATCATATTCTCCAATTGACTGTTTTTATATTAATTACTAAATCATTTTGGGAATAATTCCTACTAGAGAGTGTCTCTAGAAATAATAAGGCAGCGTTATCACAGGTTTATACCAAATGGAAATACATAGTAGGCCAGTACAAAATTATAATATTTTACGCACTAGAAATCCCAATTAGTTCATGACTTTTGAAAAATCTAACCTGTATATTAAAAAAATCCAAAACACAGATAATAAAACAAATGATAAATATTTTAGTACACTTACCATTATTAATAATGTAAAATTGTGAGTATACGTTAACTTATTTGTATCATAATTATTAGATGAGATAGAAAAAATACCTTGTCAGAAAATTTGTACAGATCAGCTGCTGGGTCCGTGCCAGTAGACAGTACGAAGATAAGTGGAGTTGCATTGTTCGACTCCTTGTACATAGCGGACAGATCAGATGTTTGAGGTTCGATGAATCTGTCGCCCATGTGAACGGCGAGGAAATCTTGCATGGCATTGGTCACTTTGTCGGGACGAAGACTTTTCAATATCAAGAGGCGTTGAAAGTCGTCCATTTGTGTATGCCACGGTTCTGGCAAAGGCTCACTTGAGAAGAAGCGTTTTGAAAAGATATGAAAATAATGCTATTGGGATAGTTTTTTACTTACAAAATTACAATATAAATTGAGTTCTAGATAAATGTTCAGTGGTATTTTCATAAATTATAAATATGCCATAACAGTTAAAGCATGAAGAATAACCCAGATGGAAGAAGTAGTGAAACAATATTTTAGTCTACACATTATTGGAAATTTGTCCCGAACGAAGTTCCAAAACTATTAGGCCTACAGTAAATGAAAAATAATTGGATTGCAAATAGTAAAACAGTGAGCCCGTATATGAAAATTAAGTAGGCCCTACTCTATTCTCGAAACTACACACCTTGAATTTGAAACTATCGAGTGTTGAGTGTTCGAGTGTATTGCCTTCGTTATTTCAGCTCTAGAATTGTTTGAAATCTGTACCATTGATCATTTGAATTTGTTATGCGCTTCAATTGATTGATTGTGCATATAATTTTAATGGATTCAATTGATCTAGAAACAACAAACTTTCCCTTTCTAGCGACTGGTACAATTGTGTAAGAAAGTATAACAAAGTGTGACACATTCTCATGTTTAAAATTGGTTTGAGCTGCAGAATTCGAATCATTCAATTTTTCGAAGAGTTTCATTTGTTAAAATTTTCCCTCTGGGTTATTCTTACGTGGATTTCAAACTCAGAGTGGTCCATGCGACCGATTTTTGCCCAAAACTATACAGTACCAATTAAGCTAGAAAGACGTAATGACATGTGCAAGCCAATTTTCTAACAAAAAAAAATCTTTTGACCTGTGAATCATGACACAAATATTTTTTTTCAATGTGGTTTTGCGTCTAAATAGAATCATCTGAAAAATACAAAGATTATAAATGATCGTACTTCTGTGGTTCCGGTGAATCAAAAATTCTCTTGTAGTCATCGATATGTTCCGAAAATGTTTTGACAAATGGCTGAAAGTGTGGCAACACTTCCAATGACAGTATTTCACGCCAGGATCTGAACGACAGCCAGGATGGGGCTGGATTTGGCACATCCTGAAACAAGACATCAGCTTACCGGCACATGCAGCGCAGTGGTTAACGCGCTCGCTTCATGTGATCCGGGATACGTGGGGAATTTCGAACCCAGTTCGATCCCCGCCGCCGATCATCTTTACAGGGGTTTTTCATGGTTTCCCTCTGTAGTCTAGGCTAATGCCGGGATGATTCCTACAATAAGTCGGCCATGACCGTTTCCTTCCCACTACCCAAGAACCTTTATCTCATCTTCCCAGTCCATCATCTCATTAGTCATCCATCCGACGCCATTAGATCTGCGTTATCATAACGGTGCGTCGTTAAACCCAATTAAAATAAAGACATCAGTTTGTACGTCAAGTTTCGACGAGTTTGATTGGTCAGAAGTGAGAAGTTTATTGAAACAGAAGCTGTCAATGTATTTATACCAACAGTGGATTGGCATCTCGAGGCATCAGTAGGAATACATAAAATGGCTACTTTCAAAACGAGTGACTGAGTGAGCAGATGGTTACACTTGAATCATAACTATGACCTTCATTTTGTGCAAACAGAAGATCAACTTTGCGCACTCAGTAACATAAATAGAATTTACACTTTGTATTGACTTTTCGAAGTGTGCTCGTATTGTGCTGAAATGTACTGTTAAAAAAGCGTTCATGCTGCTATCGTTTTTCAGTTATTCCAATTTCAATGTGTTGGGAGGGAAGTTGGTCCAGATCCCCCCACATTTGAAATATGCATTTTTTCCTAAATGATTGAAATGTGATCGTTTTGTGCTGAAATGTGCTGCAAAAAAATCGTTTCGAGCTGCTATCGTTTTTTAGTTCTTTCAATTTCAATGCGGGGTCCAAGTTAATGCCAGCCCCCCCCCCCACCATTTTAAATTCACGTTTTCTATTATATACTTAAAAGTGCTTGGTTTCGTGCTGAAATGTGCTGCGAAGAAATCGAGTTATTCCTCATTTAATGTGAGGGATGGGGGGGGGGGGGCAGTGAATGCCAACTCCCCCCCATTATATTTTGATGATGTTTTTGCAATATGCTGTTAAAAAATAGTTTTGAACGGCTATTGAAAACCAGCCTTAAAGTGGAACAGTGAGAAATGCATATTTTGTAAATACTGAACAGAACTTAGAAGAGTCTGTTATTGAGTGGAAGTTCCAGGGCAATATCTCTAAAACTGATGGAGCCATGATTGATTTTGCTTCGTTTTCATTTTCACCATTTTTATATATTTCATAATAATATGTGTATATAATTGTTTTTATTGGTCTCTTTTCATTTATTTATTCATGTTACAGACAACTTTCCTCTTAATTAGGTACTAAATTGACTTGAAGCTTGTATAGAACACATAGCAGATGAAATAATAATAAAACAAAACATTCTCTCCTATATTATTGCGTGTTTAACCAAGAATTTTGTTATGCCCCCAAGTCTGGTTTTCACAATTTCCATCACATAGAACTATATTATGTAGGGTCTATATGTAAATCACAGCCCTCTTCATTCAGATCAAAAAACTCTTATCCAATAAAGAAGGCTGTGATGTAAATTCTAAATAGAACTACGCTTGGAAGCATTCCCAAGATTCAATTCCGTTTTTTTTAAGACTCTTGTTGAATTGTATTTTGCCATAAAAAATCATCTCTCATAACTTATGAATACATTCAATGTGATATTGAACTTACCCTAAGCGGAGATCCTCCTGCCAGAAGTAAATGCCATTCTGCATGATCAATTGCTTCCTCGTCCAACAGAATCCGAGCGCACAGAAGAAACGCAAAGTGAAGCTTGTGTTTCTCAAAGAGGCTGCGACACACATTCGTATACAAACTGAACGTGAAATATTCGTTGATATTATTCTTTCGCTCATCAATATCGCCTAAAAAACATCAACATAAAATGAATGGTAGTTCTATCGACACGCGTTAGCGTAGTTTTTCATAAGACTTGCGATCGAGCATCGAACCCCAGAGTACGATCCGCACGTTGATCATTTGGTGATCGCGATCTCTTTGAGACTTTGACTGCGATCTTATTAGACAAGCTTTAGCGAGGATTCGTTTTGACATACGGTACTGAAAAAAATTGTTGATCTTTTTTATGTTTTTCTTTTGATGTTATTTGTCGGTCCTCCACAGGTCAAACGGCTACAGCTATCAACTTCAAACTTTTTTTCATTATGGTTCCTCATCTAACATAAATCTGTATAGTTTCGTGGCATTATCGGGTAGTAACTTTTATTTTTATGAATTTTAGAAATGTTGAAAATACGCATTAGAATAACACAGCGAAAAAAACAAAAATTTACAAAAAAATGAAACTTCGCGTAAAGTTAAATTACATTTGGATACACATTTCTGGAAATTTTCAGCTTGATCGGATAAGCCATTTAGAAGAAAAATCATAAAATGTGCTAAATTGGTACCACTCGAAGCAGTTTTTACCCATTTTTACCCAAACTATTACTATATCCGCTCGTCTAACAACGCATATATGGCGTTTTCCTAGTGTATATTCTACAAGTATTAAAAAACTCGTATCTCACTAGCTGATGTGTCTAGCTTAGTGACTTATTGTATTGAACAATGTAATCTATTTGTTAATTAAATTAAAAATCAATTGCTTGACTTGAACAAAATCATAGAAATCACCAATACTACGTACAACTTGGGACCTGAATTCCAATAGTTCGTCACAGACTCCGTTGGCATAATCGATTGATCAGTCAATGAAATAACACAGGTGACCAAGGAAAATAACAAGTTTATAGAGTTGATTAATTAACTTCTAATGAACTATTTCAATAAACAGTTGAGAAACCTGATCTTTCGTTCTTGCGTGTACGACCTTCCGTTAATAAAGAGAGTAGCAACAAGTTATGTTTGTGAGATGAACCAATTGAAAATATGCTTTGGTTTTATTGGTGGTGGAGCCGTGTTAACGTTTTCTCGACCCGTGCCTTGCGGTTGCGTTCCAGGTCGGTGCTAGCGCGACCGCTGCTCTGCGGGCTGCGTTAAGGGGTTGCTGAGAGGCATTCATTTCACCTCATTTGAATGCTTTGAAGCATGTTTTTACTTGATTGTGATTGCTTTGACTTGTTATTCATGTAGAATAAAGAGAGTATGGAACGAATTATTCTCTGGGAAATACTTATTGCTTGTGAAGTGAATTATGATATTTTAATTGGTAGATTGGAACGACTGAACCATCATAACTTCATAGTAATGAAAAATTATGAATCTGTCAGACGATTTGAATTGATATACTGGATAATAATATCAAAATGGACGAAAGGCTCACTGCGCTCAAGTTTGAGATAGACCTATATCAATTCATGTAAATTTCGTACATTTCCTTATGATTTAATATATGCAACTCTCAAATTTCACGCGTTTTTATAATTTTACAGAAGATTAAAATATACTGAAAGTAATGACATTCAATAAAAAAAAGGTTCATTTTATTGGAGGTGAATACATTCTGAATACAATTATGCACATATAAATATAGGTATACTCATTCTCATCTTTGAATTACACTCCAAAATGGAGTCAAAATAACAACTTGATATTTATTTCAAGTGCTGTAGGCCTACTTTCGGCGTACTATTTCTGATGCAGTTTCTTTTCAAGAACGTATGCCCACTCACAAAATATTTATATCACAATATATTCAAGAATATACTTACATAATATGTTTACAAGAATGAGCCCAACTAAAATTTCCCCAAAGTAAAATTATTTTCAAAATTACTTTTTGACTCTGCTTAAAAAAACGATTGATATACTCCAACTGGCACGTGTCACTTCGAATTAATAAACTGTTGATAGTCAATTATTATGTGCGCTTGCGATTCATTGGACATGGCTTATTTTTATGGTCACAACGTTTGAACAGTAAGCTAATATTATCCTGATTATAATAGAATTAGAAGGAATTGAACACAACATCAAATCAACAGATGGGTGAGCGTAAGCAATGACTTCTATTCTGTCCAAGATATATCTTTCGTTTTTTTTTGTATAGGGCCTATGCCCCACATGTCGGGTTGTTACTTTAGGAAGAAAATGCATAGACCTCCACAAATGGTCTGCTTGATCAACTCGAAACTTTTTGTGGATACGTAGGATTATAAAAGTGACATCTGCGAAGTTTTAGCTATCAATCGGTTGTACCAATTTTCAGAAAAAAAAAATTTTGACAAAATTTGAAAACTTCTATTTTTTTTTCCAAAAGAATTCAAACATTTTCACTGAATATTAACTCAAGAGCGATACATTTTTTCACGAAGTTTGACATAAATTAAACCAGGCGTTCAGAAGAAATAGATTGAGAATATAATTTTCATTGATTAATGCCAACTAGAATATATTTTTAGTTTTACCATTGTCCAAATGTTTATTGTGACGTTGCCTATGAGCAGATGTGATAGATGTGATACGGTCTACATTGTGTGAGTAATGAGTATCACTGAGATTTCAAGCAATCCGATCAATGATTTTGATACTGAAGTGATGTATTTCATTTCCAAATTCAAAGTAGTCAACGAATCATTTTAAATATGAGGTATAAGATATTGGGTATTTCCGTCGCGTCGTTTGAGTTAAATTATTACTTGACGTTTCGGTCTCCATGTTGAGACCTTTCTCAAGAGTTAGTCTGCTTCAGAAGAATAGAACCGTCTCAGAAGAAAGAGACTGACTTACTTACACCTGGACTGGCTACCAAATAATCTGCCCGACAACTCATTTAGTGTGCCTGACAAATGCTAGCAATGGATGGTAATCCACCAAATTGTCTTGTCGATAGGAAAAATTTTGTCGGGAATCTTATCGAGACATTGTAATACCGGCCCTTAGTCAGTCTCTTTCTTCTGAGACGGTTATATTCTTCTGAACCAGACTAACTCTTGAGAAAGGTCTCAACAAAAGGTCTCGACCGAAACGTCGAGTAAGAATTTAACTAAAACGACGCGACGGATAAACCCAATATATTATACCTCATATTCGGGTCGCGAAAGTCTCAAACAACTCATCATTTTAGTTTTTAAATATATTTGAATAATACAGATCATAATAATTGTTAAATGATTTCTCTTTTCATCCAAGCAAAGTCAGCCATTTGCACTTGCGCAGCTGGCACAAACAAGTTTGCCATTATGTTTCCTACACACAAAGAAACGGTCTATATCAAAAAGGAAATCTTACCTGACTTTTCTGTGTTGACCATACTGCCGAGGAAGATGTTGATAAACCACTCTAACGAGTATTGGTACATAGGGTCAATGTTGGCCAGATCCGAAAGGCAGAAGAAGAGGATCTGTGCCCGGTTCGCCACTGGGATGTACAAGGCTCGTGTAGTATCTATGTCTACCTGCGTTCGCTCCGCAGATTCCACTTTTTGCTACAGTATTGAATGGAGATGAAAGCGAATACTAATTAATGTAAACATATATTGGCATTGTATTATACACATAATATTAGGAAAGCGCAGAATTTGCATTGTGAGACCAACTAAAAATTACATTATTCATCACGTTATTTCCCACCCGAATGTTGTGAAAATCACTGAAAATGAGTATGGTGGTACTTTGCATATCAAAGGAAAATTTTAAAGCTTTCGGAAACGTTTAGTTTTCCAAGTATTTTCCCTCCAGGTTATTCTTATGGGGATTTACAAACTTTACGCGTTTTCTTTCGGAAAAACCGTTCCACTGATTCTTTTGAAAAACAATCCCAACTTATTCTGGTATGACAAAGATGAAAAGATAGTTTCAAGTTGATTGATCTTTTCTCATGATCTGTATGCTGTGCACAAAATAAAAAAAAAAAAACTTACACACAGTATGCATTATAACGAAGCCCATTATATGGTTCGGTATGTGAAATGGAAGTCTTCGCTATGATCATCTAATAATTATACTGAGTGCTAAACCGTTCTCCAGGGTATAGCGGAGTGAGTGCATCGTTTCTGCAAATTGATAGATGCACGCCTTTTTTTATACCAGAAGTTTGGTTTAAATTGGATGAGCGAAGCGAAGACTCAATATTATATTACTTTGACAACCTTTCTTTTGTTCGCGCTCCACAGGTCACGCGAAAGCACACACATTTTGATAAGATTTGGCATGCACATATGTGGTCATCCAACACGATGAAGTCCAGTTTTGAGGTGCACACTTTTGAGCAACACAATTTCGAAATTTTCTTAACCCAGAGGAGAAAGTTAGGAAAAATATCTCTGAATATTCAAATATTCGAATTTTCAAGTAATGCAAGCACAAGAATGCCGTTTCAATGAGAAAAATATGAAGTATGTTTTTACACCAATTAATAGAAGACTTTCAAAGCTAGTAAAAGCAATAGGTCAAGTATATTTAATCGTGAAACGATTAATATTAGAAATATACTAGGAAATGCCATATATGCGTTGTTAGACGAGCGATTAGTGATAGTATGGGTAAAAATGGGTAAAAACTGCTTCGAGTGGTACCAATTTGGCACATTTTATGTGTTTTCTTCAAAATGGCTGACCTAATCAAGCTGAATTTTTTTAGAAATGTGTATCAAAATGTAATCCAACTTCACGCAAAATTTCATTTTTTGGATTTTTTTTCCGCTATGTTATTCTGATGGGTATTTTTGAAATTTCTAGAATTCATAAAAAAAAGTTACCCCCCGATAATGCCACAAAACTATACAGATCTAAGTTAGATAAAAAAACACGTTGAAAAAAAGTTTGAAATTGATAGCTGTAGCCGTTTAACCTGTGAAGAACAGACAAAAAAACATGAAACAAACAAAAAAAAAAAACACAAAAAAAAATTATAAAAACGAACACCGGTTTTTTCAATTATGTCAAATTGAATCCTTGCTGAAGCTCGTCTAATAAAACAGAATGGCAGTGGCATAATATTTGCAAAATTGAGGTGTGTAAAGATTTCCATTACATTGCATGCTTATAAATATCCTATATCCCTCAAAGTTTCATGCCATGACCAACCATCCTGACACGTGTTTTTCATGGTTTTCGCTCAGTCGTATAGAAGTGAATACCACGGTTGAAAAAAAACAACGAAATAGCATTTCTTCTCATCTTCCCACCATCTCATTAATCATTCATTGGGTCCTATGAAGTTAGTCAACATTAGTAAGGCCCGGAATAACGTACAGGCTGGCAAGTCTGAAGTCTAGGGGTGGACTTCAGACTTGCCAGCCTTGACTTGCTCCAGGGGGCCTCTTCACGTCTTTAATTGTTCTGTTTTGAATCAAATAAAATCGTATCAAAAAAATGAAACACGAAGTTACATCATAGGTAAAAATACAATCAAAAGTATTTGAAACGTATTCCTATAGTCAGTGACGTACATTCGTGACTTTCCTGTGACGTACCGGTATCAGTGTTTGTGTGCGCCTTTTGGCCGAGAGTGTGTCGTATGGATGGATAGTTACAACTTATATAGATCATATGTAATAATTTATTTTTGAATGTGAAGTAAAACAGAAGTCAAGTATGAGAAAAAATGTATAAATGTATTTCCATAAAAAAAATATGTCTATAATGAAATATACAGTTACGATATACAGTCACGTGTTGTAGACTGTGAGTTAATAATGAAAATGATCCCTCCAGCCCCCGGCGGAAGAAGGTTTGAGGATAGTTTCTTACATAATTGTTTTACTCTCTTCCCAATTCTGCTTGTTGGATGCTCGAAAGCCGGTGGATTTGACTTTCAGGTGTGTCCAAACTTCGATCAAACTTTTGATTCGATTTATAAAACATTATATTACCATTGTATAGTCAAGTTATTTTGAATATAAATCAATGAACTTTCATTGCATTCATGATTTTGAACAAAGTTTTATTGATGCCTGTTGGATTCCCGACGTTACGTGGGTTTGGCTCACAGGGGTGCCCAAACTTTGGTCAAATATTATATTGGATTTATTAAAAAAATCAACATACATGAAGAATGTAATGTTGAGTAATTTTGAGCACAAAACAACATACTTTCACTGGATTGTTCATTTTGAGCAAATTCTATTAGAAAAAAATGTAAAATTGGCCGTCATTTTGAAAATACGTTACAAATGATGAATATGATGAATATATTGTTTCACAGCGAATAACGGCTACTTATTTCTCCGGGCGGGAGTTTTGAAAATGTATTCTCTCAGAGAATATTGTACGTTCTATTCATTTATGCCTGTTGGATTGACAAGACGAAGCTTACTGTTTAATTCTCGATGTACACAGTTACTCATACTGTTTTATCTACTAATGGTCGTTTTCTATTCCAGGGTACTCCAAATACCATCGTTTTAAATTATTTTGTGATACAAAAAGTTCATCTGTTTATATTTTAGTCGTGCTATTGGGTTTGGCATGTGAGGGTGTCCAAATATTGAATGCTGGGCGTAGATTTATGCGAAAATAATACCAAGATGACATTATTACTTATCAGTCCTCAGCTATGGTATCGCATCAGACACCCTGATCAATTGAATCCATCATGGTAAAGAGTAATCGGAAAAAAACGTAGTACACAACTTTATAAGGATTCACTTTCAGAACAAACGCGATGTGAGGAGGAGAGGTCATAATTATAGGCTCCATGTCTATGTGTTATCTGATTTTACATCTATTCATTTTTTGCGAAATGGTAATTTTTTGTCCTACTGAATGTATTCATCCAGTGAAACTGAGGTAGGACCCACCACTATAATTCATGATATGAAATATTTTCACATGCTTCAAGTTCGAACGGTTCATTTTGAGAAATAAAAATTTGACAAAAGAGTTTGAGCCAGGAGGCCGTAGTCATCAAAATTCTACAATCCAACAAGCATAATTCGAAAGATTATCCTAAATCAATTCAGAATACATTGATGAAACTTCCGCTCTCAGAAGAGGTGAGGCAATTTTTGCTCTAAAATGATTTTGTCTCAAATTCGTCTCAAATCGTCTCAAAATCATAAGATTGTCGTCTCAAATTCATAAGATTGTGACGCATTTTTTCAAAATAGGGGTCATTTTGGACTTTTTTCTGAACATCGTTTTTCCGAACATCGTACACTGCATAGCACGTTTTTTTTCGATGAATGAAAACTTTTACCAAAGTTTTGAAAAAACACTGGAAGCCAAACCCACCAAGACATTTCAATCCAACAAGCAAAAATCGGATGAACACTCCATTTTTTCAAATTATACTTCATAAACTTCCGCCTCGATAGGAGTAGAGGCAAGATTGACTCAAAAACAATTTTTCATCAAATTCATGGCTTGTGACGTATTTTCGAAATGGCTGCCAATTCTTCATTTTTTTTCCTGATTTATGTTTATAATTCAAATTCCATGAATTCAGATGGTTTCATGCTGAAAATAAACTACCTATGTACTCCCCAAACCATGTTTTGTTTTACAAAATCAAATTTCTGAACAATTTTGGAAACCCCTGGATGCCCTTTCGGGCATCCAACAAGCAGAAATGGAAAGAGCGTAAAAAAAAGTCACCTTCCTCCAGCCACCGGGGGTAAGGAGGGGTATATATTGGCTCAAGTTCTATTGGGCTCGCATTACAAATATAAAATATGTGAAGTGAAAACTAAGATAGAATATAGTCAATATAGCCTATAGTCGCGAAATCAATAACTTTACAAAATATAATCTAAGAACATGCTTTCTCAAAAAATTCACTGCGGGGTTATGTTGCCCTCCCTCTCATTGGATTTAACGAAATATTGAGCCGTCTGGTATATATTTTTTAAGACTGCACCCCGGGTGAGCCGCACCCTGTCGTGATAATATTGCGTTAATTGGATGAGCGAAGCGAAGACTCAATTTCACTTGACAAGAAAAAAAAAGTACATTTTTTTTGGTACTCTACAGGTCAAACGGAATTCAAATTCAATTAAAACTTGACATGCCCAAGTGTCATCATCTGATTTGCATCCCATTGTCTTTTATGCGCAATCAGTTGTACCACTTCTGAAAAAACTAATTTTCCACTTCCCAAATTCCCCATAAGAATAAGTCAGAGAAGAATTTTCTTACAAAAAATGTCCTTCGAAAAAATACCGAATTACATTTTTATACATCGTTCAAAGCTATTAAGAAAACCAATTAAATCCAAGCAACAAGTGTCACCAATTAATGAAGAACGATTAAAACAAGGCCTTCCTTATTATCAGAGAAATAATTGATAAAGAGTAATGCATATAAAAGGAGGGTATGTAGAAAATATGTATGTATATGTAGATATGTATGTAGAAAATATGTAGAAAAAGTTTCGAGTTGATGGATCTTCTTTCCTGACCTGTATGCCACGTATAAAATTACACACACACACACAAAAAAATATATAATACAAAAAACATAAAAATCAAGCCCAGAATTTTTCGGTACATGGAATGAAAATCTTCACTACGCTCATCTAATAAGTGATACTGGAAAGAAATATGCGTACTTATTCGTTCGATGAGAAAATCATTGATCTACCTTGTGGAGAATAACTATAATAGCGTTGTCGCTTTCATGTATTCACATATTTATTTTCACACAATATATTGTAACCATGGAAATCTTCTCACATCTTTTCAATATAACTGGACAAACGCAGCACATGCGTTGTAAGATGAGCGAGATATCTTAATAAAGTATTATCAAAAACTCCACTCACTTGACTCATATAAAAATACTTTATACAGTAACGATCGAATCTAGAAAGCCGTGAATATCGTCGAAATATTTCTTCTATTATTTGTATCTAGTCGATGAACAAATAATATTTATTGAATTATTCTCTTCGAAACGGCTGGTCCAAATTATATGCGAATATGTAATAATATGTATTATTCATGTTATGGTTACATTCTGTGATTTTTTTTCCTTCAGCATTTAGATGATTTGCTTCTTGTTTAGCTGAAACTAATCGAACTCTTTTTGATTTTACAGAAGGGGAATCTGAATTAGTTTCAGGGTTTAATGTAGATTAAAGAATAGGAGGATTTTTATTAATTTTTTTAGCAATTTTCTTTCCATATATAACATCGAAACTTGATACAAAATCATTGTTCCCCGGCTACGTCCATTTTGAACAGATTCTCAATAGAACTCATCTATAGAAATCAGTTAAAAGCTGAAAATGTGTTCAATTGAGAAAGAGGTCTACGGAGAATCGAGTCAAATAAGAATCGGGTCAAACTGGACGAGCGTTTTGGCGCGCTTTTCCAAATGAGTGATTTTAGGAATGCGTTCTATTAAGAATGGCACGAAACAAGAATCTGTTCAATCGAGACAAGGTTATTTTAGGCATGATTTGATAAAAATGAGTGATATAGAGAATCTGTTCTCTGTAGAATAAGTTCTTTTGAGAATCTGTTCTATTAGGAATCGTGTCAATCTGGACAACCTTCCTGCAACGGCTATTTCAAATGAGTTCTATTAAGAATCGTGTCAAATAGGAAAGAGAGATGTGGAGACATCCCTCTGGCTTCGTCCAGATTGAACAGATTCTCAAAAGAACTCATTTTTTTGTTACCGCCCGTGACCGCGCCCCTCACCAATGAAATCACCTGCCCGCCGGCCATTCTCTTCAAGGGTTTGTCTATTGGCTACAGAATCTTACACCAAAAAGATTTTACAATAATCTAAAACAGCTCTAACCCTTACTCAACCATTCAACTTTACAACCAGTTTTCTATAGAAATATCGGCAGGTATAAATCTATGACTTCTTGAAATTACTTGGGCATTAATCGAAGATGTATTTTTCTGTAAATGAGTAAATTTTCCGATAAAATGTAAATAATTATATTCTACTTGTTTCAAAACATTTCGAATCACAGTCATACGATTAAAATTGGCCGAGATTCAAGTAAGACGGCAAATGTAATAATGAACGGTATAATTCCTATAATCAACAGTTTCTGGGTTGAAAACTTCAATCAAAAAACGTTTTTTTTTCCTACAGTAGAAGTAACAATGATTTAATATAAAATATCAGAGATACGCGAGAAGAATGAAAAAAATATAAAACAGTAAATTTTATTGCGAATCTCATGACAAGGGTTGACATGCACTCCATAACAGCTTCCGCCAATTTTTTCTTCAGGTAGGCCTACCTAGCGGCTCATTCTCCGAGGCGAGCACAACCCTAAAACTAGCTTTCAATGAATAATGACGATATTTATTTGTGCTATTTTAGAGAAAACTGATAATCATCAATCCAATTCTAAAAATTATAATTGATTAATTTGTCCTCCAAGACCCAGCCCTCTGATGAATAATGATTTACATATTCATGCATTATTATAGCTTTCTGTGAATTGACAGACTATTTTTTCAGGGATGGGAAACTAACGAGGCATTCAATGACGATAAGGGAAAAGAAACATACATTTTATATGTATTTAAAATAGAGAAAATATGTGCTCAAAGATCTCATGGATCACGTATCATAATGACAGAATGGATCATATAGATCAATTCACGTTTCATTCGTTTCAAACTTAGTCTGTCGGGTGGATGCCGGTTGAGATGTATATAATACATAGGCCTTCATATATTTTGATTTACAGAAATCCTGACTGAATCACGTAAATGTCACAAGATCACAATTTCGTTTGCGGTCTGTTTTTAAATAAGCCATAACAATTCAGCATTTTTCACCTATAAAAGGCATATCGACAGCTGATATTTTCATTAAACAGTCACATGTGAAGCATGGATATTTTTTCAGAAAATATTCTCAAACTAATAATTGGATGCGCAACTGGTTGTACCACTTCTGAGAAAACTAATGGTAAAGTGTTTAAAATATCCATAAGAATAAGCCAGAGAGGAAAGTTCGTAAAAAAAACCTTCGTAAAAATTCAAATTTTCACCGAATGTTAATTCATTTAATAATTGAACAAATAATTTCAAACTTTCACTCAAATCGATTCATTCGTTTTGATGTAACAAAATATATAATGACATTTTAGTACATCACTCAAAGCTATTGAAAAAACGTTCAAATCCAAGCAACAAGTGTCATCAATTAATGAAAAACGTTTAAATCAATGCCTTCTTTATTTTCTAAAAAGTTCATTAGAATGAGCAATGAATGAAAAAAAGATCGCAGTGACACAATAGTGTTTGGATATCAAGGTGTATATAGTTGCCATTATGGTATATATATATATATATAACTTATATATATATATATATATATATATATATATATATATATATATATATATATATATATATATATATATATATATTTATTTATATGTGTGCAATCAATGTTTACCAATATTTAGGGCCGTTCAAAAGAAACACTTTACTCTTTCTTAAATGCGTATGCAGTCTTGGCAATGAGTGTATCAATAATATTTGTTATTTTATCATTCAGTTATATGGGTCTTATTGCGTATGATAAAACGACGCATTCAAATGGCAATTAACATCTAATAAGAGGAGAGATGGTGAAGATGGTATCTTAGGTAATAAGTGGGAATGATGCGGTCGTGACCTATATTGTAGGACCCATTCTAGCATTAGCGTATAGGATACAGGAGGAATCCACGAAAAACCTCTGAAGATCTACTGTGGTGAAGTCCGATCTATTCCCATCCCTCGAATGGAGCAAGTGCTTTAGCACTGTGCAACATAAGCCATGTGTAACAATAATAAATATATCATAAAATCTACATTACTAATTCCACATAATATGGAACTACGGTCTACGTGTATATTCCATGATAATTGAATAGCACATATCTTATCGCACGTGTAGGCCTATTCAACAAATCCAAGCTGTATTTTATTCTTAAATTGAATCAATTAATTTTTCCAACAAATATAGAGAATGACAATTTAAATAATGATTATAAAGAAAACAAGGGCGAAATAAAGAACTTCTTTGGGTTATAATATTATCGAATGAACATCCACACCTTTGGTATAAGTGAGTGCGTAAACTAATGGGCATTCATTATCTTCGATATTATCGATTTATAAAATGCATTTTCGACTTTCGATTTCCATGTTATTTGAATTTGAATTCCGCGTCAATTCTAAATGGGTTTGGTTGGAGAAAGTTAATGCGAGACCTCTTGTCGTCCTCGCCGTAACCAATCACAGGGTGCGGTAGTAGGGTCTACGTCCGCTAGTAAACGCGCGAGAATCTCGGCAGTTATTCTGTATCGAAACGTGTTACAAAAGTGACAACTGGAATTAGTTTTGATTTTCAAGATAATAATATTCTTATATAAAATTAGTCAAACGCAGCATATGCGTTGTAGGATGATCGTCCATTCGACAGGAAATATATCCCCAAACTTTTGTAGTTTCCCACTAAATGATGTTCAAAATTCAGTTTCAGTTAGGGGGGTCTACAGGCCTACACTCTTCAGTGAAAGCAATTTGACTGAAATTATGTAGAATGATATGAATATAGCCGTTTTATTTTGAAGTACCTTGTAGAGTATCATTATACGATATATATGGATCTACAAGAATTATTAGCCGAAAATACTCAGAACAAATAATTGTTCAATTTTCTTATAGGTGATAATGATAATTAATAACCGCACTTATCTATTTATACTGATAGTATTACAAGTATATAGACATATTGTGAAAGGACCAATTGAAAATTAAAAATAAATTTGAAATTGAAATTGAAAATATAGCATTATTAGTATTGTTTTTACAATAAGGATGAAAGTTAGACTCCGGTTCTAAAAATACAGATCAGAAACTCTGAAGATGTTGAACTTGATAGAACATAAATATCAAGTACGTAAGAAATTGATAAATATATATATACGAACTTCGTACAGAAAAATTGAAATATTCGATATTTTTCACAAGACCTATAGTAATGATTCATTGTGCGTTTATATTACAAAATTTAGAGAGTTCAATGAATAAAAATGTTGCTCACTCAAACATGATTGATAAGAAGTACATTTTACGATGTACACCGGTACGTACCTCTTTTGTGAGGCAATGGGGGTATAGTCGTTGGTTTGGAGTGGAATCATTTTTTAAAAAAATAATCAACATCATCGAAATATAATTATAGTTTCTTCTTATTCGGACAACATACTTGTTATTTTGAAGAAGTACACAATGAACTGTTTGATCGACATTGACTATCGTAGCCCAAACAAGCAGAATGTGATGATCTATCTACAATAAAAACGTCACGTTCAAAGCTGGCTGACTGACAGAATTATCACATTCTGAAAATTATAAAAAGTATGGAAAAATGATTGAGATAAATGCAATCAGAGTAACCTGAAAAAAGTAACCAAAGTTGAGATAGTTTAATTTCCATGAAAATAACTGTCAATGCCATAAGCTGGAAGAAGGATAAGAAACTACAAAGACCCGGTATTTCGAAAAAATAGAGTGAGCGAAATTTCATGAAAATTGGAAGTTTTCCACATAGGCACCATATTATCATGATGAATGCCTAATTATTTTCTTAATTCAATCAATGTTATGACTGTTAATTGATTATCAAACTGAAAATAACAACCGAGTATAACTGTACGGATACGGTAACAATCAACTTTAGTTCAATATTGGCGCATTAAACTCACTGTCACCTCTGAATTGCAAACGATTATCTCACAAAGATTCGAACTCAGGTAAAAAAAATTGCAACAAATTATTATACTCATTATGGGCACAGTAAATTGAAACTTATTTATTGTAACCTTTATTGTAAAATTATAACCAAAAATAATTAAGATGTTCAAATTGTAATTGCCATTCTGTCGAGCGTTTCGATCAAAACTCCTGTCTTGTGCAAATAGCATATTTATGGTGAGTAAATAAAAGTGAGATTTGAATTCTATCATCTCATTTCAGTCATACTTCAACCATTTTCAAAAATTAAAAAAGTTTCTTGATCATTATCTCATTTTCTTCAATTATGTAAAGAGAATAAGATCATTAGTTTAATTAACCAAAAATATAATCATGGGTGTAGCACGTATTCATTTAACAAAGAACAGGTAAAGAACCCTTTCTTGCTCTCGTATAATGGTATAGCACCAAAGTGAGGGTATGTTCTTGAGCTCCTCAACGGGATGCATTTCGTTTGCAACAAGTTTCATGTTTTCACTTATTATTATTTCTTTATTTGTTTTATATCTCAGCCAATTTTAATCGTATAGCTGTGATTCAAAATGTTCCAACACAGATGAAATTCAACTATTCACATTTGAACTTAAAATATACGATTTTGTACAAAATTACATTTTCGATTACGGCTCACGAAGACTGTCAGTAGCTGATTTATACCTGCGGAGATTTCAAAAGAAAACTATTAAGTATCTATATCGGTTGAGGAGGGGTGTGAGGCCAGGCTTTCAAATCTTTACGACCATAGGGGTAGTATTGTTAAGTAGTCAATAGAAGACTTAGGACAAGCGCAAGTATATCATTGGCTGAGGGGGCGGGCAAGAGGCGGTAACAAAAAATGAGTTCAAAAAAGAATCGAGTCTTTTAGGAATCGTGTCAATCTGGACGACAGATACTTCAACGACATTTTGAATGAGTTCTATTAAGAATCGTGTCAATTGAGAAAGGGAGATGTGAGGAATAAGGTCTTTTAGGATTCTGTTCAATTTGGACTCCAGGTTTGAAAATGAGTTCAATTAGGAAAAGGAGATGTACGAAATAGGTGCTTTTAGGAAAGAGGTCACTTAGGAAAGAGTTCAATTAGGACAAGCACCAAAAAGCGCCATTTTGAATGAGAGATTCACGGAATCGGGTCAATTAGGAAAGAGAGATTTTAGGAATCGAGTCAGTTAGGAATGGGAGATTTTAGGAAAAGAGTCTTTTAGGAATGGAAGATTTTAGGATTCGGGTCTTTTCGGAATCGAACATTATAAGAATCTGTTCAAACTGGATGCTCCCGATTAAAGAATAGGAGGATTTTTATTAATTTTTTTAGCAATTTTCTTTCCATATATAACATCGAAACTTGATACAAAATCATTGTTCCCCTATTAAGGCTGAGGATGAAAGTCCTTAGCCGAATATGCATATGCATATGCAAGAATTTTATTTATAATAATATAATTTTGTGTAATTTTTTTAGGAAGTGATATTTATAGATTTGGTTTCTTTATTTTTTTTCTTTTACAACCAAACTTTAAAGTTGACTTTTATTTCTTTCACATTTATTTGAAATAGAGATTTTATTTTTCCAATTTTTTTGGCCAGCCTTTTCTTATGTTTTGTTTTAGAAACTTCGAGATTGTTTATCTCAAAATTGGTTGAACCGAATTGAACCAGAAACTATAGTTCAAGTTGAATAAGTCAGCTGTACAGAGAAAGGTTCATGTTGATCAGTCAAACCGTGCGACCTGTGCAGTGCTTACAAACAAACAAATGAACAAACAAACAAACAAACGAACAAAAACAAAGCTCCATAACTTTGGGATGGCAGTCTTCGCTATCGCTCATCTAATAAACTTGAGAGGATAAAGAGACATTTCAAAGTGTAGCTATTACTCCTGAATGCAGCCCGCAGAGCGTAGTTCGCGACAGCATCAGGTGCAATACAACCCGTAGAATAACAGTCGCGCCAACACTGACTGACTCGGCCCTTCCACTATAATAATGATTGTAAACTACTAGGCAAACGCAGCATATGCGTTGTAAGATGAATGAGATATCATTCGATATAAAGTATAATCGAAAACTCAACATACCTTGAATCATATAAAATAAACTTCATTCGGTTACTATCGAATCTAGGGAGCCGTGAATCCATATCTTCCACATTTGTCTACAATTATTTCTATCTACTTGATGAATAAATAACAATTATAAAACTATCTTCTTGAGAACGGCTTGTCCGAATTGAATACCCATTTTTGATAGTGTGTATCATTATTGTGTTTACATTCAGCGAAAATTTGAATTATTCTATTTCGGAGAGATTTTATTCCAATTTTTTTTTTGCACAGCGTAATCTCAGGGGTTTTTAGAAACTTTGAGATGGTGTTTCTCAAAAATGGTTCAACCGATTAGACCCAAATAAGTTGGATAAGTCTGCGTGTACAGAAAAAGTTTCATGTTTCTAATAAACCGTGCGACCTGTGCAGTGCTTACAAACAAACATAAAAAACAAACACACAGGCAAAAAGCTCCATAAGAATAGAATGGATGTTCTCGCTATCGCTCATCAAAAAAGGAAAACGCAGCATATGCATGTAAGATGAGAGTGATTTTATATGAAAATTAATGTAGTGGAAACCTACATAGGCCTAGCTATACACACCTCGCTTTTGGATACATTTAGCTCACTGTCTTTCTGATGTACATATTCATTTTGATATTTTTCTTTTTTTTTCGGGTGACACCACGGCAGCGTGGTTATTTCATCACCCTTTCGATCTATTTTATCATTTTTTCACTTTTCAAGACACATACTTATGTTAAAAATCGATCACATATTTCATCTAATAATCCGGTTAAATGCGGAAAAGTGACCTCACGTCGAATTTTGGCAATTGAATTGGTTCTTTGGGCCTTCAATAATAAAATGTTGCTGTACAATTCGCAAGGACCAAACCATAGAATCCATGTAAAACTTTTAAAATATGAGTATAATTTAGGCCTATACACCTATATAGGCCTGTTCCGTAGAAATTGGAATGTACTCGAAGATTTTTACGGGGTTTTCAAAATATCGAAATTATTTTTCTCAAAGTTTGGTCACCTGATTGCGCCTCAAAACCATTTGCATGTAAAGATACAGAGAAAAATGATCTCTTTAGACCGGTGGAGCGCGAACCAAAAACAAACAAATCACACGTTTTCATTTTTCTGAGTACGGTTCCGACATTTTCTGAGATCTGAGTCATACCGCTTCAAATTACATCAAATTCTCGTGTGAACATCAAAGAAAAAAGACCGTCTAATATCAAATAATTCTACTAGATTTTTTATAGATATTTTTATATTATATAGATATAGATATTTTTTATTTTTCATATCTGTTTTTACCTTAATCTCTTCACTCTTGATCTTGGAAGCCTCTAGGGTGACAATAAGATCGATGTCGTCAACAGGAGATCCTTGGGAAGCACTGAGCCTGTGCAGGATACGATCCTCGATCTCTTTCAGTTCATGTTTCATCTGCGCACTGCTGATGATGATCGCACTTCGAGCTTCCTCCAAATCAGGACGTTCCTCCATCACAACCAGAGCTAGAAGCTGGTCTTGGAGACCACTGAAACAACACGCTTTTTTTATTTGTACACAAATACACACAAACACACACATACAAACATGTATTCATACATTCAAAGTAATCGTCAAGTCATAAAAGCTTCGACACGACCGGTATCGTATTGGAGCCTAGGAGGATAGATTGGAGCATACTCAAGAAGTTCAATTATACAATCAATACACACACATATATATATATATAATTTCAACAACTTTCTGATTACCCACCAGTAGGTTATTATGATTATACGATTAAAAACTATTCAAAAATCGCGACCTCCCCCGGGACATGAACCTCCCACGGGACATCTCCAGATTGCCGGTTTGACGCGCTACCAATTACGCCAGAGAGGACTGGCGTAATTGGTAGCGCGTCAAACCGGCAATCTGGAGATCCCGGGGGAGGTCGCGATTTTTGAATAGTTTTTAATGTTTAAAGTTTTATATAACTGCATTTGTACTTTCGTTTGACATGTAGAGTGCGAACAGAAAAAAACAGCAACAAGAAACATTCTCTTTTTTTCGAGTACCGGTAGGATGAAATTAAATCTTCGCGTCGCTCATCCAATTACTATCAAATTATACGTGTTCTAGTTTCGCTACCTTGGGACAAGAGTGAAGTTGACCAACAGAACCTTGATAGCCACTTCTGGCGTATAATGTGGATTGGGCAGTTTGGTTGTAATGAATAACCGGAAGTCGTCGCTGTACGGCACTATAGTGTCTCCCAGCTTGATCACAGCTTGGCCACCTTGTTTGAAGACAAGTCGTTGCAGTACTGGGTCTAACGCTGGGTCCAGTTCCGTACCGACGTTCTCAATCAGGCATGGTTTACCGAATCTTACGCATGACTCGATGGTACGAAGAAGATCACGATCAGACAGCTTGGCCACTGCCAGACTCATCTCTTTGCCCTAATAACAGTGTACAATATTTCAAACATGAAACATGACTTATTCAACCGAATTCGAACAAATTTTCAGAATAAATTAAGAAAGGGAATTATTTATTGTCATTAAGTTTTTTTTTGATGTGACACCAATAGCCGTGTAAATTTCAACAACCTCAACCAATAGATGAATTCATTATCAACATCTGTTTTATTTCTTATACCAAGAAAATTCGATTCATATTGGGCCAGATCAAGAGAAATATTCATAAAATCTATACTCAGTCTTCTTTGTGCTCTGTGCCTGTCAGTTCTGAGTTTTTTTATTATACACAACTTATGAAAGTCGAATAAAATGTATATCACTTATATTACTAAATTGTATACAGTTATCAATATTCATAGAGTAATTCATAAATTCCCCGTTTATAGTATATCAAATTGTGTGAAACATATTGATACAAATCGACTGCCGATGTAAGGAGTGGTAATAATAACGTATTCTGAGAGAAGATTTTAACCGAGGTACGCCTACATCTACGAAGCCGTGATATTTATTACTAGGAAAATCCAACATAATATGCGTTGTTGGATTAGCGATAGGAATATTCATGTGAAATATACCGTAATGTAAAGTTATATACCCTGAGTTTCAAACAATTAAGGCAGTGGCTTCCAGTTTCATTCATTGTTCATTTAATCTGGTAATCCTTCGTGATGTGTATTGATATTATGATTTGATTCTCAATACCTACGAAATGCACGAATTTACTAACGGAAGTTACGAACTTTCGTAACGAAGTTACGAAAGGTACTATCCGAAATGAATGTTTATTATTCGGAGAGTTTTATTTCTGGTCAGTATTTCCTAGCATTTGATTTTTTGTTTTCAAGTTACGTTTTTCGCACAGGTCATTTCATAGAGTTTATATTTTCAGATATTTCGTACACTTTGTTTTTCAGAGATTTTTGTTTCGGGCAGTTGATACCCAGCTATGTTTTTCTCCCTGCTGAATAAATGTTGTGAATATGACAATGAAATATTACGCTCAGGTAAACAGTGAAGTGAAAGTTTTTGCTATACACTCATCTAAACATATCGACTCGAATATGTTTAGTTCAACTCTGGGTCGACCCACGTGTAAAAATAAAATGGATGATTAACGCAGCAGGAAAAGCTATAGGCCTAAATATTTTCGCTATACTTTAAAAATGTTCGAACTTGTATTACTATGTATAATCACTAATTTCCAACATAACTACTATTCATATATTAATAATTATACTAGTTAAACTTGTTATGTCACTACTTACCATATTTCTCACCCACTTGTTTGCTTGACCTTGAGGGTCAATAAAGAGAGGCCATCTTCTCGAATAAAACACTAGAACCGCGTTCTCCGTCGACAGAAAGTCCCTGGGCAGACCCTCCAGTTGCCACTTACGAATGAGCACGGGCTCGCCCAAAGTACCCACTGGTCCGCAATTAGGTGTATGTGGCACGTTTTGCTCAACCAACATTGTCAGCCATTTCGTTAGAAGTTTCCGTCGGTATTTGTCAGTAAATGGCGTCAAATATGCAACGGCCCCTAGAATACAATACACCAATACACGGATTTCAGGTAGTTGTTACAGGATTTTTATACATGTTTCATATATAACTTGATTATAGTTATATTAAAGATGCATATTCGTGCTAATTCGGCATTCACAAATCATGACCGGATATGACGTCAGTAAGATCCACCTGTCCGCCATGTTACTTCACTATGATCTGATGTTCATTTACAGTGTCGATGACAGTCGTATATCTCCAAACTTGAAATGTATTCATTATATGATAGAATACTTTCACGGCAATTGTTGAAAAGTCAATAATTGAAGAATGAATTCGTAAAACATACCTTGCATTTTCTTGGGCAAAATCTCTTCATACTGGTACTATAATTATGAAAAACAAATGTAATAATTTAAGAGTGTAGGCCTACGTACCACGTAGATCGCCTAGAAAGCCAACTGGCTCTAGTAGCCTAGTATGGTCGATCCATGTGGATTTGATAATATATTTTCTATACAATTACAGATATAAAGTGCGTTAGCCAATGTAAAGATAATTTCCTCAACAATATGGTGACGCAGCTTTAGCTGCGCGCGCATCAGGTAACGATACACGGTCACCATGACTAGATCTAAAGTGCATATCTCTCTGTCTCTGTGCTTCCAGCTTTTTCCTATACTAGGAAACGAATGTATAACCAACCTGAGCTGATTAATATATCACCAATCACATTGCGCAACGCATCTTCAAACGAGCTCACTGTGAGAATCCACCGCTCTCTCTCGTCGGCTAGTCCCGATACGAGACGCACGGCGCGACCCATTCGATCCTCGCACAGTTTCGCATTGGCCTCCAGTTCGGCTTTGTGCTCTTCAGTGACACGGAGGTCTTCTTGAAGAACAGCCAAACCATCCAAGACCTGGATGGCACAATGGTTTTGAAAACAGCCTCCCATCAATCATTCATTAGATAAGTGTAAATGTATGTTTACTCTTCTGCTTTGTGCTCATGCGCAACATGCTTCGAGCAACTTGCAACGAGCATTGACCAATCAGAGAACGAGCTTCTCCATGTTGAATGAACACTTGCTATGTGTGGTGAGAGATGGACTAGGTTTATCTCTTCTATAGGCCTACCTGCAACGTGCGCTGTCGCCCACAATGCAACGGAAAGTTTTCTTATCTTCACCTATCTGAACTGTTAGGCCCAACTTTTCGACCGCTATACACAAATCGCTCTGCAGGATACATATTATATCAGCTGTCAGCATTGCTATTTTAGTAATTAATGGTCCAAAAAAATTACGACGGTCACAAAGTTTGGTAGAGACATTTGGCGGAAGTTTAAACAATTGTTCGAGGTCAAATGGCCACAAATTGATGGCCACAATATGAAATTCAAATTTTGCGTCGTCACAGGGCCCTTACAGTAAACGAATTTGTGAGCTGGGGGCATGTTGTCTAGCTGTTGCTCGATGCATGTCGCAAGTAAAGAAAGAGTCTCAATGCAAATTGTAGGGTATACCTCTTCTTTTGATACGCGCTATACTATTCGGAAGTTTTTATTTACCAACAAAAAAACTCTTGTGGGTTTATGCCAAGTAATCCAATTCAGAAGTGCATAGTTTTTGAACAATTTTCATTTGGTATTTTTCATTTCAGGTATTTGAATATATCTGAGTCAATACTCACCGCTTGCATCTTCGCCTTCGCAACTGCCAACTGACGCTCAGTGATTTCAAGTGTAGCTCTCGCCTCGGCCAGAGCTGCTTTTTTCGGTGCCACAGCTTTGTTTACGAAGTAATACTTGTACATAGCGTGCACCCACATGCATAGCGATGTGCACGCTTTTGACACCTGCAATCAGAGTCGACAACGTAGACGTATTGCGTGATGAAGGCACTATTCTAATAAATCATTTGAAATACCATTTCCTTTTGGTCATACCAATCGCATAGAGATTAGGATTGGGTTCGATTCCCGCCATGGTCGTCCAGCCTGACGGGATTTTCTCGTGATTTCTTTTTTTTCTTCAGGTTAATACTAGAATGGTTCCTCAACAATAAGCCACGACAGACTCATTTTCCCACCATCCAAAAACACCTTATGGAAAAACCTTACATGACAGCATCCCATATATCATTCACCGATGTCAATATATCTTAGTCATCAGAGCACAGTGCACAGTTGAACCCAATATAAATAAATGAATATATATTCGAAATCTGGAAAAAATTCTTACAAAAGTGATGTTTTGGGCCCTCTTCCGCTTCCGCTGGGGGCCAAATGCCCCCTAGGCGGTTCCTAAGACGTGCATAAGTCTTCCTAAGACCTAAGACGTGCGGTCTATTTTTACTCATTGATCTGCATCGATTCTAATAATCAGAACGTATGTAGATCGACAAGGTAATTCTATTTCGTCACTGGCTCTACGTCTACATACATTTCATGTGGGGTCACCAATGCGCCATAGATTAGAGGTCTTGTTAAATGAAAGGACTGGTAAAATGAGTACCTCTTGTGACTGTAATTGTTAGGTCTACTCACAGTAATAATCTTTGCCGGCTGGAAGAGTGGATTCTCGACGTAGACCTTCAGTTTTGTAATAATTGCTTCTGTTATTGCCTCCTTATCAAAGTTCATCAGTGACATAAGAAAATGATCGGGATTGGTGAGAAGACCTCGTCCCGGTTCCCAGTAGTCATTCAGTTTCTCACCAGGCATTTTACCTGGTACCTATAGTAAGCACGCAGCAAGCATTGAATTTATCACACATATTAGAAACTTTGTTGACCAAACACAAACAGCATATTTTTCTCAATCTAATACAATTTAAAATAGATGAAATCACATTCCGGAAACGGAGTACTCTAATCAATCAAAGTCAAAAAAGGGAGTAACACTATTTGAGAGTAATACAAACGTATGTTTATCCAATTTCAACAATACATTTAATCGAATGTGTTTTTTTATATAAAATTATTTTACTCACATGAGATAAATAAATAAATTCATCAAAACAAAATAAAAACATGAACAAACTTAGATGAGGAAAATTATCTTCAACTTCCGAACCATATCTTAATTGGTATACACAATAATTATTGATATCTTGAAAAACAGAAACAGATTATTTTGATTCAGCAGGAGGAAGTGACGGAAAAAACCTACTAGCCTGATGGCTTAAAATGCACAAATGAGCAAAAATAAATGAAGGCACAGTGATAATTAAATTCATGTATTCTATGTAGGCCTACTTATAAAAATAAAAATATGAAATGCCATAATGTGATAAATTAGAATAAATTAGAAATTAGATAAATTAGATGATACTCTATACTCCATAGTATAGTAATATGTGCTTTGGTCTCTTCTATATGTTTGTATTTTTTATATGGTAACAGTGTTCTAGTGTATTGGCCTAAAGAGATACGAGTTCACTTTTATTGAATTCAAATTTTATATGAACTCTCTCTCTCTCTCTCTCTCTCTCTCTCTCTCTCTCTCTCTCTCTCTCTCTCTCGTTCTATATATATATATATATATTTACATGTGAGTTCTTTCATGTGCCTCGTTCAGTTTTGTTATATTCTTGGGTGAATGAACACGTATCATGAGAATCATAAAAACAAGGCACAACATATTTCCAATAAAATCATCGTAATCATTGTATTGGAAGCTTTTTTTTGTCTTTGTTCTTCTACGATGTAAGTTAGGCCTATGTATATAGATTCATTGAAGAAAGTTCAAGCGAAAGTTCAAAGAATTGTATCCAAGAAGTTCAATTATAAAACTATTCCTATCCCTATAGGTGAAGATAAAAAAAAAATGTAATTGGATGAGCGAAGCGAAGACTCAATTTCACTTGACTCTAGAAAAAGTTTTTTTTTGTTTGTTTTTTTGGTTCGCGCTCTATAGGTCAAACGAAAATTCAAATTCAATTGGAACCTGGCATGCCTCATCCAATCCAATTCACTCATCCAATTAGGCAAATCATATAATGAATGATTTGAGGGATAAATCGGCAATAAAAATAAACAAGTGGAAAAAAGTGGGCAATAAACATTGATATGAATTTACAAATAATTGAATCAAAACAAAATGGCGGAGCAATTTTGAGCAAACTTAAAAATCTATTGTTATGCTTTTTCGGTAAAATTGAATTTCTATGTTTCAATACTTTCGAATCTAACAATTGAAACAAAATAGTTCAACTTTTGCGCTAATTTAAATTAATCACTAATTCAACTTTCATCCGAATGGCATAGTATTTTCGTGTGAGCTGTAAGACATATCGCTGATGTTTTTAAACCGGCATGTGAGGATGAAGATCACTCATAACTCTCAAGAAATATTGAACTCGTTTTCAATAATAAAAAGATTTTAAAAAATGGCGGCTTGGATTCAGGTACATACTATCTTTAGTTTAGTGACTATTACGACCAAGTCACTCCATTTGTAATAGAGGTGTTTTCTCTTTCAATTTTGTATCCATTGAAAAAAATCTACTAGACAAATAACAGATATAAGCCCATATAAATCACAAATTGGTAGATTTTGAACAACTCTTTTTTCCACTTGGACTTACCAAAATGGATTCTGTCCTTGCATTATCAATCATAATTAACAGGAGTGATGTAAAATTCATGCACATATTTGATTACAATTAAACTTATGTATCGATAAATAATATTCGAATTTGTCAACTTTTTCCTTACCTTATTTGGCTTTATGTCTTTAACAATGCAAATGGCCTCCATTACGTATTTCACACCAATTGGAGGACTTTTAAGGGCACGAACTTCTGTTATATCGTTTTTATTGAGAGCTTTAAGACTGTTCTCGGCCGCTAGGAGCAGTGGTAACGCCTCATCTGCAATAATACATTGATAAAGGGGTTAAAAAGAACTATAACACGTCAGTGAACAATGGATGGGATGCTGTGTGATTTTTCCATAGGCCTCCGGCCAGTAGTCATCATTCTCGTTCTGAAATTATTGCTACACCAATCAAGGTCTGGTAGCGTGTTCACTCTCGTAAATATTTCATAGGCGTATATTATATCACATATCAGTATCACTACCATTTGCAATACGATTGAAGACCGTCTCGGGGTGTATAATCGGTCACATACCATATTATCGAAATCCCATTTGTCAGAAAACACAAATCGAAGTTCGAACTGTCGATGAAATGGGATTTTGGAGATATGGGATTCCCAAGATTTGGTCTGTCTGGGAAACGAATTGTCCAAGCGCTATGTCCTCAATAGGCACTGTTCAAAACACCAAGCAAAACGAAGATGGAATCTCACTCAGTTACAGATGAGTTCATTCAGGTGGACAAAATGAAGCCTCCATCATGTGGAATATTACCATATAACAATATGAATGCAAATACAGAATGCCACATGGAGATCTGTCTGAGTCTGACCGCCCTCCCTCCGGAGGGATATTATCTTATACATAAAAAGCTTGTGTCATATGTTAGAGGATGAACTCCTCCGCAAGGGCTCGACCGAGTGTCGTGAAATTCCTCACACACATTCGATAGGGCTGGTAGAAAGTCCTAAAGTATACGAGATCTTCCGCCGAGCTTTCTCCTATGAGCAATATCCAAAAAATTGGCACTTCAAGGACAACACCAGTAATGGCGTTGTTCAATGACATTGCCGGCGTACTCAAGGTCCGCCGCACTCGGCAACACATTTGCGGGGGTATACACGCTAGATAGCGTCTATCTGCCTTCCAGCACCTTATTTTCACATTAACAACCAACATTCACTACAAATCACTTCGATGGCAGAACAACGTTTGCCGAGTCAGCTAGTAATTACTATAATAGCCACATCGATGTAAAAGTGTACTAGTTTTACTTGCCAAGATCTCTTTGCGCGTCTTCGGCGATCGCTTGCGTTTCCATGGACTGACGTGCTGCCTCCGTTTCTTCTTTCTCGACAACGGTGCGTGTTTCTTCGGCTATTACCTGCATCAATAGACGTAACTTATTAATCGGACATATCCACACAAATAGAGATACTCTGATTGGTGAATTCATAATTTCATATTTCCTAATTTTTGGCGAGTCAGCAGCCATTGGTTGTGATGTTATGTGGCGTCAGAAGGCTGGAAAATGAAAGTGGTTAGTTGTAATTTGTAATGAGCTTCCTGGTCTATCTGGATCGGCAATGTTACCCATGATAATTCACTCTTGTTCACTCGATTAAATTATTTTTAATTTTCAATTACATCCTCGAGGTACTGTGAACACATTAACAGAGTCCTTCTGTAAATAATTTTCATTTGTTGGTGACCGATTTTACTGAACGTTTGCTATAGCATTTTCTATTTTGCTCGTGTTTTTACTGTTGATCACATTTAATATTGAAATATATTATTACTCCTCAGTATTGAAATATAGTACGTAAAACCATCAAATAAGTTATCATTGTTGTTACTTATAGTTGGAAAATTTGAAGGAAGTGGAGAATCCCATTGAACACCTATGTACGCTCGAATCACATAACAAAAAAGCACCAGCTATACAAAAAATATACACGCAAATTATTCGATTTTAAAAATGAAAAAATATATTATAAAATATATAATAATGGTACTCTCAACTTTTGACAATTTCAGGATAAACGCAATATACGCAAGCTTTTGGGCCTACAACGTTATCAAGAGGGTGGTTATTTTTAAATATTGAAGCAACATCAGCGATATTAGCGACAACAAAATCATGATCCATTCACTTAATTAGTTTTGCAATAACAATTTCAAGCGCAGAATAATAACACTACCTCATACTACATAACCGAGCTGTTTGATGTGACCGTTTCACGCACCAGAAATAATTACTATGTTGATCCGCGTATTAAGGGGAGTCCACCCACAAAGTTGTATCAAATATTTTATCATTCATTGATGTATTGTTAAAATAGTATACTAAAAATTTGAAATTGAGAAAAAAGTTCAAAATTCCGAGACATTTTTGGAAAACCATTTGAAAAATACGAGAGTCCGTTACATACACGAAAACCATTAGATAGTTGACATCTAGATGAAACTGATACGTTGATAGGGTAAGCCTTCCTCTACCATGTATAAGATATTTTTCTTCAGCATACCTTAAGCCGTTCTGATACAAATAAATAGTTTCGGTTACCTCAATTAACGGGAAAAATGTGCGTGCTTTCCCCGGTCTTGTGTGCAAACGCATGAAGTTGGACTGTTTATTTTTAGCTTAACCGAAAGACAGCTCTTTTACGAATACATCGATACCACACACGATAAAATACCTCAAGAATTAATCAAATGATGTATGTAACGCGGAATGCATGTTTTGTGACCATTTTCAGTGTCAAAACTAAAGCATACATTATCGTAGTGGCTTTCCGGATGAACGTATTGTTGTGAAACTGCTGCACACCATTCAGAGATGTACCTTCTACCATATGGCCGATCCATAATAAACATTCACAATATTTTCAAAAATAATGACCCTGGTGGGAACTTTTCCCCTATGGTGCTGACTGGGGACGCCTTAAATAGTCTTTGTTTTAGAGCCCTCCAGCTCTCTAACAATATTTATCCGGTTATGAATATGAATGATGACAATTGTATTTGTGTCAATAATATGCTATTATTGAACGTATTTATAGAGTATATTGGCCACTGGCAACATTGATGTGGCAACAACGAATAATATATTATAGGCCTATAACGTTCTGCGATTTAGTATAGTGAATTTAAATGGAATAGAATTGAACACTCGTCTAGTATGGTGGCCTCAGAATGTCATTCCACTACAACAAATATGTACTTATCCAGGAGCTAATTTAATGAGATTCTATTTACTCAAAATTAAACGATGGTAGGCGGAGGCCTATATACATTGACTGAAGAGACTGTATATCTTTCGTATATCTGTATATGTCTCTTTAGTCAATGGTATATAGTTCAATGAGGCCAGTCCCCTCTTATACAAACGCTTCATACATTAAAAAAACGATTCGATATCTTATAGACCTAATGCTAGTTCTGATCGTACTACACCAGGGGGCGGCATTCCTGTACATTGTGACTGTGGTGAAATATAAGTGAGTATAGTAGTGACCGTTTGATAAAACTTTCGTATCTTTGATCTCTTATTCAGGATTAATCACGAGAACAAAATGTACGTGATTTTTGTATGTTCAACAAAATTACTATACTATTCACTATATATAGAACAGTACTTTACTACCGAAATATTCATCAATAGAAAATCGAAAGTACGACATTTGAGGCGAGTGGTCACCTACGGCAGTCACAATTTATATATAAGAACGTGGTACCGGTACATGCAGTGTAGTGCTTAACGCACTCACTTCATGTGATCCGGGAGGCGAGGGGATAACGAACCTAGTTCGATCCCCGCCGCCGACCATCTTTACAGAGGTATTTCATGGTTTCCCTCTGTAGTCTAGGCTAATGCCGTGTTGGTTCCTACAATAAGTCGGCCATGACCGCTTCCTTTCCACTACCCAAGAACCTTCATCTCATCATCCCATCAACCTACCCGGCATTAGCCTAGACTACAGAGGGAAACCATGAAAAAACCCTGTAAAGATGGGATCGAACTGGGTTAGAAATTACCCTCGTCTCCCGGATCACATGAAACGAGCGCGTTAACGACTGCACTGCATGTGCCGGTAGCCTATAAGAAGTTAATAGACAAGGATATGACAAGGAAAGGGGAGAAAAACAGAATCTGAATAGCAATTGTCCGTTTCGTGTGATAATCGTTTTTGCATTTGACTTATTTTGAATTTTCTCTTACCGTTTTTACGTTATAACTCTGAACTCTTAATCTCTTAATCTCACAACACTTCAATTTCATGGATTTTTCAGAAACTCGTAGACTATGAGTCAACGATTCAAATCCGGCGGCGGAAGCTCTGTTGCAGAGTTATGTTCAGAATGCAAAATAATTCTGATTTGTTAACCATCTCTCATTTGATCGCTTAGATCGCTGCGTTAATCTAATTAAGCATGTTCTACCTACCGTATCAGCGGCTATCTTCTTGAGCATGATCGCTGCCTCCTCTGCAGCAGCTATCAACGCTGGTTTCATAGCAAGTAGCTCCACCTGGAGCACTTTCACTTCCTCTCCTGTGCTCAACAGCTTATCCAAACCTTGGACCAACGACACACAGTTCAATTATCACCAAATTCTATTCACAATGAAAATTCTATGTATACATAGGCCTATATATATATATATATATATATATATATATATATATATATATATATATATATATATATATATATATATATATACATATATACATTTTCATTATTTTCATTTCATTTTCTTCTCCCCCTCTCACTCGAATTGCAGTTACTGTTGTTTCTATAAGCGCTTGGTAAAGTATTACCTGTTTTCAATCGTTTCACCCCCGCGACTAGATCCCCTTTCTTCTTGTCCATCATACGGGAGTAACTAGCCAACAGCTCCAGGTATGACGTAGGTGTGACGTAGTTGTGGCGTGACAATTCCTGCAACGGGTATTATATTTCTGTGATCGTGAGATTGGTACTGGAGGGATGCTGCTGTGATCTGTTGTACAACTATTCAACGGTATTAGAGCAACCACCCCACCGAACTTGGCAGTTTCATCAGCACTAGTTTATCCTCCATCTACTTTGAAGTCGATTGTATGCGTTACTGTTACGTACTTTCAATTGTAGTTTGATGATGGTAATCTAGTTTATCTCCTTTAGTTATAGCAAAACGGAAGATCAAACAATTATTTTGTACCTCAAAACAAAGCTGTACTGATACTCAATATTGTTTACTTCAAAGTATGATCTCTGATTGAAGAGATTCCTTTTTAGATACGCTTATTGTAAGCGAAGATATAATTGCATATAATTTACAGCAGTAACTTGAGTGGTTCGCTGTCCTTTTCCGTACGAAGAGAGGTCAACGGCGTGAACTATCAACATTATCCCATAGGCATTCATATAATTATTTGTAGAATAAAAATGATGAAAAAAGAGATTGGGTTATTATCGGTTGATAATACTTTTGATCAAAAACAGTTTGGAATTTGTAATAACCAACCCACATAAAAATAACCACAATGGTAATACTTTACAACTTTGTTTTAGGGTGGATTGCAAGAACGAAGTTTAACCCCGGTCTACTTTAGACGCCGTCTAAGTACAAAATAGCATTGCCTCTTCCATGCTATTTTGTACTTAGACGGCGTCTAAAGTAGGCCAGGGTTTAAACTGCGTTCTTGCAATCCACCCTTAGTATTACCGAAATGGAAAGAACAATGAAGTCAATGTTTTTTCAGATTAATTTCCAGTGGCATGCTGCTTTTACTGACTCGCGTTGAGAGCGACGCGTTACAAGCGTCAGACGCGCTGACCAATCAGCTAACGTGTTTCGCGCGAAACACGATACGTGAGTGGTCAGTGCGACTGACGCTTGTAACGCGTCGCTCTCAAAGCGAGCCAGTATAAGCGGCATGATGCTCAAACTAGTAGGACACCTTGGGTGGATTGCAAAGACGAAGTTTAAACCCTGGCCTAGACGCCGTCTATAAGTACAAAATTTCATTGCAGAGGCAATGCAATTTTGTGTTTAGACGGCGTCAAAGGTAGGCCGGGGTTTGAACTTCGTCTTTGCAATCCAACCCTTGAAACAAGTCTTTGTTTCGGCATCACTTTGACTTCGTATCGTCAAAGCATCTTCAATTTTGCTCTCATTATAATTATTCGCAATTCATGCATACAATTCCAAAGCGGCGAACGTTGACAAAACACGCCATTTTGTGTAGTTGCATGCGTCGTCCTTAGGCGAGCGATTATTCCGATTCTCATATCCTTTTAGTTTTATCATCAAACCAACGAACAACTATACCATTTGAAATTGAATCTTCGATTAGGGCCCATACGTTCAACTGATGACTGGAGGTGAACATAACGTTAAAAATGCCGAGATGCTAGAAATTACTTTTGAAACTCTCAGTTCTGAGCTATGTTATATAAGTAACCAAGTAAAGCATAAAATAAAGAAAAAATACGCTTCATCAGACCAAACAGTTTGAACAGTTGATTCCTTCATTTATGTACGCACCTGTAAATATAGCTCACTTGCGTCTACAACGCTTTGATGCATGTATTGACAAGTAAACACTATTCCGTGTAAACATTCGCTGCTCACGTCCAAGTTAGGAATATCATCCAGGAATTGATGCGCAACCGACTAGAACAGAAGATAATGATGTTGATTTACACTTGTTTACACGAAGTGATCGATCAGGACACATTGGAAAGTGGACCTATACTGAAAATAAATCACTTGGATGGCCCAATACGCAATAAAAAGTGGCAGACAATGTATACATAAAGTGCATCGTACAGTCTATAAAAAATTGAGCGGTAAAAATATGTATAGATTTCATGCGTCTATTTGGAATTACATTTTCGGAAAAAAACATTTAAAAAACAGTACATTATGGGTGAACGCAAGTGTATATCGAAGGAAATGTGTGAGCGAATATAAGCGCATAGCAGTAGTTAAATTCGCTCACTGTCACGGCGTAATGGATAAGGATGAAGTGAATAATAGAAACGGGTAGAAATAATAACATGTATATTGTCAGTTTATATCCATTTTCTTCTAGATTCATTCATGTATTCATATTTTACACGAAATACAGCTTGGAGGTATAGGGTCTACAGACATTATAATGTCCAAATGCATAAGCGAAACATAACAGCATTACGCTACGCATATAGGCATATTGATACAGAAAATGTGTTATGGCCCGTTTTCAAAACTCGCGGAATGCGGCTGGCGTTTTTGGTCTGGCCAATGAGAATGCTGTTAAATTCTGCCGCTTGTAGACCTAGCTGTTGCTCACTACCGCTTGAGGTAGAATACATTTAACTTTTTAAAAAAATGCTGCGATCAAATTACTTCACTCACTCGATTATATATATATATATATATATTGCTCACTTGTACTCATATATATATATATATATATACAATATAGGCCTACACATAAAAGTACATATATTTTCATTACATATGCTTATATTGTCATTGCGATAGATGGTAAGTGTTTGAAGTATTATCATAAAGTATTATAATAATCTTCAAATTATTTCGCATTTTTCTGATGTATCAGAGTAAACATTTTTTAATCTGTTAATATTTCAATAGAGAGGCGATTGTTTCAGTTCAATTCAGGTTTTAACTTGTTGTTTTTTTCACCAATATCAACACATTTAAAAAAAAAAAAAAAAGTAATTTGATGACATGGCCATGTGCTGTAATAAGCAAAGCTGAATACATATTCTGCATCATAATGGACTTACAAGATGAATTATTAGCTTCGGTTGACTTCGTAGAATTATCAAAAATCATCAATTGTCAAATGTCAAATTTCTCGATGGCACATACTTTTTTACATCGCTGACAAATTATTCATCATTTTCAAATCGATAAAATATGCTGCATCGATGACAAATAAGAATGAATATTTCTCGAACAGTTTTCTATAAAATAATGACAGCTTTATGTAACTTACGCCCCCCCCCCCCCCCCCCTCTTAATACACAAATCTTCACAAATACTTCTAAAATTGAATCCACGTGCATACTGTGAATACAGCATCAGGCTTCAGCCTGTTACGCAAATCAATAAAAGATCAGTGGTAAAATGTTAAATATATACGCCTACCTGTAGAGCACTATCGGGCCACGCGCTAAACCAGTCAATGGTGCAGCAGTTTACAAGAGCAGGAAACTGACGTAAGCGGGCTCGAAATACTTCACCTATTGGACTGGACAGAAAAAGACATATGTGTCAATTCCAGAAGTTTCGATAATCATTCCAGACTAATGAAAATTAAAGAAATTAAAACGTTTCAACAAAAGAAGAAGAAAGAAGAGGACGAGAGAAATTACGATGGAAATGTATTATTCAGGACGAACAACACCCTTTTTTTAATCTATCCTGACGTTAATGACATGACGTTAATGACAGTGCGTATAATTTGTTTTTCCTTCTGACAAGTTTTGTGGAGCGCGAAGAAAAATAGTAAGTTATTAGATGGGCGTAGCCAAGACTTCCATTTCATATATGGAAAAAAATGTTCTTCTTTTTTATGTTTTTTTTTTGTAATTTTGTACGCGCGACATAACGGTCAGGGAAAATCTCAATCGACTCCAAACGTTTTTGAAAATCGTTTTTTAGAAAAATCTGTGGCACGGTTTTTCCGGAATTTTTTTGGAAAGTATGGAAAATTCCCATAAGAATAACCCGGGGGGGATACTTCAAAAACGAAAAAGTTTTAAAAGCTCTCAAATTCATACAGAATATGAAAATAACTGTCATACACATTTTCAAATATTATTCAAGCAATCTGGAGAACAATACCGAAGAGAGCGCAATAAAAGTATACATTTTATCGAATATGAAATCAATTGCAAAGTGTAAATGCGACAGGTTGCACTAAAATATCAACAAGTTACAGGTAAGGTTTTTAATCCAATGTCCATAGATGTAGAGTGAGCTGAAAGAAAATGTTTCATTCTAGATTTCCATATTTCTAAGCTATTCTCACAACGCACATTCTGCGTTTTCCAAGATAAGACTTTCAAGGAGGGTAAAATTGAGTCTTGGTTTACGCTCAACTAATAATTTATGACACACATTCCTATACTATAATCCATATTTCAATTTGATTGGATTTAAAATAAGCTCATTCCGCAGTATGGCTTTTGATACAGACATATTGTAGTTATATATAGTACTGACACTGTGCCTACTTGTAAACATGTGGCGCTCATATCCGCCTCCTACAAACAGTCATACAAATACATAATATAGATTTTTCGAAAGTATCATGTGAGATATAATCACATGAAACGTGCTTGATGATGTACGGTATGATTGGTACACTTTGTAGGATTTGTAGGATTTAGTAGGATTTGTAATTTGAAAATCTTTCAAATAGTGACTAGATGAAGCATGATTCCACACAATTCACACAATAATTTCATATTTCACAATAGGGAGCATACAAACGTAGAGAGTACTAACCTCATAGCAAGAACGACATGAAGATTGGTGCGTACCATTTTCAGATAGGCACCAAACAGGTTGGATTTTGTCGCTGTCAAGCCCATCTCTTGTACCTGTCGACAGGAGAATAAACAGAGACAAAATAACGATGGATAATAATGATGATAAAATGTATAATTCAATTAAAAATATAGAGATGACACTATAAATATTCTGTTAATAACTGAGCTTCAGATTTAACAGAGCTTTATGTGTAGCTTAAAAACATATAATGATGCTGAATACTCGAAATAACTCGCTGAGTACTACTCTTCAATAGGATTACGAATTCGACAGTGTTTCAATTCTTACCGTTCCTCGCATCGATTGGTATATCCTATCTAACTCGTCCACTTGGTATATATTCGGGACATCGCCGCTGTTTAGAATGTTGTTCAAGTCTTCCAAGAACGACTCGTTCTTGATCTGCGTGTCCGAGAAGAGAAACACCGTCTCCCGGTTCTGAAGTCCTGCCTTCAGCATCAACGTCTTGATGTCTTCCCGCCATTCGGACAATCCGTAGCTCTTGCTCAGTTCGATCGAGAAACACACAAACTCGGACAAGTGGGTTGCGAGTCGCGTCAAACTCTGGCGACCTAAAACGCGTGGTATGTGGATCGTTTGAAACAAATACCAATTTTTGGTGATAGCTTTGTAACGGTATGAGCTTGTCAAAACACAGTTGTTGTTTTTTTAATCGGAAAACACAGACACGTGCAATAAAGTTGTAATAATAATAATAATTTTATTCATTGGCATTGTACGTATAGGAGCAAACGTATGCAAATAATTCCACCACAAACTAGCAAATGAAATAAACAATACTCTGGCCCACAAAACTACCGAAATGTATGATTAATTATGAATTTGAAATAATTATTAAAACAATTTTGTTATCTCCTGACACTTGACGCAACATTCAAGCATAGGCTAGTGAAACCTTTGTGAATGTGTTTTCTGCCAAGTGCTAATATCTTGGACCAAAGCATAATCTTTGGTCTATACTAATACTGAATTTTTTGGAATAGGTCTACTGACTCTGAAGTAGGACAATAGCTTTCTACGAGCAATAACTTGCTCCCCCTCCACACATTGATTCAAATTGAAATAACTAAAAAACGGTAGCATTACAACCCGATTTTTCAACAGCACATCTCATCACAAAATGAGCACATTAAGATAAATCATTGAAAAGTATACGTTTCAAATGTGGAGGGGCTGACAATTGACTTGACCCCCCACACTAAATGTGGAATAGCTTGGAAACGGTAGAAGTGCAAAACGATTTCTATACAGTACATTTCATCACAAAACGAGCACATTTTGGCAACGTCATGAAAAGTATACATTACAAATGTGGGGGTGCTGCCCATTTACTTGGCATTAACTTGCCCCCCCCCCCTACATTAAAACGAGAATAACTAAAAAACGGTAAAAGCACAAAACGAATTTTTGGCAGCACATTTCAGCACAAAACGAGCACATTTCAATGCCTTCAGAGAAAATTCGAATGTTGGTGCACCTCTAGTGGTTGGTTATCGAAACAGCATCGACTTTACCTGAACCTCCCATGCCCAACAGCAGTGCGTTGCCGAGTGGTTGGCGGATGATACGAGCGATGCGGCACACGTGGCAGATAGCATCAAGGAAGAGGACAAGCTTCATAGGTGCTGTCGTCTGGCCGTTGTACTCGTCCAAGTATTCACCCAGCACTTCTGAGAGCTTTTGAAAAATGTATTCATCATATGAACAGTAGAGGTGATTTTGTAGTTTCAATATGTGAAATTGTGATACGCCCCTAATACTCTGTTGAAAATGAATTTTGTGATAATTCGAAATGTTGATAATATATACTTACTAACATGGATACCGAAGATGATTCTGAGCTTTTATATATAATATATATAGGTAGTACAATTTCTGCGGTAATGCCACGCTCTTCACATTCTTCATGTCGACGTTTCAGCGGAATCAGCGGAAATTGGCGGAGCAAATTCCGCCGAAACGTCGACATGAAGAATGTGAAGAGCTTGGCATTACCGCAGAAATTGTACTACCCACTACCATAGGCCACGAGAACCTACGTAAGCACACACATGTATATATATATATATATATATATATATATATATATATATATATATATATATATATATATATATATATATATATATATATATATATATATATATATATATATATATATATATATATATATATATATATATATATATATATATATATTCAAGAGAAACGTCGACATAAAGAATGTGAAGAGCTTGGCATTACCGCAGAAATTGTACTACCCACTACCATAGGCCACGAGAACCTACGTAAGCACACATATGTATATATATATATATATATATATATATATATATATATATATATATATATAAATATTCGATACTCCTAAATAATGAACAAACAAATCCGAGAAAAATGATTTATAGCGCTGACACAATTATTCCCAAGCCTGATGTTGATATAATTCTTACCTTGTTCATGTCGGTAATCACTTCATACAATCGTACGTCAACGTTCGAATCCAGAAAGTCACCAAATAGAATCGTACTATCACCGAGCACTTTGCCAGTGTCCGCCTTGAAGTCATCTTTGATTTTCAGACGTAGAAGTTGGTCGAACCAGTTGCGATCACTTTCGTTGACTAGACGATCTTGAAATACTCGACAACACTCGTGGTACCACAAGCAAAGAACTTGTTCCATTTCCTGGCGAGAAAGATAGGGGAAGGTTGCCTAATGTGAACCAGTTTTGACATTTTGGGATTTTTGGACTGATATTGGATGTTACAGGAAAACCAAACAGCAAGATGAAACATACATCCTGGAAAAATATATTTTTATATGTAGGAAAGTATACTTTTATTTCAAGTATTAATTAAAAAATAATTGGTCAACTACTGTAATTAGTCCAGATTAGGAAACTGGGTCATATGAAAGATATGAGATATCAAACTAATTTACATAGACTTTCTAGGACCTATAGTATGGTACATAAAAACTATTCAGCATATATACGAAGCGCGTCCACAAAGTAAGTTTCTCTTACTCGAAGCGACTACGCGCACAAGATGAGCAATGACTTAGCATGGCGCATGGACCAACGGTACTTCCCGCACTCTAACAGTAGCATCTTTGATAGCATAGCTGCAGCTGTTGAAGATAGAGGTACGCTATCGGTGATTCTAAAAACTTCATCACTGACTACACTTCACAGTCGGCAGGAGTTGGAATAATAGCGTAGATCGAAATTCATCGTCACCTGTGCGGGTCAGCTAGCAGATCATCGTCGCTGGTGCACACAATTTTCAGCTGGTCGACAAAGTGTGCATGATGAGAAGCTGTAATGGATGGTCTCCCACTGCGCTTCTCATCATAGACATTTTGCCAAGCCGACCTTCATGTTCAAAAAGTGAGCTCAGTTTATTCTGTACACAGTTCTATTGATCAACGTCGTTGCTTCGCGATGTTAGTAGCATGAACGTCTGAAGTATAAATAGCAAACTGACGCACAACAATAAGACTCCATAGATATACACCTAAAAAGTATCCAAGATCGAATTACTGTCATCACAATAGAATCAGATCAGAAACATTTGGGCGTCGGCTGAGCGAACCGATCGAGTGGTGAGTGCCGGTTGTGGAAAGCAAAGTAATAGGAGATGAACTTCTATGGGCTTCATCATTTCAATCAGGTCAATTATCTCTATTCGAACGATGACAACACAACCTTCCAAAATCTGTGGTTGACGTTCATAGTTGGTTGTACTAAGTGATAAATGAATAATAATTAATTAATTACGGTTACGAAAATAGCATTCGTAAACATTGATCATAGATAACCGATTGATTCCTAATTAGCTCAATTCACTAATAATCAGTTGTTGAAATTGGCCCTTGCTAAAATGTATTTCACACAGCTTTAGTTGACCGCATGCCAAACACTCAGTGTCCGCCTGAAATACCCCGTGTGAAAGCGTCAAGGTGAAGACTGCAAGACTGAATCTCGTAGGATTGCAGACAGACAAAGGTTCTTTTCAATCGATCAATATCCTGTTGATTTCAATGTTAGATCCTGCATGATTGACTAACAGGGGAAGAGTACCGCGGTGAGACATTGCCACTGAGTATACTAGAACGACGATATCCAAACTTGAACAATTTGAGAAGTTATTGCTGTGTCCAACATAAAAACAGGGACTTTAGGATGTAATAATTTATATTTATCAACAGATGATAAAATCAATTTGATAAAGTTGATAAATAAAAATACTTGACTTTCCAACAGTGCACTGTTGCGATACCATCTGTGAATGAATTGTGACCCAACACTGGCGATGGACCATTTAATTATCTGTACGATTGGCATTTCTATTTGCCGTATGAACAGGCCACTATGAATGCTAAAACTGCTCAAGTTATTTGTACTTACCAGCATGCTCTCGGGGTCCACCATTAAAATGCCCTGGAACACTTTACTCAGATCCCTCAAGTTGAATGTGTAGTGCGTCTTCGCAGGAGTAGGTAGAAGTTCCGCCAAAATCGTTGTGTAAACTGAGAGAGTGGAACTGACGACAAGATCCTGCAACTGTGCTAGTGTGGGTGTACGGCTTAACCACGAGCCAAGAATAATACCAAATATACGGTTCTGAAACAGAATACAAAAATCCTTACATTGATCCTGAATGTACATACACTACAAGGAAACGCTTTTACGCATAGGAAAGCGGCGAGAAATGTGCTTGGAAAATTATAAACAAGAATGTATGTGCAAAAAACAATAATAATATGAGTAATGGTGTTAAAGTAATTTATAATGGGACAGTTGTTTCGCATAAAGAAGATGTAGCAAATATATTTAATGAATATTTCTGTGATGTTGCTCAGAATATTGTCGATGAAAGAAATAATAATGTAATAAAGAGGCCTGGTGTTGATTCTCTCAATCATATACAAACAGTTCAAGGAAAAATATTATTTTCTTGTCACATATCGGTATGAAGGAGTTTCACAATATTATGGACAAGGTGACTGGTGACAATTAACGTTCAGCCGGTTTTGATGGCGTTCCCTCTTTTACATTGAAACATGTGGCGCATTTTATTGCACACACATTCATATTTGTCAATACATCTTTCAAACAGGGAGCTTTTCCTCAGTGTTTGAAGAAGGGTGTTTTGTTATCCTTCGTATAAGAATGGAGGCAATCAAATGACAAAAAACTATAAACCCATAACTAGGCCTATACTTTCTGTATTTTCCAAGATCCTTGAAAATGCATTTTTCACGAAAATAGGAAATGTTTAGAAAGGTTTTCTCTAGTTACTGGTTGTCAACATGAAAATAGGAAAAATAGGTCTACAGTGACTGCCATTTCTAGCTTCATTAATGAGATTCTAAATGGATTGTATAATAAAAACAGAGTCATAGGTATATTTTATGATTTTTCCACAACGTTTGACATGGTAAATTATCCTCTTCTTTTTTAAATAAACTTGAATATTTGGGAACAGACAGAATCGGCCACACATGGATACATTCCATTTTGACTGACAGGAAGCAAGAAGTCGGAATCATAAACACAGCTGGGTCAAAGTACTCTCATGAGGTTACAATCAATATAGGTGTCTCTCAGGGGTCTACGTTGGCACCCATTATGTTTGTGATATTCACCAACGATCTGCCTTCTCCTATCAAAAATTGTACATTGACATTTTTTGCCGTCAACACCGCACATTTTCTGTGTGGTTGAAATGATGAAGCGCTTGACTTGGGAAAAAAATATGTCGAGAAACTTGAGAAATGGTGTTTTACAAATGATACTTTAAATTCTTGGGTTTTATCGAAAATGTGTACGATGGCTGTTACTACATTCAGTAGAAAATTTAGAGCTGTTGGAAATTTCTGTTTTTTCAGGTATTCCGCCTCCGGCTAATTCTTATAGGGATTTTCCATACTTTGCAAATTTTTCTGAAAAAAACGTTCAAACGATTTTTCTGAAAAACAATCCCAACCTATTCTAGTATAACACCAATTTTAAAAAAAAGTTTCGAGTTGACTGATCCTTTTTCCTGACCTGTATGCCGCGTACAAAATTACACACAAAAAAAAAACATAAAAAGGAAGCCCAAATTTTTTCAGTATACGAAATGAAAATCATCGCTACGCTCATGTAATTATCACTCAAACTTGGAGTAGGCGGGCCATCATTTGAGACTGAAATGAAACAGTACCTCCTAAATATGTGTTTTTAATATTGTAAGAGAATTCTTGACTGCCTGACGGACTGTATATTCTATATTTTCCCTCGTGTATTTTGAGCTGTATCCCCTACAGAAATGAGAAACCCATATTAGCTGAATATTAGGTAAATAACTCAATATGTTTCTCAACATTTGAAGTCAACTTTGACAGAAGGTAATTACTGCCACAGGCATATATTTGCCAATAATAGGTGCATGAGAATCAGGTACACGTCCGTTTTCTATGATGCTGATATTAGTTTCATATTAGGTTAATATCATCGTCACCACTACGTTGTTACTTGCTTATTGTAGGCAAGTTATAATGGGTGTGTATACCTGCAAACAATTGATCTTGCTTTCAGACCCCTAATTTAGAATCCGTATTAGGCTAATAGAGTAATAAGTAAATATTAGGTACATATTATGTTCATCATCATTTGGCTGTTATAGACAGGGGATGGGGTGATTTATACTCAGTCTAGATTACATTACATACCGTTTTCATACCTGCCAATAGTACCACCTGCGGTCTTGTACCGATACAGGTCTTGGTTTTCATGTTGGTGGTTCTAGATTCAGCTGACTTGGAATTTAGTTTTTCAAGAGTTGGTTTACTGTTGTTTTCAAATTGATGGTCGCCAATGTTTACAAAATGTGGATTTTTGCTGTCAGTCTGTGACTATTTTATATTCTTTGGCTCATATATTTCAATATGTATTGCATGTACTGGATTTTCTATTTTGACGAATGTATTTCATTCTGATCTATCTTAGAAAATTACGTGTTCAATCAAGATCAATAAAAAAAAAAAAATTAAAAGTAAATGTGAAATGAAATGTAAATGCAATATATCACAGAAAAAACAGACTTCCAATCAGAGCCATATTAACGTAATTATTTCCCACCCCCAAGAACGACTCGTCCCCATCGCCATCACACGGAGGTGAAATCTAAAGGCATTATTCAATTTTTAGAATTGGATTTCTTTCTTGCATGCATCCTATTTTTCTTGCTACCATCACAAAACCCCAGAAACTTTTCTTATTTCGATCCAAGCAGCACAGCTGTTTGAGAGCTAACAATTGAGTCGGTGGAGTTATTATCCGAGACTTCTTTACCTTGCTTGAGTTCTCCAGCTCGGTGAAGGCTATGTAATGGAAATGTCGCAGTAGACGGAGAGTAACTGGATTCCTACCTCCCCCCGGAGGACCCATCGCTCCAACGAAGATCACATCCACTATATGACGGAATTCTCCGATCGCCTTACGATCGTACCAACCTAAAAACAAACATACACTATCTGTATAGTATATATATATATGACTTGCGAAAAAAAAACAGGTTTATGAAATAATGATAAAAATATCAACGACAGCTTGATTATTTTGTCAACCTCTTTTCATTTTTTATGATGAATAATTATGTGATCATATTAAAAAGAATCCATCATATTTTATCCAATAAATCAGTTGAATAAGGAAATTCTAGTAATTTATAAATCCGTTTGAGTCATCGTTTGTGGTCATCATATTGTCATCTGACAATACTTTATATTTTGATCAATTTTTAAAAAACGGTGTATGGACAACCTGTGGTCTGATTGTTGAGTATTTATCACAATCAATAGGAATGTGTTTGATAGTGATAATTTTATGGCATTCATCGCATCGCGGTTGAATCTGTTCAAATGTGAATGAATAAGTTTGAGTTAGAAGTGTGTGATGTTTCGTAAACATGTCACAACCACTTCTTTTCTTCTCGAACTGCGAATAGAGGAATCCCAAGTTTCAATTATTAGATGGTTTGACTTCTCAATGTTATTCATTCATTACAGAACACCATTTGCACTGCCATTTGCGTTTACATATTTTTTTAAAATGGAGCTCTACATCCATACACAGAATTTCTCTCTAACAACGTAATTTCTCTCTGTGGTTTCTTTAGCTGCTTCATCGGCATGCTCATTTCCTTAAATTCCGACAATGGAAGAACGCAATTGAAGAGGCAATGAAAGAAATTGAGTAGATCGATGCTCAAATGCAGCGCGTGGTGAACGTTACCTTCGAATAATTTGTTCGAGTTTTGAAGTTCTCAATGCACTGAAAGGTAAATTGTAATCAAGATTTTATTTGATGTTGAATTTTGAATTCATTTTTTTCCGTGTTTATATTATGAATTCTAGTGGATTCTGAATAATTGTGTGTGAAAAATTGCATCCGAAAAATATGAACCAATAGCTTCAGCAATTCCATTTGACATTTGACGTATTGCCCTTTTCGTGTAATCCTGAGATAATAATTGTAGATTTGTATTTTCCGTCGATCTCTTAGACTCTGTTCTTAACTTTTATTGGTGGAGTATTCATATTTATCGACGATATGCGGTTGTTTCATCAAGTCTTTTCCGACGACTTGTTAATGGATTCTTTCTGCTTTGGCTTCGAAATTGCGAAAGACCATAGGTTTAGATTGGTGAGATATATATTGAAAAGTTTGAGACCTTTTTTTTTCGAATGTACACTCCTTCGCTCCATCACGGAACGGATCAAGATGGTTTTTGGTACCGTATGTTTCTGGAATACTTGCTGTCGCAGCTCTTATTAACTATCAGTTGTTTATTATGTTATAATTTGTGAATAAAATTGATCTTCAGAATCTCCAAAGTCGACAAGGCTTGTGAAGAGTGACCGAAAATACACGATGTAAATTCCATAGCTCACATCGTGATGTTTGTTCAATGTTAATGAATGGATTTAAAATAAAAAGAACGTTATCACTTTCACACAAATCGTCGTTAACTGCAACGGTAAGGATTGTTGCAATTATGAAGTACACACACAGAGATCTACACTATTATTCAATAATTTTGAATTATTGTCATAGAATTGTTCGAATAGTTTGCCTCAGTTATCTGTATCCCCCACAGTTGGTTGTGGGCGTTGAAGTCACCTAAAAGGACGTATAGGGACGTGGGAGTTGTGGCACAAGGTTTTACACATTCTGTGCATGGCGTTCACATTCTGTGGAAAGTTTGGTAAACAGATGTTTCAGAATGTTATTGGTGGTGGCAAAGTAAAACGTATTACATTGCCTGCAATTGTTTTATTAGTAGACTAGACTGTGCAGTGGCTACTCCGCCGCTTGCCTTCTGTTTCCAGTTATAATCAAATCTATAGGAGGTATAAGAACGTAACGATGGTGTTACAATTGGTTTGAAATGTGTTTCTTGTAAAGAGAAACACATTGGCTTGGAGATGGACACTGAAAGCTTCATTTTAGAGAAAACTAGAAATCATCATCTCAATCCCAAAAATTATAATTCACATCACTTACTACAATATTTACTACATATATTATCAGACTGTCCATATGTTATTAAAATATTAAAGAATATATTTGTGTGATGGACGATCGCAACATATGCGTTGTTGGATGAGCGATATATGGCATATTTATATGAAATATGATAAGAAGCTTTTTTTTAATGCTGCTTAACGACTCCACCAACAGCTATAGGTTATACGGGGGTACGAACGAGCGGGTAATAATGAAACGATGAAGTGACGATAGGTTTACAAAAACCCTTGCCTTATGCGGGACACGAACCCACGCCCTACGATGACTAGAGTTTCTACCTCTAGCGATAGTTGACTGAGCCACCGGGGCGGCTATATATATGCACATTGAATTCAAAACAAATGTCAGTGCCTTTCTGTTTTATTCATTACTCATTTGAATGGTTCTAAAATGTAATTGGTTGAAGCTGTTGCTTATGTTGTACTTGGGTCAGAACGGATAATCCGATTTATATGAAACTTGCGAATAATGTGTATCATTATTATAATACAATTCTTGAAAATTTGAATTCGTTCGAAGGACAATTTTTCCGAATTTTCTTCTCTGGGTTATTATTATAAGGATTTAGAAACTTCGAAATGGGTTATTTCAGACGTGGTGCAATCGATTGCATCTCAAAACTATAACGGTATCGAAATAGATGGTGACATGCTAAGTGTACTGCTATACTGCTATGTACTGCTTTGGACATGCTATGCTAAGTGTATGCTAAGTTTCAACTGAATTTGTACTCTTGTTCAACCTGTGGAGCGCGAAAAAAAATGTTCGTTTTTTTCAAGTACGGTGAAATTGAGTCTTTGCTCCGCTCATCCAATTGACTCATTCAAGAAACCGTAAATAGTAAATTAATACATTTTGGGGAATAGAACACTTCAATCATTTGTGTTGGAAAAAAAATCGGTCTTCTTTTTATCGGATTAGTTGTTTCTTTTCTTGTAGGCCTACAACTTCTCTTCTTCTAATGACGCTCATGATTTCTATATTCCTATCATCACATAATTGCACAAATGATAATTTACAGAGTATATTACGTGACTGTTTAGAATAATATTTTCAAGTAAATTTATCTACAATCTCACGTATTACTACATATCAGTATAGGCCACAACTAACTTTTTTCAAACGTGAATATTTTAAAAACAAATATGAGCATACATATTATTTATTTGCAAGCTATGATAAGCTATTTCTGGTACTGTATTGTTATAGCAGTCATCAGTGAAATAATTTTCACTCCAACGTTAACAACATTTGTTTGAAAATATTGTGACTACAATGAAGTACTTCATGCTTATTCCCCTTCTTTGTTATGTGTTCACTTCAACAAGGGCTGTTGCATTAAGCAAAGGTGAGTATAGGCCCTACTTATGTAGAAAAATCGGTAACCCTATTCCGATTTTGGATATTTTTAGGAGCTGGTTGTACAGAATGATGATTGGTGAATAAGGCAGTAATTAGTGTATTAACTTGCTATCACCCTTGGTATTTTCGTACCCAACCAATTATCAACTAATATCAACTGATTATTTGATACAAAAATGTCTAGAAATAGTATACAAACTCATTTTACTCTGCACATTTTTTGTATTATTAAACATATTGTGTATGATTCTATATCGTAATTATCTCTCACTCTCTAGTGCCCATAATCTTCCATTTTAAAGTACGGCGAGAAATTTAATTGCAAATATTTTTTTTCGATTCATGCAGATTACCCTCCCAAGCGAAGTCCCACTAGGACGGAGACTCGTACGACTACTAATGTTCGTGGTAACAATTACATGAGAATCGTGGGTGGATTGGAAGCAGACATCACTGTTTTTCCGTATCTAGTAAGTGAAGCCGAAAATTGAGAAAATCGTTCTTAGATGAGCGCAGCGAAGACTTCCATTTCACATACAGAAAACAAATGGACTTCGTTTTTTTTCTGTAATTTTGTGCGCGGCATGCAGGTCAGGAAAATTGTCCAATCGACTGCAAATGTTTTTAAATATCACACCAGAATAGGTAGGATTGTTTTTCAGAGAAATCGGTTGGACGGGTTTTCCGGAAAAAGTTTGGAAAGTTTAGAAAATCCCCATAAGAATAACCCAGGGGGAAATTACTTGAAAACGAAATTTTTTCAAAAGGTTCCAAATTCACACAGAATATGAAAACAACTATCATACACATTTTCAATAATTTTTACAACAATCGGATGAGATATAACGAAGAAAACGCAATAAAAAAACATATAGGTAATAATTTTAGAATATTTCACACAGAAAATTAGAGAAATTCCTTAACAAATATATAAAATCATCCAAAAACTCTATAGTACGTGTACTGGATCTATTCTTCCTGGAGCCATTTTGCTTTTCAGAGAGCAATTTCTCTTTTATAAGAAAATTGTCAATCTTACGATTATTATTGATTCTCATATTTTTGAGAAAGCAGGTAATAGAGAGATTGGACGATAGTTTCCAATTTCGTCTCTTTTCCCTTTCTTAAAGATTAGAATAATTTCAGTTCTCTTGAGTTTGTTCGCAAATATTTCGGAAATAGGTACCAAGGTGTGAAAAACGAAAAGTGCTGCCAAGTAACGTGTACACGTAACGTGGCAATAAGCACTTCCATGAATATTTATGTATGTGTGTGAATTCTCATTTTCGGGAATACCATGATGTGATACAATTGAAAAAACAATTAATTATGTTTTCTCTACGTGTCAGCTTTGTTTGATCATGCTATTCTCAAGGGATTCTTTAATGATTTTAATCTAGAAAATGATAAATATGCCCTATAGGGCTGTATACCTTGTTTATATACCAATTGATATACCTTTTTGTATTGGTCTTTTTGAAGCGGATCTTATAGCTTTTATTTGAAAGGTTTTGATTTGTTTCAACATAATTCTAAAGAATACTTTCAGAATTTGTCATTATTTTGATGTTGAAAACTATAAAATATAAACTTTAACATATAAACATATATTCCTAGGTTTCTGTTCAGTTACGACACAAGCACGTCTGCGGTGCCGCAATAATACATCCTCGTTATTGCCTTACGGCGGCTCACTGCAACGTCGCGAAGGCGGATAAAATGACCATACTCGTCGGTAACGCAACGCTCGGTGCCGGTACTTTGTACTCGATCATGTCCCTGACGTCACATCCGGGGTACAAGCAAGGCTCAACTGCACACGATATTTGTGTTATCACGGTAAGCGCGAACTATTCGTTAGACTGGAAGTAGGTTTTAGATTAGTTTCAGTTTAGAGATTTAGGTTGGTCAGTAGGTTTTGCACCTTTTGTATCAAGTAGTTATCAGGGTATATGTTTGTAATAGCTTGTAGAGTACTAAGCGAATCTGAACAGATGAAGAATGCTTTCACTTGACGGCTAGACATATGTTCCAAAAATGTAATTATAGCTAAGATATCGGATTTGAAAACACTACACATTGAATTCAGTTTAAAACAGCATTGGACAGCATATACCAAAACGCACTTCCTACGGAGTCGTTCAGTTTTGATCCATCCGTGAAGTAATGAACTCGAGAATGCATTCGATGATTCGAGAATGTAACTGATGGTCGAGTGAATGAGTTGGAAGAGAGACATCTTTTCTTGGCCTCATTATAAGATATATGTTCTTTGACTATAATTTCCTGGATCATCTTCGCCTTCTTCCAAATGTCACAAGTCTTAGAGGAGGCAGCATGAGGTCCATTGCAGTTGACACAGAATAGAGGTGCATCACATGCTTCTTCTCCGTCCGACTCAAGACCACAAGAAACGCAAATGTTTTTATCATTACAGTACTTTTCCAAGTGGCCAAAGTACTGGCATCTAAAACATCGCCTAGGATGCGGGATGTATTCCCTCACGTTGAGCTTGTGGAATCCAACATAAACATTTTCGGGTAATTTTGTAGTGGTGAAGGTCAGAATTAAGGTGGGTGTTGGTTGTATCAATTGCCAGATTTTCGCGACTGAATTCGGTAAACGTATGCGACACCTTGCGTGGAAAGTTCCTCCTGTAAATCTTCGGTTGTATCAATCAGCAGGTCATAGCAGCTAACCATACCTTCACTGCTGTTCAACTGTGTATGGAGGGATGCTATCGCAGGGATTCCCTGAATTAATTCGGTTTTTAAAGTTTCTCAACTTGGTCTTCATTTTCTGCTCTTATCAACAATGTAACATTACGCAATTTCTTCATATCGATGAATTCGACATTATTAATAATGCGTTGGATATCTTCATTTAATTTTATTGATGGTATATTTTTTTTTGTATGATGCTTTGTCTCTATCAATGCGTTGAATGAAAACAAAGTTGTATTTTGGTGCGGGTTTGAATATTTCTTCTAGTTGTATTTTGTTAGAAGATGGAGATCGAGGTATCTTTCTATTCATATTCATTTCTGTTTTTTGGAGGGATTTCGACAATTTCGACAACACACCACTATTACTCGGCTTACTCAGATAAGTAGGGGACTCAACTAACCCATGTTGGTACTACCACGTGGGGCCTTGTAAACAGAGCTGGGTCTTAGTCATCATGTAAATGATTTCCCGTTCAACAAGCGGCGGATAGGAAAGTGCCAATTTCAGGTCCGGACGCTGATAAACGCAATAGTCTTCTTGTTAAATATTGAAAAGTCAGAAATGTTCATGTCGTACATGACTTAAAAAAGTTATACAACCAACGCCATTTACTCACGAGTTGAATGCATTCTAAAGTGAATAATTGTTCCAAATCATATCAGTTGAAAAAATAATAATAATAATAATGATAAAATCCAAATCCAAATCATATCAGTTACCAAAAAAAAACATAAAAATAAAAATAAAAAACTCTCACCATCCCATCATCTCATCAATCATCCACCGACGAAAATAGATTTTCGCTGTAATTAAAGTGCGTCGTCACGAGCAATATCATGAAAAAAACTCTAAACTTTTTTTTTTTTTTTTAATTTCCGATAAGTGAAGTAGTGCGTTGAGGGATGAAATGCACTACGTTCTTGTTAAGGAAAGTGCATGATATTCGATATTCTTCTATTGATCTACATCTTCTTCAAACGGGGACGTCGTTGTGGGGTCCAAAGTGGGGCGCCCCACCAATTGACATTTGCGCCCCACCAATAATGTATCCTTCTTTTAAAATATGTATTTGTTGGCCTACAGATAAACTCACAATAAAATATAGCAAATATATATTGTAATGACGTATTTTTTTTGGCGGAGCATTCAAGAACGTTAATCGCACAAATAAAAAAAATATTTCTCTACTCGATCAACAAAACGTCGTGAAACATACTAAGCACAATATAATTTGAACTTAATTTTCCACGCAAAACTGTAAGATTCAACCAACACCCTCATGTTTCTTAGCTCTGGAGGGATGAGGAATAAGCTAGAGTTGTGTATCCATCGGTACGATCAGCATAATCCAAGACATAATGGATTATTATTGTATTTCAGACGCAAATTCCAATACTGTTGAATGGGATGACCGTGCGATCCATACGGATACCTGAACAAGATGAAACAATCGAACTCAATGAAATCGGAGTTGTATCTGGATGGGGGGTCCTGGACGTAAGTTAAATAGCTGAATCAATGTTGTGATTTATATCTATTAGTATCATTATTAGTCTTTAAGTCATTTTGGGCCGGATATACATCGCATATTAGCGCGTTGATTTGAAGAATGTTTGTTAAAATGTTTCAAACGACGTGCATCTATTTAAAAAAACGCACGTTGTTTGTGCACTTTACAGTCATACATTATAACAGTATCTTTAATACTAAATAATCACTCAATAATAAATTACTTGCACACATTCGCACATACTGGTTAAAATAACGTCATTCAAAAATAATGTTTGAAATGATAGTTACTAGATAGCTATGTCGAATGTGAGTGTCGAATGAAAGGTGAGGGGTTTTCCTTCCCCTCCCTTGCACATATTTTTACCACCCATTGAATGTTTCATAGTTTTTTCAGTGATGGTTGTGGTAAGGTGGTCAAGGTTTGAGTCAAATGAAATTTCTGAAGGGGAGGAACCAAACCTCCCACTTCAACTTCTGTACAGATTGCTCAAAAAGTAAAAGTTTAGGTCAAATGGGTTTTAGAACAGTTGATTTTAAGACAGTTATTTTTTAGGACAGTCGAGTTTAAGAAACTCGAGCTGGTTTTTAGTAGGCCCACAGTTGATATCTTCTCATTACTAACAAATAATAACAATTCTACTCTGAAAATTATAATATTCAACACAATTATACGAAAATAAATCCAAATAATATGTATATATAGGCCTAACCAAATAATATATCCATCAAATTTGGCAACATATGCAACGTTCAATTGGATTCTTTTACTATTCTCAGTAGCACTAGTTTTTTAATGTATTTATATAATTCAAAAGTGGTATGTTGTTTAAAACAAATTAGGGAAAAATAATTGCCGCAAGTCCCAAGCTGATGTACCTCGAAGTGCCGGTGATTAACGATGACTATTGTAAGAACCCGTACGGCACTGATTACAATAACGCAACAATGCTTTGTGCCGGACATTTGGCAGGTGGCAAAGACGCGTGTCAGGTAATCTATTACGATTTTTCTCTCATTACACGTCACAACTCTTTCATACGACATATGACACGTTTTTAATTAATTCATGATTGCATACAGTGGAAATACACTGCATATACCGGAAGCGAGAATAGGAACATGCATATGCACCTATAGTAACATTGTTATAACAGTACAATAATGGATAATGACAAATGGATTTGACATGAAACAAACAAAACAACATAAATTATGAAACATAAATGCTCAACATAATCCCTAATCTAGATCTGTAAGATTTCAAGTATCTGATTAAGTAAAAACTGTCCAAGTTGTCTACAATGAGTACAAAGAGTATGAAATAATTTCGGTACTGGTAAGTTGCGAGTGTAGTAATGTTAGGGGCCTTCCATAAATGATAGACAGTCCACAATATTTAGATACGCCCAACCCTTCACATCTGATATTCTCACATCTTTTATCTCGTATCCTACTATTATCATAGTTATATTTGTTTTGCAGGGAGATTCTGGTGGTCCTTTTGTGGCAAACCGCAAGTTGTTTGGGATCGTATCTTTTGGGTCGGGTTGCGCACAAGCTCACAAACCTGGAGTGTATACAAAAGTTGCGTTTTACACAAACTGGATAAGTAATATTACAAAGGTATAGAGACCTATCAATTATGAAAACATGTTTTATTTACGATAAATGTATACGGCGGTACTTATGAAATCAGGGATCAATATCATTGAGAGTACATGGAAGATTATAGATTGTCATACATATTTCAACAGACAGGTATTGGAATATAGGAAACATAAATGACTTGAGTATATATTAGGCCTAAAAATACGCCATTGAGAAAAAATGAATGAACTTATTAAACCTAATGAACATGTGAATTTATTGATCACTGAAACAGAGGAGAGCGTTAAAAAAAAACTTTACCTCAAGAATTGTGATTGCTGATTTATTATAATTAAAAAGCATCTTCCAGCTTAACGTTTATTAAAAAAATACGTTTTGTCAAAAATAAAGACACTTAATGTCATGTTTGAATAGTTTCGGGATCAGTCATATATTTTATTATAGGCCCATATAATTTTGAATTGAAATATTTTGAGCGTAATTGTGTGAGCTTTGACATATATTTCAAAGTATGCAAGATTTCTTTCCGTCTTATATATGATTATAGATATTTTGGTTCGAAGTTTGACTGTGGAACAATCTTTCATTATTTAGCCCTCCCGGTGGTAACCAATTGATCTCTCTGATTTATCTTCTGGAAGTATTTATACTTTTCTTCTATCATAAAAGTTGTCATCAGCAAATAATTCGCATTCAAATTATTATTATATTAATTATTATTATTATTAAAATAACCCTGAGCAAGTCATTGATGAATGAAAAGAAGTGGTCCTAAAATGGATCTGCGTAAGCGTAGCTAAAATGGATCCTGCGGTAACTCACTTTGGGTCTGATATATATATATATATATATATATATATATATATATATATATATCAGACCCAAAGTGAGTTACCGCAGGATCCATATATATATATATATATATATATATATATATATATATATATATATATATATATATATATATTCAAGAATGTTGTTTCTTTTTCACTTAATTTCATTCCATTTGCTGAACCCTGCCTGTTATATATCACGCACAAAACCTTCTTGTATGCCATAGAATAATTGATAATATTATTCAAACTTGATAGATATAGAATTATGGCTCTGATATTAGACTATTCATGAAGTATAAATATTATTTTCAGGGCTCACGCGTCGCTACAGCAGCGTCTCTCCGCTCGTCGTCAACGCCCCCAACATCATCTCGCGCTATAGGGGTAAAGCGACTGAAACATGCGGCCCTATATATGATTATAGATATTTTGGTTCGAAGTTTGACTGTGGAACAATCTTTCATTATTTAGCCGCCCCGGTGGTAACCAATTAATCTCTCTGATTTATCTTCTGGAAGTATTTATACTTTTCTTCTATCATAAAAGTTGTCATCAGCAAATAATTCGCATTCAAATTATTATTATATTAATTATTATTATTATTAAAATAACCCTGAGCAAGTCATTGATGAATGAAAAGAAGTGGTCCTAAAATGGATCTGCGTAAGCGTAGCTAAAATGGATCCTGCGGTAACTCACTTTGGGTCTGATATATATATATATATATATATATATATATATATATATATATATATATATATATATATATATTCAAGAATGTTGTTTCTTTTTCACTCAATTTCATTCCATTTGCTGAACCCTGCCTGTTATATATCACGCACAAAACCTTCTTGTATGCCATAGAATAATTGATAATATTATTCAAACTTGATAGATATAGAATTATGGCTCTGATATTAGACTATTCATGAAGTATAAATATTATTTTCAGGGCTCACGCGTCACTACAGCAGCGTCTCTCCGCTCGTCGTCAACGCCCCCAACATCATCTCGCGCTATAGGGGTAAAGCGACTGAAACAAACATCCGGCGCTACGTACCGTACGGCACTATCTCGCTATGCGCGTGCGTTATTCGCATGTAAAAGTACCTAGAGAAAACGCATAGTGTCGAACGTCCTTATTTCAAAACGGCTGGCGAAAAGTAGTTAGGGTCTACTTGAACAGAATATGTCATGGAAGTGAATGGCGTAACTGGGCCAAAGTTTTTGTTATTGGATGAAATTTGAATGAAATAAAGGCTCATCAGAATCATAAACACATTGTTAACTACTAAACAAAGGTAGAATATTAACCCTTACAGGTATTTTAGAATCAGTGACGCACATTAAAACAAATGGTGGCTCCGTCACAACGAACCACGATTCTCAAAAATACTGTACACAGGAAGCTCGGTACAATTTCATACAAATATTAATAATTATCAGTAAGTTATGTCAACTAAATTCGAACTAAAAAAATGATGATCTGATCAATCAAATACAAAAATAGAATGAAAATAATCCCCAAAACACTGAAAAAATCTTGATCAAATCAAAACACATTAAAATTTGTTTTCATTAAAACGGGACTCCACAAAAAATTCAAAAAAAAAATCGAAAATTCGGAAAATTACAAAAATTCGGAACAATATGTAACTTATTATTAATTTATTGAAATTTCGGGAAATTTTTAAAGCATTCGAAGGAAATATTTTTCCCGCATCATCTCCTTTGGGTTATTCTTATGACGTTTTCAAAATCTTTGAATGGGTTTTCTCATAAGGTAGGCCTACAAACGAGTGCATCTCCAAAAGTATCAACCATAAAGTATCGAATTAGATGATGACACTTGTGTGTGCAAGTTTCAACTGAATGTGTACTTTCGTTTGACTTGTGGCGCGCGAAACAAAAAGAAAAATATCGAGTACGGTGAAATTGAGTCTTTGCTTCTCGCATCGAATCAGTTATACTTTTACTCTCTGATAATATACATCACAGTATATCACCAATCTTCCCTCAGAAACTCAGACTTCGAATGAGGGAAAACCTTTCCTTCCTTTCTAAGGGGTTTTCTAAAGCCTTAGCCAATATCTGCATTTTTCATCATTTCATTGATGATACAACGTACGAACTTATAACTTATAAGTTTTGGAGGACTTATAAGTCGCAATAAGATTATTGCTAATGGGTGCTCATACTTGTGGAACTTCTGATGGGAGCTTAACACACTTCAAAAAGTACAAAAGTGAGTGAAAACGAAAACATTTTTCCGCAATTACGAGCGAACCGTTAGTCCCCCCGTGGTGCGGTAGTAAAAACGCGGCTCTTTGTTATTTAATATTCTTCATTCTAATATAGTGATAGTCTATAACCCTTTTTCGTTCAAATAGTAATGGTTGCATAGTTTCAGATGTAGTTCTTATCCGAAACAGTACAAATTTGATTTCATTTTAATGTTTGTAAGTGTTTTCGAAATGGGTCTAACAGTCTGCCTCTTGTTCAGACAATTCTTCGCCATCTCCGACGTCGGACGACTCTTGATATTGGAAGTGCATGGAAGCCATATTCTGAGTCAAACAGGTCGTTCCTAGATCGCCGTTGGGCACGCTTGTGAGAAGTGTATCTTCGACGAGACACGACTGGCAGGAAGCGTGCTCATCGTCCTGGCTGGACCAGTCCGAGAGTGGTCTACGAAACAGCTCCACTATAGACACTTGCTACAGCCACGGTCGAAAACAGATAACAATAGTGAATCGTATTGTGAGGTTGTCCCTCGATTTCAATAGTTCGTTGAAGAGTCCTTTAGCCTAATTGATTGGTTCTCCAACCAATTTGATCCAATCAATAGTTCGTACAACAATCAGATACATATTCAAGTCAGAGTACTACTATAATTACCTCTAATTGGAAGATTTGATATAGAACATAGGGCCTATATGGCAAATGGCTTGAGCTTATTCTATTGCTCTACTCTACTATGTCTAGAAATACGGTTGATTAGGCCTATTTCAATGCCTTCTGAAGATAAGTAATTATTTGAACTGAAAGTGAAGGAATCATATCGAGCAGTGAAATGTATCCAAAGTTAAAGGCGCTTTGTTCCTTCAACATTTAATACTTTTCCAGGTGGCTAATTGGTTACCAATTTCGTTCAGTTTAAACTATATAATGTAACCTTATATTTCTGAGACGAGGTTTCTTCAGTGGCGTAGCCAGGGGGGGGTCCAGGGGGGGCACGTGCGCCCCCTCGACGTCTTATTGTGTGTTTGGCGCCCTTTTAGATAATTTTGTTAATACACATTTCACTGGTGAAACTGACATATTCGTATCCGATTAATAATGAAAATTGAGCTGTTCTTCATAATTATCATTTTCCGAAGTATATTTATGGGCATATCGCGGAAGTATGTTCTTAGAGTTCCATATAGACAGTATAATAACACAGATTTGCAGCTGGTGGTTGTTATTTTGTCGTATATGAGGGGAATTGTGAATTTTCTCGGTCTCTCATCGCACGTCAGCGCCCTCAGCCGTAATCACAGCGCCCTAATGAAACCATTCTGAGACTTGCAAGTTGACACGAAACTTCTCTTCAAGAACAGAAGTGTCCTATAGATTGAAGGTGAATGGGCGTTATCGGCGCCCAATTGTGACATACTATTCATTATTACATTCTATGAATAAAATTCTATTCAATGTACATTATTGGATGGAGTAAATGTTCTCATTCAATATTTATATATCGTCATTAATAATAGACTGATTTGGCGTTTTATTTGCTTGGAACAGTCATTAAGCAAAATTAGCCTTCTTACCACACTAAAGAATCGATGTACTCGAGAAACTTCGTGTAGTTCCCGAAACACGTAGAATCGAATTGGAAAGCATACAATTTCGAAAATTTCCCTGCGTGGCTTAATTTTCCCCTCCCTTGCATTCACCTTCACTATGCACACTTAGTTTAGGAGGCTCACAATTGAGTCCTTGACCAGGGCGCTAAAAAAAACGACAGAACCACCCTACAGTTATTGTATAACTGTAATTGGCTGTACTCTAGTTCTATGAGAAGATAATTTGATTGCATCCTAATCTTATCTGAAACACGTTAAACCATACTGGAGAGGTGTACAATTTCCAGAAGGTTGCTTTCCACCCTTGCCCTCCCACGGGTCACCATTTCGCGGTAACCGGACGTTACACAACTGTTCTTATATGACATTTATCATAGTATTTTCAAATAAACGCCTACTTCGCAGTCCTTATGACTTGCTCTAGACTTCGCACTTGTAGTTATAAGTATATTCATGCACATTTTTACATTTTGTATCGAAGGTTCATGCATGGCGCCATTTCAAAATTCTTACCCCCCCCTGACCTAATATCCTGGCTACGCCACTGGGTTCATTTTGTCCAGTTGAGAAGTTTATCGCCAAAGGGGGTAGAAAACAGCGACAAGATATACCCACAATAAAAAACCATTGAGTAATTGGAAAAACTTATATCGATTACCGTTATCATCACATTGATAATTAAATGTCATATGTCGATATTTTGTCTGCTATTCGATAATCGTATCGAATGTCCAAATATCGCATCGATTAGAATTCTGATTTTATGTTCGTTGTTACAAATGCCTTTCTTATTGTCTTTGGAGAGTGTTCAATAGGATACTAAAATACTTTCACGCCCTTTCCACTGATTGAAGAAATCACGTGAAGAGGAAGGAGGGATATTTTGCACGGTTTAAAAGATTTTTTCGATAATCGAAAACACCGTATTGTAAAAATTGAATTGTTGACAACTCTACTTTTCATACATCTTGGTGTTAATACTTACTTCTCGCGAAGATACGTTCACGTCACAGTTTTCACTCAATAATGATGTATCCGAGTCGTCTACATTGACAATCATATTGATCACGTCGCAGAGTAAACTACGTACAAACTCAATATCTGACAAAGTTGTCGTATGGTAATTACCCGAAGAGCAAGAGAGAAGTTTCAAGTTTGTGTGTGCTCTTGCTTCAATTAAAGGAACTGTTGAAGAGCTTTTGTCCATTTTTATCAGACTTTCAATCAAATACGGATCAATAATACTTACTATGGAAACAAGACATAAAAATGTTGATGTATTAAGTAACATTATTATTCGATAAATCACACAAAATATAGGCTAATATACTCAGTTAGCAGTGTTGTAGAAGTTGAACGCTTTGAAAGTAAATCTTCAAAGAATAGGCCTACATAGTCAATGAAAAAGTAACATTTTAAAAGTGAAATTCACCTAACTAGGCATGAAAGTTACGAAAGTAACTTTCAAAGTTATTCAAGTGGAAATGGGAAATTGAAGCATGCAGTAAGAAAACTCTTTTCAAAAATCTCCGTATCAAATTGCAATATCAAGTTACTCAGTAATGAACATATTTTGACATGCTATAGCGACTTTATCGGCATATCCGCAGGGCTGTTGACATAATTATTGTAAAAATACAAAACTGTTCATCACCGTCCACCTCGTAACGAATTCAACTTTTAACAAACTTTATGGGAAAAAAACGTCTAAAGCTCATCCGTATAATACGGGAGAACCACAGATATATTGAAATCCATCAAAATTACGTGAAATGAAATTATTATCCTTCGATTCTAACACATTCACAGGCATACATATAAAAATGTGTTTTTAGATGTATATCTACTGAGTTGAGATATAAGTTGAATAGTTTTAACCTAGAGCTTATATCCAGGGTCTCCAAACTTTTTAGTCCAAGGGGTACTCTGATTCCTCCACCAAGTCCCAAAGGCCAACCAGTACAACGCCATCTTGTGGGGAGCTGCATAGATCTTATTAATCATATTATTACTATAATTTTTAGTTTCATGATGTAAATCACCTATTTACGTCACTTATTGTAAAAAAAATCCAGGCTAAATCTTATACCCATCACTAATTACAGTTAAAATGTTCAATTTCATATGTAAATCAGTTATTGTGTTTCTTAATTGGTCGTTAGATAAAAACATCTGATTATTATTTTGTGTGATTTACTTACATTGTACATTTTACAATTTAATCAAAATTAAGTAGGGCGGGCCGGATTGATAGTATTTCCGTAGTTTGAAGACCCCTAACTTATACCATCTTGAAGGTAGGCTAGACAAAATATCTGTTTCCCCGTTGAATGTTATGTATAGTAGTAGAAGTAGTGAGCCTAGTATAGTAGTAGTGGTGTTTTTTTTACTTAAAACTTGGGAATACCAAATTGTTTACAATGACATTTCCTGGTGGTTGCAAAAACCTGCCGTTCCAATTTATTATTAAATATGTGTACGGTACGTTAGTTTTAATTAATTCATCATTTAATCTGCTCAATTTTCTGGCGGCTGCTCATTCCCCTTTATAATAGTTATTCATAGGAAGAAGTAGAGTGCCCTACATTTGTGTTGAATCTTGTAAGTCTTTGGCCTTATTACCTTATGTGATACCTGATGTTCTAGCGTTGGAAATCGATTTAGCGAATTGTCAGCTTTTTTGGTGACAACTTTCAAACAGTATATCAAAATGCGGACTCAGGAGGCAACGTGAAAACTATTGCACTTATATCGCATAATTTGCATATAGGTATGCATAGGCACAGGTATGCCCAGAGCTGAAACACATCTTTAGGTGTACACCTGATGTTGAAATGTTAGAATACAAGGATGATAATTTTATTCCACGTCAATTCGAAGGTATTCATTGAATCTGTGGTTATTCTGAAGTATAGAATTGTTATTGTGATACCTACTGTTCACGTTATGAACCAACAAAATGATATTACGCTAATTTGACTCTCATGTTCGATTCACGTGAAATGAAACGCAGTACTTTGAAAGCTACTTATTTATAAGTACCGCGAGACTTCTACAATACTGCTCAAAAGCTTGAAGCCAAGAGCTTGGAGCGAAGAGCGAATCAAAAATGACATAATAAGCAGAATTATAACAAAATGAACAATTTAGTAATACATGTGCGTTGTGAAACAGTGTACATGCAGAAAAAGTTTTGGTTAAAATATTTTCCACATGAAAGATAGCCACCCCTGTGGCTCAGTCAACTATTGCACTGCATTAGGAACTGAAGTCAGGTCAGGCGTGGGTTCGAGCCCCGCATAAGGCAAGGGTTTTTCTACACGTCCTTTCATCTATCATTACTTCAACGCTTCATTATCATCCGCTGATTCGTACCCTCGCATAACAGGGCTGTTGATTTTTACTGGTTTGAAAGGCAGCAATAGAAAAAAAAACTCGAGCAGCAGCTCGACGCCAGCCAGGTCCCGAGTGAAGCTAGCTATGCACTCTTTACACGAAGTTCTTCAATAGTTTTTGTGCATGTCAATGGAATAATATATATTAGACTGAGCAAGACGCATCAAATAACGCGTGCAATAGTGAGGCCTGGATAGCATGCCTGACCGGCGGGGAAATACCACGTGACACGGTGAGAGAGATTGGGAGTCGGGTGTATGCTTATACACAGCTAACACGCGCAACACTGTCTTATTTTTGATCCTCGAATGATACTGAGTACAATAACGTGGTCACATAGAAAGACGCAGAATGTATGCTGATTATCCGAGTAGGCCTCATTCAGCAGAATTGCCACATCATGGTACAATGATGAATCTTTATTGTTTCACTCGAGCTCGCCATAATCAAAGCATGAACACTTTTCCATGATCCCGCACCGAAGGTACTACTTTCATCCCGCAGACCCACGAAGTATATTGCCTCGGTTTTTCTTCCATATCTCTAGTCTATGCTCTATGGTGCCCACTGGGTCAGTGACTAAAATGCATACTGATGGCCTTAGATATATAAAATTTCAAATTTGATTATTTTTACTATATTATTTGCTGAACGTTTATAATAGAAAACTTTGTCCAAAATCTGATACTAAATGGATATAAATATGGGTCTGATATTATATTATAGTATAAATTATATTATAATCTAGAGGTTTGCTTGTAGACATATCTCTATATAATATGCACTAATCGGCTTATATATTTTAGATATTTGGTTCCGAAGTTTGACTGTGGAACACTCCTTTCATTATTTAGCCCCCCGGTGTAACCATGATCTCTCTGATTTATCCTTTGGAAGTATTTATACTTGTCTTCTGATCATAAAGTTGTCATCACAACTTTCGCATTTCAAAATATTATTATAATAAATATTATTATTATAAATATCCTGGCAAGTCTTGATGAATGAAAAACAAGTGGTCCTAAAATCGATCTGCGTAAGCGTAGCGAAAATATCCTGGTATCCTTGGGTTAAATCATAATGTTGTCATAGCAAATATATATGATTCAACTATTATTATTATATTATATTATATATATATAAATATATCCTAGCTAATCATTGAATATATGAAATTAATATGATTACTATATCTAATATCCCGTAATACTTTGTCTATATAATATAGATATTATATATATAATATTTATATATATATTATCGACATAATATTAGATATATATATATATATATATAGTATATTCAAAGATGTTTGTTTCTTTTTCACTTAATTTTCATTCCATTTGCTGAACCCTGCCTGTTATATATCCGCACAAAACCTTCTTGTATGCCATAGAATAATTGATAATATTATTCAACTTGATAGATATAGAATTATGGCTCTGATATTAGACTACTCATGAACGTATAAATATTATTTTCAGGGCTCACGCGTCGCTACAGCAGCGTCTCTCCGCTCGTCGTCAACGCCCCCAACATCATCTCGCGCTATAGGGGTAAAGCGACTGAAACATGCGGCCCTATATATGATTATAGATATTTTGGTTCGAAGTTTGACTGTGGAACAATCTTTCATCATTTAGCCGCCCCGGTGGTAACCAATTAATCTCTCTGATTTATCTTCTGGAAGTATTTATACTTTTCTTCTATCATAAATGTTGTCATCAGCAAATAATTCGCATTCAAATTATTATTACATTAATTATTATTATTATTAAAATAATCCTGAGCAAGTCATTGATGAATGAAAAGAAGTGGTCCTAAAATGGATCTGCGTAAGCGTAACTAAAATGGATCCTGCGGTAACTCACTTTGGGTCTGATATATATATATATATATATATATATATATATATATATATATATATATATATATATTCAAGAATGTTGTTTCTTTTTCACTTAATTTCATTCCATTTGCTGAACCCTGCCTGTTATATATCACGCACAAAACCTTCTTGTATGCCATAGAATAATTGATAATATTATTCAAACTTGATAGATATAGAATTATGGCTCTGATATTAGACTACTCATGAACGTATAAATATTATTTTCAGGGCTCACGCGTCGCTACAGCAGCGTCTCTCCGCTCGTCGTCAACGCCCCCAACATCATCTCGCGCTATAGGGGTAAAGCGACTGAAACAAACATCCGGCGCTACGTACCGTACGGCACTATCTCGCTATGCGCGTGCGTTATTCGCATGTAAAAGTACCTAGAGAAAACGCATAGTGTCGAACGTCCTTATTTCAAAACGGCTGGCGAAAAGTAGTTAGGGTCTACTTGAACAGAATATGTCATGGAAGTGAATGGCGTAACTGGGCCAAAGTTTTTGTTATTGGATGAAATTTGAATGAAATAAAGGCTCATCAGAATCATAAACACATTGTTAACTACTAAACAAAGGTAGAATATTAACCCTTACAGGTATTTTAGAATCAGTGACGCACATTAAAACAAATGGTGGCTCCGTCACAACGAACCACGATTCTCAAAAATACTGTACACAGGAAGCTCGGTACAATTTCATACAAATATTAATAATTATCAGTAAGTTATGTCAACTAAATTCGAACTAAAAAAATGATGATCTGATCAATCAAATACAAAAATAGAATGAAAATAATCCCCAAAACACTGAAAAAATCTTGATCAAATCAAAACACATTGAAATTTGTTTTCATTAAAACGGGACTCCACAAAAAATTCAAAAAAAAAATCGAAAATTCGGAAAATTACAAAAATTCGGAACAATATGTAACTTATTATTAATTTATTGAAATTTCGGGAAATTTTTAAAGCATTCGAAGGAAATAACGAAAAACTTTTTTCGTATTTATATTGCATAATTTGTTTGTACTTACCTTTGAAATCGCACCACTGTCGTATAAGCTCAATAGGAGGTTGTGCGCCGTAAGTTTCGAGGGCGGGCATGTTGAGGTCGTCAATAAAGAACACTTGTCTCTTGAGTATTTGTGGACCAAACACTCCTTTACGACGTCGGTCCAGCTTCGAATCAATCAAGTCCTAGAATGTGACAAAATAGATGCTGTTAATGGGTAAGAAAAACATATTGTTATATCTAGTCGAATAGTAGCCCGACGGAACTCATGGATCTCGCGATATCAATAATCAGCTACTGAATGTAGGCCTATAAGCAACTAGGCCTATGCGTGGGATGTACATCTGGAACTAAAAGATGTAAGATTATTCGGGAAAGTTTTGGTTCAATGCCCATAAGAACTCGCAAGACATAATATGGAATTTCAATCGAATTGAATGAGATACGTACAATTTGAATAGTCTCAATTTTATTTTTATACACTCACAATTGTATATTGACGATGGCGAGGACTGAAATATATTATTCTTATTCTTATAAAATATGGTATTCTTATCAAAAAATTAGGAATAATATCAAAACAATGTATAAAATGATAGAGTGATAAATGATGAAGGGTAAAAACAAATAAATACAGCAGTCATCTTCTTTGTTCTCTATGGCTTTTCAACAATCTTCTTCTGAGAACCTTTACACTCAATTTTCTCTCCCTCTGATAGCATCTCTGTACTTAAAACATTCCATTCATTGCCCGTTCTCCGCAGGAATGAGTATTTGCCCACGTCCGACCTTGCCCCCTTAACTTTTACCTTGAACTGATGTTCTGTGTGAGCTCTTACACAAGCAGCATCTGTCACAATCTTTTCACACAATTCTGCCCAGCCACCGACTACTTCTATTGCCCTTTTGAAGTTACATAATCGATCGATTTTTCTTCTCTCATTCAGCGTTATCCATCCCAGCTCCCTAATCATCTCAGTTGGACTTTCCCAATACCTCACCTCCTCTCCTCTCTTTTTCAACTCGACTCTCATCTTTTTAACTCTACCTGTAACCCTCCTCGCTGCTATCCTATGCACTCTCTCAACTTTTTAAATATTTCCTACCTTAAAGGTGTCCCACATTGACCACATTTATTCCCATCCTGTTTTTCCTAACCCAATCTCCCACAAAAACAAGGTCATCTTGTAGCAATGCCTCGTCCTCCTTGCCTTTCACTCTCTTTAGAGTACACAATCGTCGGCAAAGAGTCTCATGGTCAATGAAAGGCCCTTGACAATATCCTCTACGTAGAAGTTAAATATATATGGCCCAAGAACACTTCCCTGGGGAACATCAGATGTCAACCGCCCTTCTGCTGAAGTGACACTTCCCACTTTAACACACTGCTTTCTACCTTTCAAAAAATCACTAATCCAATTCACCCATATCCCCTCACTAATTGCCAATTCCACCTTCTCTAACAATATCTCATGGTCAACTTTATCAAATGCTTTTTCCATATCCAAGAAAATAGCATCCACCCTCCCTCCCCTATCCAATACTCCCGCTAACTCCTTCGCGAACCCCAACAATTGCGTCTCGCATCCGTCTGAACCCATGCTGCGCATGAGAGAAACCACCTCTCCTCTCGTGGTCTAACTTTATATCTTCTAATACAAATCTTTCCGCCAATGTACATATGACAGAAGTTATGCTGACTGGTCTGTAACACCCAATCCTTCCTCTCTCTCTCCCCTTGAAAATTGGAACCACTATAGCCTCCTTCCACTCCCGTGACAATAAACCTTTCTCGACTGTTAGACTGAATATTCTTTCCAAGTAAGGAATGACAGCTCTTCCAGCAAGTTTAATTAGATCAGTTTGAATACCGTCCTTCCCTGCCGATTTACCATTCTTTAATTTACGTATTACCTCCCTTTTCCTACTTGTATTCATTTTGAATATGACTCAACTAAAGAGCTGATGATTTCAAAATTCAAAAATATGTATTTTGTATAAGTTTTACGAAAAAATCGAGAAACAAAAATAACAGAACAGGTAATGATAATTAACACTCAAAGTCAGTCGGCCGGTATTCGCGGGACGCGAACCTGTATACAGAATAAAACAGTTTTTGAGAACATGCGGTTGGGTCAACGATCTCATCTATATATTTTGAAGCTAGATCTGTTAGATTTGGGCAAAATAGGTTTGCTCATTTTTAGGAAAAATCGATTCGAAATTTTGAATAACTTCCGAAGTACGGTAATGGAAAAATGAATAATCTCGGAAAAATTGGAATGTTCATTGGATTTGAACAAATCAAGATACAAACTGTTATAACAAATTATCAAACTACCGTTCAAAACGAAGTAATTTCACTTAGGTTTAGTTAGAGGAGACGCTGTTTTATATTAATTAGTATGGGTCTTAATTTTTTTAGCAGCAAAATGACCTCGCTGTCGACGCGCCTTTAAACCCTAACACTAACTAACTATAGGTATCAATTTATTGAGACCAATTTGACGATCAGTCATTTCATCTGACCTGTGGAGTGCTTGGAAAAATTACAAACAGTGGAACATTCTGCTACAATAATACTGAGTTTTCATAGAACTTGTGTGAATGGCGAACAATTTGAAAGGCTGGAATTAAACCTGCTTCAACATGTCTAACAGTCTAATGCCGCTTTCACGAGAAAGCTGATTGGCCAGCGCGTCTGACGCTTGTAACGCGTCGCTCTCAACGCGGGTAAGTAAAAGCGGCATAAACCACACTAGATGGTCCGACAAATTGCCCCTTGAGGATTGTCCGTCTCCCAGCTTGTATTACTATACCTGCGTCTGATTGGCGGATGTCCTGGCTGAGAAGGTGATGAAGTCGTACATGAACTTCTTATGTAGTCCACGGCTTAGTTTTGCAATCACAGTGACGGTTTTACCAGTTCCTGTGGGTCCAACACATAGGGCAGGTCGCTCGTTATGTACCACCATACCCAACACTTCGGCACTCCTTACATTATCTATGGTGGGCACTTCAATATCTGCAATCAAAAATCATTATTATATACCATTTTTATTTGATATTATCAACAACGTGCCGATCATTTGACACGTACAACTGATGAGTTACCTATTTCGCTCAATGTATATTTCACATCATTTGTTTACTTGTTGTATATGTAGACCTACCTGAGTATTTGGTTTCAGGAGTGATGACGTAGTCTTCAATACTCTCCATCCAGTGATGCCATGTAGGGGCGGCAGGCTCGCCGTCGTCTGTAGAGTCTGTGAATCCCCCGTCATGTAGTCTGGAAACAGTCAAGAGGAGATCTCAACGAAACGAACGTGGTTATAAGAAAAACGAAGAAAATTATTATTGATTTAATTCTTTACAATTTTCTCTCTCGTCTGAATATTAATTCGTAAATGATTAGTGGTAATTATTTTCTTGTGATTATAAATCCTCCGCAAATTAAATCTTGTAAAAAGTAGAGCCGAAGTACGCCGAATGTCTGCCAACAAAAAACACGGAATTATTAGGCATATAAAAGTTGTGATTAAAAGTGTGAGCCAAGTATTAAATAGAAATACCAAGATATACAATGTCGCTCAACGTAGCTCAGTCAGCTATGGCACCACTTCACAAAATGTAGTCACCGTTGTGTGTGAGTTCGAGCCCTCATAAGGCACGTGTTTTGTAAACGTCTTTCATCAACCATCAATTCATAGTTTCATTGTCATTTGCTCATTCCTACCGTACCTTCCTACCTTTCTTTACAGCACATTTCAGCACAAACGAGCATATTTCGAAAATATGATGAAAACCATAGATTTCGAAAGTGGGAGGGGGGCTGCCATTAACTTGCCCCCCCCCCCCTCTAGTCACTGAATGTTGAATAACGTGGAAACGGTAGCAGCACAAAACGATTTCAAATTATAATTTGATTTCTTAATTATAAATATTACATATAATATCAGTCTCAAATACAAAAAGTAAGTATTCTATAGTGATGAATAACGTATTTTGGTAGGCTAATGAGGTATCTAACATTCAAATACATTCTAGCAGTTGTTGTTTTTTTAAGAATGTCGGCTACAATCAATAAATGGTTCAGACAGATTATTATACAATTGTGTCCCCGATCCATGAAGGATCGTTTATACATAGTGGTGGAGTGGGAGACTAATGAAAGCTTATACTTTTATTTCGTGTATTGATGGGGTGTGATTCCTCTCTTTGAATAAATTTGTTTCTTAGATACTCGGGTTGACCTCTGACATTATAGTTTCCATCAATATTCCTAAATGAAGAGTTCGCCTTGAACTCATATTTAACCATTTATACTTTTCATAGTACTGTGTAATACGATTATTCCTGTGTGTTCGAGAGTTATATTTCGTTATGTCAAGAATACACTATGTATAACACGGAATAGACTGTAGGCTAATAACTTGCTTCCCGAATGCATTAAAGATTATAAAAAAATCGGTGTGGAGATATTTAGAATTGAATTAAAAGCATTTCTTCTTAGCAAATGCTATTACTCTGTAAATGAGTTTGTTATTGACAATACGTTCAATTTTTAATTTTGACGCTACGTGTAGTTTATTTTTGACATTATGTGATTTTTTTTTCAAATTTTAATGGGACTCATGCAAAATTATTGTCTTTTTATTCTATACTTGTGATTTGTGATACACTCTATTGAAACTAGGTAACTGTAGCAAATTTCTTACATATTTGTTATTTATATTTATATTTATATGACTTGACAATTGTACTCTGTTTTTGAATCCATACAGAAATAAAACAATTTGAATTTCAATTTGAATTTTGAATAAATCGAAGACACGCATTTTGGGCAGTTGGAATTCTTGCAATGCTATGCCTATCTAAACATGAAGCATATATTTTTAGGTCACAATAATCGAATTTAGACAAGATAAGAGAGTCTACAAGTTGAAATTTGAGTTGTTTTGACAGTATGTGTGTAGAGAAGTAAAGATGTTAGAGCCTGCTGTAGCATGATTGCATTCAAGTTGAAACTTGTTTCCTGAATCTGAGGTCTCGTCAATTTACAAACCTAGATTTCTGGCTTCTTCTACAACTTTCAACAGTTTTCCATCTGATGCAATTTCTATGTTATTAATTTTCATAAACTTGTCTTGACGCTTATAACTTACGCCAAGATGCATGGCCATCGATTTTTCGGGGTTCAATTTTAATACGTGTTTGTTTGAAGATATTTGAAGCGCTTTTAAATCCTCATTAATTTTCAGTGTTGTTTCCTGTGCGTTTTTCGTTATGGACGAGAAATAAAGTTGCGTACCATCGGCAAAACAGTGAATTTCATGGTGCTGTACAGGGTGAGACAGATCAGAAGTAGCCTATAAATATTATATAATAACTAGGACTAGGATGTTTAAGACATATCATTGTTTTCTTTCGCTTTGTAGTACTTGAAAATGAAATATTAATACATTTCATGCGTCCCTGAGTGCAAAAACATGTTGTTTATTCTGCCTTGCAAAGTCTTTTTTTTACATTTCCGTCAAATTAGGTCTTTTTGTCTTTTTTTGCTCTAATTTCTTATTGTGAAGCCATTTTTCGTCTTGATGTTAGAAGGAAATATTCTGTTTGACAACTTTGATATTTGATTTGAGTGACCCGAATGACTTGAATAGGCTATATTTACTTCCTTATTTAAATATCCTTTGAAAATGTACACGATTTTTGGTCAAAAAGGTCAAAAAATTAGTAAGCACAAGTAATGAGGTAATAGCCCCCTACGTACAGAAAAATCAATGTAAAATCAAAGATTTTCATAGGTACTTTTTGTATTTGAAAGGTTTATCTTCACTTTTTAAGGTACTATTTGCCTGCCTTTTTGGCAGTATCAAATGTCTTAAACATCCTAGCCCTAATAATAACGCACCCAAAATAGACCCTGCTTTTATCGTACCATCTTTAGACATGTCTTTACCTATATTTACCCTTTGTTTCCTATACCTATCATATAATTTTTAAAGAGTGAAACGCCTATGTCATTGAATCCATAGTACGTATTGAATCCATAGTCTATGGAACTTTAGGTCAAATATAAATCAGTTTTTCATGATTAATATTTCTCAATATTGAAGTTTTCAAATTAGTTAGTTAATCAGTCTCCACCTCTTGCCCACCAAGCAAGTACGTCATCTCCCCCTCATTCCCCTATATCGAAAGTACATTATTTTTATTTGATGAAATGCTTTGATTTCATAACTTTTAAAGATAGGGTTTATCTACTACTAAAAGTTCATTAAAAAATATGGAAAAGATGCAAATAGAAACGAGGTGGTTTAATGAGGTCTTTTTGAAAAACTTTCTAGGTAATACTTAGATAATGTCGATGTTCATTTTTTCATGTCATCCACTGATGGCATAAATACTTCTCAAGGGAACAAGTCATAATCTCCTGAAAGGAAAGTATTCACTTACAAAGTAGTGAATGTACGACTAAAGTAAAAACATTGATTGGGAAAAGTGTAGATTATAGGCCCTATAATATAGGCCTATATTGATCCACACTTTGACTGTCTATAATTTCTCCAATTTGAAGTGTGTGTCATAACGAAACAATTTTAATTAATCGATGTGTCTCATGAGTCATGACCTTGAAGAGAAAAGGATACGGCACTCTCTAAGTGAAAGTGAGGGTCAAGAAGATGGCGGTCATGGCCAAACTACGGGTTGATAAGATCTTAGCTCATATAGCTAAATTTGAGAGAAAACCAAATTTCAAATGAATATGTTATCATAATATGAGTTCAATATCTTCACATGACACATAGAAGTAACAACACAGATTATTATTAATGTATATATCTCAAAAAAACGTATAAAAAGCCTTTGCCAAGTTAATCTGTTGACATCAATGAGCTTAGATCCGTATAGTTTTGTGGCATTATCGGGTGGTAACTTTTTTTTATGAATTTTAGAAATTTCAAAAATACACATTAGAATAACATGGCGGAAAAAAAATATATTTTCCCAAAAAAAATGAAATTTTGCGTGAAGTTGAATTACATTTTGATACACATTTCTAAAAACTTTCAGCTTGATCGGGTCAGCCATTTTGAAGAAAAAACATAAAATGTGCTCAATTGGTACCACTCGAAGCAGTTTTTAGTTTTTACCCAATTTACCCATACTATTACTATTCGCTCGTCTAACATCCCACATATGGCGTTTTCCTAGTTAGGGACCACAAATATTCTGTTACATCCATGTCACACCGGTGTCTGAACAAGTTGGTAAATTCAACTCGGACGGCAGTACCGCGTCGCCTGGCACGGCAAGTTTCTGATTGGTTCACGTGACCAACCGTAACAGAAAAACCGTTTTGCCGTAGTTAGACGAGCTTTAGCGAGGGTTCAATTTGACATAGGCCTACTGAAAAAAGATTGGTGTTCGTTTTTATGTTTTTTTTTTGTTTTTTTTTCGGTTCTCCACAGGTAAAACGGCTACAACTATCAACTTCGAACTTTTTCTCATTATGGTTCCTCATCTAACTTGGATCTGTATAGTTCTGTGGCAACATCGGGTGATAACTTTTATTTTTATGAATTTTTAAAATTTCAAAAATATCCATTAGAATAAGACGGCGGAATAAAAAGGAAATATTTTTATTTTCCGAAAAATGAAATTTTGTGTGAAGTTAAATTACATTTTTATACACATTTCTGGCAACTTTCAGCTCGATCAGGTCAGCCATTTTGAAGAAAAAACATAAAGTGTGCTAAATTGGTACCACTCGAAGCAGTTTTTACCCATTTTTACCCATACTATTACTATCCGCTCGTCTAACAACGCATATATGGCGTTTTCCTAGTAGTATAAACATACCTTTATGGTATTCATGGATTATTGAATGGCCTTACTTGTAATCGTAGACAAGTCCGACAACTGGAAACAGCGGTTCGTGACCATGCACCTTCATGCGGTCTCTGATCCAACCGGAGAACAGAACACGTGACTCGTGGTCACACGTAGCACCGACACTCCAAATCAGAGCGAACAGCACCCATGGTACTAGCAGGCCAGCTGGAAAACATTACCATCATTTGTGAGAGAGCACGTTCACGGTGCAACTTGTGCATCAACAAACTGAGTCCACATATATAACTACACAAAATAGAAATATAGGCCTATATAATATATACACACATATATAAATATATATATATATATATATATATATATATATATATATATATATATTTGAATTAATATTTTCGGGAATACCATGTGTATTACAATTATTAGGAGACGATTAAAATTATTTTCCCATCGTTTCAATATGTTTTGACATGTTATCATCAGGGGATTATTTATTGAATTGAAATAAAAAATATTAAAAGTAATGGTATTCCCGAAAATATTAATTCAAATACTAATGACCATGAAAGTTCCTCAATTCCTCCGCGGGTCGCAATTGTTGAGCATGGCCCCCTAACTTTCAAAGTGTTCCTACGCCCCTGATTATAATTATGGAATGATTATAGCTTATAGCTTATTATTTTAATTATACATGATAAGACTGTATAGCAACTCACTCCGCCTTGGAAAATCCCACCCTCATAATGGGATATATTTCGATATAAATATGATGATTGAATAAAATATGATGCAGAGTAATAGCTTATATAATTATACATAAATTTGCTATACTGAGACGGGTGGTCGAGTGGTTAGCACACTGAACTGTTATTCATGAGATCGGGGTTCGATTCACGCCATGGTCGACTATCCTGACAGAGATTTTTCCCGTATCCCTCTGTGGTTCCGTTGATTCGGAATAACAGGTCCGGAAAATCCGTGTTGTTTTGAAGAAACTTCGTGTCATGCCTTCTATATACCTCAAATATTCGCATCTAAGATGCAGTGCGGATTGCCATCCAAGATACGGTGAAAGTAAACAACTGCGCTAGGCTTATGAAAAAGTATCAATTGATGGTAATGCAATAAATGAAATGTGAATACTTATTTGTTTGTGACATGTGGATTTCTCACACGAATTCGATTACATCAACAAATCGTCCAGATGTAAGTTACTTGCAATATCGCTTGCGTTTTTATGAATTATTTTTATGAATTACTTCACAATTTAAATAATGCACAATTTAACCCTTCTATCTCCGTTTTACTTCATATAAGAAACTGTTTCAGACAACTGAGCAAACGCAAACGTCATTTTGTGTGTATTTGTAAACAAAGTTAGTTCCTTTTATTAATACTCAGTACGCATAATCGGTTTTTCTAACAATTTGGATGTTAAATTGATACATATTTTCAACATGGGAAGGATAGGAAGAAAATTCACCATATCGAGGCCGGCGAAACAACGCAACCCTCAATGCATCTTGAGATGGATCCAGAAAAACAGCAAAAGAGCGATATTATCTTGCATGTACAATGATACACAGGCATCTTGAACTGTGAGTTTAATTCTGGATTTAATTTGTACAAGAATACAATCCCAGAAATGCAGAGTGATAGTCCAAATAAAAGGTTCGTGGTTTGACGTGCTTGAAAATACGTGCTTTGAGCATTAAGAGCGAGCGCGATGTAAGCCTAGAATCGGCTTGATCTACAATGACGATCAAAAGCCATGCAAGCACTGCACTGTATTATCGTCTACTCCCACTATTGTTGTCTCGGACTCATAATACCATTTACACAGCAATGAACAATGTGGATGGTGTATAGTCAATAATTCAGCGACGCTTCAGTCGACTAGCTTATTTGAAATACACAAAGAGCTCTGAAACACAACGAACTCGAGAATTATTGTCCAGTTGTTATAGCAAACCGAACGGTCAACACAGCCCTTAGTTGTACAATACTTCGACCTTATACCATATGCATCTATACGAATCTCGACTGACTTTTAACAGATTATACGCCAATTATTCATTGTATATTTGCTCTTAGTACTAAAGAATTGCCCGATGACACAGAATGATATGCAAAATATATTAAAAGTTGATTAAATTACAAATTTTGAATGTGTCTTTGAATGATTTATTCATATAATGAAGTGTATAGAGTGAGTAATAATCGGAGGGGAGATTATATAAATAGTGAAAATGAATAGTGGAAACGTGATTAACTTAGTGATAGGGAATAAAGATGATTTCTGCGAATGATGAATTACCGAAAAATTACCACAATTCAGCTTGTGGTCATACATTTTTGGATTGTGGTTAGTAAAGTGATCAAGTTTCATGAAATTTGCACAATTGTCAGAAAAAATGGTTCCAATACTGACTCTATACTATAAAGATTATCTCGCCCCCGTCGAAGGTAAAATGGACACTGAGCAGAAGATAGAACTTAAATAGTCGAACTTACGCATAAGTTTGAGAAACTGCGCTGGGGGAGGAGGTTTGCCATCGGGGTTATCCAGAGGGCGTAGTCGAATATCCATCATGTGAAGAAAGCACATAACAAGTGCAGAGTCCACAGACCCAACCAGTTCTCTCATGTGCGATCTTAAAAGTTCAACCGCGGGTAACAAGTAGATTGCAAACAGTTCTTGAAGCTGTTCACCATAACTTTCCGCCAACTGTGAACAAACATACTCTAGTGAATCTTGTAAACGTCGGAATTTCATCATTAAAGAGTAATACGTTGTTATTAAAGGAACTAAAATTAGAGTGAATCTTGTAAGCTTTTCGGAATCAATCCTTTCGGTAAGCTTTTCGGAACACTAAAAGTTTATTTTGAACGGAAGTTACATTCGATGAAGCGAAATCGCTACCTGACATTATGTTAATCCTCCGCAGATTGCTATGTATAACAAGGAATACAGACTGATAAATTGAGCTGAGCAATTGTCATTGTCAATTCCATGTTATACATTTATTTAGTTTACTTTGTAAATCGTCCAAGGCATCAGTCTTGACATGATTCTGGGAGATTTTACAGGTAATTGAAGCTCATTTCGATTTCTGCAGTGTTATTCCTCCAGTGTCTATTCCATTCTACCGAATTTAATACCTTTGGCATCACGTTAATCCAACAATTGAGGAATGGTTGCAAACCGAGGACGCTCGGCTCCAGATAGACCATACCACATCTTGAAACTGTAGCCGGTGACGCTACGGCTAGATCGGCGACTTCAAACATCATTGTCTGAGCCTCGGTAAGTTTAATGATCTCGCCAGAACTGAGGCAGAGTTTCTTATTGTCATCGAGTACCGTGTTCATGTTCTCAATCCAGACAGCGTCGACTGGCCCATCGAATACGTACCATCTTTTGTCGAGGTCTGTTGATGCCGAACCGATACGAACCAATGAGGCGAGAATTCCGTCCGTCCTGATCAATATAGAAATTGAATACAAATGATAATTCAATCAATCAATTCAATTTCAAATCATTTTATTCTTGCTTCTTGCATTTTATTCTTGTTCTTTAAAGAACACTTTAAAGAGGTGCATGCACGGTGCTTATTAAAAAGGAAAAATGTATATTTACTATTTTTTCCACGTTCACGAACCAGTGTAATTGAATCAAAAGTATATCAACTCCAAGATTTGTATGCTCTTCAATTACTATGACATCCTATTCCTATTTTGGTAAATTCCATCAGTTTTAGGATAATTAAGATGAATAAGATACATTTTCTCCCATTCTTGTTTTTCATTTACGTATTACGGGATCTGAAAACTGATTGAATTTGATTGACGAAAATAGAATGCCAAATTAACTATAGAGTAGGAAATTACCTTGGTAGTTGATATATTTTTTATTGAATAACACTGGTTCGTGAACAAAGAAAAATAGTAAAGATGAATTTCTCTATTTTCATGAAATTTAAGCACCCTTGATACAGTACGCAATATACTAGCCGACTGACCCCAAGGCAGTACTTCGAAGGCGAGGTAATTAGCCTATGTTATTTGACTTGACTTGCCTCAAAAGTATATGGCACAGCCAATAATAGTCGTTACATGAAATACATTTTCAATTGATTATTTGCTGATGACAGTGCATGTACTCTACAGGGAAATTCAAGATAAATTAGATGAACAAATATTGCAAAATGATATAAATAATATCGATAAATGGGTGGAATTGAATGGAATGGGATTGCATTTTGGAAAGTGCAGAGTGGTTTGTTTTGGAAGAGGGACGAAGAGAGTTGATTAATACAAAGCCACAGGAGAATATCTGAAGATTGTGGAAGAATATAAGTATTTGGGTGTCATCTTCAGCGAAAATGTAAAATGGAAGAAGCAAATAGAGAGAGTCACTGCAAGAGGGATCAAGTCACTTCACTTTTTAATGAGACAATTGAAAGGAATGTCTCCACAAATAAAATCGAGAGCGTATGAGACTTTGGTGCGACCAATTATGGAATATGGAACGAATGTGTGGGATCCATATAGGGAAGGTAGGGTGAAAGAAGTGGAGAAAGTTCAAAGGCTGGCTGCTAGAAGAGTTACAGGAAGGATGAGAAGATTCAGAATGGTACAGAAGATGAAGGGAAGATTGGAAGGGTGTTGGAGAGACCATCGGCTATGGTTAGTGAACTTGGATGGGAGATGTTGAAGGAGAAGAGAAGAAATATCCGTTTAATAACATTTTTTAAAGCATTAAGAGGTGGAGAAGGCCGGAAAGAGATGAGAGAGAAGATTAAATTGGATGAGAGGAGGTATGATTTTAGATGAGGGCATGAGTGGAAGGTTTTAGTGAATATGGCGAAGAAGGATGTCGGAAAGTAGGCCTATTCATTTTTTAATAGAGCGGGAGTCGAGTGGAATGGAACGGAGAAAGAAACATTAGTGGAAGAGCTCAGAAAATTATAATGGTTTGGTTTGGAATGGTTTGGGGAGGTTGCGGAGGAGGACCTGATATTGAGACAAATTAAAGAAGTGATAGTGCGTAGGGAAGTTTTATTATAGGGGATTTGATAGTTTTTGTTGGTTGGGTGTATTTTTGATAATTATTATTTGTTTTCTTCATCTTTTTCCTGTTTTCTTAATGTTGTTCTGTTAAGAGTATTGTTAATTAAGTTTAAGGCCTTGCCACCGCACTTCGGTGCAATTATAAGTGAATGATAAATAAAATAAATAAATACAATGGCTCGCGGAATTTTGCCGCAATTTTTTTGCCGCGTTCATGGTATACCGGCTACCAATGCACCAAGGCGCGCATGTATTGACAATAATTTGTCAAAAATGTGTATAATGAGAATAAAAAGATGAAATCGTGATAGCGAGAGAAATGTGCTTTTTCAATCAATTGTAGTTAACTGTAGTCTGAAATAATTAAGTCGGTTCGCTTGTGAGACGCAATTAAAAGTTTTCTTTGGGCTTCATTCGTATACATTATTGGCAGACGACTCCAAATTTACACAAACGTATAGTTGAATTTCTCGAATAAATGTATCTAATTTTTCATGTCATTTGATTAATAGCATTTTCTTAAATATATATGATAAAATTAACCCTGTTCTGATTTCTTTCCAAAACTCCACTTTCCAAATTGCTTTTGAAACACTTATTATACAATTGCTACAAAGTACAGTCACGTGAGAACACTGAATATTCAGGCATTATTATTGACAGTGACAGCCATACGGATTTCAAATTATCATCCAAGCTGAAACCCCAATAGGGCTTCGTGGAAATCATAGCGAACGTCACTGTATCTGTAATTATGTGTTGGCTAATTAGCGAAAAAAAAATCAAACATTCATTCTGCTATAAAATGAATAGAATTGTAATGTAAATTGGAGACTGGCCAATCAACACCGACAAATTAATAGTTTTTATTAAAAAAATGGTTTTTGTGTTTGTTTTTAATTATGAATTTAATCACACAAGGGGTAGGTAGAATTCTCAGGAGTCAAAAGGGGAGGAAGAAAGGGAGAGAGAGAGAGAGAGAGAGAGAGAGAGAGAGAGAGAGAGAGAGAGAGAGAGAGAGAGAGAGTGAGAAAGATCTTCAACTATAATCTATACACTCAAGTTATGCTATATTATGGTCTTCCATGAGGGGCGATCATAACTTTTCGTTTAAATTTAATGTTTTCCGACTTACTAACCAAAATATGAACAGTCAAAATTCATCAAATTTCGTATCAATTAGAATGGTTTTCATAATATTATCTACGATTTGTCATTTGAATAGAGACTGCAGAAAACTTCACGCGATACAATAATTGATTCACATTTCTGTTCCGTATAATTGTGACACAATTAGTGACACAATATTGAATTATGATTATGTCACTCTAATTGTGCATAATTACTGATTTCGTTCAAGAGCTAATAACACGAACATGTGAAAAATGACACTTTTCGCGTGGTTTTGATTAAAAACTTACTCAAATCAACAATATATTCATAAGAGTTCCATTCAATGCATCTGAAAAATGTGGATTGTGGATTAGCGTTTTTGGGACGAAGTAAGATGTTAAAAAGACAGTAGCCCTACCTATATGCAAAAATGCCTAAAAATAAACTAATGATCAATTCGTTCCTTGAGAGTACTTGACTAACTCGGTCCACTCGATGGGGCCTCCCTAATTTGAAATGATATCGATGTGAGATGACAAAAACTGATAAATTAAGTCAAGTATCTCACAGCCGTCCACAGCATAAGTTCAAACGGACGTGGTTTATCACCCCCAAATGACGTCACGCGGCTCCCTCAGAAAACAAACTACCCCTACGCTCTACGTGCCAACATCTAGTATTCTAATAACCTCGGGTCGACAAGAATTATCTTTCAACTCTTAACCCAGGAAACTGGACCAGGAAACCAACTACGACCATTCATTAGTGTAGAGTGGCCAGTTTCTATGGTAATGAATGTACGTAAAACATGTTATTTGTACGACAAGAGGTTTTATATTTTTCTCAAAACACATTTCTCTCTGTTACGCGAACATTCGACTCCAATTTAAAAACCTACAGATAGAAAGAGTTCGTGTAACTTTTACAAACAAAGTATATGGTATACTAGCCGCCCGTCGGGTTCAGTCAAGGAAATGCATTGGAAAACAAATGTGAAGTACTAAAACCTTAAAAATTGACAGTAGTTATGGCGACCGTTGACGTCACAGCCAATATGGCGGCGAACTAGAATCAGCGCGTATAGCGAGTGTGAGTAGGGCTACAGCCGAAGGGTTAACAACTAAAAAATCAGGTGTACACTTTGAAAAAAATCAAAAAAATCACGCAAAATCTAACAAATCAGAGAAAATAAAAAAAATGAAGAAAAATGAAAAAATGAAGAAAAAGTCACGAACAATCGAAAAAATCACCAAAAAATGAACAAAAATGAATTTAAAAATAATATCATAGAAATCACGAGAAATCAAAAGAATTAGGCGCTACGGAAAATGAAAAAAATCACAATGAATTAAGAAAAATCACAAAATCACAAAAAAGACAAAAAGAACACGAAAAAATCAAGAGAAATAAGAAAAACGAAAATCAGGTGAGCACTAAAATGTCAAGTTGTTAACCCCTCGGCTACCGCATAATACGCCATTACATATATGCCGCTCATTCGTGCTCTCAAATAACTAATTGTTGGTAAGTTCGTAAATCACACAATAATCATCACATATAATAAATGTAATTATACTTGATCAGCCTATATACATTACTTACCACTCATGAGTAAGTTGGTCAAACTCTCCATAAAGCTGGCCCATAGTGATGGATTTAGGATTTAACACATATGTGTGGACAGGCTCAAATGGGGACCCACTAGGTGAAGGCAGACCTTTGATTGCGGTCATTGCTTCTTTTAGTACCTCGTAACACTGAAACAACAAGGTAACAACACAAATCAAGTATAATATCGATGTCTGCGTCGTACAAGAATCGGAGACAGGGAACGAAAAAAAATAACCAATTACAAAACCCAACTTTTTTTGGTGACACTGACAGCGTATAGTCATTTCAATACTCTGAGGTATAACATACAAAAAAAATGCATTCAAAAATATCTTCAGGTTTCTGCACAAAATGTCAAATGTCAAACTTGGTCAAATTTACATGTTAATTCTTCATGCAATGGTCCCCTTAATAAAAGTTCAAGTTTGATGTATTTTTTTTATATTAATTTCTCAATACTTATGTATTTATTCATTTCACTCATTTATTTATTTTATGTTTTGTCAACATAAGAATATATGCATAAAACAATGAACAGGTCAAGAGATCCGAAAAAATCCGAAAAATCACATAATCATGTATAAAAACATAGAAACATGGCATCAAAGAAATAATTCTTCCAATCTGTAGAAAGAATTCTGCAATAAATATTCTTTCAATGTCCTTTTGAATTTTTCCGTCTTCAATCACTGCATTTCATGTAGTAGATGGTTGAAGAGTATCCTACCGACTTGGATTACTCCATTTGAGGTTGCCTTTAGCCGGCAATATTCGTGTGCCAAATTACTAGCTCCTCTAGTACAGTGTTTGTGATGATATTTAAATACCGTTTAAAAGTTATCTCCAAAAACTGATACTCCGCTAAATCGACTCCCATGGACTCTTCAGTATATATACGGGTCTCAGGGACTCAGGAAAGAATAATAATTTATTCTCAAATAAGTGCCTGTGCACACAGTTGCAAAGAGAAAGTACTTCCGTGGAGCAACAAGCATAAATATAGTGATATATGGTATTCACAATAGGCAATAATTAAATATAAATTGTAGAATCAATTTCATAGCCGACATTGCAATGTTTAAATTGTTGAATATGATGAGAAAATTCAACCATTTTATTTACAAATCAGCAAAATATTCTGTCTGAAATATTCTGTTCTACAAATATTTTATGTTCATCGAGAACAAATGTTATGTTCTCCATTTTTCGTCTAAAATCATTCAATGTTGTCGATTATTGTCTTCACAGATATTCTCACTTTTTATTCGCGCACCAGAAAGTATAACTTGAAATAGAGTTTGAAACAACACTCCCGACTTTTGAAGAACATGACTGTTTTCAAGAATATTGTTCAACATCTTTTTATTTGTCGAAACAAGGGATCAAGAATATCCATAAATATCCTCAAAGTCCATATGAGAGCACTTTCCATTTGAGATTCTTTTGAGTGTTTCTGTGGGCCCTACAAATATTGTACTTTATTATAATTTGTTGGGCTATATAATTAAAATGAAAAGACGACGTAGGGCTTACTATATAATTTAGCGCATTGTAGGCCAATTCATACAATATCAAAAATCATCTTAAAAAATTATATGGGCGAATATGAGCAGTCAATTTAGATGACACCAATAATCTTCTCGAATCAAAGTACATGGTCACATCAAAATCAATCCTGAAAAAAAATATATTGAAGTTATACAACACACTAAAACTATACAGTCTAGCTATAGATGAAATAAATCACTTGAATATTTTTTAAAGCGTCTATGTAGTTCGTCACTTCTTCCCCCCCCCCCCCCCCCCCCACAACCACTCACCCATCTAGCTCTAGCTGAACTTATTTGTATTTTTCGTATTGGTGATTATATTTGACGCACATGACTCAACAATAATTGTTAACAGTATATTCATATTTCTTTAGCATTCTATATATTCCAAGCCGGAATTTTATTTTATAAGTTTTCGCATGCTTGTTAGGCTTTACGTTGCGTGGAGGCGACGACGCAAAACGACGCTGCTAAATATGCACGTCAACTGGCTCAGAATCCTCCTAGCGCACCCGTAGCCGTCAGTACGTAACGGGCACGCAAGCCGCGACGTGCCACCTGTCATTTTCTCGACAAAGAATACATGTTTTTACGTCAGTCAGAATCTTGCGTTCGCGTAATAAACTACACTAGGAAAACGTAATTGTTGATTTCGCTATAAAGTATATAATACTGTTGAGAATATTTTTTCTCGAAAACGACCGAATTGATATTTTTTTAAACTTTACAAAATTGAAAAAAAATACGGAAGGGTAAGGTAAAGTGGAAATTATCAGGTCAATTGGAATTTATAATATTGTTTTTTGTATCTGATTTCACGTTAGGGAAAAATTTGAATGTTTTTGAAGAGAGTAATTTTTCAAAATTTTCCCTCTTGGTTATGAGTTTTTACGAAGATTTGTGATGATATTTCTTGAAGTGGTCCAACCGAATTTGCCATGAAACTATACAGTTCTAAGTTGAATGAGTCCGCGTGTCCCTTAAAATCTACATATTGATCAATTGAACCGTGCGACCTGTGCAGTGCGTACAAATAAAAATAAAAACACACAGAGTAGCATCTTTCTCCGTAAGAGTAGCATGGAAGTTAATTCTCTATCTCTCATCTAACTATAGGAAAACGCAGCATATGCGTTGTAGGATGAGCGAGATATTTGCATGGAGAATAATCGAAAACTTTACACAGCTAGACTCGTATTAAAGAGACGTACACTAGTATTCCCAGATTCACGTTTTTAAATCCACGTCTATAGTTACACTCTGAAACTTAATTCCGGTAATATGTGATTTTGTAGGCCTATATTTTTTACCAATTTGTGGATAACTAATCAACTTTCACACTAGGATGACTTGCTCATCATTTTTTATGAAAACATATCATTACCACTTGCTGTTCACAGAAAACTACATGAAGTTATATTCTGAAGTTCAACTTGAAAAATGTATCGAAACATATCACCTTTTCACTTTTTCCTGAATGTCAAGTTACTGATTTTTTTCAAGTGTGTTCCGATGGAATGATTTCTAATACATTTGAAGAATGAACAATGTTTTTTATTCACTAGACATGCAAACAAACGCTCACGTAAAAAAAAACAATTGCAAGTTGAAAAACAATATCTAAATCACGTAATCATGAAAGAATTGCATGCCAAAGATATGCAAGGAAGTTTGCCCGAACTCTATTCAGCTGTATTGGAGGGATTACCACTGCGGTGGACATACTACAATAACAGTTATCATTTCTACGGTAGCATATCCCCACTTAACATCTCACAATATCTGTTTAATCACGAGCACGTTGATAATCCGTTTGACGACTGTTCACCATGGCTGAATACGATGGAGTACTTGCACACCTACTACATGCCAGCGTGCATCATCATCGGACTGCTTGGTAATTCACTGTCGTGCGTCGTCTTCTTACAAACCCATCTCAAGCTACGTAGCTCCAGCTATTATCTTGCCGCGCTAGCAATGGCTGACTGTGGATATCTAGCTACGTTAATACCAGTTTGGTCCAGCAACTTCTTAGGTGTTGAATTCTATAACCGGGAGGGATGGTGTCAGACTATCGTATATTTGAGTTCGGTTTTCAGTTTCCTCAGCGTTTGGTTGATTGTGGCATTTACTGTTGAACGTTTCATAGCTGTGCAGTATCCATTGCAAAGGCCACATATGTGTACGGTGCGGAGATCAAAGATTGTTATCGCCAGTTTAACGTCGTTAAGCGTCGTCGGTCACGTATATGCGTTCATAACGGCTGGTGTGACTCACGACAAGGATGGCTATTCCACATGTGAGTTGGTGGAAGAGTATCATGACCTGATGAGAACCATCACCATTATTGATAGCTTGATCTCGTTGGTGATTCCGTTGTTGTTGATCATATTCATGAACACGATGATAACATGGAATCTGATTAACTTTAGTCGAATGTTTCGCACGCCGTCAACACTACCGGCCGACGACAGCAACGAACGATCAAGAACTAACAACATTCAACTTCAAACATTGCCGGTGAGTGGACTCAATGGATTCAATGTTATTCTGTATTATTGATGCTAAATTGTGTCATATAATGTTATAAATGTTATTATTCGACTAAGAAGGGCATAGAAAAATGTTATATGACCCTGCAGTAGCCATCGTGCTAAGGGGCATGTAAAATTACGATTAATTGAATTGATTATATAGTTATAGTTGGACGCACTTTTCTTGAAATTTAGTGATATTTTCTTTGTGAATTATTGGAAAACCACAACAGAATTCGTCCACAGAATAATCATCATCTCCCTTTTGAAGTAGACCACAAATTTGTGATACTATTTTTCGACTAGTTTTCGTCCACACTTCAGGTGTTTGCTGTTCTGTCCAGCCACTTACTACTAGGAAAACGCAAGTGCGTTTTTGGATAAGCGATATAGAATATTAAATATTTGGATATATTATCGATATATTATTATCGACTTATTCGATATTTGCGATATATTCATGAACACGTATGAAATGTAATGGAAGCTATATAAATCCACCTTGATAGTCAAACAATCCGTCACTGCCCTCCTGTTTTATTCATTACTCATACTAATTAATTTCTTGAATAGATAATACATAAATAATAGATACATCTTAAATAATGAAGAAGGCCTGGTTTCAATCGTTCTTAATTAATTAGTGGCACTTGTGGCCTGGATTTAATTGGTATAAATAGCATTGAGCGATGTAAAATAAAATACACTACCGGTATCTATTTTGTTACAGCAAAATGGCTGATCCGACTTGAGTGAAAGTTCGGAATAATGTGTATATTCAGTTTTTTGGGAAATATCGTGAAAATTTGAATTCCTTCGGAGGAAATATTCTTTCGTGAGTTTTCCCTTATGGGTTATTCTAGCGGGTTGTTTTAAAACTTTGAAATGAGTTTTCTCAGAAGACAGAGTTTTCTCAGAACCTACAGCGCAGTATAGTATTAGAAGAGAGGATTTGTGAATGCCAAGCTTCCACTGAATTTGTTTTTTCATTTGGCCTGTGGAGCGCGAACAAAAAACTAACAAACAAAAAACGAAACAAAAAAGCTACTTTTTCACGAGTACTTGAGTGAAATTGAGTGATTTGAGAAATTGAGTGTTCGCTAAGCTCATCCAATCATTATTACTAGGAAAACGCGGTATGTTTTTCCGCGTTGATGGATATAATAATAATGGAATTGAATTCTTCCAAGGTTTAGTCAGCAGAATTAAAAAAATGATTGGATAAGCAAAGCGAAGACTCAATTTCACTTGACTCGAGAAAGAGTAGTTTTTTTGTGAAAATTTGAAAATTTGATGTTTCTCGAAGGATTTTTTCTTATACGACTTATCTCCCCTGGCTTATTCTTATGGGGATTTTGAAAACTTTACACTTAGTTTTCCAAGAAGTGGAGCAACCGATTGCGCCTCAAACCTATAGGGTACCGAGTTGGATAATGAAAATTGTGCATGCCAAGATTGATTTGAATTTGAATTTTCGTTCGACATGTGGACCGCGAACAAAAAAAAAACTGAAAAAATATGTTTATTTTTTCGAGTCAAGTGAAATTGAGTCTCTTCGCTTCGCTCATCCAATAATGTTAGGCTATTATATGAAACTTAATGACAGCTGTATGTATATATATATATATATATATATATATATATATATATATATATATATATATATATATATATATATATATATATATATATATATATATATATATATACATAAGTTACACCTTGAGATCTGAACACTGATACGTCACTGCCCTCCCTTTTTATTCACCACTAATTCTAATTAATTTCTTTGATAATAAAGGAGGTTTTGTTTCAATCGTTTTTGATCAATTGGTGACGCTTGTTACCTGGATTCAAATGTTTTTTAATAGATTTGAGCGATGTTTTAAAACTTCATTAAATATTTTGTTACATCAAAACTACTGATCCGATTGGAGTGAAAGTTTAGAATAATGTGTATCATTAATACATTCAAACTTGAATTTTGTCGAAGGAAATTGTTTTTACGAATTTTCTCCTCTGTCTTATTCTTATGAGGATTTTGAAAATTTTGAAACTAAAACAAACCGATTGCGCCTCAAAATTATAGGGTATCGAGTTAGATGAGGATAATTATGCATTCCAAGTTCCAATTGAATTTGAATTTTCATTCGACTTGCGGAGAGCGAAAAAAAATGTACCTTTTTTTCGAGTAGAGCGAAATTGAGTCTTCGCTTCGCTCATCCAATTATTTTACATCATCATTTATTTATCTATAGGCCTAAATATAATCATTTTGAAAACTTTAAATCATTGTATCTTCGCACAGGCGTGTTGTACTCATCCTTAAGAACTTGAGCCACAGGTTTTTGACAGTATGACAACTGTAACAGATTTTCTGCTTTTTGAACAGGATTTGAGTGTATCAAGCTGACAAAATATGCTCATAGCACAGACAAAGGAAGCTTCTGTGCTCAGAGTAGAGACTAAGCCTAGAAGTTTTGTTAAAATTTTCAAAGTGGCAATATTCAGAACATCAGGTTTTATGCATCAGTATGTGAAAAAGAAATTTCAGTCTGTCAAGCACTGTTGTAAGGTGGTCCTAATCATGCAAGACAGCTCTCTGTGTGCGGGAATATACCAGTGGAATATCATGGCTGAACGCCAGAATAAACACAACTGACTTTTATTTCAATTTTTAGTTCTCAACAACTGTAAATCGTTCACTCGTCATAGCATTCTCTACCACTCACATGTAAAAATAGTAAAATAATAACCAACATTTGTGAGCTATAAAAAAGATATCGATGGTGAATACATTATACAGTATCTATTTTTACAAAACGTCGCTGGTTTTGTTTGGAATGGAGAACAAAATTTCAACAAAAGATCAAATTATACAATGAGCTTCTATGAATGGAATGTTAAGTGGGAATACGCTTATATGTTGCGATTAAAATACTATACTTTTCGAGTATTTGCACCATGAATTTGCATCGTGGAAAAAGTGAGAAAATGTATGAAAAAGTGGGTTGTAAATTTACAACTGGCTTCACAATTTTTTCCACACATAACAATGTAAATTCGACTGTAGGCTCTACATGTTGACTTATGCGTTGTATACGCCCTACTCATTTAGATTGTTTAAGTAACACACATTATAACACGCTACTGACTCCATAAAATCACGTACCAGCTCGAGTGTTCGATCTCATAAAATACGAACTATTTTGAAAATTAAAAGGTTAACAATATATATCACGTTATATATTTACAACTAGAAAAAGTAATTCTCATTATCTTCCACAGACTTCAATTACTTTAGACCCTCGAAACTTGAAACTCGAAAGTTCAAGACACTTCAATCAAAAAGGCAACTGAAATCCTTCTTTTAGGGTTTAACGACGCACTGTAATGATAGCGAAGATGTATTGGCGTCGGATGGATGATTAATGAGCTGATGGGATGATATATGAATGTTTCTTGGGTAAGGGGAAGGATAGTGGGAAGGAAGCGGTCGTGGCCTATATTGTGGGAACCATCCCGGCGTTAGCACAGACTACAGAGGGAAACCACGAAAAACTCATGTAAAGATGGTCGGCGGCGGGGATCTAACCGGGTTCGAAATTCCCTTCGCCTCCCGGATCACATGAATCGAGCGTGCCGGTACTGAAATACTTGTATTGTATAATAGTTACAGGGTAGTAGCAGTTCCAGCAGCCGAAGATCACAATGCCAACACTCGTTTCACTCATCAAGATCAATCAACTCTCGTAATCAACCACCCAGCGGTAGCAGCAGGGAGCTACGTGTCACAGGCATAGCGACGAAGACACCACCTCTTAGCAGACACACACGTACGTGAAATAATATTGTATACATATACAGCGCTTGAACATGAAATAAATATTATTTCTATGTCTGAATAAACCAGTCAACCTTGTGATTTTGTATAGGGTTCAACAGGTAGGCTTATCATATGAACATAAAACATTCTTCTACTTTTCGTTCAAGCTCTACAGAATACAATAAGTAGCTTACTCCCACTACTTTATTTCGTCACCCGTCTACCCCCTCGGCTTGTAGTTAAGCCCCCGCCCAATACAAGCGCTAATAATAGTTTGCGAACATGCTGCTTTCGGTCGATATTTTATGATAAATAACAGCTCTTACCCTATATGTAGGCCTATGACTGTTCAGATGGCTATACAAAGTTTATGTTTGGATTAATAGCAATACTTCAGTAAATCAGCATTTTGTGTCAGTCGCTCTCATCCTCGCCCAATGTCACCACTAGACGTGCAGGCGGTAGCCCGCAAAAATATCGCATTATTCAGAGCGTGGACATAAGACTGCAGCTACAAGAAGTATATCGAGTGGGGTTGAAACATCGCGGAGAAAAGGGAAGGATATATCACGAGGTAAATGAGAACGAGCAAAAAGACCGAGGAAGAAATAAGACAGTGGACAAATTATAGGGGAAACTAAATGATCGCGCCTACAAAAAGATTCCGGGCAAAAATATTACGATGACCAAACGAGCGCAGACAGAAAAAAATCGCGGGAAAAAGATTGAGCACAAGATATGGCACACAAAATGATTGCGACGACCATATAATTGCGATCAAAAAGATGGCAAACGAGACGATCGCGGACAAAAAGATCGCGTACTTCACATGATCGCGGTCAAACAGATTGCAACGACAAAATGGTTGTAGTCAATGAGATCGTGACGACCAAATAATCATCACGTGGGTCGAAGCTGGGGCTCGGTAATCATTAAGCCTGTTTGTTTGTCCTGCACTAGCTGAACTGGTTCTTCAGTTCTTGCACAATCGTGTTTGTTTGTAACCGTGGTTCGGCACCAAGCTGCACTTTCTTGTTTGTTTGTCCCGGTTCACTTGCACTAGTTCAGGTAGTTCTACACCACCTACGGAGCTGGTGTGCTTAGTTCAGTGCAAGATGGCAGGCGCCAAAATCAAGTTGTAGGCGGACGCTTTGCTGGCTTACTATAGTTGTTGACGCTTAAATTCGTGTCGATGAGAATGAAAAAATATATAATCGAATAAGGGTTGTTATTATTGAATATTTACTATTCATTAATCACATTCAATGATATTTACTATTCATTAATCACATTCAATGATATTTAATATCTCTTTCTCCATCAACGGGTCTGCTTCCATTTCAGAATTCGCGTCTAGGAACCGAAAAATCGTCAATTTCGTGTTTGTTTGTACCTCATCATTTCGGTATCATTTCCTGCACAAAACCCGTAACATGACGTACTTCCTTTTTACACCATGCAGCTACACTTTAGTTCAGGTGGTGCAACACAAACAAACAGGCCTATTGTGCGGAGGTCCCATATCACCGTCGAGGACGATAGAGGCTACTGGATGAGTGCGAGAGCAATATTCAGCTTAGCGAAACGTTCGAGTCAAACCCAGGGCTTGTTGGTCGATCAGACGGGCTGTCGGAAGACGTAGTTGACTGTGGATGTGACCACGGTTTTGAAATGGGTGGAAATTAGTAGGTCCATGTTGGAAATTGGAATGGGGTTTACCGTTGACGAGAATGTTTCTACTAGTCGGTTTTTAAATGGGACTAGAAACAATGGTTGAAATCACAACATTTGTGTAGATATAATTGTTTCTGTGTTCAAATTGGAAAAAGTAACAGCGTCGGAAGTCTTTGGTCACATTTAGTCCCATTTTGAAAACCGACTTGCAGAAAAGTCCTCGCTTATCGTTGAAGATTACTGTCGACGAGGAGAGAAGCAATACAGGCAGGTGCAGTAATTATTTTGCACTTATTCTTAAATTTAGATCCATACTTGAAGAACTTCGAGCTTAACACAAGCACTGATCCCTCATGATTCGCGAAACTCTCTTATTATTTTTCGGACCGGAGCGTTCGGTCTCTTCCATTTAGTTTCAAGTGCAGCGTTGAAATTACATCTGGTGGGAGTGGAAAGCTACTGGTGTTGGCTGTTTTGACGGGACAGGCTAGGTTAGACCTATTGCTAGCTTGATAACCGCTGCCACATGATTCCAGAGCCTGACTGGGCCACCGGGCCCGGTGGGTCGCTGGCAGAATGAATATCAAAATGGGTCGGTCACCCGCGAATATGTTTTGCTACGTTCGTACTGTTGTTTCACTTCCACGTTCCACTTCCATTCGAGGTTTTACCTAAATGGTAATATTGTTACGCCCCCAGCGATGAATTATTTCCTCGCTTGGAAATGTAAATAATCCCTAATCTCTGAAAATTTAAATAACTCTAAGAAGGCCTACTTCCCTTATACTTGTGGAGCGGCTCCAGTAAATACTCCTAGTGAGTAGTGAAAGGCAGGGACCCGTACCGGAACCAGAACCGGAACCGGAACCGGAACCCGAAAAAAAACGAATATGTGGGGAACCGGAACCTGAACCGGAACCTTTATTATTGATTTTCAAGAACCGGAACCGGAACACCTGAAAATCTTTGGTTCTTTTCGGTTCCATAAAGGTTCCATAAAGGTTCTCAATACCTGATTCAAACTCATTATTTACTCATTTTGTTCATAGCTTTTTAGTTATATTTTTTTTTCCACACATTAAAAATCCTTTTCACGGGATTGTTCCGAAAACGCACCAAAAAAAACCCCCAAAAAACCAAAAGACCACCAAAAGTAGAACCACTACAAGCAAGGAAAAAAAATTATGAAACTATTTAGCAAGTGGGACCGGAACCGGAACCCTTATTCACACTATGGAACTGGAACCAGAACCTTTTTAAACGTAGAACCGGAACCTTTATTTGATAAAATTACGAACCTGAACCGGAACCGGAACCTTTATTAATGTCGGTTCGGGTCCCTGGTGAAAGGTACTCACCGTCTCCACAAGTATAAGTCCCTATCAAAAAAATCTCCAAGTCCACTCAATCTACACCCCAGCAACCTACGTACGTACTCTCAAAAATATACGTCCGTCTCGCTTCGCTTCGCTCATCAACCTAGACCACTCGCCTCGCCTAGTTATGACGTAGGCCTACGTAGTATATTTTTGTATTCTTCAATAATAACGAGATTATTCGATAGTTAGTGAATATAACCTTGTTGAATCAGGTACTACCGAAACAAATTAAGATACAAACATTTAAGATGATCACCCCATTAGAATTGGGATTTTTATGATATTTTCGTTTGATGAAATCAGAATGTAAAATAAATGCATTCGATTGTAACTGTAGCATGTAGTTGGAATGTAATAACTTGCAAATAATAACCCAAACTTCAAATTGTATATCCAGGATGACTATTGCAATTACATCAATAAGCGTAAAGAAATATGGCTACAAAAATCACGACTTTTCAAAAAATTCAGTGCAGGGCAGAGGTGTGGGTCCCCCAACCTTCCATCAAGGTGCAACCATTTTGGCTTCGCTCAATCACATACCTCAATCACAAAAACATTATTTACGAAGTGCGGGTGGGTCCCCCCTCCCCCCTCCTCGTCCGCCGTGGGCCGCTTTTTCAATTTTTACCCGGGCCGTATTCGAGTGCCAGTCTGGCACTGCATGATTCAAGGTAAAAAGAATTTGTTCTGATGACAATATGCGAACATTAGATTTGGGTAAGAGACCTCGATGTAGACGTGATCGGTATAATTCCCAATCAGCTTTGGCGGAATCGCGAACAATTTTTAAGTGAGGACAAGGCGAACAATGTTGGCAGCGAAAATGAGGGGTAGATGATCACAATCACCGTTGAGCGAGAATTTTCATGCAATTCGGTTTTCAAATGGGACAAAAAACAATAGTCAAAAATTACGACATTTGTGTAGATATTTTGGTTTCTGTGATCATTTTTTTTTTAACAACCTAACCACAACCCCGCTCTCGAGACGTCATGTAAAAGCTATTTTGTTAAAAAAAATAGTTCGGCTACTGCGTCGGGAGTCGAACCATGGGCCCCAAGCACGCGAGGCAGCTACACTAACGCCACAGCGACATAATACTCTACGCACTCCTACTTTATTATAATGTAGCACGGGTCGGTAACTGAGACATGCATGACGTCACAAATCTTGGCGTTCTCATTGGTCACTTTTAGTCCCCTTTAAAAACCGAAATGGGGAAAAATTCTCGTCTCCAATGGATGGGCCAGTTCGAATATCACTGCACATTCAAGATAATATGTCCTCACTATTACAGGGTATGGTATAGAATTCCTTGACGGTTAATAAATGCAGGTGAATTACACCTTAATCTGAAGAGAGGATAGTCCAGTAGTGAGCTATATCAGCCAATTCAGATCCGTTAGTAATGTTGGCGGAATCTCCGAAAGAAGTATGACGATCATTGAAATCGCAAGGATAAAGGTTGACGATGTAGGTGGAAGTGTAGGAACAGTAGGTGGAGTGTAGATCTGACACATACCCATATAAGAAACGGTAGAAACCTAATTTATCGTACTTTGAAGGAGACCCATTATTGCCTCGACATGTTAAAACCAAGGAGGAACGGGAAGGTGCTTTACCGGGAGAGTATTGTTAACGAAAAGAGCAACCTCAACTCCATACATATGATCGATATATGCTTGGACTTTTTTGTACACCCAATCTTTTCTAAAAAAAAACAGTAAAACCTAGAAGTTTTCACCACGTTTCATCTATTTCAGTGATTTGAATATCTTGTAATATTGCTAGGTTTTCTTTCAGAAGTTTCCTTGTCGAACAATAGTGTGCGTTAAGAAAAGAAATTACCAATTTCATGGCACGTGTAGTCGGGATGTTGAATTCAGTAGTTTCAGTAGCATTTTTACTCTCGTTATATAAATATATAAACCTTATCTCGAACACTTTTTTTATCCATTCTTTTTCTATATCATCAAAGGATGAGTGCTATAGAAGTTATAAGCCTCCCTTTCACCAGTATATTATTTATAAGTAGATGTAAATCATAAAAAGTATGATGACACTTGGAAATATGGAATCATGAATGTTTAAAACTGTTAATAGGCCTATAACTGAAAATATAGTGAAACCGAAAACGTATCCCTTCTATGTTGTTCAAAAATAGATAATCCGATTATTTCCAAAAAAAATTATACAGGCCTCTACACATGAAATTGATTGTCTTGTTTTTGCTAATGTTCCAACCATTGTTTTTGGTCCACTTTTGTTCTACAAAAACCCTACATAGCTAGAATGAGTTCAAGAGGCCTACTCGTATTGATTTGAAACGATGTTTATCGTTATTTATCATTCACGTTTGCCCCTAGCCTTTGGAGGTAGGGTCACGTTATTTTAAATTTTAATTGGTGTGTTAGGTACAAGCGTCTGAGAGCGGTTTCACTTGTGAAATGAAATTGCATTGTTACACTATACGCTTTGAAATCAATAGTAACCAATAGGCTCAGGCGCAAGAATCGTTTCTGCAAAGGGTATCAAAGGGATAAGTTTCGATATGATTGTACAATTCTCAAACTTTTGTAGAGTTTTCAGTCCTACAGTATAAGTTATATTAAGTGTTATGTACAGACGCTCAAGGAGCTCCTGGGAACTATTGATAAGTACGCTGTAGGTCCACAGATGAACTGCTCTTACGGGCTACTTTTCTTTTAATTGAACTTGAATTTAAAATAATGGTGTTTAAGGTTTTTGGGATGTATTTTTTCATCAACATCGTAATCTTTAAAAACAATCATTGTTTCGCAATTGAGGCTAAGGATGAATTGAAAAGACTATTTTGAAGCCGCAGCTCTCGGTTGTTTTGGGACTACAAGCCGGCTTGTCACCAAAAAACGAATTTTGATGATTTAGAATGTGACGAGTTTTAGAAAACATTCCGATATACTGATTTGTTTTCCGAAATACTTAATAATAATATAAACTAATTGTCAGTTGGTTAGGCTTTTGTCTTCTTGAATGTTTTCTTCTTGTAGGTATTTGGTTTGTTATGTATTAGGTTTAGTAAGAGAGGTTTATAAGGTTTATAGTAAAAGTTTATACTGTATTCATATATTGTATTCATATTGTATTCATGTATTGTAGAAGTATAGGCCTACTTGCACTTACATAGAATGTACACATAGAATGTACACTTACATAGAAATCAAATATGTGGCTAATTTACCGCTAATCTTTTCACGTATTGGTCGTGTGGATTGATGTAAGTATATATAGTAGTGTCTGCTAGTTTTCGTGCGTGTAAAAGCAGTACGTTTTTTTATGCATTTTAATTTGACTTCATCGACTACTTATGTGACCGCAAGTATACACTACAACTAGCTGTTACACAATTGTAATAATTTCTACGCTGCATTCAAAGAATATTATTTCATAACTATGTATTTCAGAAGTCAACACCACGAGCTCAAACATCATCACACCCAAAACCCAAAGGAGTATCACGAAAATGCTACTTCTCATCTCAACTGCCTTTATACTATTCAATCTACCAAGGTAACTATCGTCATAGTAATTAAGTATGGGAACCTTTCGATAAAAACACGCGGAACTACCAATATTGAAGGGTTGAAGCTATTAACTCTAATCGGGGGTATTCAAAATGAGAATCAAGATTCAAGGAAAACTGTTTAGTGCATGAATGTGTACAAACGCAGCATTTTCCAACATGAATCCATTTTTTAGATGAGCGTAGCGAAGATTTTCATTCCATACACCGTAATATCTTAGGCTTGGTTTCTATTTTATTTTTTTGTTTTTTCGTTTTTTGTGTGTGTAATTTTGTACGCGGCATATAGGTCAGAAAAAAAATTAATAAACTCGAAACTTTTTTTTTTAAATTGGTGTTATACCAGAATAGGTTGAGATTGTTTTTCACAAAAATCAGTCAAACGGTTTTTCCGGAAAAAAATTGAAAAGTTCGGAAAATCCCCATAAGAATAACCCAGGGGGAAAATACTTCAAAACGAACATTTTTCAAAAGCTATCAAATTCACACAGAATATGAAAACAACTATCATACACATTTTCAATCATTTGTGCAACAATCGGATGGGACATAGCGAAGAAAACGCAATAAAAGTATACATTTCATCAAATATCAGGATCAAAACATGTAATGCAAAGTGTATATATGCGACAGGTTGCTCTATAAATAGCAACGAGTTGCATGTAAGGTTTTGCAGCGTTTGAAGTAATCCAAGGTCTGTAGATGTAGATTGAGCTGACAGAGTATTTTTAATCTCAGATTTCCATACTTTTACGCTCATCTCACAACGCACATTCTGCGTTTTCCTATAGTTATTTAAATTGTTAATACGAAACCCAACACACAAATAAAATATTTGGTATTATTATTTTAATTGTATATAATACTTCAGAATGATCTTTATCAGTGATCATTATCATTATCAGTCATATCAGTGATCAGTGACTGGTCATTGACCAAAGCTTATATACTCGTCAATAGGCCTATGTCCTACGTGCAAATGACAAATGGCTCAAAGAACACTAGCTTCTATCTAGCTCTACTAATACAGTATTCGGATTACATTTATGTCTAGAATCATTCTTCCTTGTTCTTTGTCACTTGTCAACCAACTTACCAAGCAACCGACTTCTGATGAAAGCCGCTACTTGTGGAATATGAGACGAGGCTTTTTGATCTTCCAGGGAACTTAATGTATAGGCCCTACACTACACATCCATTCTTATTTTTATTAATGGCCATTTAGTAATATTGGCATCAACTTTCATTCTTGGAAAACATATTTCCCTTGTCAACAGAATTAACTCACAGATGTAGGTCTATAAAAGTAATTGCGTGGAAAATGTAGCTATAATATTATATATATGAAAAAAATCGTATATTTCAAGAAGAAATATGCCGCCCTAAGCAGCCGCTTAGGGCGCTTACGCCTAGAACTGGCCCTAATTTAAGGTAAACTCTAATCGGGAGTATTCAAAATGAGAATTAAGATTCAAGGAAAACTGTTAAGTGCATGAATGTGTACAAACGCAGTATTTTCCAACATAAATCCATTTTTGGATGAGCGAAGCGAAGGCTCAATTTCAATTGACCCGAAAAAAATGTAGGCCCTACATGTTTTTTTTTCGCGCTCTACAGATCAAACAAAAATTCGAATTCAATTGAAACTTGGCATGCCCAAGTGTCATCACCTGGATTGAATCCCATTGTTTTTTATGCGCAATCGGTTCCACCACTTCTGAGAAAACTAATTTTCCATTTTCCAAATTACCCATAAGAATAAGCCAGAGAAGAATTTTCGTGAAAAAATGTCCTTCGAAAAACTTCAAATTTTCACCGAATTTCAATATAATAATGATACACATTATTCCGAACTTTCACTGAAATCCGATCAGTCGTTTTGATATAAAAAATTATATAATGACATCTTTATACATCTTTCAAAGCTATTAAGAAAACCAATTAAATCCTAGCAACATGTGTCACCAATTAATGAAGAACGATTAAAACAAGGCCTTCTTTAATATTAGAGAAATTATTGAGAGTGAGTAATGAATATAAAAGGAGGGTAATGACATAATCGTTTGGATCTCACGGTGTATATATGAATACAGCTGTCATTACGTTTCATATAGTATAGTGTAATATTACATATAATATTAAACTGCATCAAATATTTCCTTCATTAGAATAGCCTACGAAATTAACAAACCGAATGGAAAGATAGATTTTAACTTCAATGCCGTCAAAACATCAAACTGATGTAACTTTTTGAAAAAATTCAATTTCATTCTCATTAGCTCATCCATCAACGCGGGAACACACAACACGTTTTCTTAGTTTAGTTAAATTGTTAATACGAAACTCAACACACAAATAAAATGTTTGGTATTGTTATTTTTAATTCTATATATAACACTTCAGAATGATCATTAACTACGTGTATTTCGCGTGTTACATTTCCGACGTGAACAAGTGAACCGTTTGTAAAAATTCACATGTGATTTTTTTTTAATAACATCGAAACTTGATACAGAATCATTGTTCCCCTATAAAGGCTGAGGATGAAAGTAGGATCGTTTGGACGGGGCACCACAAGGGCGATCTTACCACCCCATTTTATTATAATTTTAAATTAAAAGCGATGGACTTTGGACATGTGAAATACCATAAGAATGTGGCACAAAGCTCAAAATTTAATCCGTCGTAGTTTTTAAAAAGGTTGATTCCGTGTGTATTCTCCGCTGCTATTCTGATCAGTTAGCTCACTCAGTGATCGCCCAGAAGAACATCGTTCTAACATGGTTTCTCCCTACGTTAACAAATGCATTGTCTACGTGTATTTCACACGTTACAGGTCGGTTGACAGTTAGAAAATACTTCAGGTATTTCTTTTAGCTTAGAAACGTCTGAAAAACGTTACATTTCGAGTTCATGAACACCACCAGTTTTGATAACAAAGTTATCAACCTTTTCAAAAGTTTATGAAGTTTTCAGATCGTTTTCACAAGTTATTTTTTAAGTGTAATTCAGGTACGGATTCACTGTTTTTCATGTCAGACACGTTTTACCGACACGAAAAGCATGTAACTCTGAATAGGCCTACGTGAAACACATATGAAAAATTATTCTATTTCTTATCAAAACATTAGATAGATAATGTTCTGGGATGTTGTAGGTAAAATTATTAAATTATGCCTACTATAGTTTATTATTCATTTTTAGTGTAAGGTCGTGTATTAATATTTTAAAGTATTATTGTGCCAAGTAATATTTTCATTTCAGGTTTTCATACAGATCTAATAAGCTCATCTCACAACGCCCATACCGCTATACAGATGCGAGCTTTCCTAGAATACCATTGAACCATTCTATTCCATAATCATAATTGCAATTTTCCAAAAATAAATCCAGGGTTCAATTAATTTTCAATTAGTTAACTTCAATGTGTGTATAATTCTTGACAATATTTCATATAAGTCAAAGTGTAGAGTTTTCGAGTTGACTTCAAATATACATAGGCATACCTCGCTCATCTCACAACGCATATCCATCGCAGTTGTTGATTTGTGGCTAAGTCCACGTAAGCCCGGCTTATCCACCTTTTTGGAGAGTGAGCTGGGCTTACTAACCCATTTCTAGTTCTGGTGTAATGTAAGATCCATCTTCAACAAAGCAAAATGAAAATAATTTCTCATTTTTTGATACTAATTACTGTCAGACATTCTTAGGTGGTAAATATGACGCACACACAAGAGTGGCTTTGTTATAAAAAAGGGTCTCCAAAACGCGTAAAATGATCCAAATCTAACCCCTAATTAATTTTTTCCGGGGCTATGCGTCCCGGACCCGCATGAGCTGGGAGGCACTCCCCCCAGAAACCCCATTGTAAACGGGAGTTTTAAGTACGGCGTATTCGCTCCAAAACAAGATGGACTATTGTTTAGGATGCCTCTCATATTTCTTTACAAATTAACCACTGCGCAAATCCTCCCGTTTGCCCAAAGTCGATAATAAAATGACGATATCTTTTGAAAATTGTCTATTGAACGGCCACCCCTGCACCCTGATAGAAATACATTGCTGATTTAATCAATAAAAACATCATTTACAAGATGATGATGGCGTCTCTGTTTCAGTTACAGTATACGCCTCTATGCGTTCATCGGCTACTCCTTGTGGGAACAGCCAGCTCCGTCCAATTTGTGGTGTATGCAACAGTTGGCCATGTTGTTGTATTACACAAACTTCAGTATCAATTTCCTTCTCTACTCGATGTGTGGCATTACATTCAGACGGTGTCTGTGTCAACTCTTGAGAAAGAAATTGCGATGTTTCGCACGCTTCGGTTGTGTTTGCTCTCGAGGTAAGCGCTACAATTACTATCAATAGGGCTAAAATACCATCCAGAAGTTCATTCATTAACGTACCTACAGTGAGAATAATATTGCTCTCATCCTTCATCTTCTAAGTACCGAACAATGGACATCCATCTACGCTACATCTGACATAGACTCTACCTACTTATCCTTTCAAACTACCTTCCTAACCCACTTCAATTCCTCCTTCCCCCTACAAAAGAGAATCATACGCAAAGTCAAACCTACCCCCTGGATAACTCTTGCACTCCGCACCCAACCATCCGAACTCAGAAAGCTACATTCCCGTTGTAAACTCCTTCCTTCTGATAAAGAACTGAAGATCCAATATCTACTCTCCAAAAAGGCACTCTCCCGCTCTAATTATTATTCGGACCCAAGTACTGAGTATACCAACCACTGGTTTTGGAGGATTCGTACACACGTATTACTCGTTGATGGGTTGAGATAAATTTATCTATTTTTCAATGACTGGCTGATAAAGGATATTTTATGTACTCTTTTTAGTTTCGAAATTTTTTAATTCAGGATTGGTATTTGTTGTAAAGTCACTGTAACTAAGTTCAAATGTTCTCATTATAATGAGTCAAACTTCCGAAAAATTTATACATTACGTAACCCAACCGTTCTTTGGTCATGAGAAGTGCTCACGACTCGTTTGATCGAAATTCCATTCGTGTAAAAGACAAATGTTCGACGAAAAAGTACACGTTTTTTTTCGTTTTTCTTCAGCAGATAAAACGAAACCTCACATTTGGTTGGAACTTGGCGTACACCTGTGTGGTCCCACTGAATTCATTCAGTGAATAATCGTTTTCTTCCAAACGGCTAGTCAATATTTTTCCGCCCGGCTTGATCTTATGGATTTTTTTTTTAATTTGTGATGGTTCCTCAATGGTAGACCTACAACCAATTTGGGTCATTTTGACATTTTTCCACTGTTATGTTTACTAAATAAACTTCTGAATGTATTCAAAAATACAACTCGACTACAACTAAATATTAAAATACATATCAAATATCAAATACAACTATTAAATAATCTCTATCTACACTCTATATTCAACAAAATGTGAAATACACCTTTTGAGCGAGTGAGGATGGTATGATTATTCATTATTTTCATCGTACATTTCTCAGTTCGAGGAATAATAATCACAACATCTATTCAGATAATGTAGCCGTGCACAGGTTCCACGAAATCTTATAGCTGTGTTTACTTTTCCGATAGATTCCGAGTCACTTCGGCGAGTAAGAAAACTCATCTGCTTTTGCAATAAAAAGTAACCTGGTTATATAGAGAGGTTTTGAGCCTCAAAATAACCATATCAACGCCTACGAATAAGACGTAACAGCATATATCTGTCTACGTATTTAATTACACTCGACATAGGGCCTACAACCTAATAAGGTCATACTTATAGATGGGCATACGTGAAGAATATAATTAAAACATTAGGCATAATAATGGGAATAATAAAGACTGTCGAGTTCAAATACAGAGATCAGCGAAGTCTAGCCAAACTAGTAAAACACCTATGGTGTGGATTGAATTTCCTGAAGGTCCTTCAAATCATTTCTTGAAAAATTTTCTGCCCATTAACGTATATGCTTGAATTGCTGACTATTCCTGATTGTATTACCTCAAGATCTCATCTTATTTGAATTATTCTTTGGGGTGGGGTTCTGACTTGTGGTGTCAACTGTCAAGTCAGAACGATCCTACCTTTCTTCCGCAGTCTTAATTGGGTAACAATGATTATATATCAAGTTTCGATGTTGAGGAAAAATCAGGTAAAGCAGGAGGCCCTAATATGGAGAAGCGCAACAAAAATCTAGATGTTATCAGTGAGGTCTCGAGAACGCGTCAACCGATCTCCGGGGGACAAACGCCGAAATACTCTCCGCGACATGGAGAAATTAATTAGGTGGGCACGGGGAGCTGAAAGTCAACAGAAAAACTTCAACATGTCGGCCGAATTCAAAACACCCGGAATCACATGTCGCAATACCAGGAAATCAACGGCGTGCCGGCCGAAAATGTACGCAATGACCAGCAATGACCTGTTCTTTAGAGGCCGTATTATATGTAAGCCTATACACAAGCCTGTCATGGTCTGGGTGGATTGTTGATACCGCGGGCAGAAAAGGGAAGAGTTGGAAAAATGCCTAACAATATATCTACGCAATTGTTTCGGAATGTACTGATGACGATGAAAAGATTGGAGTGTCAATATTCCATTGGCCTATGCTAATGCGCCATGTTCTCACTTCATGGTGAAATGTTCGAGCAACGAGTTCTCGGCAAGGGTTAGCCAGATCGTCATGAGATGAACGCCAATTGCTTGGCGCAGGGCGGCAAACACCTTAGATACCCGACAGAAGTATTTTCCACGCCCCACTTCGGTACTAATCAACAATATTAGGTAAATTAAAAAACTATCAACTCTCGGCAAATGTGCCGGGTTTCCTGCTAATTATAATTATATTATACCTCAGCTACAACTATCGAGCTCTATAGCCGCTTAGTGAGTGACAACTCCGCGGGGACACAACTGAGCAAAGAGCGTGTTTTCATATTGATGCGTATTTTGCAATCAATTTACTAACAGTTTGTCGGATCCAATCCTTCCAGGTCAATGATCTTATCATGTACGACTAAGTACGAGCATCATTATTCGACGGCTCCAATAAACAAATTACTTCAATGAACAGAAATAATCTTATTGGCATTTCTATCGACAATCTTCAATGAGGAATTAACGCTATACTTGTCGATATACTTGACTAGTTGACAAACTGTTTTTGGATCAGAAGAGAAGACCCCAAAAATTTTGGGTAATGTTACCAATCATACAAGTGCCTATACAAAGTGGTGGCGTTCATCATATGACCTCGCTGTTCCTAGCACGCCCTACCCCGCAACGACCTACATATCCTCACTGCATCCACATCTCCGTCTGCGACTGGATTATGTATAGGCCTACTTTGTTTACCTTTTCGAAAGTGGATGTGACCTTTCCCTAGTGTCAGAACTAGAGCCTATCTTCGGTGTGGACTAAATCCAGATGAAATGTCTATCTAGTTTTTAGTTTCGGTAGGTACCACCCTCATTACTTTCCATTTCTCGCGGCGATTATTTTGGCTTTTGTCTCAATCCGATCGGTGCACGCGTTTTCGAGGTTTTGGGCTTCGGAAAAGGCCACAAACTGTGTCAATAACAGAGGTTCGGTTATAATAATAGTACAACAGTTCGTTTGGAGCCACCAAAACTATATTCAATGTATGCATACACCTCTCAATTTGTCTTGTGTTTGGTTGCATTCGTTAACATTGTTCAGACAGTGTATGAACGCACGGTTGATATATGCTATGCGAACGCCGCAAATATTTGTCACGTTGATGAATAATGAACTTATGAGAACGTACATTTTTGTATATAACTTTTTTTTATAATTCATTTCATCAGCAAACAAATTAACAAAAGTAAACCAACAAATTGACATATTTAAAATTCCAATTCCAGTTATTGAGAATGGGCCTCCGATTGTACAAAATTAAATGTTGATAAAAATATCGTATTTTGTACTATAACAAGGGGTGCCAAAACACGAACCCGAATATAATCATTCATGTTGAATATTTCAAATTAAATTGAATGTTTCATGTTGAATTTGACGTTCCATGTTACATTTGAAGATGCATGGTGAATGTAATGTTTCGTGTTGGAGTGTTTCATGTAACGTTTCAAGTTTCATATTTCATGTAACATTTTTTTAATGTTAAATGTTTCAATTCAATGTTTCATGTTGAATATTTCATGTTAAACTCAATGTTTCACGTTACGTTCAATATTTCATGTCCAAATATATTATGTTCCTGATGTCTGATTGCCACACGTATTAAAAAGAATAATATTGACATAATATCTGCATGGTCTTCTATTTCATTCGCAAAATTACTACCAACAAAATAAGAATGCGTGGCATATATATAGATATAGATATATATATATATATATACGTATATATATATATATATATATATATATATATATATATATATATATATATATATATATATATATATATATAGGTCCTTGAATCTGGTCGATTCTACAAAGGCACAAGTGCACAGTGCAAAAGGCATATCAGTCTACAAATCAGTCTGTTGGGGGGAAATATCCTTCCAACAGACTGAAGTGATGCTACTCATGGATGGAAGGATGCTCTGAGACAGTTATCAGTCTTTTCAATTATTAATATACAATGGCTGCGTTCCGAAATCTCCAGAATCTACTGCAAGCGTACTGGATGAATTCCGAAATCTTTTCCCGAGTAATTTACTGAGCGTAACGAAACCCACCGCGTCAGTAAATTCTGCTTACTGGAAACACTGGAACTATGTGGCCCAGTAAACCCAGTAAAGTAATGGCGCCTTCCAATCAATGGTGCTAGATTACATCAATAGTTTGATATCAGACAAATCGGAGTGTGAATCTTGTTGTAAATAAGGCTGTAAAACTGCATCTGGATGGATGTTAGTTAATTGAGAATGTATTTAAGGTTGATTTGCATATACATTTCCGTACACATTGTTTCGTAACATAACTTTTATTGGAAAACAATAATGTCGTCTAGGCCTACCTTTCTACTTTCGAATTGTACTGGGTGCGTTTCGTTTTGGAAACGGAGTTGGAAACGGAGTATACATCTACATATATTAATTTACGTGCGCCATTGATCAAATAACTGACAATGTATAATAAAATGGAGTTGAGAAGTAACAGCAGCCAAGTTCAACGTTCACATTTTAGACAAGTCAGAACGCTCAAGTTTTCACAGCTAACGTAGGTCTACTGTGAGAACGGGGTCTTGTGAGAGGTCGTCGAAGTACCAAGGATGACCTATCCTTAAGGGGACCTAGACCTCGCCTTTTTTTGTATTTTGTTTTTTTGGCACATTATTTTTTTTCGAAGTGTTATAAATAAATACATGGATACAATTTGTTTGAACACATTCGACATAATATTTTGGGTTCAGGAGTTATTTTCAGTTATATGCGCAGTGCTATTCCCGTATGCTTAGGTCTGCTACTCCTAAATGTTACCACTTCACTTTTCAATGACCGTTATCTCAGAATAAATTGTTTTTGTATAAATGTACCTGTATCTCAGGACTTATTCGACCAAAGCTGTTCAAATTTTACCGAAGATTCATACATGTATTATACAAACTTGCGAGAGACTTCATGATTGGACAACGTATCCGAGTTTTAAAAATATATGAAACCAAAAAATGTCAGAAATCCTAAAAATCTGCCATTTATTGATTAAATATTTTAAAAACTTATGAATAGGTACATTTTTCAATCAAAAGTGCTTCGCCTTAAGTTTATAAAAAGGTCTAACCAAAATGGAGCAACAAACAGTATGTACTTTGAATGAACCATTCCTAAGAAAAAGGTATATGAACATGACTGATTTAACACGGGCAGCAGAGCCGGGTCCGGATGTCCCTAATAAAATCACTTTCTCTTTTTGAAACATCGTCGGTTACACGACCCATTTAGACCCGGAGTATTCAGGGACGACGTTAGGGGGTAAGGTGGGCGCGCTCCCCACCAATTGACATTTGTGCCCCATCAATAATATATCATTTGACAAAATATATATTTTGACCCACAAATAAACACACAATAAAACATTTTTCTGGGTGAAATTTCGAAAATAACTTCGAAAATTACCGTAATGATTGAAATATTGAAAATAACTACGGAAACGTCAATAATACTTCAATTACTAGAATCTCAAACTGCTTGGAAATCGCAAAAATCACTTGAAAAATGACCATATTACGTGGCTGGTGTCCGGTCATTTCATTTATGTAATCTGCACTCCCCCCCCCCATCCCCCCCCTCCCTCAATGCACAAATCCCATCGACGTCCCTGCTAGTATACTCGTGGACTTGTTCAAAATGTGGCAGTTTGTGAAAGAGGAGGGTTGGAGTCCCATATTAGTGATCGTCTATGGTAATATGGTGAATGATTTCGCATGGTCTTACCTTAGTTTTCCCCGATCCTGTGGGCCCAACTAACATCAACCCATGTCGGACAACGGTCGTCTCGTACAGTTGGATTACTTTTCTCACATAGTCTGGAAATAATCGTGATAATTCTGGGTACATTTAAAAGTATAAAATAAAATAAGTGGAATGAAGATGAGGTACAAAATAAGTAATCACTGAAGTGCTTTGTCATTAAAGGAAAAATAATTAAAAATACAACAGGTGCCAAGTTGAGCGTGGTGAAAATTTACTTCAGATTAGCAGCACGTTTTCATGGGATGTTCAAATTCATGTCATGCTAATTAATTGTAATATAAGTATTTATTTTCCCGTCTGCAAGCATATATACATCAAAGCGGAACATTATCCCCCTCTCCTCCCCTCTCACTTTCGATTTGTATGTTCACTTTCATCGAGTCTGATGTATACAAAGAATTAAGGAATTCAAAGAAATGTTGCTTACCATCAACGTCTTCGTAATTAATGCTGATTAAAGCTCTTCTGATTGCTTTCTCGAGCTCGCCGTGATCGACTGCTTGCTCTACCATGCGCGGGAATAAATCGGAGACAATACCTGGAGGCAACATAAAAAATGTCGAATGGGTATCGGTATATATCGACATTGGAAAATATTTCCGATATGTAATTTAAATATTCGAAACGTTTGAACGTATGCTATGAGAAAAAAAGATACTTTTCAAATATGTAAATATACTTTTGTGTAACTAAATTAAAAAGCTTGAATGTGTACATTGTGAAATAGATGATTGCATTTTGTAACATTAGGATCTATTGTTCAAATTGTGGGCATTACAAAAATGAAAAAATATTCAATCGACGAGTTCCGATAGGCCACAGATAATTGAGCTATTTCAGCTATTTCAGGGTAGGTATCGATTTTTTATTAATGCTGTTTAACGACCTCACCAACAGCTAGGTTATGCGGGAGTACGAATGAGCGGATGATAATGAAGCGATGAAGTGATGATAGGTGAAAGACGTTCCTTATGCAGGAACCCACACCCAACGGTGACCTCAGTTTCTACCGCTAGCGATAGCTGACTGAGTCACCGGGGCGGCTGATAGGCACAGAAGATGACGTCACTGGTCACATGACACACTCAGAGGGGTGGCAACTGCTATCATTGACTACAGACTATCTATACTAGTATTGGTAACCATGATTATGGAATTTGGTTTGTAAAATTGAGTGTAAGTACCAGCTATACTAAAAACCGACTGTCTTTAAAATCAACTGCAAAGCTAACTGACCTAAAATCCAACTGGACTAAAAAACCAACTGACCCAAATCTCTACTTTTGGCTCATGATTCGTAGACACGATCGGTAGGTTTTGCTTCTCCCGTTCAGAAATTTCATTCAAAACCAACTGTGCTTAAAATCAACTGCACTAAAAGCTAACTGGCCTAAAATCCAACAGGACTAAAAAAAAAAATGACCCAAATCTCTACTTTGGGCTCATGATTCGTAGACACGATCGGTATGTTTTGCTTCTCCCGTTCAGAAATTTCATTCAAAACCAACTGTCCTTAAAATCAACTGCACTAAATGCTAGCTGACATAAAATCCAACTGGACCGCGGTTGTCTGTTGGTATATGGACCTAGGTTTCCCAACAATGGTACCAATGCCTTCATGATATCCATCACAGATTTTAATCGTTTTAATTTATTGGTGACACTTGTTGCTCACATTTAATAGTTCCTTAATTGCTTTCTTAATTGCTTCTGTACTTTGAAAGTACTTTGAAAATGCGTTTTCCTCGTTATTTCACATCTGATTGTTCCATAAATCGCTTAAAATAGGTATGATAGATCATTCCACATTCAATATAAATTTGAGAGCTTTTGAAAAGAAAAAATTCCAAGTATTTCTCCCCTGGCCTATTCTTATGGGGAATTTCCAAACTTTCCAATTTTTTCCGGAAACACCGTTCGACCGATTTTTCTGAAAAACAATCCCAACCTATTCTGGTATATCACCAGTTTGTAAAAAAAGTTTCGAGTTGATTGAAACTTTTTCCTGACTTGTATGCCGCGTACAAAATTACACACACAAAACAAAAAAAAAAAAAAAAAAAAAAAAAAGAACAATTTTTTCAATTTTTTCAATTCTTTTCAAGACAAACATTTCCCTGCTCTTCATTCTTGTTCCATTCTATGTAGGCCTACATACATTTCAAACTAGATCTGCCTACTATTTAAATTTACTACCGTATTTTAAAAACTTGAAATTATATTTTAAAATTAATAAAATAACAAGAGTTATGTTTGTTTTGCTCTGTGGCTCTGTTTGTCTTTTTTCACTTGCCATTTTTCACGCTTAACAAGAATTGCACTTACCATTGAACAACTTCAAGTCATCTTTGAGGAATTTTGGCACGTTTACATCACGTAATGAGCGCAACACAATCTGCCGCTCATCCATCGTTGGATTCTCCCGCTTGAGATTGCCAGCCACAGCAATAACGGTCTTAACGGCACGCATACCAAAGTCATAGTGGTCCTGGCAAATCAATGAAGAACGTTGGCATTTTTTTTAGGGGGGGGGGGGGGGGACACCGACAGCGTGGTCATGTTGGTTTTATGATTGTATAACAATATGTTGAATATTAAAATGGTACAACTATTTGTAACACATTTTGATAGGCCTATATGATATTTGGTAAGCCTACACATCACATGTATTTAGTAAGCAACTCTCATTGTGTTGCCTCTGATACACCGAAAATCCCGTGCACTGAAAATCCCTTACATCGAAAATCCCATACACTGAAAAATATTATTTTGCAAGGTCACTGTACTAGGAAGCAAGACCCAAGTAGAAGGACGAATCAGGATGGAGTTCCGGGGGACTACAGTATTACCCTTTTTCCCCTTTTACCAAAACAATATATTATCAGTATATCACATGAGAAAATATCATTCTTTTTGGTGAAGTTATTTTCTGTACAAGATATTTTCAGTATAGGTTAAGATAACCTGACCTGACCCCCTTATAAGAACATAAGAATATAGAAGGGAACCTCCACGCTCATATTTATTCTTCAAAGATCATTTAAAATACGTATTTTAGATTTTAGATTTTAGACATTATGCCCCCCTAGGATCGCGGGCACCGTGGCAGTTATGCCACTGCATATAACGCCAATTTATACAGAAACAGCTTTAGTAAAAATAATGCACAAAGAGTTAGTGTCAGTACCTGGGAACTAAGTTGCTCTGAGCTCAGCTTGAACGTGGTAGTAATTTTGCCAGCTAGCTCTTTCGCATCTGAGAAACCGAACGAGAAGAGCGAGATCTCTGCGATGAGAGCATAGTTGGGAACCATCATGGCGACGGGTCGGAACAGTGCCTTCAAGTTGTCAGGCAGTTCCGTCCGGCCGGCATATCCCGGATTCATGGTGATGAAAACTGCGCACGACTCTTTGAGAGCAATCTCGACGCCTTCAAACAAGAACCTGGCAAGTACAATAAGATTTACTGTAATTAGGGACTACATTAAAAGACTTGAAGGTCATTCATTGGATGAGCGTAAGCGAAGACTTCCATTCAGTCTTTGATAGATTACTTATAGAGCTAACTAATTAAAGATAATTAAAGAAATTAAATTAAAGAAAGCTAACTAAAGAGTACTAACATATAGAGCCTACAATTTCATGTAGGTAATATCTAGATCTATAACAATTACATAAATAACACTATCATGGAAAATCAGAGACTATGTACAACTGTTGGGACTCTTCTAAAACTAAGAAACATCAACAATAAAAACGTAATTTTTCAAAAAATTCACTCCAGGGCTAGGTGGGCCCCTCCCCTGTGACAATTTAGGCTTCGCTGTTCGAGCACCCCTTAGAATTTTCAGAATTTGGCACCTAAAATTAAAACGTACCTGTCTTGTCTTGATTGCTGAGCCTTTTGTATTGTAACAACTTGCTGGGCGACCACTGACAATACTTCAATATCAATTCGATTGAACTCGTCAAAGCAAGCCCACGCACCGGAACTGAAAACAGTTCAAGTCAAATACAATACTATATTACAAATTGTCGGTGGGTCTGGAAAAATTGTTTCAAACTAGGAAAATTCAGCATATGCATTGAAAGATGAGCAAGATATTCATATGAATAACACGAAAGCTGTACACACACTTTGGTTTTTAAACTATCAAGTCGGAGCTTTCTCATTCGGAGCCCTTAATCTATCTGACCTCATAAGAGAGTTGACACAGAACACAAAATATAGATTGTATGAAAAACAGCTTAGGCCCAAAGTAAATGGGGTAGGACTAAGATTGTAAAAATTCAGAAAAATCTAATGATACATCAAATCTTAATCTCTACTAATATTAGTTTTAAAATTACATGGGTCAAATACATTGTAATTAAATGTAATGTAAAAAGGCATTTGTACGGCAACGTATCAGATTCTATCCCACGATCAGATATTTCTCGTAAACATTAGATTTGTGCAGAATTGGCTTGTCAATCTAAATATAACAAAAATTACTAAATATTGGCAATTACCAATTTATGTGAATGTATACGTATAGATTCATTAGTGTAGGTTTTAATAAATATTATTGCCTACGTGATAACTTACCTTGCCAATCCTTTAAAGAACTTCCCCATCGCCATAAAATCTAACTGATCTGAACAATTGAAGACGACACATTGGATCGCAAAAGCCTTGGCTAAATCCTGAAAAGTATAAAGAAAAACTCATAGGAATAGAATGTCTTTATTTATCATGTACATAACAAACGTCAAAACAATCTAAAAGGGCGAGGTTCGGTCACATGGCCGCTCTTCCACCTAACCGTTATAATTATATAATAGGAAAGACAATAAAATAAAACTAGGAAGTGTGTCACATTTAGAATTACAAAGTACGAGGAAGAGGCTGATTATTTTTGTTCGCGAAATATTGTACTTGACACTGACGGGAGGTACAGTATTTTCAAATGTTCAATTATTTTAGTACACAGAGGCAAACATTAAGTGACTTGCATTGAGTGGAACTTATTAATTTTGTCAAGTCAATGTGCATATATTTCTGGTCGTAGAAGGTTGTTAAAGACAACGTGAAAGAAACTTACTCGCTTACGCCAAAGTCTAGTTCCCATGATGATTACCGTTTCTTTCAATACAATCTTTCACAGAAAAGAGAACCGGTCAAAATAATTTATTCATATTATATACTTGTACTCACGAAAAAAGAACGTCGTCTACCAAATAAATAGTAGCAAAAATATCAGTAATTTCATAATTTCGCCGTAACTTGAAGGATTTATTGCTTTTGAAAGATAATCGAACTAACAATATTGATGTCAAACGGAATTGAGACGATGCGAACCTACATTCAGATCGTGATATTCTCCACGACTTTCACAAATCGTGCTGCCCCATCCTGTGCCAGTGGCCAAGAGTTGAAATTAGATCTACTTGGTTAGGGAAAAATTGTCCTCTCTCACGACTGTGTTCTCCTGGCAGTTAAGTGATTGATTGATTAAAATTTGTCGTCGACATATGGTTTGACAGATGGTATGTCAAAAAAAAAATCATGGGAGCCTTACTTCAGGATGAAACAAGCAGTTCGCATTTACGTTCAAAATAAAAGTATGATACCTTTGTGGTTTCGGTCTTCCCCGTACCAGCAGGACCAGCCGGCGCACCACCGAACTTCAAATGCAAAGCTCCGGTTAGTGTGAGATAACAACGATCGGTAAGCGGAGTGATCACTAACCGCCCGCTATTACCTAGGTACTCGTAGCCGTACTGGAATTCGGCATTTACAGCACGCACCTTCAATTGCTCATCCTCTGTCCAGTAATATCTACAAGGACAAAGTGAACTTTCACTTCTATTTTTTCCCGTGTTCAACAAACATTGCATTTATAAAAAAATACCTGTATACTTTCGGTGGCATATATGAATTGAGTAAAAGGGAAAGAGAGAACAGCAGCTTACCGAGGTTCACAAGTAGATAGGCCTACTCATGGTGGTGGACAGCTATTGGTGGAACACAGAGATGAAAAACACACGGGATTTTAGACGTTTAAGCTGTTGCCTTGGTCACAGTAGAGATCAAGGCATCTCTCTTTCCCTTTTACCCAATTCAAATATACCAGTAAAATGTTATTTTATCCACATCCATTTGTAATCTTAGTTCAAAATATGTAAGGTGTTTACATTGTCACTGTTTGTTCTTACAAGTAGCCCACCACGGTAATTAAAATTGAGGATTGAAAAAATTAGAGAAATAAAAACAAACTTTATTTACATTATAGCACTGAACGTCATCACGAATCGTAAAAATTATTGTGAGAGTCTACGATGTTATTTGTGTTATTTGTAACAAAAATAATTTGTAAACTTGTATCCGTGTTAATCATTCATTGTGCAAGTTGACTTCACATGCAATAAAATAGATTCCAGTTTTACCTTAATTGACTTATCCAATCAAAGTCATTGACCGTCTTGACATTTCCCTCGACTAGCGTGTAAGTAACATCTCTGGCGTGCACTTCAATAACGATAAGTGCCGATAGCACCTGCCGTTCAACTCGCTTCAAAGGACCTTTCACCAGTCCTCGAAGCCCATCGAGCTGTTGATGAAAACGACATATAGTAGTAGTATCAAACTAAATATTATTTAATTTTTTTTTTTCACTGCTGCTCAACAACCCCACCAATACCTAGGTTATTCGGGGATATGAATGAGAGGGTGATAATGAAATGATGAAGTGATGAAAGGTGAAAGGAAGATTTCAAAAACCTATGTCTTTTGCGGGACTCGAACCCACGACCGACTTGACTTCAGTTTCTACGGCTAGTGATAATTGACTTGAAGTTTTCAACTCACGCTATGAATAATACCCTCACTAGAATTATAGCAAAGACGTAAGCATAAGCAGAGTAGGCCCCAAGACATTTTTAAAAACTGGCATGCCAGCTTTTACATAAATATACATCAAACTTGACAAATATTCATAGAAAACATCAATAAAATTAGGACGTAAATTTTCTTGCATTTATCTTTCGTATCATAATATCCCTCAAGAACAAAACAAGTTCATCGTTCACGTAACAAAAATGAATCTAAAAGTTAACTCAATTTTTTTCTCTCATTTTTTTTACTATTGATAAAAATTAAGTTGCTGAATAATTGGATAAATAGAGCCGCTGAAATTGATAAAAATTTCAATAAAAACAAATATTCGGACTTGGATTACAATGTTACATGTAGAAAAACGTATCAATTTTGAACGTAAATATTAAAGACTGTATTTAATATAGGCTTACTGTGCTATTCTTTACTGTATACCTTTATTGTACGCCAACCTGTATTGTATTCACATACCTGTTCGAGCATCAGATCAAAATACATCTGCAACGTGTCGGTGCGAAGGCTTTCCTCAACGTGAGCAGTCCAGTACGTTTGGCAGCCAGCAATGACTATCTGGCCTGGCCAACATAAAACCCACTCGGTGCGTTCCTTCACTGCCAAGTCGATCAGAGAATCGCCGAGCGTGGCACGTACAGTATTCTTCATAGTAACCTCCACCTACCAACCGACTGAATGTTTATTTCAAAATACAAGGCAGTGTTGAATGTTAAAAAATTGTAACTAGTGAAAGAGTATTCAGTATTTTGATTGTTATAAAGCTAGCCCACATGAGAAAATATAAAATTAATTCGACATTTCAACAGAAAAAATGTTCAGAATTTGACTTATTCCATGTTTATAGCTTTTCAGGTGAGAAAAGAGAAATTATAATGATTACATGTTCAGAAGAAAAAATTGTTGTAAACTAAGCAAATATTTGTTGTAATAATATCAATTACGTACAAAAGTCGATAAATAAAGTATGTATACAGTTACTTTACAAGTAATAATAATAATTTGTAAGTAGGGTAATAATAATAAATAAATAAATAAAATAGATTATTGTTACTGTTACGGGTTTACTTTTTCAATTATAAACAATTGGTTGAATTGTTTGAAATTGTATGATTAAACTGCAATATTGTATAGGCCTACCTACTCTAATAATTATTGTCAATTACTCACTTTGAGCAGCCAATCTTCAACATTTCCTCGCGGGTACATTGGCGGATTTAAGTTCACACATTCACCTTCTCCCGAAAACATGGCAATAATTTGAAGGTCTTCTTGAAAGTTCAGCTGTGAAAGATTAACATACAATAACACGGTTATCAGTCACTCATGCTATTTATTTTTACCAACTCTCAGAACTGGCTTGCTAATACCGGGCCTTGGAAATATGAGATATTTATTTGGAGACTTGGGCTTATTTCTCCTTCCTAATCTATGTTTGATATATAGTATACAGAATAACTACGAATTTAACGTCACTAAGTACAGTGAAATATCTATCGTATCTCGAGAGTCCAGGGAAAAAACATGCAAGCCCCACTATCCATCCACGAAAATTCAACATTGGTTTTATATGGGAGTAGGGTGGGAAAACATGTATGATAGAAGCAAGAAAACGATAGATCCAGGAACGATGCATCTAGTTTTAAATACCAATCGATAACAATGCAACCACGGAATTTTGTTTCAACTTTTAACTATGACTGATGTAATTAATTCTAATAATAATAAACAATTTACTGTGTCATTTGATCCTGCCATACTTGAGGATACCACAGAACGGTGCGTACCTTAGCAATGTTCTCGAAGCACTTGCGCAGATGAGGCTGTACAGCTTTAGGCTTTTTGGCTTGCGACAAGATCTCGAGTAACTCGTCATCGCTGAGGAAGTAGAAACGGGGAAAGACGATACGCTTGGTCTCCAGATAATCGGCAAGACCTTTCTGCACTTGTTCGAGCAGGTTGTTGCAATCCTTGAGACTTTCAACCAGACGTTTGTCAGGGCACATCGTCATAACCTGTGACGGATTTTGTTTGAGTATGTTTATATTATTTTACACACAGCTAAATTCTCAAATACTATCATGATGTATGTAAAATATTTAATGAGCTAGTTGGTTCATAAATGTTTCATATTTTACCAACACAAAAAGCTTGAAATGATCTACCGAGTTGATCCTTATTAATACCCATCTGAAAATTCTGAACCAATAAAAATCACTGTTAGGCTAATAACGAATGAGTAGGCACAAACAACATTAAAAAGTACTCATGAAACATATATTTAGTATTATTATTAATAAGACCATTTTCTCTCGTCATAGAAGCTATGAAGAGTGAGAGAGGTACAATATGCTTACATTCGGAGTCTCGAAAGCTTGCTTCATGATCCTTCGCCATGTTCTCTCCATGGAGCTGTACTTCTTAGCCTCGACGGGTAGCTGACGATTTATATCGTCACTTGTGAAGATCGGCTCGAGATACATCCATTGCTTCTGGCATTCCATCCACTCCTCCATCACTTGCTGTGGACAAGAAACAAACTCTGTTGTACCGAGTAGGTTAGGCGTGTGCTATGCCACGCGTAGCCGTCACGCAATTCATTGTCACAAACATAGTTTTTGAAATAAGAATTGGATTTGGGTTTCATTTTGTTATTGAAAAAATATCAAGGTATACGCTGATATAGAATTTTAATTAAATAATCGTACAGAGCTCAGCACGTGATTGACCATGTAAACTATTGAGTTCATCTCAAATCGTATGTTGAGCATATTAAAAAGACTACAATACTGCTCGAACTAAATTTCCAATTTAAATTTAATTCCCATCAGATGTGTGCAAGTGTATAAGTTATACATTTTATAATAAATAAATAGCAAACATGTGTGTGGGTGTGATAGGGTTTAACAATAAATATCAATGGCCAGAAGGCTGCTAGTGACTTTTTTTAAATTAGTCTGGATATGCATACCAAAAATTCAAATAAATAAACAGCACTTATACCTGGGTTACATGTAGCTTCTCCTCCCAATCGCTGATTTTCTCCTCGAACGCAGCCTTGAACGGACTGAACGATATCTGCTGCGTGATTACAATATGATCATCTAGCATTTGAGTAACGTCATCGGAGATCTTCATGATGTATGTGCCTGAAACGAGAAGAGAGTATGACAAAAACAGTACAGTACAGTACACGTAATGAATTCGGTGCCTGATTGACTCCACGAATGATTCGAGTTAGTCTCAAACGCCAGCTCACTCTCAACTCTCACAATACGGATAGGGATGAATGCTAAGTAGGTATGCTCATAGTATAAAGACTTGGGCAGTTAAGAGTTAGACAATGTTAAATTCTCTTCGCTTATTTTTTAAGGTTAGTGGTACATAGTTAAACATCTAATGTCTATACCGCTAGAGTTGTCACATATTCGAGCCCTTTCGCCACAGCGTTTGTGAGAGCATTACAATCAGTAAATACAATCACCTAACGAGAGTGAGGGAGAGAGCAATATAAATCAGATTCTTGTACATTAGAGCTGTGTAGTGATGCTTGAATTTCGAAACTTGTAATTTTGGAAGTTTCGTATTTTGAACGTTTCGTGAAATTTATGGAAATTTCTTATATTTCTCCAATTCATTTTTTTCACATTTATTCAACTATTCTCTCAAGTCGTTACATATTGCATTATTATATTATCAAATATTACAAATTTACAATCATAATTTGAATCTTCACACCACCGGGAACACTGTATTTTTAATATTTGTACCAATATCTGTCTCTAACTGTGTCAATAAACTATTCTATTTTATTCTAATAATTTTGGATATTTAAGAATCTCCATGAAAAGTTTTGAAAGCTTCAGCACCACTAGCAATGCATACATATTAGATGCTTATCTTCCAGCTACAGCTTTTCTGGAGACAATGGTCATCTAACTCACGAAGCAGTTATATATCATAAGCTATCCTATAGCATTCTTTCTCAACTCTTTACTCTTTGGTACAATATCCAATAACACATACCTGAATTCTTATACGGAGTAACCTCCATATCAATGGAGTCCCACTCTTTGATCATCTTGTCCAGCGTTAGTTCAATAGCAAACTCTTTACCGGCTGATTCTCCGATTGCCATTAGCGTTTCGACGTGAGCCTCTATACCGAGCTCTCGGCACTGATTGTAAGTAATATTGGGGCCCCACACAATTTTGATTCCTAGAACAATTGATTATTACGTCACAAGGCAATTAATCAGATCGGTGTGAGAGACGACTTCTATTCAATCCAAACCGGGTCTTTCTACGTTGGTTTGTTTGTTTTGTGCATGCTCCATATATTGCAAGGCTAAACGGAACCGAAAAAACTTTCTGGACATTAGGAACTATTACCCGTCTTTTAACGTGGAACTGTATCGACAGAATGAATCAAGTTGGTGACAATACCTGTCTGTTCATACAGTTGGTCCCAATGACGCTGACGCATGCCCGGGTTACGTAGAGATTGGATCAATGGAATATGAGGACGGAACTCTTCCATCTGATGTCTTATAATTACTGCAACATTCTGCACCGCTGGTGGAAGAAAAATAGCATCGAGATCAAAGAGTATTAAAAAGAGTTTCATTATGAAAATAAAACAGAATGATATAAATATGACTCAAGTTCTTCATAAATTAATTAATAAGTAATTGACCACAGGGGATTGATAAGCTCATTTGATCATGAATCTGTAGTAGGTGTGTAATCCTTTCCAAATAGTTGGAATCAACTCATGAATATAAAATGCATAAGAAACTAGAAAAGCAAGAGCAGGCAATCGTGACTATCAATCTATAGGCTCATATTAATTGTTTTGCAATTTAATTGGTTATAATTGTTGGTTTTTCTAAATAAATCTCTTAATAGCTCCAATTGATGAGAACAAATTACATTAAACATTTTTTCATTAAACGGCTGATCTGATTTATGTAAAACTTTGGAATTATGTGTGGGCCGTATCATTATTATATTTGAATCCCAAGAAAATTTGAATTTATTCGAAGGTTAAATTTTTTCTAAATTCTCTCTTCTGGGTGTAGACTCTTCTGGGTGTAGGGTGTAGACTTGCTACGCGAATTTGCAAATAGGATATTTTAGCTGTCAGGCTGGAAAAACAACCAATCAGTGACGAGATCGGCACGGTTTCTGAATATTGAGCTCAGCCCAACTTTATCGCTAAACGAAAGTGAAATTCTACTCGCACTTTGTTATAGAATGAGGGCCCAGTGCTAAAAGATGATACCTGGAATGTCTGCAAAAATTCTGATTGATTTAACAGCAGTGCGGTAAAACTCGGTGACCATTCTATCGATAGCTTCCCCGTCGATGTTAATCAAGGGATTATCCATCCACATCTCATTTGAATGCATCCATTCTGAAATATGAAAATGATTGCTAAAGATTAGTCAGTGCCTATTAAAAATGCAACATACGTACCAAGAAAACGTAATACCGGTATGTGCGTTGCTGTATAAAAGAGTGAGATATAGAAAAAGTTTCCTGGTTCAATTTCAAATTTGTTGATATATTCTACGCCAAGGAGATTACAACTACTACTATATTGAAAAGTGATTGATTTATTGGATTTGCACCCGGCCCTATATTGTACTATGTATTTATTTTTATATATATACATTATAGGCCTTGAAGTAGGTATATTTTCAAGTTTATCGATATGACATTTTTTTCTAACAGTGATCAATTCATTTATGTCAAAATTAGGGGCACACATATCACTGTTCGATTAAACATACAGGTTTCGAGTGTATTGATTACGGCACTGAGTACATAAATCTATGATTACCGTAACCTGTTCCACCTACAGAGTATAGGAAAAGAGTATTCAAAATGTACAAAACTTGAGTGAATACACAACTACTGTAATGTGAACATGGGGTGACTTTGGCTTACCTGATGCGGCTATCCAAAGGTTACGATATGGCTCGAACTCTTTGATGAGTTTGCTGAGATTGTCAAACGGTACAACGGTCATACCAAATAGTCGTTGCCTTTGATTCAGTAGCTGGCCATGCTCTTGGCATTCTTTCAGCTGCTTCCAGATGCGACGTATGTCCACTGCAACTTCGTGTGTCTGAATAAAGCAATATGCCAGTTAGCGGTTAGTTTGGGTCTAAACAACCTGCCATTTTCATTGGTAGTTAGTTTTGTTTCCATGATCGTTGATAGGTTTGAGAACTAATGAGAATATTGCTCAAGGCTCCTCCTGAATCATATATAAGCAAATTGCAGGTACTCCTTACTATGTAATCTATATATATACGTCAGCGGTTATACTATTTCAACAATATTGAATAGAGATCGTATGGATTCATTATTCAAAGTACGGAAACGTGTGGCCGAATGGTTGAAATACTGAACCGTCATTCAGGAGACCGAGGTTTGATTTCCGCCATGGTCGACAATGATCCTTACAGGGATTTTTCGTGGTTTCCCTCTGTCATTCAGGTTAATACTGAGATGGTTCCTTAACAACAGGCCACAGCCGACTCCTTTCCACTTTACAAAAATACCTAACAAAATAATATTTCATCTCACCATCCCATCATCTCAAATATCATTCACCGACGCCAATAGATCGTAGTCATCAGTAGAGTGCATCGTTAAACCCAACATAAATTATTCAAAGTAAGTGAATGATAGAGCAATTCTGAGATGAGGAGAGTGGTTTAGAAGTTTTCCAATTGATTGCCAAATTGCTCACAGTTGTGCGCTGGACATTTCAATATGTACGACGCACTACGAAAAATTGAAAATATGATTTATAATCATAGCATGCTATTTTTCATGCAAAATATAGACGGCTCATGGAAAGTAAGGTGTAAAACCTCGGCCACCCCATTTCATTTTGCATGGTTATCACACTGTAGGTCAACGCACTTCACTAGTGGAAATGTATCCAAAAATGTACGTCAAAAACACAATTATATATAAATATACGATATAATAATTAAATACTGTAACAGGGCTGATGAAAATAATTTATCTGCATAATATGCATGGCTATACCCCAAATTGCACTAAGGCCCATAATGTACTCAATCGTGACTCGGTAACACGCGAGAAAGCGTGGAAAAGGGCCCCCAATTTTGCAAGTAAGAGATTTTTTTTTCAATTTTGAGAAAAAAATTTGCTAACGCTAACTAATTACCTTAGACATATCACAGAATAATGCCAATGCAGTGACGTTCACTGTAAGTCCCTCGATCTTCTCCTGAAGCATCATTTCGTCGGCTATCTGTATCTGCGTGAAGTTGGCAACCTCTTCTTCGAGACGAACATTCGTATCCTCCACCTGATTCGCTATCTTGAACGGCCAACCAATAGCCTCCCACTTACATTCAAAGTCTTCTTGATTTAGTGCATACCAAAAGTAATCGAGAATCTCATATTCCTAATAATAAGAAAATAATAATAAGAATTAATAAATAAAATACTTTTTACTCAAACGTGTCCAACTGTTATTAAAAAAATGTTCTGGAATAAAGGTATACTTTAAACGCACCAATAGTAATCTCTTGGTTACTTCCTCCTGCGTTCTGACAGTCATTACAATCGTTTCCATCCAATCCCTGATCTCGAAGATATGTTCAATCGATGTCGGGCTTTCAGCCAGTTTCCGCATTACTATCTTGTATTCATCCAAGACCTAGATGAATTTGAAGATCAGATATAAAATACTGCAACTTCAGATATGTTTTACTCTCATATTTTTCCAGGCCGCTTGAAAAATGATGGACAGAGGTTTCACTGTACTGACAGACACGTATTGAATTCATGCTACCTAAGGCTATCCTTTGTACGATATTCCTGATATAAGAGTATTTTAAAACTCCTTCACCAAAAAAAATCCCAAAACATTCGATAACACACAATAACAAACACGCTCACCGGACATGAGGGTTGCTTTTAAAAGATGCAGTTTGCATTTCTCTTCATAAATATATCATAATAGCTGTACGCTAAATTAATATGTCGTACGTATAAAGTGGTGATGTTGGTGTGTTTGTAGAAGACCTTCTTTCGTGCATGCAAGTATGGTACTGTTTATCACTGCTAGTCAATTGATTGGTTATTTCTCATTTATCTATTACCTGCAAAGTATTGTTCAGAACATAAGCCGACTTAGGCTACTATTATTCCTTTTCGTTTAACCAACTATCAAATTATTAAAATTAAAGTAATTAACGACACTATGTAGGCTAGATGTTGTTTACCTCTTCTATGAGCTTTCGCATACGTTTAGCAAACATATCGAGTGTTTTTGTGGCAAGTTCCTGCCTCTTGTCTACTAGGAACTTCTTCAGCGGTTCAACGATGATAAGAAACGGGCCGATGTTGATCTTATCGGGCAAAGTTGCTTCTAGATTGTGTTTCATTTTCAACTGATATGATACTTCCTCTTTCACTTCATGGGCTGGATGATTTGCAGCATCAAACTCACTTAACCAATAAAAAACAATATTCATTGGAAGCTTTCAAACATTACAGAGAAAAGAACGCTACGGAACATCCTAGTTATGTTGAAACCAATAGCAACATTTAGGGCCTACCCATTTTAAACACATAAATGAGTGAATGGTAGCAGTTCTGATTTTCAAAATGGGTATTGAGGTTTTCAGGTTTTTGATCATTCAAATTTTGCTACAATCCAAACAACAGTTCTGGTTCCTCCATAGATCTTAGTTCTGAACTTCTTACCCATGATCACAATATGGAATATATTGAAAATTCAAACTTTTATAGTTCAAAATGGTATTTTTAGGTCAATACCCATAGGTAATTTTCAAATTGAGAATAATAACTCACACGACGTATTCGGTAACATTGAGCTTCCAGAGTTCAGTGTGTCGTAGATATTCCTGAGAGTATGCAATCAGAGGAATTATGGCTTGCCTGTACGCCAGTTGGAGCCTCTCTCTCACGTCTACAACCTCCTTCTCCATGAGTCCGATGGAAGATAATATCAAGTCCTCGGCAAAGTTTAACTTCTCTAGGATCATTGGATGGACTTGACGAACTGTGTGAGTTTCACGGACTGCAGTGTCGTACAACCGGATTATAGTAATCTGTAATCAATTGTTAAAGTTTAAAATGATTCTAGGATAATAATGTGCCTCAAGTTGATATAATAGGTCCTGTACTCATTCACTCCCTTACTCACTCACTCCCTCCCTCACTCACTCATTTACTCTCTCCTCTCTCTCTCTCTCTCTCTCTCTCTCTCTCTCTCTTTTGTATCTTTCTAGATTCCCTTGAGATCACATACCGGTAATGTAGGCATTTACAAACCTCAAACTGATAAGGATCTGTAGAGTAGAATACAATATCCTGGTCTATCTTCAAGTGTAAAGAGAAGAGTGTACCAGTTTCTGGATTGAACTGCGTCTCCATCACGTCCTGTCCCCAAACGTAATCGGGCTCGCAATCCAGCGTACAAAGGCATGGCGTTTCAAGATGGTAAACCAGAAGCTCAATGGAATTGTGTACCATACTACGTAACGAACCCTGAAAGTTGACATTACGAATACAATCAGTTATTATAATCAGTTAATCAGTCAACGTTATTATTCATTTCATTTTTGCGTTTGTCTTGTAAGTGCTGGATTACCAACGTGGATAACTTGCAGTTTAAAGTTGATATGACTATGGTAATTAATGCTATTTCTTTCACCAAATCTCAGATAAAGGTTACCTGAACTTGGTAATATTGGACCTGACTGCCATTACCAGTTGTTATTCATGAAGAATTAAGGAATAAAAAATACAATATAATGTCAAAGGAAGTACGTATATCCACAGTATAACACTAGTTGTGAGGTGTTTCAATGCTAAAGATAGTTGTAAATTTTATAAAGTAATAGCACTTGCAAGACCTTAAGATTATTTTGTTACATAAACACAAAGCATGTTATAGCTGGAATTGATGTATTGATGCTCAAAAAAATATTAATCCACACACAAAACTAGTATAAGTACAGTAAGTGTATTCCTAAATACCTCCATTCGGAACTTCATAAGGACCATCATTCGCGCCAGCTTTGATATCGCGTAAATCTCCCACTTATGCTCCAATATGTTGAACCAACCCTTACCAACGTCTCGTAAACAACCACGAGTATCTCGCGTGATTCTCTCTAACCACATTGAATGGAGATACTTGATAACCTGGTACAGAAATGTCAAGTACATAATCAGAAAATTATAATTTTATTTATTTATATTAGGTTTAATGACACACGCTAAAGAACGATGAGTCAGGTGGTGGAAAGATGATATGAAGTTTATTTCATTAGATGTTTTCTATAGTGGAAAGTGGAAAGTTGGCCAAATGTTATGAATCCAACCCAGAATTCACCGTTATGTCAGAGGGAAACACGAATAACCTTTGTCAAGATGGTCAGCCATAGTGGAAATCGAGTATCAATCCCCTATAATCCCTAATCCTCGAAACCCGAAAATTTGAACACGTTCAAAATGACGTAAAATAAAATTAATAATCTTGGATTCTGATATTTTCACAGGCATACAGTTGAAAAATTTGTTTTTTCAGCCGTACACGCTACCTGTGAAAATTATGCAATAGAAGTTGAAAAGTTTTTACTTTTTAGTCATACTATCTCAAACATATTAAAAACAAGTGTGTTTCCCCTATATTAGAATTTTGATATCTTATATCGTTCAAGAGTTACGAGTAACCAGAAACTGATATTTCACCAAATCGGCATCCATACATTCTTACTAACTTCCAGCACTCTGCTTGAAGTTTTCCTCCACTTCGTTTCTGCCCATCAAACGCGGGTGAACGAATGTGAAAGACATTGTGAAAGATGCTCGCCAGATGTAGAAGGTTTGATGTTTGAACATCGGAAACTAAACTACATCCGTTTTTTTGCTTATAAAAAAACGAAACGTGGAAAACAAGTTGTCTCCAGCTTAACTATGGACTATCATGCTGCGAACATCACTGAATAGACATTTTTGCAGAATAGCAGCTGAAATATCTGCTACACGAAAAATATGATCACGGAAGGCCTACTTTACTCATCATCATACTGAACATAATGAACTGTAAGAATTTAGTTCTATCGTACATTGTTTCTGGCTTTTGTTTGTGCGCTGTCAAACTCGTCGAGAGTTACATTCCTGCCATAATTGTTGGAGAAGAGGCTCATCGCTGCTACAATGGCACACTCTCGCACCAAGTTCATAATGGCGGCGTACGTTTCATTGATGACGAAGATACTGATCCAGCGCAAGTGTTCTCTAGTCCCTAAGTAATCCTCCATTGGTGTAGATATACAACCTAAAACAGCCATAAGACAGCCATTGTGAACATTATGAGTATTTTGGTACAATTTTTCAATTTCTAAACAATGCACTCGAGTTCAAATTTCTCGTATAAATAATTATAAAACTTATAAGATTATTGAATTATTTTGTTTTACGGCGTTTCAATGACGATGATTACATTACAGAAAATGATTACATTATTTATTACTAGAAAAACGCCACGCGTTTCCCCAGAGTTGAAAAACGAGTTTGAAAAAATAGCGCCAATACTACTTCCACAGGCGATCACAACAGATTATGCAACTGTTTTCACCAAGCCAATTACCAATTCTTCTATTTTTATTTTGGAAAAATAGTGAAGGTCCATTTAACCTCTGGCCAAAGTTATAATATATTATATTTTTCGAACATGTAGTTATGTGAATGTGTAGCCTCCAAGAAAATCTCAATAAACACTGCAACGTAATGCGCTTACGAAGAATGAAGAATGTCATTTTAACATTAATCAAACATTTGATGGGACCAGGTAACGATTTGCAAAGGGGACAAGCCAAATCTCTCAATTCCAACATCTGTCAACATGCTCACGAAGTAGAAGTTAGAAGGACAGATAGCATTTCGTACAGGTGGCTGGATTTTTATAACAGTCAAGTTTTAGGACAGTTTAGTTTTAGTGCGGGTGAACAATCCCCATCAAAAGAGATAGAACATTAGACTATTTTTTCCACCAGGTCTATTCACTATGACAATCTGTATCTAGACCTAATACCGGTACTTACTTTTCTTTCATCATTTACTTTGAAAAAATCTCGATTCCATAACCTGCTCCCAATTTTAAGTATAACATTTTTTCAACATAAAATTGTGTAAGGGTGTAGGCTCAAACAAAATGCAAATGAACAATCCGATAATGGAATAATTCATTAGCGATAAGAACCTTAAAACCTATACAGATCTGAGTTGTATGAGTCTGCACGTCTATGGATAATTTCATGTTGATCAATCAAACTATCCGATCTGTGGAGTGCATTACCTCACACTTTCATTCAAAAATATTCAAAATATTATTACACACGACAAAAAAAATATTGTCAAGTCCACATTAACAAAAGTACTAAATGTTAAACACTTGGCAGATGAACTGCTACCTTTCTCTGGTACTTTCCGCTCACATGCCTCACTAGGTAACGATAGAAGGGAATGAAAGGCAGGGTTGTGATGGTAAACATGACGGAAGCTGAGGTCACACATTGTTCGCCTATAGGAATAGCGGATTTCTCTCTCTCGCTAGAAACAAAAGTAGAAAAGTGAATCAAAATTAGGGTTATGGTTTGATGGAAAAATTACAAACTATACCAAAATTTTAATATTGAAAATTCATCGAAATATATTGATATTTTAAATCAATATCGAAAATATTGAATCAAGAAAAATTACAATAACTTTTAGTAAAGAGAAAAGTGCCAGACATAGATAGGTAGCTGCATAGGAAAGGCACCAACCAGGCAACCAATGATTTCTCATATGTAGAAGAGACTCAAGATATAGGTTCGAAGAAAGCATCTTGATAGACTTTACTACAGTATTACGATCAAATATAAAGATTCTAATATTGAATTTGTAGATTTGTAATTAATAAGCATAATCCACTGTGGTTATTCTGTGAAAAGTTATGCATTTCTACTTAATCTTAATTTATATTTACCACTTCTAAATTATGGTTTGGTATTTGTGAAGCACCATTTCTTGATGCCATATTAAACATTCTATGAAGTGATGTGTCACTTATCTCATCAATACCAGGCAGCAATATACAATCCAAATACAGTTGATATCTAGAAATAAACTGGCATTAAATTCATGTAATCACTCTAATATTATTTCAAACAGTGCCTCAAACCATGCCAAGGGAACGTCATTTCGATGGGTTTATCTCACGCCAGTGACGTAATTCCTGCCGAGCGCGTACAAGTGTAGTGTGTGCCATCATTCAATTTCTATTTCATTTATACTTTGACAATGTAATATAACAGTAGACAATATACCTATGTAATGCAACATAACAGCCATATTATGATCAGTAATGTAGCAGCCATATTTCAATCTGTCACATGTCTTAACACAGCATACCTTCAAGCAACCAATAGCACTGTGCTTTCAGTGTGAGGAGTCAGGGTTTGAATCCACCTCTATGCAATCAGATAATTTTTTAACCGTAGAAAAAAGATTTTTCCATTATTGTTATTTTATTTTTGGTCTTATTGTCTTACAGTCTTATTGTATACTATGCGGTTTTAATATGTGTCACAGTGAGAGTGACATCACTAGAGTAAGGAAAACATGATGGCATTCTCCTTGTAGGCTGAGCTATGGCCTACATTCAAATTCAAATTATTCTAATATTGAATCTCTATCCAAAATTAACTTACTTTAATGAGCTCTCTGTATGATTTCTCCGAGTTACGGCATCTAATACTCTAGCAGCAAAATTCATTGGATCTTCAGCTTTAAACATTAAGTATATTCGAGGTAAGCTGTAGGTACAATTTACACGATCTAAAGTCAGAGTCTGAAAAAGGTGATGTAATACATAATACGGTTCTCCAGAATAGTTCCAGATGCCGGTATGGTGTTTGTGGAAAACACAGGAACTTACAAAAACTAACAAAATGAAGAACATGTAGGTACTGTATCTCCAGTACATGGAGAATAAGCTTAAGACTATGAGAAAATGCACATGTTTTTCTTCTTTCTGAAAAGTTTGATTGACGTTTTACATTTTCTAAATCTGGAATGTGAATCATCCGAACGATTGATTATTGATGAACCATTTAATGAATTGAAAGTTATTTGAGGATGACTCTTGTGAACCCAAAACAAACATTAAATATGATTACTATAAAGATAAACAGAAACTTCAGTGGAGTCATCATGTACAACGAGTTTACATACCTGGAAGAGTTTTGTTTCAGGATCATATCCAGTAACTGCAACAGTAACCCAGTCATATAGGGAAGATATTGACTCATTATAAACCATGGATACGGTCTCAGACTCGGGTAAATCACTGGAACACTTGCTGCTCATACCCGGAACAGGTACGAATGCCGTTGCACATACGGGATGTCTTACTTCGTCAACAATTCCCATATCCAACCACTCATCAGGCAAGCTAAATGGAGTGAAGTCAAATACACATTTAAATGCTATCAGCTTTTATAATAATCTTTCATGGTAGTTTTCTGGTAGTAGATCATGGTAGCTTCTGGTAGTAATACTATTACCACATCACTATACAGTAATAATATTTACATTTCTTAAAAATGGTTACAGATTCAACTTTGGAAGATAATAACCATAAATTATTATTATTGTTATTATTTACCTATATTAGGGCCTATAACAGATAAATATAAAATAAATACAGTTTCTGAGTTTCTGAAACATTCTCTAGAAGTAACTAGAAGTACGTGTAGGCCTATACGTACTATGTACGTATACGTACTAATTACAGCTAATGATAGAATAATGATACTGTATATTATATCTAATTATAACATCAACCATTGATATATCCAACCTGAACTCAGTTTCCAAATGTCTTTGCACTAGGTAGTGTGACGTTTCTAGACGTAAATACATTCCACACTGAGACATGCCTCTTCGCAATAAAGAAGAGGTGCCCTAAGCTACTGAGTTTATTCTATAGACTCTCGATGTCTGAGCTGTATTTAATGCTTCTCATTTTCTCAAAATATCATAGAAACTGTCCCCTTTACCCCTATATCTTCAACATGTATTTTACGTCCTTCTACGCCTCCCTATCTGACATTGCCCTATATTCAAGACCAGGACAGATTTGTTTATTGCTATCATCATTATTCTAATTTTTGACGGTATTTAGTTATTATTTTAGATATCATAAAACCTCAATGAATATATCAAATTAAACCAATCAAACATAATGACTTGTTCGTATTGTAAAAGTGAGTATATGATATGAATACACGTGAATGTATTCATTACATGTGAAATATAAACATATTGTTAGTTGTTTTCTTTGTATTTTAAATTTTATGTCACTATTGTATTTACTTACTGACCTGTCATATTTACATACCATAAAATTTATTTCTATATATTTACATGACAGTGAGAAATATATACGGTATTGAATTTGTCTCAATTGGAAGGTATAAATATAAATAAAATTCAGTCACACTCATAAATCATTATATTACATACCATACGATATTCATAATTAAAATGGGGCTTCAATAAAAATTCAAGCATCTCAATTCAAAAAAATCATACGGTACCAAATTCAAGCAACTTTGAATCATCGCCAACTCACCGACAATCAAATTCTTCGTCATCAAATAGCTCCAGCGGTAGAAAATTAGCTGAACTAAACAGTCCATACTTCTCTTCTTCGTTAATTAGATGCGAGAGATTGTCGGGAGGCACAAGAACGCCAGGTTCAATGCCAAGCTGCGTTAGTAAATCGGCAATGTTGTGGGAACTATACTCTCTACGTCTTCGTTCGATTGCAACACTTCTAGTAAGTAGTCCCGGTGCGACCACCTGTTCCATCTGAACCTTGGGCTTGAATGCTTCAAATGGAAAAGCCTGCAATAAGAACATAAATACTTTTTACTGTACATTCCGGCTTGAGCAACGCACAATAATGCACACTTATCTTCAATGAAGTATTTTCTGTATATTTCTGCTAGTCTGATCTAAAATACATAGTCAAGACCGTCTCTAATCTAGACTACAAATTATTACGTAGGTATTGATTTTAATCATTTGACTACACACTGCCAAAACTCCAGAGGATAAGAACGAAAATTATTAGCGTTTACAATATTTCCTATGGGAACCATTATTGAGGCAAACGCCACTGGAGCGAGAAGAATTTGAAACCAAAGAATACATCACTGACAGTTCAATCAAATGTGTCCATGCTTTTTCATGTAAGACTGATAAATAAACAGTATTGTAGGTCATATGTGATATGCACTGAAATTTAAATTTATAAATATTTGAATTCTTTTTCTAGTTGTTATCTTGTATCAAAACTAATCATGATGATAATGGAAAATTTCCACACAAAAAGATAGATACCAAAAAAGATCAAAAAAAGATCAAAAATAAAAAGATTAAAATATAAAGATCAAAATTATAGATTTTCCTTTGTGACAAATTAATTTGATCAGGTTTTTTCAATTAGTTTATATATAGTCGTGAATAAAAATGGTTAACCTGATACATATCAAAAGTTCTACTTTTCTTTGTTGTCAGGTTCTTTAGACGATCAACATGATGAGTTGAATTGCCATCATGTAGAAACTAGGGTTTCCGTTCGACTTCGATATTTTCGATCAATTTGATTTTTCGGACTTTGATTTGATATCGAAGAAGAGTATAAAATGTTCTATTAATTTGATATCGAAACGATGATCGATAGCCAATTAGAAAAACTGAAATAGCTAAATTTAATTAGAATAATATTTACGGTAATAAGTCAAATAACCAAGTGACAAAAAAACGAAAAAGTGAATACCCAATCAAAACTGAATAAAATTAATAGTATGGCCTTCCTGCATGGCCTTTCATTTTTGTCAGTAGTGGAGGCCTGTACTGAGAATAATATGTGTATGTAGGGGAAGTGCTTCACATGCTCGTAAAGTACTAAGATTGAAGATTAAAGAGTGATGAGATTGTTTCAAGATAACTACCAGAATGTCACTGACTTTCTATTTTGAAAAAAGAATTTACCATCTTATGAGTTGAACTTAATGTTGTATGTTATTGCAAAATGAGTGGGGAAAAGACTGAAACTAAAACATTTGGTGTGTTTTATTTGGTTTTATTATTGGTTTATTTTTTATTTTGTTTGTTACATAATCACCACCTAGAACAGCAATACCAATGAAAATACTGTGACTGTAGTAGACCATGGGCATAAAAAAAGGTTTTCATTAGTAAATCGAAGAACAACCAGAAAACGTCAGATTTGTGGCACTGGACATGGGAGGCAGAAGAAGTTGTGCATTCCGTTATGCTCCTTCAACAAGTTAGTATATTTCCCTACTCCAAGGTGGTTTATCTAGTTATACTTACAATTTGTTTTTCGCCATCATAGATAATCCACCTTTCTTTTGGAGCAAGATATCTCTTCTTTTCAGGGCCACTAAGCTGTGATATGATTGGAGCATACCGCTCGGTTTTAACTTGCCACGTTAGCTTTGTTCTCTTTGGAGCTGCAGGTGCTTCACGTTGCTTATCTCTTGCTGCTTTATTTGTTATTGAACCAGAGTAGAACCCTTTTTGAGGGCGTGTGACCCTCTTTTCACCTTTGAGCTCTACCTGCATAGTGAAATGCTTGGTATGCCCTATACAGTAGCGTGAGTAAAAACTCCTATGTTAGGTAAGTTTAATACTTTGACTTGCACGTCAAATGTGGATACAGTTCTTGAGAAACACCAACTTAAATGTGTACATCTAGCCTTGGCAACAGTATCTAGGGCCGTATTATTAATAATCCCTACAGGAGAATAGCCTACAAATAGTTACTATGGTTTCCATGTAAGCCTACCAATGGCACTGGCCTAGGCTAAATTAATTTCAATTGTTGTCCTCATCTAACCTATCTAACCAAAATAATTAAACAGGTAGACTGAAACTAATCCATAGAATATTCGTGGTACACCTATGACTTTCGGATATGAAACGTTGTGGTATCACACAACTCCCAGTTTTATTTCCGAAGCCCAGGCTATCTCCTCTTCAAAGTCACATACATTTTTAACTTAGCCGCGTTCTCATTTTCTTTACTTTCGAGTGGTCCCGCGGTTAGCAACAGTCCAGTCACTCCAGTGTTCCTACAACCTTCTGCTCCATCAAGAATGCATCTCGATAAAAAATATATTCTCAACCCGTAGTCACAAGCCTTTTTATGATATTTAAAGAAAACAAAAGGATGAGTATCATCCTTATCCTTTTCCAGTTTTTTCCTTTAAACCGATACTGTTTAGCAACCAATATTGAAAGAAGTCTCAATAACGATTTAACAGGCTACTTGTCAAATGTCAAGCTAATAATGATTGAGATATAATTAAATGAAATATCAGGTGCTAGCTGGCGGAACTCATGCTTATAATGTCCATAATAGGCAGTTGTCAATAGATAACCACGCCTCTTAAAAAAACGTTGTAGGAACTAGATCTCAAATTTTATCGGAACTCGGAAAGATAGGAGTGGAGACGTCAAAGATTAATCAGCTGATTCAGAAACGTCATTGTATTTGTATTTGTTGACTTGCGTGTGATTGTTACTCTTTTGTGGATTTTTTATTTTGGAAACGTCAAAAAAATGGCGAGCGTGTCAGCACAAGAGAAAAATATTGAGCGGAGAAAACGTGTACGTAATCAATTAGGCCTGAGACTTGTCCACTCACCATGGCTAGGCGGCCTGGGTGTAGGGAAACTACAAATTCAATGGTGTAGGCCTAGCATAACCTTATAAGTCTATAGCTTGGACCACAGAGATTTACTCAATGCCAATGCTTAGAGCTAGGCCTAGCGCCATAAGTTCATAACATGCTCTAGGTATAATAATTAGCGCCTACACCTAGGAGGTCACCCAGTTCATAGGCCTAGGCAATTGAATTTGTAGGTTTCCTAGGCCTACACATTTTGCTAAATTCATAAAATCACATTTTGAGGCCCGTACCTAACTACCGGCATTGAGTGAATAATATCCTTACGGGATAGAGTGACAGAGCCGTGGTTAAACAGTCCTTGGAACTTGGGACTTTAGGTTCACTTGTAGGCCTATTCATAAAACGAAGGTCTCCTAGTCTTCAGGCGAGACCATTTGTCTACCCACACCTACTAGTGTGCAGATGGTTTGCTTCTTCTTCTCTCGTAGATAGAATTATATATTTGAATCAATAAATGGTGAAGCAAGGAATGTACATATGATACTAGTTATAATCCAGACAGACAGGATTTATATCTTTTTTCCTGCCACCTCCAGGTACTCTGGGCACGATTGAAACTATTCCGGAATTACATTCAGAAATCTACCTATATCCTATCTTTACTTGAAATATTCACAGGTGTTCGTTGGTCAACTGCCACCCGACTTTTTGCGCATAACTGCAACCACTCAGCAACAACAAGAAGCTGCAGACCAACAAGCTGCATTTGCATTACAGCAACAAATGGTAGGCGTCCCGTACGTTCAGAATGCAACTGGGAGGCTTAGTATTACTGTTGCACAGGTAAGATTTTCCAATGCAGTGCATGGCCTGATGAGTTGTAACTTTTATAATTTGTTCAATTTCTCACAAATATATCAAGTTATTGGCACAATCTCCAAGATAAATTGAAATCGTGTTCCTATGGTATAGACATCATTGTACCAGACTTACCAGTGAGTTAATGACCTATCTATAAGACCTCCGTCACTAAGTTTACAATGCCTCAGTGATATTGTACCAGCATGCTAGCCAGATATACCGGTACTGGTAATGAGAGGTGAAATTGTTCTTATAAATTATTTACCAATTATTATCAATCATAGAACAAAGATGTCCAAAAGTAAGGACATGTCACTTGCTACAGCATTTTACATTTTGTTTCTTCCCAAGATTTAAAATGTTGAAATAGTATTAGAATAAAGTATTAACTGTCAGCACTTTGGCCACAGTACCAGTACCTTTTACCAGTAGCGCTTGTGTTGAATGTAACACATGTGGTTGCCACTTTGGTGAATAGGTAGAGCTTGGATGTTGCATCACGTAGAGTGACGATCCATTCTGGATTCCTGTCACTTGTCCTGGTGTCCTGAAAAAAGATTTCGAGACACCCATTGGTCCGGTTTATTACACAAGAATCGGACCTCCCGACTTTGGGCAAAAATAAATGTGACTGCCTAAATAATTTTAAAAGAATCATAATCACGCCTTACTTGTCGACATGTTTTTGTTTCGACTTGTGAGTTGTGCAACTAACCTCTACTGTGAACATAGGAATTACCACAGATCTACTGGATCTGTTTGGTTGTATTTTTGTATGTGTGTGTATCATGTTAGTTGCAAGTTCTCTTGCCGTTCAACTGAGTAAAATTTCAGGAAGAAAGAGAGTTTCAATGATACCATTAAATGCAATAGATATTTCTAAGTGTTTATTGAATATCATGAAAGTCGATCTGGCATCAACACCGGTACCGGTGATCACTTTGAAGTTTGAATTTAAAAAAAAAAACATCTTCGCAAGTCTTCAACATTATGATATTCCTACCCTAATATATGATGAAAATAGTGTTTTTCTCATCTTCAATTTCTCATTCACTATCAATGCAATTCAAACTCACTAAAACGTAAGTTGGAATGTAAAAACATATAAAAATAATCAATATGTGGCATCGTTTGGGCCTTACACCCCCGCCATGTCCGAATTCCATTTTCGGAAAAATGGTCACCCTATATTACAAACATTTTATTCAGTGTCTCTATTTGTAAATATGCAATGTTATCAAACTTATCATTGTTCTTGTATTGGCTTTTCAGCAATCTAATTGGAACTTTTTTGTGCATTTTAATATTCTCAGGCAAAATTGGCGAAGAACTATGGTATATTGACAATGGATCCCTACGTCCGGTTGAGAGTTGGACATTGCGTCTACGAAACTCACACTGATAGCAGCGGTGGCAAGAACCCCAAGTGGAACAAAGTTGTTCAGTGGTAAGTTTGTGGAAATAAAAAGGTAGATTGAACCAAATAATTTCGGTATGGAACGCAAAGCGGGTGCATTTGCACCGTTCATACTTAATTCCAGATGTGCAAACACAACTTGAGCGAACGTTCTGGTAGTAAATCAGCTGAGAAGTCTGCTTGATAGTTACTTGGGAATATAAGCCTTAGATTTGTATTTCACAATATGAAAACACCAAAGCAAATAAAACAATGTTGACATTTTGGTTTGTGGATAGTTGTGATGGTTTTAATATATCTAATAAATAACGTAACAAGTCAAAACAATTTGAACCATTTACGGTAGAATTTCATATATATTTCAAGTTCTTAGCTTTATATTCAGCTTTCCACGATTTGATTGATGTTTTCATAATCATGAATTATTTCTAGAAGCCTGAAAGGTATTATTTACAAAATAACTTATTGTAAAAGTGATAATACCGGTAATCTACATGGCATTCTTACTTTATGAGCAAACACGAAATAAACCTGTGATGAACCACTTTCAGTCTTCTTCCGCCTGGTGTAAACAGCATCTACCTTGAAGTATACGATGAGTGTTCATTCTCTATGGACGAGCTGATCGCGTGGACACACGTTCCAATACCTCCGGCCGTCATGAGTGGCGAAACTCACGAGGATTGGTACCCATTGAATGGAAAGCAAGGCGATGGGGTGGAAGGCATGATTAACCTTGTACTTAGCTACAACATTATCGTGAGTACACAGTTACGTTTAGAGTAGGTTCATTATAGATTCAACAATAGATTGTCAGTAGACCTACTCTATATAATAGTGTAAACTCTTTTTTCATTGATATTTTAGTGCTATGATTTTATATCTGCGTTTGTACTTTTGTTATACCAGCTCATCTCTTACTACTTTACAATTGTTTTTTCATAGTTCTCCATATTTTGTTAGGCTACCTAAAAAAGTTTTTATTCACATGATGTCTTTAATAAAAATTTAAATTTAATAATCTAATTTTTTTTAAATAATGCTTTGTTTTCATGCATTTTGTTATACTGTGACCCGGTGACAACTATTTTGGCGGCATTCTTTTTAATAATCTTCTCTGTCATCACAAAAATGGATGGATATTTCAGTACAGTAGGCCTACTAAATCAGATTTAAATGAGCGATGGAAAGTTGTTGACAATTTGTGAGTGTTTTTTTTTTTATCAAACGCATTGAAAAATATAAGTCCACTTCTAAAAAGTTCTATTCAATTCTGTATATGTTCTACTCATCACTAGGACTTCTCAAGTCCACATTCAATAATCTCCATTATATACTGTACTATGTGATTTAGTTTATATAGAAACAAGAAATACAGCAGCTTTATGCACCAAGTAAGAATGTTTATTGTGGATTGTCAGTATTTTAGAATGGTCTTCTCTGACTGGTACATAGCAAGTAATCTTTGAACATAAAGTTCCCCCGATAGATATACCCGATAGATATATTTTATATTGTTGATTGCTATTTTGTGGTTATGAAACCCCTGTTGAATGTATCGACTATTTTTCAGAACACTCCAGGTCAAATGTACAGCCAATATTCACCAAACATAGTGATGGTTCCAACACCGATGTACGGAATGAGGCCAGCTTATTCACCCGTTTCGGTATACACTCAACCACCACAGGCACATCAGCCAGTGCCATTACAGCCTGCTCCCGTACCTCAGCTGTCGGAGCAAGAACTCAAACAGGTAGGATTTACGGTATTATTCCTGGTACAGGATTATGGTTTAAATTGGTAATAGGCTACAGTGAAACCTCTGTGCATTGTTCCTGGATCCATCGTTTTCCTGTATGCTGTATGCATCATTGTAAGACGCAGGTGTAAGACGATCATTTTGTGAATACAGTAGGTTTCACGCTACCATTCCAATAGTCACACAATATGTAGGGACAGATGCAATAATTTTTCGTGAAAAACTAGGGTAGATTAGTTCAATCCTATTGCATACAATAGGGAATAGGCCTAACCTGTTGGTTCAGGAAAAATGTATGCATCTAACTGTACCTTATGACTATGAGTGGAAGTGTGTTATGTTATTGACTCTCCGTTTATATCGCCAACTTCTCTGTGAAACTGATTGACTTCGAAAGCTGTCCAAATTATTTATATATTATTTATATGTCATATTATTTGGATAGTGTGTTTGGCATCTTATATTTACCTGTTGATATTCTTTTGATTAGATTGAAGAGATGTTCCCAAATATTGACAAAGAAGTGATTAAGTCTGTTTTCGAAGCAAACAGAGGAAACAAAGATGGGACAGTCAACTCCTTGCTGCAGATGTGCGACTGAATGACAAGAACAATCGCAAATCTTTAACTGGTAATTTTCTGCTTTCTATATAAATATAACCAGTATTAATTAATTAACGGTATATAATCTACATACTGTTGATGTACAGTACTGTACCAATGTTGTAACTGCTGCCATCAGTAGCAACAAAGTCTAGTCTTAAGTCATTATTATAATTTTATTAAATATATTTCTGCTTATTTTGATGTTATACGCCTACTTGTTTCTTATTGAGCACATTTCAAAGTAGATCTACAGAATGGTTATTAATTAATCTGTCAGAGCAGAACTTGAATTTTGGAACCATCATCGAGACTGTTGAATCGGAACCAGGAAATGAACCTTCCTAAAGTCATATCGACTTGAAGAAAATTTTACAGGGAGCAGATTTTAGATTTGTTGGATTAGGTTGTATCCCCAATGTGTTTTATATTTTCTAAAAACAATCATCTGAATTAATTATATTTCTTCTTTATATACAATGCTTAACAAGTCCCTGGTGACGTTTCAAATATTCACTTGTAAACTGATACAAACTAAAAATGGGAGAAAGACTGGACCAATCTTCTTAGTGTGGTAATCTTTAATCAGTTTTAGATACCGGTATTCGAGTTGTGGGATCAATTTAGTAAATTTAACTCTGGCCATGTCCTACTTATTACGTAACCACAGTTTGCAATAAAAACAATGCTGAGGCCAGTTCATCCCTCCATTTGCGTATCTGTTTTAGGCTTATTATTTATCGATATTATATAATGAATTGGTATGTAGCTACAATTTTTGATGCTTAGAAAAATATTAATTGAAGTAAAAGTATGGATTAAAATATTTATTTTGTGTTGAATAATATTGGTTGTACCGTATGGTGAATCTGGAACTGATTAAGAGTACATGCAATTAGATTTAGCAAAATATAAGTAGATACATAGGGGCCTACTCTTTTTTTTATAAATGGCAAAATTGTAAGAAGTGAGGCGAATTGTCCTTATTCTCATTCTTCAGATTCTGTATACCGGTATTGTAAAAGAACCGTGTCTTTACCAAATGAGAATTTTCTATTTCTTACGTTGAAAAAATCTGTCAATTTGCTAAAACTACTTCCATACGCTCGTAAATTGTTATGTTAGTATAGCAGTAGAGCTGCTTTTATCTCTGCGCGATAAATCTGCAGCGAGTATCCCTGTTCAAAATGTAATACTTTTTATTACCATTACCTTTGTCCGAACCAATTGATCCGTTCCTTCTTCAGTGTTGTAAAAAGCAGTATCAAGTCAATCAGTGTAACTAATTTCCACAGACTCAAACATTCTGATGTGTTAAGCTTACAAACATGTATATCTATTTTTTAATAGTTTTAAACGTACTGTACTTTGTTCAAATCAATTGTTTGAAGAATGGCTATGTGGCTTATGTGTATGATGACCATGATTGTGTAATGCTAGATAATTTTTACATGAAATGTGTGAGGAATAATTGAAAGCCATCTTATTTTGAATATCAATTTATTACAGAATTAACACATTGACACTCCCCCAAATATATATTTTATCAACAGAATTACCGTACATGCTCTCGAGATTATAATTAAATACATTTGTCTGTCTACATTTACCTGTTTTATTTCAATGTGAGTTTTACATCGAAACAACCCAAGTTTTCTTCTCCCATTGTTAAACGAATATTTGCTTTGTATTTGCCACTCACGAGGAATTTTGGAAAACTACCCTTTATTGTTAAGGGAAAGTTTTTTGCTATGTATGACCCCTGAAAAGAAGAAGATCAAGATAAGTGTACAGTATATCTGAATTAGCCTACTACATCTTGCTTAGTATGGTGGGCCTGTTTTATTTATATTTATTTATTGTTGTGCTGTAGCCAATCAGAATTAAGATGATGTCCCATGGTTCTGTCTTTGTTTATTATGTTGTTATTGGGTTTTATTGACACACTGTAATAATAAATGGGATCCATTTGCGTCGGTGAGTGATTAGTGAGAATTGAGAATGAAAGGTTATTTTATTACATGTTTTGGACAGTGGGAAGGAAGTTGTTGTAGCGTGCTCTTAAAGAACCATCCCAGTAACATCAGTATCCTAATAATGTCAAACAGAAGGAAACCACGAAAAACCTCGTGTCAGGATATTAAACCATCAAGGGAATCAATTACCTCGACCTATTTGTTTCAGTTTTCTGTGTTTTTCATACAGATCTTATTTCTTACAATACTTATTTACGAATTATGGGTGGTTATAAGTAAATGATGAAAGCTTGTGTGAGGACACTTGGATCACACTTGGATTAGCAACTTCATATATCAACTAAACAAATAATCACCGTTGGGCGTGGGTTCGAGTCCCTCACCTATCATCACTTCATCGTGTCATTATCACCTGCTCATTCATACTCCCGTGTAACCTAGCTGTTGGTGGGGTCGTTGAGCATCATTTTAAAAAAAAATCACAAACTTGAAAATATTTTGATAATTTCAATGTTACACAACGATGCTATACTGACAGTAAGGAGAAATGTGCGAGCTATATTTTGTCAGTTTCAGAAGGGTTCGTTTATTTCAGTAATTTACAATTTTTCCAAACATTATCGATCACAGTTTCCATATCGAATATCTCAATTCAATATCAAATCAAGTCCAAAAATATTGAAACCAAACAGCCACCCTAGTAAATACGTACTTGCTTTTAACAAATTATTCGCTTAACTGGTTCACATATTTTGACAAAGAAAGTATAAATAAACATAACTGAATATTTTCATTCTTCATTATTAGGTAATCCTGTAGTATGTGTATAACGAAACTGATTTTTCTCATATTCTATCGAAGGAATTGAATGCAAAGAATAACACGAGTTGGGAGATCATATCAGTATAACATATTTTGTTACCTTGTCAATGGGACACTTGCAAGGCAGATGATATTTATCGTAAACTGCAGGACAGGCATCACTGTACGGACTCAGTGCACAAACGTTATCGTAGGTGCATGAACCCATTTCATCTTCACATGGTAAAGGGATGTACACCATTGCCACCTTCTTTTTAACCTTCAGTGCCATCTGGAAATCAAACAGTCCTACAATAAATCAGTCGATGCGCATTTTAACACGTTCTAACAGTAAAATCAACAATGTGCCTATATGTATGTGATGTAACTGAGTTTATGTATTTAGATACAGTAATGTCATACGTTACTTGACTGTAGCTAATGTACTGATGTTATGACTTGGAACACTTATTTGAATTTTACATCATCAAACTGATTTATATTTTAGCAAATTAAAAAATTAGTATTTCAGCTGATAGTTTAGTGGGGATGTGTAACAAAAACTGAATATAGTTTTAAAAACACTTACTTCTATGTTCATTGTTTACTTCAACCATATCGGGGAAGTTTTTTAATATTTTAATTATTCATTCATTTTATTACTGTGCACCTTATGAACGCGAGCGAGCCAGCTCAACAAACTGAGATATTGAATAATTTAAATTCTTTAATGTGTTTTAAAATTATAAAAAAAAATATTATTACATAGGCCTATATGTGAAGTTGAAATAAAATTGATTTTATTTTTATACCTTACTTTATAGTATTAGGCCTATAGGTATATATAGGCCTACATATACTATTATACCTTGGAAAGAAGTAATGAAAAATAATTTTCAAAATATTATTTTACGTACTTTTATAGGGCTTGTTACATTGGATGCTAGTTTGAACCTGGCGCTAACAGAGATCGGTCCTGGAATCTTCAATACGTCGGGAGTAACCGTCAGTTCTGTTAGTTGAATCAGGTTTGTTGCATCACCACAGCTTGTCCATTGTAGTGCCAGTGTCTGTTCAATAAATCTGTTCACAATGAATCTATTCACTTGAAGACACAATAAAAAGCACACCTGTGCTCAGTAACTCATTGCAAATTATACTACAATCGTACCAATTGAATGCCATTTTAATTATAAGCCAACATTAACAAATGAAAGATTTCAATAAAATTAAATTGTTTCATAAAATACTATAATGCAAAGAATAAACAATACAACTTGTCACATCAGATTGTAAGCTGCTTACAATTATTATGCCTGACTACATGAATAGGCATGCATACTATTCCCAAGTTTTAAATAAATTGGATCAGCCTTTGAAAAGGGAACAATTACAATGAATTATTATTACATCAAATAAACCTATCAAACCTATTCTTTTTATTGAGATAAAAAAAAAATACATCGAATGTCAAAAGATACTTATGAAGTCATAACCATATTCAGCCCATACAGAGACAGCCTTGACATTATTAAAATATAATGTTGCAGCTGAAATGTATAACTACGGTATACTAACTATATAACTATACTAACATTCTTTATTATGATCTACTAGTCCATCTTTTTTGTTATTACTTCTGAGTTTTTGATTTTAATATAATAATTTTAAAACTCATTTTCACATTTCATTTTTATCATGAATAAATTATTTTCTTCTCTATAGATTCTTCTATAAATGAATCCAATAACTTTCTATATCTTTTTAAAATTTGGTATACTGTAATTCCATGCCAATCCATTTATTATCCACTCGAATCACAAATCGCAATCAAAAGGCACGGAATTCCGCAAATATTCATAGCGAGTAATACCGTAGTGAGAGGTGGGGGAGGGGTGCCGAGTCGAGAGCTCTTCAAATGCTTTCTACTCTTATTTATAGATAAATGTATCCTTGTAATAATTTATTTATTCTATTATAAAATACAATACAAAATTTAATTATGTGTATTAACAATTAACCACCAACAATTTTAAGCGCCAATAAAATAATGTCTAATTTCAAAGATTAATTTATATTTAGTAAAAAAAAAAACATTAAATTGACATAAAAATGTATCTAGTTCCAACCATACGGTTACAATAATAAATCGGGCTCACAATCTGTGAATATATTGAATATATCAATTCAAACGAAAATCGAAATAATCGAAATTGATTGTCTATATGCTCACCTGTGACAGGCCAATACTGCAGATTAGAACAACTTGAATAATGATGGAAGATTTATAATACTGCAACGCCATTGCTATATTGGCATCGATATTCAATCGCGTGTTTATTTCTATCTCTTGCCTGATACAGTCTTCAATGACCAAAGTTCATTTGTGGTCTGACGCTTTAAACTCGTAAAATCAGCGCACCACTAAGCAGGCCGCGAGGTCATATATGAGTCAATCAAATGAGAAACAATTTCAATATATTATGCAAATATACACAAACATTTTTGGATGAGTGAAGCAAAGACTCAATTTCACCGTACTCGAAAAGAATTACTTTTTTGTTTTCTTCTTCTTCGCACTCCACATATCAAACGAAAGCACAAATTCGATTGAAACTTGGCATACACCAGTGCCATCATTCGATACTGTATATTTTTTAGGCTAAATCGGTTCCATCACTTCAGAGAAAACCCATTTCGAAGATTAAAAAAAAACACAGTAGAAAAGCCCAGAGCAGAAACTTTGGAATTCTTTACTTTTAGTGGGTTCAATCTTTCACGAAATTTTAGAATAATGATAACATATTATTCCGAAGTATCACATGATCGGATCAGCCGTTTTAATAGTTACAAAATATGTATATTGTAATTTTCTTACATCCATCACACATATTAAGAAACCATAGCAACAAGTGTTACCAATTAATTAAAAACGATAAAATCAGTGATGAATAAAAGCGGATGTCAGTTACATAACTGTTTGGAACTCAGTGTGCATTTAGCTTTCCATTACTTTTCAGATAAATATGCATATATCGCTCATCCAACAACACAATGCTGCGTTTTCCTATATATATATATATAATTATCATTCACTGCTCAAAAGAGTCAGTATAACTGTTGTCACATCAGTTTTCTCAAACTGCTCCTATTTACTCGTAGCAGCACAAAATACAAATTTCACAAGCAACAGCAAATAATTTCAAGTAATGTTACACATTGTTGCAACAAGTAGTCAGCATATTATTACCAACTTGGTATAACAAGTGAGCAAGAGCAACAATGTTCCACAATCGCAACATCAGTATTAGTCCAATGTTATCAGTTAATTATTTGGACTGAGAATCACGGATCAGTCGCCACAACGCAATTGATGAGATCAGGGGTTTGATTCCCGGTTCCCACCTTGGTCGACCATCCTGGCTGAGGTTTTTCGAGATTTCCCTTGGCTGTTCTAGTGAAAGGTTATGGCCGCTTCCTTACTGTCCTTCCTTCCTTACTACCACTATCCAAAAACCTAATGAAATATTATTGAATATCATCTTCCCGTATAAATTCACTCATCATCAAAGGGAGCAAAGCGTCCTTGATCTGTGCTTTTGTTTGCCCCCAACTTTTCTATAGTTGGTAACCGGAAAATCTAGCTATAATTCGTTATTGTACAGTTATCACTTACCATTGTGAATATGTAGTACACTACAAATAAACTAAGACTATTTTATATTAAACTTCATTTGCTTCACAAATTCCAATCTAAAGTAGTTGAGCATAGGTTATTTGGCTGAACTTGCAGTTTAAAGATGTTATCACCATGGTTACCCATGCTGTTTGTTCTCAACTTCTCAACAACTCTCAGAATAAGGTTAAGAGAACCTCAAGAAATAAGGTTGAAAAGAATAAGGTTATACTTATACCGGACTATAAAAGACTATACGTTAAAATACTTGACCTAAGTCACATCCGGCCACAGCCCGAAAATATTAAGATAATAATATCGAAATATAGGATAAGAGTTAATTTTATTCAAATTTTATTTGTTTACATATAATTTTCTGTTGGAGTGATTGATATTCATTCTGTGGGAAGACATAAATGTTATATTGAATTAATCTAAGCAATTATAATTTTATTCGAGGACGATTGTTCCATTATAGCAGGAAGAGACACTGCCGTCTCGGCGAAACGAAGTATTTCGCCATTGGTAGTTACCAGCCACCATTGACGCCATCCTCAGTTTGGGTACAGGAATTGTCAGCATTTTAACGCCATAGTTACCCTGAAAATATATAACCATGGTTTGATTCTTGTTTCAGAATCTCTACCCAATTATTTGGGATAATAAGAGAGAAAACAATTGTGACTGACCCAATTTCATAATTCACTCTCATAAAGCTGCAAAATGACCTAGTTGTCGAAGCCCTTGAAACCCTAGCATTCATTCATTCAATTGTGACTGACCATTCTTTCTTTCAAATAACCACCCATTTCAATTAATAGTACGGTAGTCCTATGGTAGTCCTAAGAGTTGAATAATACAACGTCTTAAAAACTCGCATCAAATTTATTTAGTAACATATTATATAATTCTTACCTTTGGTACTGGACATTTGCACGGTATTTTGAGTACCTCTAGTGCTTTGATAGGACATGTACTAAAACCAAATTTGCACACGTCCGGGTAAGTACAAGAACCGAGCAAGTCTTTGAAACATGGTACAGTGATGAACATTCCCATTGTCTGGCGTTTTAGATTGAACTCAACCTAGAAATTTAATACAGCGGATATTTTTTAAGGACACAATGTCGACAAATAAATCCGTATAAACAAGAATAGGGGTCTACATGTAAACATTTTCCTAGAAAAAAGGTATTTCACATTGGCACCGTTTTACTGTTTCATTAATGCCAACCTATTTAAGGATTACAAATTTGCTGTATTTTCAGCCCCAATCAAGCTGATGGACATTTTAATGCTCAATTTAGGCTTTTATATAAATCACGGAATACATTTGAACATAAAGCTATGGCAATAAACAGCTTACACGGAGTCTTTTTTGAGACTTATATTATTGTGTACAAAAATATTGAAAACTCTACATTGAATAGTTTAGGAAATTTTGATTCCTAAATAGTTCAAAATGTACATACTACACATTTAATGGCCGCTATATTGTACTCGATTTCGTTAAATAGTAGTTTTTTAATGATAGCATATTAGTCAGCAGTACGAGTTTATTGAAAAATATTGTTTTATTTGAGTTAGGCCTCTGTTGAAATCAGATTCCAAGAGTACATAGGCCGTATCTCCATACAAAGACCAGCACAGAGGAATAAAACTCCAATAGTCTATTGCCGTGGTTGTATCTCAATAAAAGCAGCTCCGAAAAATTGAAATATACTGTATTTTAATATACAAATAAGTATACAGTTCATTTGAGTTTCTCAAGCTTATTGGAATCAGGTGATAAACATACAAGTTCAATACGAATTAAATCCTTCGCCTTCTTTGTACAACAGTTACTGTTGGTAGTAAGAGTAGGCAATCGCCCCCAGTATAGGTAGCTGGCTAACCTAGTTGTAATATAATAGGCACCATGCAATTATCGCCTGTGATTAATTATTCAATTAAAAATAAGAACAATATTTTTTATTGAACAGTCATAAGCTAACCATAACTTTCTAACTCTTTAGAAACAACCTGTAAACTAGTATTCATTATATTTTTTAAAATTAATTACATCATTAATAAACACTATTCGTTTACAACAACCAATGAACTATAACAGACAAATTCAAGTTCAATACAATTTGAATATTAGACCACCTCTAGCTGTTCAAAGTGTTGAAAACTAGAAACTAGACTCGTCTCCAAGTTGCCTAACCAACAACTAACTCACCTTAATGGGCGCGTTTATATCTTCCGTCGTCGTTGTGGAGACACTGATCTGAATGTCACCATTTGAGAGTGTTCGAATGCCTACGTCATTCAGTCTATAAGGATCAGAGTCTTTGCCACAGTTTTCCCACTGCATGTCTTTGATTTTAGGTTTTCTCTGTTGAACATAATTATTACAAATAGAACTTGAAGTTAGGGAGGATGTTCATATGCAATATCATACCTTGATCTTTGATATCGATAACATGTTACCGACGCCAGTAAATTTCAGTCTTCAGTACAGTGCGTCGTTAAACACAATATGAATAAATAATATCATGTTCGTCATCAAGATATAAAGGTCCATGAAATGAAAGTATAAATTGTATTTTGCATGGAATTCAGCATGTTCGTTGTCCTTTGTAATTAACTTTGATATTCAAGCGACCGTATATTCAAGCATTTTTAGTATTTTTAGCATTTTCAAATTGTTAAAAGTATGTTGTATAGTGGAAAACTACTGTCTTCAAACCATTTAAAAAACATTTGTCAAGATTTTTCATTATTCAAACCAGCATCCTATAGGCCTACAGAATATTGATTCCAGATATTTCACCATAATTTTCAACATGTATAGCTAAAATAAAGCATATTTTTCAAATATATATATATATATATATATATATATATATATATATATAGGCCTGTTATAATTCTATATTTTCTATCTATGTATATATTCATATATTTATGTGAGTGATGTCAGCTAAGAAATAACATACTTACCGGGGGTCCACCCATTCCGCTGGGTAGCATAGATGATTCCAATACTTCTAAACCACGTATCTGAGAAAAACCAAATAAAACATATTATCACTAATTTGGGACGGTGAGATTACCCTTGTGGTTCCCGTCCGCGAGAATCGTTTCTGCAAAGTCTTCCTAAAGTCACTAAAGTCTTGTCGTTCTATTGATACAGATTTATTTAAAATCACATAACATTTTGTAAAAATGTCTTGACAACTAAAACGTATAGTGTTGATCAAACGACAAGTCTTATGGAAATTATAACTATCCGAAAACATGGCCATTAATTTGAACATCAACTCTGGCAAGTTTAAGTGCTTACAATTATTTCTATGGAATTACCGCATGCAACGAGCGTATTTAATTATTTTGCCGGTACACGGAAAAAACGGGACAGAATAGTTTGAATTTTTTCCCCATGAGTTTAATCAATTCACTCCAATGAGTCTGCATTAGTTAATTCAAGAATATTACATTGTCACTATTAACCTTAATTGTCGAGTAATCTTTCGTCAAGCTATCGATGTTAACAAGTAAAAACAGTAAAAATATTAAAATCAATCGACGGAAAAATTGTTGTCAAGAAAATAAATTTACTCTTGTTTTAACACTTACAAACTCTTTGTCTGATGATGGAAGCTCCATACCTGATGCAGAAATATGCCTCATACACATTCCAAACAAAATCATCGCGTTTATTGCTAAAATCCACATGTTTTACTTCAGTTAATCTTATTTCCCTTTTTCCAGGTCAGTAAACAGATCAATGTATAGGATTAAAACTTAAATTTCTATCACAGTAACCTGCAGTATACCTAAATCTTGTATTGGTGCGTATGGAAACGACAAAGAGCATTAATCTGTTATTGTTTTATTCTGCTCGAATCATTATGTGACGGAAACAATGCACAATAAAATGCCATGTTTTTTCAACAAGTAATTTAGTATAAATGTATTTTAATTTTAACTGCCTATACTGATATCGCTTTATTAACTATGAAGTCGATAACATTTTTATCACCATTTTTTAGGACAAAATCTTATATTTTAAACGAGACATTACACTTTATAGTTACAAAGCTTCTTATTAATGAATACTATCAATATATTTATGAAATTATCATTATCAATAAGAGCCAGTGGCTCTGAATCGCTATTCATGTAATCACTTCCATGTGAATTTTTATCAAGCAACTTCATACTTAAGGGGGTGCATGCACGTTGCTTATAAAAATGCATATTTACTATTTTTGCTAGGTTCACGAACTAGTGTAATTTCATGAAAAGTATATTAACTCGAAGATAAGTTTATGCTCTTCAATTAATATCACATTATATTTTTGTAAATTCAATCAGTTATAAGATAATACATCAATGAGTACCAAGAATGTGATGAAATTCATTTACGTATTATCTTAAAACTGAATGAAATCACAAAAATGAAATGTCATATTAATTAAAGATCATAAAATTATCTTGAAGTGTATACACTTTCTATTCAACAACTCTCATTCGTGAACCTAGGAAAAAAATAGTAACGATCAATTTCTCTATTTCTATAAGCACCGTTTATGCCACCCCGTAAATGGTAACATTTTCGATGGGTGTGTGGCATAAAAAATGACTTCGTTCACGTGTTTATTTTTTCGTATTGAATATTTGTAATGGATTGGATATGCAAACGTGGGTGTACAGCAAGAACTGCACACATTTGTGTTGAAAATTATACTTAATTCACTTTCAATGCGACAAAAAAGTTGCATGTATCGTATTCCACAGGTAATAGTGGAACTTATGAAGTCACAAAATAAAGCGCGCGCATATCTCAACAATTTTATTTATTACAAATGTTAAATTTTTGAAAGTTTTTTGTAACCTTTCATTGGCCATACTGTATTCAGAAGCGCATTCTGTTGTTACTTTTAATGCTTATATTATGTCCGACAGAATTGCCACAAACACTCCCGTCTCACATCCCCTGTTATCTTTGTTTCTACATATTTGTGTTTTTCTACATATTTTCTAAAAGAATTGTATATTGAAAAGTCCTTAATAGGTTTTCCCATACTCTACTCTATACTTACACATATATCCTTTTTTGACTAAATTTGAAAATAGTAGGCCTACTTGTGCTAATTTTCCAGATCATCCTTCATCTGGATATGCGTATAGCGTTTTGCTTATAGTTATAATTTGATGATTTGCTAGATTAAAATTGTACTTCTAATAAGTTATAACTGGTCAATATAATCTATTTTATATTTAAATGATTTTTAATTTATTTTCTGATGGATATAAATATAATAATTCAAACATAATTATTTAAATATTTGTAAGGCAGTATTATATTATTGTTAGAAAAAACAGGGTTTATTTTTTCCACTAATTCTTCACATTCAAGGTAAATATGTAATTTTGAGAGTTTCCCATGCTCCGATCTTGAGAACTTTTCACCAATTGATCATGTTGTTCTTAGTATGTTTCCGAATAAATATTTGTGTCAGAAGTTATCTGACAAGACTAATTTAGTCATATCTCTACTGTTGACATGATGCTGGGTACATGATCCAGCGGTAATTCCATTTAGTAGTTCCACTATTCGTAGTGGGTATTTGATCCCACTATTCGTTTTGAAAATGATAAACAGCAACCCATCAATGTCGACAACCATAAGCGAGGGTATACTATCAATCGACTATTTCGGAATTCAAAAAACATTACGACCTACAATCTATCGAAATAGTAGGTCTAATGTTGGGATCAAGAGGAACCATTCCACTTTTTTTTCAAGAATTTTGTTAAAAAATATAATTTGCCCAAAAATTCATAGATTCTATTGCTATAGACTTTTTGAAAAGATTGGTACAAATTTTGAAATATTATATAGAATAGAATAGAATAAATTTGTTTTTTCAGGGCCTCAACCTATAACATATTCATATTACAATAATTTATAATTGTTCATACAAATAATTAATTGTTTATATTAATAATTGTTTATACAAAATAAACATACGGTACACAGTACCACCATTGTAGATTACGTCATATATAAACAAAACAATAAAATCGAGATCACATCAACATACTTGCGACCAATAATTATATGGCTACTCTTGTATATAGGTATTGTGTAGTTTTACTTCATCTTGCACATTGAACAAAATTACATGAACATTCAATCTGGTATATTCCGTGTTAGTTACTTACTTAGTTGGTTACTTTTTTTTAAAAGTTATCATTATTAATTTTCCATTTTTTATTACAACTATTCCTAGATTTAATTAACTTAGCCTACGTTTTGTTACTCATTCTATTGTTATTTTATTACTCTTTCAAATATTTTATTATGGTGATTTTTGATATTTTAATAAATTGATTTTGTATTCTGTGTTTCTAAGCAATCTTATGTATATAAGACAGACTTTTATTCAATAAAGAATTATATATTGTCCTAGGTAATTCTCTCTGTAGGCTTTGTATAGAGGACATATTAACATAAAATGAAACATATCTTCCCTTTCCAGGACATCACATAGAGTACAGTTGTTTATATTCATATATATATATATATAGTCAATCAATTAATTTTCATCGCCCCCCCCCTTTTTTTGCATGTATATAATTTGTATTGTATAACATTATTTGACATTATTTATTATTTAATAACAATAACACTCTATTCTAGACTCATTTTTTTATTTGTTATTTCAATCAAGTAATTACATTATTATTATTATTAATTATTATTATTATTAACTCTTACAGTTGCGCAAAAATGCACGGTGGCAAGTTCCCTACCCTTGATCACGACGATTTGCCTGCCATTTTCATTTTCAGTTACATTTTTATTACATTCATTACCGTTCTTTCTATGTTATTCTGTCAAGTGCTTAATTATTCTGTGTCGATTATGGCAGCCACTGATCGTGTGGCAGAGTCTTGATAATAATGATATTTATTTTGTTTCGTTAAAAAAAAAATCCGAAACCTTTGTAATTCAACATGTAGTGAAAATTAAATGAAATTTAGTTCTGAATTCGGTTTTAATATCCTCGGGCTGTAGTTGTATTAACAATAAACTAATCGTTTTAATTCAACAAAGGAGATTAGATAATAACAACATCCCTGCAAGTCACAGTGATTCTAGCCTCAACGTACGTGATCTCAACCAATCCCATTGTCCAACAATTTGAAGAACCACTTTCAAGAAATACATGCAAGGATTACGAAACAATGCAGTCTACCCACACAAAATAATGAAAACATATTTATAGATTTCCTTGTTATAGAAAATAAATAATAAATAATTCAGATCAAAAAAGAGAGATTTTTGTAAAATGATTAATGAAAAAAAGTAAAATGTATATTTTGTGTACTTTTAGTGTTCTCATTACACACCAGACCGCACTGCCCGCAGCGATTGTTACAGCAGAAATCATTGAAATAATTTTGGTGAATCTATCCAACAAACAATCAAGCCAAGTGTAAGTGAGAATACCATCTACAGGTAGAAGTACACCGTTATTTGGGACATAGATATGTATAATATTTTAATTTCTCATGTCTTAAACGATGTCGTAGTTAACTCTCTGGAATATTTTAATTTAGCATTATTGTAAAGTGCTATTGTTATAGATTCCGGCAATAGATTGTTTAACAACATGGCGGTCCTAACGAGGGCCTATTGCAGGTCACGCCTTGACGAATAATAAAATTCAACTGATAATTTCTGCTTATGCTGTATATGTAAATATTTCATAATTGTGTCAGTTTACTTTTTGATTTTATTGATTCTAATTTGCCTCGAGCTTGATCGAATTCTAGGCTTGACAAACAAATTGCAAATGAAGGCCTAGCCTATCTGAACCTAAATGATAATAAAATGAGACCAACCTAGGCCTTAGCTGTCGATGATGAATAATACGAAACTTGTTTTTAGTCACTTCTGCGTTGATGGAAGCCTAATATGTCTTCATAACCCTGAACTGAAATGTGTGCACCTAGAGCATAACCTAATTTTCTAATGAATGGAGGTCGGAATGGTCTAGGCCTAGGCTAGTTTTGTATGACAAGACTTGGATTGATCCTAGCTTCCTACTTTTGTGGGTTGCACATTTCTCCATAACCTTTTGAGGAAAGACAATTGTTATTTCGAAAGGGGTAGGCCAAGGTATGGGCCTAACCTAGACCATTGAATTAGGCCTATTACACATAAACTTCCTATGGGATTAACTATTGATGTAGATACACTTCGTGCCAGCTAAATGGAAGCAAACTCGGGCGAGCATTATTGAGTTGTATAAACTCAATGGCAGCATATAGCTTTTGGGAGCTTATAGGCCTATCCTCGAAGTAAGGCGGTAGTCTAGCAACATAACGAATAGAAACATCATCATTGTATCTATAGCCAGTGAGTTTGTAGTAGGCTTATAGCTGTGGTATTTTTAGGTTATTATGATTTTTCGGCATGACGTTTATGATAAAAAATGCAGATACTTGTTTCAAAAGAGTTGAAGCTGCAGCACGATTATGTTATTTAGACACAACAATTTTTTGAGAAGTGACTAGGCCTACTGCAGTTTAAGGTAGGCCTACCGTAGCACAAGTTAGGAGGATGAGCCGACAATGTTAAGTTTAACAACACACACAGTTTGAACACTACAATCTCAATGGTTTGGACAATGTTTGAGTTGTCGTGGCAAGATTGCTTATATAGGGCCTAAGCACAATTATGAAGATCGTCGCTGCCGTGACTTGAAATTCTGGGTGCACGCCTAGGTCGACCTAACCTAACCAACTTAGGCCTAACTTGAACATGGTAGGCTCATTGTACTTATACCATACAGGTAGTGATGGCAGGTACGGTAGGCTACTTGATATTGTGGCCCGGAAATTTGTGTGTATAGTTTTGCTTTGGATCAATATTTCGTGTCTATAGATATCTTTTCACATCGCTGCAGTCACAAACAAAATAATCGTGGCTGTTGTGTGTGTTGTGTTTGGAACCACTACAGCGCGTAGTATAGATCGGGCCTACATGGATTTTCATGATTTGGTTACCCTACTTCTTATGATTTTTTTCACTGAACTGTGTAAGCCTACCGGTATGCGGTACTGATATCACGTGAATAGCGGGAGAAAAGTCGTTAAATATGGCGTATCTCTGTCCCAGCGTTTTTAGGGTCATGTTAGGTGGGATGGGGAGGAGGGGATGGTTGGGATTAGTTAGGCTAAGGTTTAAACGGTAAAATCACAGCCTCATTATTTGACACAAACCTTACGGTAGCTTACCTAACGCGAACAATCATTCCAAAAAAAAATGAAGAATGACAGTAAAAAAAGTGGGTTAGTGATAAGGAAATGTTATACATAGGCTAGAATATTAATTTTGTTCTGTTCATCGTATGACAAACGGGTATGACAAATGCAAGTAACCACTTTCCTAGTTTTTACTTGGTTTTCTTGCCCCTTTGACGTCCAATCAAGTTTGCCAAACATCGCGGATAGATTAACGTACCTGGTACCAGAAATCGTAATGTAGAAAACATGGTGCAAATGTTTAATTAGCAAGCTTCTGTCTGAGATACTGTTATAATTACTTGTTTTCTTTTTATTGTAGATTGATTGTTTTAAATCCAAGACATTATCCGCAGTTATGGCTTCTGGCCAGCAGTTCAATCTGCGGTGGAATAACCACACCAACAATATACTTCAGGTAAGTTACGAGATATCGGCGATCGTAGAACTTAATGATGGTTAATGATAGCTGTATAGTGTGTATACTACCGTACGTATATTTTGTCATTAAATTGCGCGGCTTTTAGACGGGCTATGAGTAGATGAATATATGGACGTTAGTCTTGAACTCTCCATTTATATTGTGTAACTTATTACAGGTATGATAACAAAACTTTTTTTGTTCTAGGTGTTTACGGAACAATATAATACCGAAAGCCTTGTGGATGTTACATTGTCGTGTGAAGGCCAGTTTCTCAAGGTTCACAAGATGGTACTTTCAGCGTGCAGCCCATATTTCCAGGTTGGTCCTAAGCATAGACAAAAGATATAGCCTACTCAATATGTCTCAAGAAATAACGTTTACCCCTACCTGATCTCTACTCTTTTCTCTTACCTGTCATCATGAAACAGCCTGTGCTAAGATACGAGAATGCCGAGGATGCTACAGTCATGCTGGATTGTGATTGGCTCTTTTGCAAGCTCTCTTGCCATACTTTCAAGCTTGCCACTTGGGTATAACTGGAGGGTCATTCCATGAGAGATCACTCAGCGCTGGTCGCCATTATATTTTAGACTAGGCATACGAGTTGAATCATGAGCGAGATATTTATATGTACCGGTAGTATAATCGAAAACTCTAAAACACCTTGGTTCTTATGAAATATGCTTCATTCCGCAACTTCCGAGTGTAGAAAGCCGTGATTCTCGGCAACATGATTCTGCTATTTCTATCTATTTGATGTATAAAAAAACATTCAATAAATTATTTTCTCCAAACGGCTCGTCTGATTTGATTAAAAATCTATAGGCCTAATAATGTGTTTCATGTGTTTGAATTGATTTTTTTTTTTGGAGATTTTATTTTTCAAATTTTCCTGCCTAGCTCAATCGTATGGGTTTTTTAGAAACTTTGTGATGGTGTTCCTCAATGCTTATCTTACAATGCATATTCTGCGTTTGCCTGGTATAAATAGGCCTATATTATTTATAAAATGCATGCTGTGTTTTCCCAGTTATAATTTGGTATCTGCCGCATTGTAGTAAATGCTTAATGTAGAACTTCTTTTTTGTTTTATTTCAGGATATGTTCCGCCACCATCTTCATCAAGTACCAAATGCAGTTGTCATTATGAATGGCATGAAATTTGCTGACATCAAGCTAGTCATTGAGTTCATGTACAAGGGAGAGATTAAGGTATAAATTAATCAATAAAACCTCCTGTATGATTTATATGATTTCTGTATGCCAACATATTACAAAAACAAATCATTACCATACCTCAGCTCACTTGCGCCAAGATGAACCGATACCGGTATTCAATGTAGTTAGTTGCTATTTGAATTTGATCAGAGGACTGGCCATACACTTACATCTTGCTTATACATAGTGCAATTTATGTATACTATATGCATTTTTTGTTTAATTATTTGTTAATTATAAAATCTGATCATAGGTGCCTATTTGGTTATTTTCGGACCCATCACATTTAAACTTTTTGGCAACTTGGGTATGCTAGACCCCTAGTGATCCTTTTTTACCCCATCTAAATAACCGTTGAATTGATTTTCTGTCAGAATAACGCACAATAATTTTAATAAAAATTGTTATCTAGGTTCTTGAGACCGAACTTAACGGACTCTTAGCTGCGGCCGAGGCGTTGCAAGTGAAAGGGTTATCTAATGTGCGCAACAAATATGAGAAAGGCGACATCGATACCACAGCAAAAGCCACTGTAACACCGAGCGATTCTGCTTGTATCCAACCCGAAAATACTACACCAATACATCTTAGACGGAAACGTCGGAGAGTTTCTGAAGAAGATGTAAGTACCAAGACAATATACAGCTTCTCGTAGTATGAAGTTCATATCTTTCAGGTACTCTGAAAATTCGTAGTCTACTTTGAAAAAACGGCCTAAATTTATGGTTGCCATTCGATTTCGATATTTTTATCGATACTCAATATCAGGTTTCGATCGATATCAAAATGATTCCGTTTAATATCAAATTAATTAAAGTTGACTCCCTTAACACATAATCATAGTTACCATTCTGTGCATGTTCTAGTCCAACATGTTCTAGATTGTCACTCGTTTGTTGATGCACGGTGTGTACGTCACAATTATTCAAATCCTCACTTGATAAATCTAATAATAATAATCTAGATTGAGGCGTAAGAACTCTTCCCGTGCCACGTATGCTATTGCCTATTGATCAGACGGAGTCTTCGTAATGCTCATCCATTTGCTCATGCTGCATGCGTTGTAGGTTGGAGAGATTGTGGGTACGTTACCAGCCTTGGAAGGTCAACCGTCTGAGCCGAGTACCAGTAATGGTCAGACGAGCATCCAACCTGTTACTGCGTCGCCAACAAACAGTGTGGTCAAACCATCTACAACACCAGTCATGACCAAGAAATTCTCTGAAGATGACGACCTCCCTGCTATGGTAATACATTAGATCTATTGATATAGCCAGACGCAAGCATTTGGGGTGAATTGAAAATCCAATTATCGTTATAGCTAAAAGGGGTGAATTGGTGTTGACGATTTTTACAAAAATCGTTTCCAGTGGTGAAATAGCATTTGCGGGGTTTTTTTCACCTTTTTTGTGACTTTTCATGCATTTTAGTATAAAGACTTTTTTTATTATTTTCATGTGAGTAAGATTTTCATTGTAAAATCTTGAATGTGATGATGAAAAGAGAAACGGACTTTTCGATATCACAATCTAAAAATGACGGATTTAAAGAGCTCGAACTGTATGATTCATTCTCATTTCATGAAAAGCACACACTTTTAATAAATCCTGATTTCGCATACCACCATAAAATCGGAGCCATACTAATTGCAGTTGATTCCAATATAAACATGAAACTTCGGCTATAAAGAATCTATTCGTAATTCCTCGCAGATTCTCAACTGTTAGCTCATCTGCCATGACTCCTAAGTACTTAGTTATAGTCTCATTGAGTCATAGTGTGAACAAGGTAATTACAGTGAAACCTCTATGCATCGTTTTTCAATGGACCAGGAAAATAAAACCATCCATGCAGGAAAATGATCCTTCCAAGAAAATTTAGCATTGATTATATGGGAGTGGGGTTAGAAAAAATGAATGATACAAGCAGGAAAACGATGGATCCGGGAACGATGCATAGAGGTTTCACTGTACACCAAAAAAAGTAACCCTGTAAATGTTTTTTTGTTAATTTGTTTTAGATCAAAGTGGAACCTCCAGATATCCGAGATATTGATGAAGAGCCTGCTGGCTGGGAATCTCCCAAATTGGTCATCGATATGGTTGGTGAATTTTCTTTATACACCTTATTTTATTCTGGGTTGGATTTCAATGACAAAATAAAAATAAACTAGATCGAAGATTCTAAAACTTATAAAATTCAGGGTTGCCGTTCGATTTCGATATTTTCTATCGCTATTCGATATCTTCATCGATTCGATATCGAAATGAATCCCTTCGATTTCGATTATTTCTATGTCGAAAATGAATTTGATATTGAATAAATGAATGACTGACTGTAGACTTCCCTAATAATCAACATTCTAGTGATTATTCTGTGCACAGTCCAGGTCAGTTGTTCGTTGCGTGTCGAGCCAATGGTAAAGCCGCACTGCGCGTCACAAAGTAATTACAGAAGGCTAAAAAAACCTAATTTCGATCGTCATTTCGATTCGATATCAAACGGGACTTCTATTTTTTTTACTTTTTCAATTGATTTTTGGTATAGCACATTAGGAATTGTTTATATAAGTTTCTGATCACACGGCAAGTCTAATAAAAATGTGCTTTATTTTTCAAAAATAATGTAGGGCCTGCTGTGTGATATTGTGTTTTGTTATAAGGCATGCATTCATATTGTGTAGTTGTTATATTATATTCAACAGTTTCTTTCTCTCTAAATGCGATTTAAACTTAACGCGAGTACCACACGGGTCTAGAACCTTCATAGTACATGAGCAAAAGGTACATTACTGCCCTTGTGCAGCAGATTTGAAAGGGACCAAACAATGACTCTGTTTCATAAGAATTACTATATTTTTCCCCTAGTTATAGTGACTAAACAACAGTCCAAATAAGTACTGGTGTTTTGTGGTTTTGTGGATTTATTGTTTTAGAAAACACAAATTCTTTAGGCCTATATGTATTCTTTTAAACATTGGAGTCGATAATTTTTGTAATTCAAAACCTTATTATTTAATGGATTGCACTTACGCCCAAGTATTGTTCGACTATCGGTTTGCACGACTGATTAGTATTCTCCGTGCGAGTTACAGATGGATGACCAAGAAAAAGTGCGTAGCCAACAGGATCGTGTCACAAAAAGAATGGTTGTCAACAGTGTCATAGTAAAGCGTGGAAGGGGGAGGCCAAGAAAACTACAGGTGTGTAAAATACCATATTTACACGCAGCCGCACTTTTATCTAATGTTTGCCTCCTATATAATAACTAGAGCTGTGCAAGCAGAGCATTTGGAATTGGAGCGAGTTTGAATTATTTTTGAGCGAGACTTGAACAAGTTTGAGCGAGTTTGAATTATTTTCAACGAGACTCGAATAAGTTTGAGGACAACTTTCAAGTTACACAGTAAATCTGAACGTGAAAAAGACAGACTATTTTTTTATTATTCAAATTTTAATCATAATAGAACAGCCATCCCACAGTGGTAAAACTATAAAATTGAATGCCAGTCATGCATATGCCTATGCTTCCACTCCTGCCACTGAAGCCCTCCCTCACCATCACCCGTCAACATTGTCAGGAGAGAGATAGCTAGCTAGTCTGCCAACTTCTTTGAAAGCTGAGCTGAGCAATTGCTTCACCAACCTACTCGTCACTGAAGGATACACACTGTAGTATTTTACAAAAACACTACGCATTTAACTACAAATAGGATGTATTTACTTCTATATTAGAACCATCGATCAAGGTAAAATATTTGTAGGGCGGAAAATGGAAAAAAATGAATGCAGGAAAACGATTGATACAGGAAAACTTTGCATGGGATATATGCAACTTTTGGAGGGACTGTACAATATAAACAATAAGAGGCAGGACAACGATAGGTCCGGGCATAATGCGTCGAAATGTTTTACTACGTGTGGGATTACTGTATATTAAATATACTGTATGAAGAAATTGCTCATATATAAACATATATACAAATTAATTTGTAGATCTCAGAAAAGTTCAGTAAACCCTCGCTCATTTAAACTGTGCGGCTTGAAGCGTGTAAATACGGTAATGTTGCAAATGTTGGCACGGGAAATAATATTTTTCAAAGGTCAAATGTCGTTGTGGGAATGCAGATACCTAGTTGCATTTTTTTTGCTAAATGTTGATAGTGAATTAATGTGAATTTGATTGACCTATTAATGGTGTTTGTGTCTTTTGTTTACTTTCTTTCTAGGTTTCATTGTGTTATGACCTTTCCTCTCCTCTTTCTTCAACTGGTATATTTCTTCACTCATTGGTCATTGGAATTGTCCCCATTTCCTACCAAACTGAAAAATTGAAATACCTGCATGTTAGAAAAGAGCTCTTGTTCCTCTTTTTGTGATGTTGGCCTACAATTAGAAAAGGTAATATATTATGTAGCTGTGGTAGCTGTTTTATTTGACAATTGTAACTAAATTTGTTGTGGTAAGTCTTCCGAAAAAAATCTACTTGTATTATTAATATTGTAGCTTCCACTAGGAAGGTGTTTGTTAGTCACTGGGCATACTAAAATGTTGAGGCTATTTGTCCATCTAAAAATGAGAAATACTTATCTGAGTTCTGTCAAATAACCAGACAGTATTTGAATCAACTATTAACTAAATTACCTAATTGAAGTGAATTCATATTTTATATCAACCACTTGGAGTCAGGTTACAAAGTCTATATTTAGGTCCCTACCTCTCAGACTGGCTTATTTACAGGTTACATTGCACCGGTACTTTTGTGATTCTGAGATACTTGTGATACATCTATGACATTTATAGAAGAAACAAATGGTTTTGTTGTATTGATATATTGTGGTTCTTGATATACAAAACAATAATTTTAAAAATATCACCGTCATTTAGCACTTGGAGGGTCGTCAGTTTTACACATGTAAGGAGGAAAAGGCTCTGACTATTATATCACTTTTTTGATACATGAGCATGTTCTACTGGCAAAAAGAAAACGTAACACAATGTCTCAATCTATCTTTTGTATGTCAGTACAATCTATGTCAACATGAAGTGATGTTGTCGAGATATTGAATGCTCCGTTTTGGATGGTGTTTGGACGTAGGTATATATGCGTCGACAGCCTGTCAACACAACTGCTTGTGGATGCTGGTATATATATATTATGGATATATATATATATATATGCATATATATTGGATGCATATATATTTCCAGGGCCGTCAAGTGGTTAAACTCGGGGGAAGAATGAAAACAAAACATTTTTCCCGTTTTTTCCGTGTACCGGAAAAATATATGAAAACGCTCCAGGCATGGTGAAATTCCACAAATATATATTTTAATCACTTTTGCTGCAGTTAATTGGTAGTCAATAGTCAATTAGTTGATTAATATCAATTGATATTAATGTTTCAGTTGGCAAGAAATTGTTTTGATATTTCATTGATTTTAAATAACCTGTAGCTGGCAAGACTTGTGGAAATATTAATTCTGGGGCATGTCCAATAATGTGAGAATTAATTGTGGCAAGTTTTGAATTTTTTTAAATTATATTTGTGGAACTCCTCCATGCCTCGAGCATTTTGAATTATTTTTTGGTAAGCCCATATGGAGTAATCAGGACCTACTAATTTGGTTTCATTTTCTTTCCAGTTCAATATTGTAGTTTAATATTAAATAGGCTCCTATAATTTAATATTAAATATTAGTTTGATATTACTCAACTTCAATTGTGCTGAAAAGTTGATTCAAAATATAGGTTTATCACTCAGAAGTACTTAGTATTTCTCATTTTTAGATGGATGAGTAAGTAGCCTTTAATACAAATTATTAAAATAACCAGAAAATAATAACGTGGTTCCTAAATTGTTACCCGAAGGCATTACTAATACATATGTATTAGTATTGTTCATGACAAATAGTATGGCAGCAAAGATGAACTACACTTAACCTTAGCTTGTAAACATTTGTCTGTTGAGTCTCTAAAACAGTTCTGCATGATTTGGTCATTTGAAAATGTTGGCATGTTTTGTACTGCTTTTTGGTGCTATGAAAGCTCTATATGCGGGCATAAACAAGTTTCACGTAGAATGCTTTAATCTGTTACAGGGAGAGGAGGACGAAGTAATGGAACCAGGGATTAGCAGTTTCCAAGCAACCAAAGGTTTATTGAAAGTGAAAAGTGGTGAGTTTTCTCTGTCCTGTATCAGTAGTACAAGAGCAGTAGGCCTATTAAATTGAATTATTAAATAATTACATTAATTAATTAGGCGTGAATTATTGAATTGTTCAACATAGGATAAAATTAACATAATACCTTAATTGACCTAGTAGTCTATACGTAGCACCTTATTGGCGTCATTACTGTACACAACATTATAACAATTCATTCTGTGTGTTTCATTTCTGTGTTGTTTCATTTCATTTCCAGGTCTAAATCTCAAGAAACTATTACCCGGTTCACCTCAGTGGCATAGAAAACGTACCGGCAAAATACCTCGACCTCCAAATGCTTTCATGATATTTGCGAATGAATACAGACGAAAACTTGCATTCGATAATCCATGTAAGTAGCCAACTACTCGTGTATGAGAATCGTACTAGGATTTTGTATGTGCATGTAAACTTGAGTCTTATGTAGGGAGGAGCCCTATACATATTACATACATACATTGCAGTAGCCTGCATCTTATTTATTACGTTGAAAAAACTCCAATGATTGCAAGTAGGTCTCACTGGGATTGTACTTTATATAGGAAAATGCTGTCACCACAATAAGCTATCACTTATTGTTGTCCAGATATAGGCAGTATTAAAATTAGAGTTATTATTTTATTGTGTTATACTATAATTTGGGTTTTTTCCAATGAGTTGATCTTTTGTTCGTTTATTACTTTCCAGCCGAGAACAATAAAGAGATCTCTTGCCGTTTGGGAACAATGTGGAAGAATTTACCGCCCGAAGTGAAAGAGACGTACTATACACAATCTCGTGAAGCAGACGAAGAACACAAACGCAAATACCCAGGATATTACTACAGTCCAAAGGAAGCACGAATTCGAAAGAATTTGAAAGCCGACCTTGCAGTAGCTCGCAGGGGGCCTAAACCAATGGATGCAAATTACCTTGTTAATGTAAGATTATAATATGCTTTGAAAATAGTGCCTGTTGAAGGTTAATTTACAAGCAACTCCACACTCAAGACATCATGAACACTATTGCAGAACGTATGATGAGAACTTGGAATCCACGATACACATCAATCAGCATTAGTAGGCCTATAGAACATGAAAATATACCCAATCAAATTCAATGGCATGGCCCTCGTCACTGCACCTCAACTGTCAAACTAAACCCCAAATAATCAGAATACTCACCATTTGTCTTGTTTGTTCCAAAATTGAAGAGTTCTATTATCTGATTGTTATGTATTACAATTATTTCAACATGAAAGCATGGAGGTTGTTGCTTTCATATTCATGTAAATCCTCTTAACGTTATTGTTGGCTGTTGTGTATAGACGAATGACATCCTATAATGAGACGAACATTTCTCATACGTTTGTCGTAAGCGGCTAGCTTTTCTAACGCCAACGTCTGCAGCTTTTGTCAATATACTGCAGCTTCACTAGTCGTACGGACTGGTACCAAACTGTTGGCATTTGTTTTTGTCAAGTTTCAGTAGAAAGACTAAAGACAATCACTCATTGTGTTCTAGGTTGTTATGCCAGATGATAGCGAGGATGATCCGTTGCCTCCGCCGTATCTCACGTTTCACGGCAGCCCCGAAGCCCTCAGTCCAACGCCGATCCAAAAGAAAGTAATTCCGTTGGTGAAACAAAAGCTGATTGCACCGAAACCAGTTGCCGACGTCGACCCTACTGCAATAGTTACCGTCAAACTTGAAGATGATGAAACGGAGAGCGAAACTTTACTGACCGGCAATGAAAACAAACACGCTACTACACAAGGCAATAGTGTACTGGGCAAGTAAACTCCAAGTAAGTTTTCAAAAAAAAAAATTGAATCTTCACAATTGTTCGTAGCAAATTTGGATTAATACCTCATTATAAAACTTGAAAAAGTTGTCCTTTTTGTTAACTCACTATACACATAACTAGACTTTTTAAAATTGGATATATTTAGGTATTATATTCCTAATACAGTTTACTGTGAATACTTGATAAAACTTTTTTGTAGATCATAGAGTGAAAATACCGTAATTACACCCCCTAGGTAAATGGTATTGGAAACCAAAACTTCAATGAAAAAAATACATACCAGTCACCACAGAACTAATTTGATTGAAGTTTGTGATGCCATTTTGCGCCATGATGGTTTACAGAATGCACAGTGTTCATTGCGCATTTCAGTTTGTAAATTCATAACAGGTCATAACTGATTACCTCCAGTTTGGTCCAAGTACCAGTAATAAAAATGTTAATAGTAAGTCGTTTATTTAACGTTAGCGTGCTATTCATTTGTACATAGGCCTACATCAAGGTTACAATGATACAGTAAACTCTGCACATTGGCCTAGTAGGCTTCATTGGCTTAGAGGTAAAACTCTATTTTCAAAGTTGGGTAGGCTAGTCCTGAATACATTTAGGTGTTATTAATTATTATCTCAATCCATTATTGTAATTCTTTACAACTTGAACCTTAAATATTACGTACCATTATTACTGTGTGCAATGTTGTGTGGACTTTGTTCTTATGTGTCAAGATATTGTGATAGTTACAATTATGTCACTGCTCATGTCTTCACAGTTTTTTTTTTTTTCAAGTTACAGTATTTTCAGTAGTTACAGATTTCAATTAGGCTCATAATCAATAATCCATCAAAATGAATTTACTGTTATAAATTATATGTAGGCCTATTAGTCGATTACTATTAATTTTGTAATTTATTATATGGTCCTACTGAAAAGTCCTACTTTTAGTGTCTGTGAGATACTGTACTTTGAAATTGATTGTATATTTCGAGTGTAATATTTATGAAGTGACCTGATGATGGAGTGACGACCCACACCTGTAATGTTCCTATATCGTCTTACCGTTTTTGCAGTACAACGGTAAGCCTGGTATTCAGACATACCATATTTCAGTTATTTTGTTGCTATGAAACTATTTTGTAGCCGAATAAGTAACGGTAAATACTAGGTTACTATAGACGCTTATACTGTTGTAGTAACATGTCCTAATAGGCCTACGGATTACAATAATTTTGAAATACTACGACAGCTGTACAGTGCGTAGGAATACTCTATGCTATTCTGTAAAACCTTATGAGCCTCATATCATTTGATTTTTACAATATCATGATAAATAAATATACCCTATGCAAAGTTATCAACAAAACCGTGTTGTACCAAATGGTGTAAAAGGTCAAACGTATTATATTAAAGTCAACGCATCGCAGTGACAAGGGTACAGGTACTGGTTGGTACTCACTCAGCGGGTCGTTTCCAAGTTCATTCATCGGTCCTATAACGTCATTAATTATTTATAATCCCAACCAGTCAAGTCCAGGGACATTTTTTTGGTATAAATGTGGTTTGCTAGTGAAAATTTAGAAACTATCAAGTACCGGTATTCAAATAAACATGTTTAGGCATAACATTCTATTTTCTTTGAGACAACTCCGGTATTGTCTAAATCCACCGCATGATCTAAATTACCCATGTACGGTCGGTAAATTGTGGCGAGTTCAAATAGCTTTTTTTGTTTGACAGTGTCTAGAAAAACTGTGTCTGTGTTTCACAAGACAGTAATGTACGACATCATTGGTATGCACACACTCATTAAGCACTTTTATTGATTATTTTGCATAGGTTCATTTTTTGTTAATTGTTTTGTTGTATGTTTTGATATTCAATTCAAGTAGGCCTAAATCTATTTACATTTCCTCTTTTTGTATTTCCAAGTACCGGTATGTGCAATCATTTGTTTTATCTAATAGTGTAGAGGCCTTCATGTTCAGTTGAAAGTGTAGACCATGTAATGAGTTACTTTTTTCAAATTTGTTCAGTCACCAATGAGTTGAGGTTACATAGTAAAAGCTTGGATTATAGCCATCTTCAGCTGGATGCGCACCTCGTACCAATACCTAATGCAGACTCTTTCCAGAGGAGCTAAGAAACACTATGGTGAGTTCCTGGATCTTTCAGTATTGAGTAGTGATTGTAAAGCTCAAATTATATTATGAATCGAATTATTGTGGTCTGCGACGTTTACTTGTTTGCGTGATATACTACTTTTTTCGATTTGTGTGAAATATGTTCTTAAAAGAAGACTTCAATGTAGACTAAAAAAATGCTGTACAAAAAAATACTGTATCTTTGCCTTTTAATATAAGAAAAGATTATTAAGTATATAACTGAAAAAAACGTTTTACTGCGGCAACAGAACCTTTTTTTATTTATAATAAATAGCTAGTTGCACAGCTTTGGAACGCTGTTGCCCATCCATCAGTACGATAGCTATAATCCAAGATGAAAGAGAATACCTGTAGAAGGCTGTGTAGTGACTCACTTTCATTTCACAGCGTATATAATGAGGTTAATAATAAAATGAATACAGTAGGCCTATGTCTTAGTTATGAGTTAACAAAATACAACAAAATCATAAAAGTTAGTTAGCATCATTAAAGCCTTATTTTATAATCACGCTAACTTATAGTGAATATAATAATACTATAACTATGTATGGAAATGTAGGAGGACAGTTATAAAATTGAGAAATGCAATTTGGGAACTAACCAAAATGAGTGATAGAAATTTATTCTGCATTTGCTTTTGAATCTGTTCATTCAATGCATAGTATGTAGAATTTGTAGATAGATGGACTTACTGTTGTTTCTTGATTTGTTTGGCCCTATAACAGATTCCATTACTGGTATTGTGAATTATTGTTGCTTCTTCAGTGTTTGGACGTAATGAAAAGTTGAATTGATTTTTTATAAGATGTACTTGTTCTTATATATTAACTATAAATTACTGTATCATACCTTATGTGCGCATCTTGATTGTAATATTTTTCAAACTTTCACAATACATTGCTATTCTGGTTTGAAGCTAGTTGATCATTGTTATTTTTATAAAAGGCCAACAGAACTTTATTTACATGCCACTGTATTCTAATGTGTTTTGTTTTTTATAATGTATTATACACAAAATATTTGTAATTCTTTGCTATGTATGGTATTTCTAGTGTGCCATATTAAAAGTTTTTGGTGAACTTGATATTGAACTGCATTAATTATTCATTAATTATTTAAAAAAACCTAATTTTTTAATAATTTCATTTTCTCTCCCTCCTTGAAACATACTGTACTTACAAAACTGTATTTAACAGTTGAGTACAATGTCACGTATTCTAAGATTATTCATGCTAGGGTATATTTGTGTTGAGAACAAAATGCTGAGTAGTTTAATAAAAATGTGGACTGCAAATAGAAAATATTTATTTAACAAATATTTGTCACATAATGGTGGCAGAGGGGTCAACCATCAAGGTCTTCCAAAATTGAACATGTGTCCTTACATGAGAAATAGGCAACAAGGGTATTGGGGAGAGGCCCCCAAAAATTAAAAAGTCATTTTCAATTTTACTTTCAATTTTAACTATAAAATCAAAAATGTATAAAATGGCCCTTTTGGTAAGATTGTGCATCACTGATGTAAACTATCCACAAAAAGATGATGATTAATTAATGCAAATACAAATTTGATCTCACAGATGAATATTTAGAATTTTTATTGTGGTCGTTTGAGTTACAGACTCGAAGATGAAGATGAATGAACTATTTGATACACGTAACTGATTGTATTGTAGGTTTCCCAAGTTCACTGTTGCACACGGAGTAAGGGAATGTTTCAAGACCATAACAGGCAGCTCCGAATTCTCCGTCGGCTCGTAAAACTACGATTCCACCCACAAAATTAGGGTATTTGTCAATTATACGGCGTAGAGCTATTTGACCAGCAGTTGATGGAGCAGTTCCACGGCGCATTTCCTCAACTGCAAGGTAACTGAAGTAAAATTGAAAAAGTTAGAGATTCATTTTCACATTTTAGAGTGATCATTTACTGTTGAAAAGATAACATAAATGTAGGTCTACTATTACTCTATTAGTGTCAACTTGGTACTTATAGCTCCAACAGCTCCTCTTACCTCAATTAGGTAGGCTTGCACGCCACTAGAATATATGTGAATAAACTGCAGTATAATTTATTTATTACTGCAACCAATTAGCACAACAATTTTATTCGAAAAGTGAATGCGAACTCCATGACGATATCAGTGATGAAAAGGTAATATGGTATAGATGAAAGATATATAATATATATATATACATACTATTTCCAACACAGAAATTGATCATTGAAATATAACTGTGTCTACATTAGCTCATTAACTCATTGAAACATCTTTTAAAAATGGATCATTTCAGAAACATCCCGTCTTCTATACTAAACAATGTACCTTGGCAAGAATCTCATCATGACATCACCATCCCCAGTAGCAGCTGCTCCTCCAACCTGGCTGTCAACGTAAGCACCAGCACCCGGAATAGGTGAATCACCTACGCGCCTATATAAGGACATTATAAATATTTAATTCATAGTAAATATTTAAATGATCTGTTGCATGAAAACTGTTGTTAACAACGTCAATACATACCCTGGTATCTTATGTTTGGCACCATTCGTAGAAGTGCCTGCAGCCATGCGCCCTTCGGAATCAATAACAACCATGCCTATAGTGTCGTGATTTTTCTCTCCAAATGAAGTTGGCTCATGTTTATTTTGTACTTGAGTTACTTTATTCTTCACGTACGGCCCACAATGTGACTTTGGGTCAGGAGCTACATTCTGGAAAATTTGACATTTGATTTTATGATAAATAATAAACACTACAGTATAGACAAGTCAATCTACATAGACGAATAAGTTAAGTACATATAGGCTACCATATTAACATCTAGCTATAGTAATGGCTTCTGAAGTCGACACGACGATACCCCTTAGAGGTATCAAAAAGGACAAATATATTTATTGTTGTATATTGTAGGCCTACATGTTATATTTTTTGTATTGAGAGTCTATGATTGTGCGTCGAACTTCATCGAACATCAAGGAAATTGAAATGACACCAATCGTGGAACCTACATATCCGCTTGTGGTGCTGGATGACAGAGAGGAAGAGAGCAACACCGGGAATGAGGAGGACGAGAATCGAACCGGGTCCGAAATTCCCATAGCCTAGACGACAGCAAAAACTATCTACGCATGTGCAAGTCGATTTGACACTTGTGGAAGGTATGTATAACATCTGTTCTGTTCCATCTAGCACGGAACCGATGGACAATTTTTATAATAGGATAATGACATAACCACTTACTGTCCAGAAATTTGGTTGGCACTTGGCTAATTTCCATTGTTGCCACATTGCTCGAGATTTCAACGTCTGTAAACTTTCTTCGTGAAAACCCATTGAGATAGCAAATTCAGTAGCCTGATCACCGGCAAGCATCGAATGCGTGGTGTAATCCAAGACGTGTCTAGCAACTGATATAGCATCTTTGATCCTGCGCAGTGCAGCCACAGCTCCCATATTCATCGAGTCGCCATCCATTATCATTGCGTCGAGTGTGGTTTCTCCATTTTCATCCGGACTACCACCTATGATTACCATGTTAGTTACAATATGAATAACATTATTTTCAAATTTGAATGTTCAACAATTTCAATACAAATACTTATTTAGTATCATGAATGAGAGACATACAACACACAGACATACATACATACATACATACATAGAGACATACATACAAATCTTAAAAACATTGAGCAATTAATCAATATTTTCAGTTTTGGAAATTGTTTTATCCAAATGGGCAATTTACTACTGTTAACCATCTTGAGAAATTGTCTGGTAGTTTAATATAACAAAGTTCGGTTTATCCTTTGCAATTCCCCGTTGTAAACAAAGTACCTGATATAATATTGTGAATCTTCACTATGCCGACAAAAATAGCTATCCATATTAGCTGAATAGTACCAAAATAATATGTCTATACTAATATGTTGAATGTGTCTCTACACCAATATGTCTATACTTAGAATTCAACATATAACTTATTCTCACCATAACCAACCGTTCCATCGCACTGTTCTAACTCGCAAATTGTGCAGCCTTTTTCGACCGAATCTAGTGCGGAACGCTTATTTTTATACACCGTGTCCCAAGCTGAAATAAAAATGAATGCATTAATGGTGTTCGACAAGTTGACACGAAATATTTTGAATATTTACAGAATCAAATATTTCTCCTTTATACTTTCAAAATAAAATTAATAATTTGGCTCACAGCCCTACAATAAGAAATACAATATGCATGAAAACCTACAAAGACCGGGGTTCGATTCTCGCCATGGTCGACCATCCTAACAGGAGTTGTCGGTGGTTCCCCTCTGCCCCTGTTCCCTTCAGGTCAATACTGGGATGGTTCCAGCTAACAGGCCACGACCGACTCCTTCACAATAACAGTAACACTAACTTTTCATAACACCTGATGAAATAGCCTCTCATCTCCCATCATCTTGACCCGTTAGCAGGCCTGCTACCAGGTAATGTCTTTTTATATTCTTATTCTTTTGTATCATATTTTGTTATTAATATTGAGAGAGTACACTATGTAAATTATAATCTGACGATACCCATACTTGTGTTATGTACCAGTCAGCAAGATGATAAATAAAATACAATACAATCTGATACATCATTCACTGTTGCCAATACAGTGAAACCTCTATCCATCGTTTTTGCAAGGGACCAGGAAAATAAAACCATCCATGCAGGAAAACTATCTGTTGTTGTTATGTTGCTTAACGACCCCACCATCAGCTAGGTTATACGGGGGGGAAAAGTATCTATCCAGAAAAATTTAACATTGATTATTTGGGAGTGGGGTGAGAAAAAATGAATGATACAACCAGGATAACGATGGATCCGGGAACGATGCATAGAGGTTTCACTGTAGATCTCAGTCTATTGATACACTGATAATATTGATATTTTGTTATACATCAATAATAGATACAGTGCGTCGTTGAACCCAATATAAATAAATAAATACTAGTATTTATCATATATCTATTAGTGTTGCCTTCAGGTGTCTGGTTTGGGTAAGGGTTATGCATCACCCAGGTTCCTGCTATATGGAAAATAGCGTGTACAAATCACGTCAAAACGAGAGCTATTTCAACAAGCATTATTGTTCTTTTTACGTTTTTTCTTCATTGAATTTGTAAATAATGTAATTTCCTCATCCTCTTTTTAGCTGTCATGCCAAATAAATGCTGTAAACACTTAACAACTAACCTTTACTGATAATCGTCATCTTTCTCATACAAGACGATTGGCGCGATTTTGCCATATCATGGCATTATTATTATTATTATTATTAACTCTTACAGTTGCGCAAAAATGCACGGTGGCAAGTTCCCTATCCTTGATCACGACGGTTTGCCCGCCTCCCTAACCTTCTGTCGGAATTGTTTTATTCTTATTTCATCCCCCTCAAAAACACTTCTACCAAGTTCATTCCAGTCCCAACCTGTCCTATTTAAGAAAGAGATTATAGGATGAAAACCACCCCATAACAGGTTTCAAGATGGACTACTAACCAAGATCTACTGGTGTCAGTGAATGATGAATGAAAATGTGATGAAATGTTACATTTTATTAAGTGCTTTTAGATAGTGAGGAGTCGGTCGTGTGAGCCATCCCGCATGAACCCAAACAACAGAGAAAAACCACAAAAAAACTGTCAGGATGGTCGACCATGACGGGAATTCGTAGCTCATGCTACTGCTGCTGCAGACTCTCTCCGGAGTTAAATCAGCTATGAAGGTATAAATTGTTGGATCTTTTATTTTTGCTCGACGATTGAAGTTCAAATTGTATTTTGGATCGTAGGCCTATTATTTTGATCTTCAATTTTAATTTTGATTGTCTCATGTATTGTCTAACATTTTTTTATGATTTGGACAAGATATGTTTTACAAAAAAGACTTCAATGTAGACATAAGAAAATATAGTGCAAAAAAATTACTTGAACACTGAACACATGTTTTATTGCATGTAAAGGAGGTAGGATCTAATTGTAACTAAATGTTTTGAAATGCATAGTACAATGTAGAAGAAACTAGAGTAATTTGTGGTGCAGTACAGAGTACCAGCACATTTTTGGTTCTCTATATAGGCATGGCTGGTTGCACAGCTCTGGAATAATCTGGAATGCAGTTACTTAGTACAATTGCTTTAATCCAAGATTGAATCAAGAAAATTTGTTTCACTGATAAAATAAGTTGAATATCTCAGATGGTATGTTCAATGACCATATGGACATGAAACAAAAAATCCACCTTATTATTATTTGTTACCTTTTGCTGTAGCATTAGTAAAGCCCCATGTATTGATGACCACTGGCATCATTTTCTTTGTACCTGTTGACACTATAATGGGCCTATTAGGCTTTTTACTACTTAACACATTTCCAAATAGAAATGCAACTAGGAAAATTACCAAAAAAGTATTAAATATGTCCATAATAAAAACCCAAGGGCTGCGGTTAATGGGCTTAATGCAATAATGACAAAGCAATAGGTATATTAATACAAGTAAGCCTGGGCCGCGTATTAGCTATTTTCGTACTGATATTATAATCTCCAAGTTCAATAATCAGTACACATAGAATATAGATCATAGTCATCTACCATATACAACTCAACTTCCCAAACAGGCTGCTAATCAACAACAGTACAAAGGGCACAATGACATGCATACACAAGAATATATACAACTCCTAATCGTCAATGTTAAAAGATATGCGCAACAGTGAAAGAGACAGCAGTCATTTATGAATGGAATCCTAATTCCGGCAAATAAAAATACCTTTGGAATGGACAGGTGAATATCATCCGACTATGTTTGAATGTGGTCAGTCGAACAGCTGATCATTCTCTAGTTTCACCCAATCGACAACACGTATTAGCGCGGCAGAGTGGGTTTTCATTCAAAAATAAATATACGCGTTCGTTTTCAAGAGCTAGAAGATTGTAATGTAGGCCTATTCTTTATTCACCGTAGATTAATTAGTAGGCCTGCCTATATATATTACTAATATGGGTTTTGCAAAATGGACTAAATATAAAATAATGGTAATAGAATGGAATTACAGAATACTTTTTAGTCATACAAAAAATATTTGAAAAATTTGAATATGTCATTCAGTAAAAACAAAAAATCATATTTTAAACATTTTTCATACCCCAAAAGTCGGAATGATAATGTATGTAACTAAACAAAGAGTAAATATAATTGGTATTAGATTGCGTCTGTAGACTGTATTCCATATAGCATTACAATTAGTTCCATCATTGAATTATTGAATCGAGTTCTAGTATAGATAGCTCTGGCTAAGATCAAATAATTGACTTTATAATGACCAAAATATGTAAGTCCAATAAATCTGATGATGAAAAAAAAATTACATAGTTATTTGGGTCTGGTGAATCTAATCATAGATTAAACTATATCTAGTTTTTATTTTCCTTTTTGACAGTCAGTTAATTTTACAGCTGTAGTTATGATTGCAGTTATAATTATCATTATTACATATTTCATAAATCATCATTAGATATGCCTAATTATTAATTATCACTTTTTAAATATTTCATCAATTGATCATTAAATATTTCATAAATTGATTATTAAATATTTCATAAATTAATTATTAAATGTTTCATAAATTAATTATCAAATATTCCTTGAATTATAATTGGATACTTATTTAATATTTCATATATATGCGACAAGTCTAAAATATGCGACAGCTTGTAAAAAAATTTCCAGTCTTTAAAAAAAATCACAAAATATCTTTTTGGCAGGAGGGTCGAGGACGGTACTTGGCATTGGAAACACTAGAAAGTTCAAGTATCAATATGGAAACTCATAATGCACATAACAAGTAGCTTTTATTTGTGTTCTAATAATTCGAGATTCAAAGATATTTCTTACAAACATATACGTCTATAAATGTACACAAATATATGGCACTAAAATCTACTTACGAATAATATATGTGATGGACGCGCCAGTTAAAACTGTATAAAATTTCGGTCTAGTACGGAAGCCAACAAGAGTAGTATAAATTTATAATATAAGTGTAGTCACTATATTTACTACAAAAGCGTCACGAAATAGGCCTACAAAAACAATGTCTTTCCATTTTATTTAAAGTAGATAATGACCAGGCATTGGTAAAGCATTAAAATTCTAAGATACAATTAACTTATCAATAAAAACACTGGAGGCTGTCCACGAATATGTTTTGTCTTTATAAAATATTATTTCTAGTCACGTAACATTTATCTCAAATTTGATAAACACCAAGTTCATCTTCTGGTACTACTGGATTTCATATAATGGTTTAGTCAACTCATAGTAAATATCAATTTGTGGTGACAATATGAGAGATGGATGTAAGAGAACAAGTGATGAGAATAATGCGCTCATTATTCTCATACAGTATCAATTGTTTCTCTTACTCTGTACAGTGATAATGCTGGGTACCCAGAGACTGGTCCATTGAACTGTTGGGTCCTCAATTTGCATATCCAGTCTTTTTATGTAGTTACAATTTTATTATCATCTGTTTTTTTGCTGATGACTGTCTTAATTCATCTTAGTGTTGATATCTAAATCAAAATTTTTAATTATGTTATCTTCAAACCTGTCCCTATCTCAAAGAGTTTATCATTTGTATCAGTCTGTCACATTATACTTGACAGTCATGAGTTACTGCAAGATTCGTGATTTTGGTACTGGTACCTTCAAGTTTTTTTTTTTGGAGATAAGACCGGTCCTACCCGGTCTTCAAAACCCAGGACCGATGTCATCACTACTCTGTACCATTATTCACCATTCATCTCTCATATTGCCCACCACAAATTGATGGTCTATAATTCATGAGCGGGTCGGCTGCCACTGGCTGGATTTGTTCGGAAGGGTTCAGCTACCTGTGCATTTCGTTATAAAGAATAATTCCAATTTCGGTTGCTAAACAATATTGGTTTAGAAAAAAAAAATCCTGACCCATAAGTGGCCATAACCTTTGGTCAAAAGCATTTATATAGGCCTAATATTTAAAAAGTAATGAAAAAGAAGAAAGGCGTGGTATCGAACCCTGCTCGTTGGCACTCAAGGCAGGCGCCATACTGCTTTGAGCCAATTAGACACAACGGAAAATAGAGTTATGAACATATCTGAACAAACTACACGTCCCAGACCAAGAAATCGAACCCTCCTGAATGAATCCGGTCAGTGGAGACCGACCCGCTTGTTTTAAATCAAGTCCTACTTTCTAATACATGTCAATATAGTAAATAATGTTTTTCAGCTGTTTTAGGGGAAAAGTTCAGGCCACAGCAACATCGTCCCACTAAATGATGTATCAAAACCGGAAGCCGATTGTGCATTGAGTAAGGTTATTCTCGCTTTAGCAACTTTCTTTCATTGAATTTATCTACACTTGAGAAACTTTTCAAAAAGTCCACAAATTCCAGACCAAAACTTCTAGTCATCAATGTTAAAGGATAGGCACAACACAGAAAGAGACAAGAGTCGTTTGGAATACATTTTTCACGTGTGCTGTATGCAAAAAGTATTTTTGTTATGGGCACACGACAAAATGACACTTTTGAGAAAATACAGTCCGGTACAGTAAATTAAATTGTGCTGGATTCTGTTCTGGGGCCTGGTACACTCATTCAGCAGTTCATAGAATCAACAAAACCACAGAGGATAATAATTCCTTATCAATTTTCAGATGGATAAAACTAACAGTTAGAAGAATACATAAAAGCATTGGTTATCTCATTGACATCCACATGTTGATTTGAGTCTTGGTAATGCTGTACTCGATGATCAAAAGAGGGCATTGGATGGTGATGTGTAATGGTCCCGTGCATCTGTTGTATACGGTTGTCTTTGTTAACCCTTACTGTCATCAGGTTATGGGTAAATTCTTGAAGAGAGTGATCCTGTTGATAATTACTGGGTGGGTGATGCATGTGTTTGTGTTGAGGTAATAAGCCCATTACAGGAGCTTGTAATTCAATGGTTTGTGGAGTGCTGTAGTTGGTGAGAATTGGGTAGTTCATAGGTTTTGGTTGAAACTGATTGTCAGGTGTTGTTTCCACAATTTTTCTAGCTAATCCTTTTCTTCTAGATTTCTTGATTGTTCTTTCCCCTTCCAAATCATTTGACGGTCCACCACGATCATCTTGAGCATTATTTAACGCTTCTAGCCTCTTTCGTATTGTGTGAAAATCTCTGGACTTGACTTCATCCTGGAATACTTTTCGGTAGAGCCAACTTTTCACCTTCGGTGTGAATCCTGGACTTAGCTGCCCCGTTATTGAATCAACTGCTTCCGTTTCGTGCACTTGAAGAAAATTAGAGTATAGTTTAGCTACGTTAAGTTCGGACATAATTTGGCGATTTTTATCTTCTTTCATAAAGTTTCGTAACTCATTTGACTTGATAACTCCAAAAATGTGTTTCTTAATTAGGTCCAATGTTTCTTGTGAGACTCGTTTCGGGCGATTGTCATGTTTTCCTCGACCGTCACGTGGGAAGAGAATGTTTTGGTCCAGTTTTTCACTGAGGGTTCGAATCTTCCTGAAAGACACTGCATGAATATGTGCGAAAGCTAGCTTGCACACTTGGATTTCTTTTCCACGATTACGAACATAGTATTTGTAGGTACATGTTCTCCGGTCTGATTGTAAATTTTTCTTTCTCTTTATGTCATGTTTTCTGATGAGACCAAATAAGTAAGCATTTTGCTCGTCATATGATTTTAATGAATAAAATCCATCAAAAAGCATCTGTCTTGTTACTTCAGGAACTTTTTCATAACATTTCAATTTGCAGTTGCAGTTAGGACCAATTTCTTTACTACACACCAACAAACCTTTGACACTTAAGTGTGATTCCCCGGCTATGATTAATCTCTTACGTTTCTCCCTTTTCCATTCTGCTTGATTTCTCTGTTTTCTTTTGGGTGGACGCGACTTCACAACATTATCATCATCCTCCATTTTCTACTGTCAATCCAAGTGCTGTCAATCACACTTGAGATCATTTATATTTTATTAATTTTGTTTGGTTGGTTTACTTATTTTATGTAATCTCGATCTCTCGATCACAATGCGACTGCAATGCTCATAGCTGACTTCACTTCAACCTCTTTCTAGGCTTTATTCGAGATCACCAACCGTGTTCGAGACCACTGTTCGAGACCCATCGTGGTTCGAGATCAATATTTTTGCTGGGCATTGGTTAATGTGATTTCTGTGCCCCGCTGTGCCCTTTCATTTATTAAAATATAATAATCAAAATGGTTGAAATGGAAACCCCGCTTAACCTTAAAGAAGGAGACAATGAGCTACAAGAATTTCTCATGATGGAAAAGCAGAAAGCACAATTCAACGCTCAGGCAAGCTTTTCCAGTTAATTTTAGGTTATGGAACTCTTGGGACTTTTTCCCAGGCCTAGGCATTGAGTTGGTTCTGACACTACACTACAAACTCAATGCAAATTCAATGACTAGGCCTACCGTACGCCTACAGACTGGTTTTCTCTAAAATCATTGTGCATCTAGTCCTACTTCCATTGATTTTGTAAGTTCAAATTCGATTCAAGGACTAGGGCCTTTGTCGAGTCCTGCACTCGGGAGGAATGGATAGTAGCATTGAATTTGTAGTTTGGTTGACAGGAATGGAAGAGGTCAAAATTTAGTTTTAATCTTTGCCACTAGATCTCTCGTTTAGCTACTATTTAGTAATATGGCAAAAATAATTGTTATTTGCTATGAAAGTTTTGCAGCCCAGTTGTTAACATAGATGACTCCAGTGCCAGGGGTAGGCCTACTCAGATCGACTCCCTTAGATGAAATTATTCAGTACTTTTTTGACTTTTGACTTTATTAAATGAGTGTCTCGAGCGCAGGGTTCGGTCATTTTGGTTTTTGGTTTTTTGTTTTTGGTTCACAACCAGAACGAAATAATCTAAGTTAACGTTCAACTTGCACTTTTTTCTTAACAGTAGCCTAACTGGTGTCGTATGCACTCTGGCGGTGACGGTTATAACTATTTCGACCTCTTCCATTCCTGTCAACCACTATGTATTCCTCCTGAGTACGAGACTTATACTTTCCATAGCTTCACTTTACAATTTCTTTAGCATTTTCCATAGCTTATAGGCCTACTTATAACCACCCATATAGTCCTCCCGGTACTAAAAACCAAAAATGTGCTTTCATAAAATGTACTTGGTACAAGTTACACTAGTTTCGTATTGCCGTGCGACTAACGTTCGGTTTCAATGACTTACTTTCCAACATTTTCATGCATAAAAGCAAAACAGTCAAAAAAATCATGTTCACCTAGGCTGATATATAGATTCGGTCACACGGTTTTCCCAAGCCTTACTTATTGTGTTTGAAGTTCCACTTTGGGTGCCAAATTATTTTTTTTTAGTTGTAAATATAGGCCTACGTATATATAGTGAGGCGCATGTCCGGGTGCCATTGTCTCTGTACTTGCAACTTGCATTGAACTTGAAATTGTAGCATGCAGTATGCAGGAACTCTACATTTAAAAAGAGTTAAAAGCTCTCTTTCGTCAGTCTTTCACATTGTCTGAGCCGAGCGCCAATATAGGAAGTCTCTGCTAACCGAAGTATGTGTGCATTCAGCTCAAGGGATTTATAATGGCCTTCTTTGAAACGTCATATTTATCCCTTTGTAGGCACTCACTGATAGTAAAAAGTATATATTATATAAGAACTTAATATAATTGGGCTCTGTTCTATTCATGTCACATCCTCTCTTATTAGATCCACGAGTTCAATGACGTCTGCTGGGATAAGTGCGTCGACAAGCCAGGCAGCAAGTTGGATAGTCGAACTGAAACGTGCATGGCCAACTGTGTCGATCGATTTATTGATGTATCACTTCTGATAACAAACCGATTTGCTCAGCTTCTACAAAAGAGTGCTATGTAATAGGTAGGTCTATGTGTGTATGTGTTCATACATAGGCCTGCTTTGTTTTTATCTAGTGATTGAATCAACCACAAATTTCTCATATTCTCTTCAAGTTACCTTCATTGTCATATGTACTTTGGTGCAACTAAAAATATAGATCTAGCATATTTTAGTTTGTTGTGGTTTTTGTAGCCTGTACCCTTGTCTTATTTTTCCTCTACATTGAAACCTCCACTCTTTTCAAGGGACCAGGAATAAACAATCCATTCAGAAGAATTTAACAGTGGTCAAGTGGGAGTGGGGTAGTAAAAAATGTATTAGCTAAGCGGGAAAAGGATAGATGCGGGAACGATGCACCGAGGTTTCACTGTAAACATCTATCCAAAACCATTTTTAATCATAATTTATTTTATTTATAAACAAACAACAAACGATCACAAAGGGCTGTACAACACAGTATAATAATGGATTGAAGTACCAGTACTTAAGACAATGGTTAAGTTCGGCAGTAGCCTCTTAGTTCATCAATAGTGCAAGACTTGGTACAGCACTCATCGTAAGCACCTCTCGATTGACGTCTTGATCTAGGTCGAAATTTTCCAGTTATGAGAGAAGTTGATTTTGGCCGCGAACGGAATGGAAATTGGGGCTCTTCGCCTGACTGCGGCTGTGGTAGCCAATACTCCGACTCTTCTATAGTTACATCTTGAAAAGAGAAATAAACAAATTTGCAATGGAAGTGTTAGCTTTCATTTGCCAGTGATTCTAGGCCTATACCACTGGTTGGTTGAAGAAGGATTACATTTTAAATAAAAGTTGGATACAGTTTATTACAGACTATGAATTGATCTGCATCAGCCAGTGTTGATTGAAATTGATTGATTAACGATTATAATTCATTAGTTGTTTATTGGTATTCGGTTTTTTGAAACTGTTCGAATAGTAGAGGATTGCTATTAACACACATATACACAGCTACACATGCATGCGTCTACCATTTTCATTTATATCGATCATACATTCTGAATTATATTGATTTATCATAATTTTTATTATTGATTGGTTATTTTGAAACAATGTGAATAATCTTTCCACTTTCAACATCAAAGTAACACTACGAAAAACCTAATTTGGGCTACATACCGGTATTGTCGTAGCTGAAGGGTACTCGTATGGAAGTTAACAGTTGATTTAAAAATCTATTTTCTTTTTGCAAATAAACCTTACAATTTTTATTTTTGTAATTAATGTAGGTACGTATATTACAAAACAATAAAATCCATGCAAGGTCACACCACAAGCAAAGTAAAAGTTGGACATGCTTATGAAATCACGATCATAAATTTTATCAACATCAAAAACATTACACAAAGTCGTTCCGCGATTATCAAATCAGTTGAGCGATTTTTAATAAAAAAAGCGATTATAATAAATTATTACGAAAGTGTGGAATTAACAATGATCTAGGCCTACATTCTATATAAAGAAAAAACTTGAAAAAATGCTGAAAATAAATAAGGTCCAAGTTTTTTTAAAAGCCTTCCTAGTTGATGTTATTTCTAAATCATTTCCCACAGAATTATTACTAAAAATTTTGATTTTCAGCAAACTAGAAATGTAAGCAATACTGAAACTTCAAAAATTTCAAAATACAAGTAAATGGTAAAAAAAAAGATGGATGCTTTATAACTAGATATATTTATTCAACGAATTTGTTCGGTTAAAAATATGGGATTCCCGGAGTAAATGTGCCATCTGTCCTGTATTTTGTTCTTCAGATACTGATTACTAAATTATTTAAATTCAAATACTTTATAGTTTATGCATATATTTGCGCTTACTATAGGCCTATAGAGATGTTGGTATAATGCCAGTTAACCACTTAGATTGAAACTTCAAAAGTCGGAAGTTTAATAATCACCTTCAGATTTCTTATTTTGAGGGCCATTATACCCAGTCTCGCTGCAGACCAATTGTAAGATGTTGGCTAAATGCTTGCCGCAGTATTGTTGAGATCTGGACCGTTTCTCTGACCGACGGTAAGGATCTACGTCGGACTGGATTTGAGCGAGACAAACCGCCATCACGGCCAGCAATCGCAGGCAAATATGCCACATCTGAAACACAGTTACCGCACTCGTTATTCATCATTGCTTCATTGACTAAAAACATGTGATTTTTTTGTAAACGCTTTAATAAGGGAAGCAACAAAGTTTTGTATTTTGGGTTTCTAATTCCAAAAATTATAAAAGAATCAAATAATTTTGAAAACTTGAAATTTTTGTGGATCTTTGTAAAAAGTTGCAAATGTTTCAATTATACTTGAAAAAATCGTGAGTTTCAGTGAATGTTGAATTGTTGATGCAATGTTGGCAAAACAATAATTTACAAACACCAAGTTGAAAATGACATATTGGTTGAATCAGTACGTTATATAAAAAAAATAGTTTTTTTGAATCGAGTACATCATTAGGCCTACATACTAATTTACATCTTCCATTTCATATATAAGATGTTGGAAAATGATGATGAAAATTATATTCCATTATCAAATACTCCCATCCAGTCCCAGATTGTATTTTCAAGAGCTGTTTGTACCAATAGATGATTGAATTGAGCAATATTTAGCAAATTATTTGTTACCACACTTGGTTACGTATGCTATTTCCGTACCTTAACTGATAATTAACTAATTACTATTTAATGATCTGTTGCTACAACCGGCTTTTAGAATTTATAAAATTAGTAAATGCCATTATTATGAGGTATTGCTACGCTGTTACATCTACGTTTTGTTTACTTATATACTTAACATGGGGATTCAACCCCTCTAATTGCTCTATCCTTGTTTACTTACATACTTAACATGGGGATCCACCCCCTCTAATTGCTCTACCCGTAAACTTGCCAACCAACAAACTTAAATACTTATACCAGGCTATTTTAATGTAATAATAAGATTTTTTCTATTCATTTCAACAGCCCTACAAGAAATCTGACTTACCCGTGAGGATAAAATAAGAAATAACACTATTAACATTCATGCCATGAGCTACGTTTCATAATGATGAACATAATATAATTCAAAATCAATATTTGGAACTGCCATACCAAAAATCTGTTAACCAGAAAACTGACCTAGCCATAATATTATTGTTGAATCTCATTATTTCTTGTGGCTGGGTCAATGTTCTGGTAGTACAGTTTTCTGGTAGGGCAAATAAAATGAATATAAAATGATGAATTAAAACATACCAAATTCTTGCAAAGCAGTTGGCAGGTTTTACAATCGTCACACTGTACTGTAGTGAACACATAAAAAGTTTTACTTAAATTACAATTGGAACTTGTGTTAAAATTAGCTTGCTCATCACATTACAAATGTGTTTTTTTTATGTAAAGAAGACATTTTCGTGATGCAAGATATGATGATACATTGTAGGAGAAGCTAGTGATATGATGAATAATAATTTTTTAAAATATAGTTATTGATTATTAATTATTTTAATTGATTTTCCTTCATTCTCTACAATTTAATAATATTTTCTTTGTATGATTAATTGTTTTTATATATTGTTATATTGTGTCCAAGTCGGAACCGTTTTGGCGGCAATGTCTACAACTATATTCTCTCGTTCGGAAATACGAGGCAAACAGCATATAGTGGGTTGAGCGAAATATTTATGTTTAATGTAAAAACAATTATTCATGAAATAATCATAAATAAAATAACTTGCTCTGAAGTCTAAAGTTGAAAAAAGTTTAACAAATATAATTCTAAATTAATTATGCAACTCTAATAAGTTCAACCTGTTGATCATTTCAATTAATATTTTTATATAAAAAAGCATTTTAAATTATATTTCAAAAATGGCTGATCTAATGCAGAGCTTTCAAAAACTTTTGAACAATGTGTCGGGTTGTCGTCTTCAAATTCAGTAAAAAATGTCCTAAGAAATGTTGTTTTCCAATTCTATCACTCGATATTTTTTTTCAACAATTTCGTAAACAACGTTTTTTCTCCAAATGGTTCCACAGATTTTGCCCATTGCTGTATTATGCCCATTGTAATAATGCTAGGTATATGCCTAATAACGTAAAGTGTACTGTATTGCAAGTTGCAATTAATACCCTTTGTTTTGTCCAAACAAAAAATGTACGGTATTGTTTTCTCAAAAGTAAAGTACAAATTGTCTTCATTTACACATCCACTCATCTAAAAATTAATTTAATGTTTTCTTTGTTGAAATAGCGAATGAATTATTCCTTCCATCCTAATATAATTAGAGTTTGACATCGATTAACTTAACAGTGACATGATATTGTTTTTTATAGGTAGTACCAACGATATTTATTTCACATTCAAGTTTTATAACTTATGTATGAGAGTGGATTTAGCGAAATATCAATTTTTGCAGTAACTTTTTAAAGGTAGGAGATATCAAAATTTCAGTATGAGGGAAACACAGATATTTTTAATACGTTCAAGGTAGTAAAAACTACATACCTTGCTTGTATCGCATAGTTTTCACATATGTATACAGCTTTGAAACACAATATTTATAGCTTTAAACGTGTATAAATGCTAGAACGGAACGTTAATAATTCTATTTCACATAATTTGAAGTAAGGTATATCTGTGTTTTTCCCGTTATTGAATGTTGATAATCATAACGTTCAAAACCTATCACCAAAATAACGATATTTCGCTAAATCGACTCCAATGTACTCTCAAATGAATGACTCGATCACCATGCGCGTAGAGGAAAGGGGAGTGAGTGAGTGGTGGAAACTGGAAACTGAAAGGTGGTGGAATGGAATGAACGAGAGGAATGGAGACGGCGATTGGAGAAGATAAGGTTTGAGGAAGATACAGAAGATTGCAGTGTGTGGAACATGCGATGGCTAGCCGGCACAGTTTTCCGAGAACTAGAGCATATAGCTTCCTGGAGGTTCAATTATTGGACTTCAAACCTGTATGTAGCTAATGAGCTAATGTCCCTAGAGGATTCGTACCATTGCATATGGGTATATTAAACAAAATATTACAGAAAAAAAGCAGTCCCCAATGGTATTCGATACCAGGACCTTTCGCATCGTGATCAGAATCCACCAACGCTATCAACTAAGCTACCTAGACATGGAACATTTGTAAAGTTATTGAGATACTTGAAAAGATATTTGAATTATTACCTAACCTGTTGGTATATTCTGCTCCTCTGGTAGGAGAGCTGAGGTTTGAAAGATTATTTTAATTCATTCGTGTCAGGTGGAATACCTGTTGAGGTATTCTGTTTCCCTGGTACTTGAGTCAATTTTCCACGAACAAAAGTTTTCGAGCAAATTAGTTACAGTCCAGTATTCGTACCAGGGTAGCAGAGCAATCGACAGGTCGAGTTTTATTTAGAATATCTTCTTCAAGTATCTCGACAACTTTGCAAAATTCATATGTCCAGGTAGCTGAGTGGCTAGCGTGGAAGATTTCGGATAGTGGTCCGGAGTGGCTCGCTATCGAACCCCATACAGAGCTGCTTTTTTGTTATATTTCACTCAACATTTAATTAGATTAATTCAGTAATGAGAGTTATTACAGTGTGATTAATTTATCCAGTGAAGAGAGGAATTATCTCTGATCTAATGTCCATTTAGGATTCGTACCATTGCATATGGGTATATTAAACAAAAATGACAGAAAAAAAGCTGTCCCCAATGGTATTCGATACCAGGACCTCTCGCATCGTGATCCGAAACCAGCGACGCTAGCAACTAAGCTACCTAGACATGGAACTTTTAAAAAGTTATTGAGATACTTGAAATGATATTTGAATTATTACTTAACCTGTTGGTATATTCTGCTCCTCTGGTAGGAGAGCTGAGGTTTGAAAGATTATTTGAATTAATTTGAGTCTTGTGGAATACCTGTTGCGGCATTCTGCTTCCCTGGTACTTGAGTCAATTTTCCACGAACAAAAGTTTTCGAGCAAATTGGTCAACAGTCCAGTATTCCTACCAGGGTAGCAGAGCAATCGACAGGTCGAGTTTTATTTATAATTTCTTCTTCAAGTATCTCGACAACTTTGCAAAATTCATATGTCCAGGTAGCTGAGTGGCTAGCGTGGAAGATTTCGGATAGTGGTCCGGAGTGGCTCGCTATCGAATCCCATACAGAGCTGCTTTTTTGTTATATTTCACTCAACATTTAATTAGATTCATTCAGTAATGAGAGTTATTACAGTGTGATTAATTTATCCAGTGAAGAGAGGAATTATCTCTGAGCTTATGTCCATTGAGGATTCGTACCATTGCATATGGGTATATTAAACAAAATATGACAGAAAAAAGCAGTCCCCAATGGTAATCGATACCAGGACCTTTCGCATCGTGATCCGAATCCACCAACGCTAGCAACTAAGCTACCTAGACATGGAACATTTGCAAAGTTATTGAGATACTTGAAATGATATTTGAATTATTACCTTACCTGTTGGTAGGTTCGAGAATTCGAGAATGTCCATGAAGGTTCAATCACCAGACTCCTAAACTACTTGTAAATCGCAATTTTTTTTTTTAAATGAACATATTTCAAAAAATTCCCTGCGGGGCTTTGCTGGTGGAGATCGAAAAATGACTTCGAGAATGTCCATGAAGGTTCAATTATTGGACTTCAAAACTGTATATAGATCGCAACAATTACTTAGAAAATGTCCATATTTCAAGAAAATACCTGCGGGGCTTGAGGAAGGAGTAGCAAAATCAATTTTAAAAAAGTCCATTATGATGTCTTTGTTATTATGAAAGTCTTCTTGAACTAATAAAATATTTACAAAAAAAAACGAATTTTCATAATCTTCCCTGCGGGGCAGGGTGGGGGGCGAACCCCGCACACCCCCATTGGGCTCTGACATGTTTTGCTAGAAAATTAGAGCACCCGTCGGAATACTCAGAAGTCGGCGCCTACGGCTTCCTCCCTATTGGGCGTCTGTGGGATTGGATCAATGGTAAGTAAATATATAAAAAATAATATGATAATAATGCTTAAGTTGTTGTTGTGTAACGCTACTAGTTTCATCTCAATTCGATCTTCCGACTTCTTTATCACTTACAGTGCAGGTTTCATGCACAGGTAGAAATGATACAATAATCACATTACAATTACATAATTCATAACCAAAAGTAAACGTCCGTTTCGTGTTCGTCTGATACATGTACGTTAAACCCTATGCTATATCTCGAGTTTGACTGGTTCAGCCAGATAGAAAGAGGACTTTCAGGACTTGAGCTGTCCACAATCAGCCAAAAATTGTAATCATCGAAAGATCATTGACATTACCATACCAAGTATACCATACTACTGATACCTATTTTACCGATAGTGATACTTCACGCAATCGACCGCCACCTTCCCAACCAATTCACAGTATTAGTTTTACTATTAGTTGAAACAATTCAATCTGAGAAGCCTGAAAATATGCATGGAATACCGCTAAAAACCTTAAATGACTTGATGATAATACTTGCCTGTTCTGTTCATGTTTGTATTTCATTATCACATGATCTTTATAGAATTGGAATCAAAATCTATTTATATTCATAGTGATTGTATTCATTTTGTCTTGCTGTAAACAACTTGGACAAAAAACATAAAAGTTGATTCAGATATAATTATCGGGTATCTCTGATACTGATTTTTAAATTTAGTCACAGCACGTGAGTGGCATGCTGTTTGGAACTGCTATGAAAGTATTTTTTTACTCGCTCTCAACTGCTAAATCGAGTGATCGTCGATGATGCCTAAGTTACACTGAGAATAGAAGTATATCTATACCGTACGTTTTAAGAATCCGTGTAACCAACCAATTTTTATTTATCAAATCATAAAATTTGACATAATCTTAAAGTCACTGACTGATGAGCATATCATGTCGAGGCAAACGTTTAATTTAACATTTTGCACGAGTTATTACAATAGTGCACATTATTATAATAGTACAATAGTTATTAATAGTTATTAATAGTTATTCATTAGTTATTATAGTTACAAACGTTATTAATAATTATTACAATAGTGCACACAATATGGCACATTCGAATATTTTATATATCAAGTTTAGCGTACTGTTGACATGGAAATCTTGGTACACTATATCATTGCATTAAAAATACCGTTAAATAGCGCCATGCACGTTTTGGTTGAGACAAGACGTCAACGAGGTCTTGTCACTAAATATAAATAAGTATGTATAGATTAATTATGATTAATGACAAAATACACTTTGACAGCAGAACTGCACTATGTGACCAACCTCTTCGCCGCGGGTAAAATTATTTCAAGTTCTAGTAAGTCAGGACACAAAAATACTCATTTTGACATTTTCCCCAAGAAATTGCAGTGTAATCAGTGTTTTGTTGAAAATATTTGTCGCTATTTTATCAATATCAATATGAAAATAATATAATAAATTCGTTTTTCTTCATGAGTCAAGTTACTAAGTTAATTGTAAGTCAAGTTTAAATTGCAAGTTATAGGTTATCGTGAAAGCTATAATTATCTAGCCCTGTAAATTGTTATTATTCTCATTAGGTCTATTGTTTATGTGTTTACTGGTAACTCGTAGAAGTTTCTTCATGTCACGTGACAATCGTACAAGTCTATATGTAGTCGAACTAACCTTTGACCCAAGTACGTCTAGAATTAATTACTCCTAGGCCATTCTACAATTACAATGATCTCATCTCAGATGGTCGGTGTGTATAGTCTTTTCAAAGTATAACGTATCATATTTCCCTTCGATAGTGAAAAACACGTGCACTCTCTGTAACAAAATGTATAAGTTTTATTCAGGTTGTAGTATTGTTGTAGCTTACCCAGATATCTTTTTTATTTTCAGATACTGTATCAGTGTGTGTATATCTGGATACATTTTGGGCAAAGATACATGCATGATGTTATTTATCAAATACCTGCAACCAGAGCATCAGATCGTATTTTGAAGTGTTGAACTATGGTACATTTTTCCTGTATTACATGTATTTTTTTTATAGAGATTTATAATGATGAAAGCCTTTAATACCAATAAGAAAACGAATATATATGTCATTATTTAATTGAAATGTGGAACATAGGATCTTCAGTTTCTTTTCAAATTGAACATTAATTACGTTTCAGCTATAAAGGCCTATAAGACGAATTATCTGATATATTAATTTCCTTTTTTGAATGTATTTCAATATTTTTGTAACAATTATAATATAAACCTTTATCCACGAATGTTGGCGGACAGGTACTTCCGCCAACATTCGTGGATAAAGCATGAGTGGGGAGATAGTCGGGTCCGCCAACGGCTAACTTACGTGACGGCAAGAATAGAATAGCACAACCAACGCTTAGCAAAAACTATCAATTTAACTCAATATAGTAGAACTTATTTTCGTCAATATCCTTTATAGTTCCTATTCGTTTTTATTTTGTTATTTTCATTTGAATCATTTCGAATTGCTCGATATTCATAGACATAAAAGTCCCCTCCCTGCCCCGCCCCCTGCCCCCCCCCCCCCATCCACCTTGCCACCTCTTCATGTATATGTATATGTGTATATATATATTTAATATATAATACTAGAATATATTATATAGGCAATATAATATAATACTATATTATATTATATGTTTTATAATAATATAACTATTATTATCGTATAATGTGCTAAATTACTGTATTCTTCGTCGAATAAAAGCACATTCATATAATCAAACTCGTATTGATTTTAGCCTAAATTGCTGACACAATATTGATTTCCGATATACCAAACTTGAATCTATATCTATGAAAAAAATATGATTTAAGTGTGCGGTGAGGTGATTTACCAATAAGGTTTTTTTGATCCCGTTCAAGATATTTTACAATTAACATGTCAGATTGGGCTATTGGCAATGATCCTAATTGTAGACCTACTCAAGAAATAGACGTATTATTGCAGAATAATGATCAACTGATGTTTATTAGTAATTTCCTAGACTTGAGTAGTTCTATAGCAGTGAATATACATTCAGTCATCATATACTCATATTGTCTTCATTCATGAAAAGATTCTGAATATTAATAATAATATGGCCGGATTGGCCGCCCTTGGTAGCTCAGTCAGCTGAGGCACGCTGCAGAAACTGGAGTCGCCGTTGGGCGTGGGCTATAGAGTCCCACACAAGGCATGGGTTTTTGTAAACGTCCTTTCACTCATCATCACTTCATAGTTTCATAATCACCTGCTCATTCGTATACCCCCGTATAACGTAGCTGTTGGTGGGGTCGTTAAGCAAACAATAACCAACCAACCAATAATAATATGTACCCTTTATTGAGACTTAATTTTGTTGTGTTATCTCAAAGAACGGAATAAAAAAGATCAACAATTAACTTTAATCCGAACTTTCAACCAAGAAGTTTACCCACCTTATTCGTAGGACATATGTTATTACATTACATTTATAACTTTTTAGTTACGTTTTTTAATTCATCACCATAATAACTTACTTGTTATTACATTTAGAAATTAGGAGAAAATTGAATGGAATCAAATGAAATGAAATTTTAGTTTAGTTAGCTGAAGCTTAATTTATTGTTATCAAGATATTTATTTTTTCTGATCTTCGGTAGTAATGTAATTGATCAGGTTATATATTTAGATTTTTGAGAATTACTTCTTTGGCATATTGAAAATAGTACCAAAGAATAACATATTGCGAAAAAAGTATAAATATTTTTATCCGAAACAATGTAAACGATTGATTGTTATGTCAGTACAACAATGGCGGACATGGACATGCTTGGCAAGTGTCTTGGAACCAAGCTTGGAAGATTTATATTGCAATTCACAACTCATATGCTGCAATTTCGTAGTAATTATTATGGTTAATATCTTATGTCAATAATGATTTCAATGTACATTTACACGTACAATGTAGATTTAAATGTACATTCACACGGGTTTCAGGTGCCCAGCGTACATAAAAGAAACGTAATGTGTATCGAATATCGATTGTCATTATTTTTCTATTGCAATTCATACGGTAATGTTTGTTTTCGTTAAATGTAAAATGTATTATACATTGGCTTTTCAAAAAATGTATGTTTGAAGTGTACAGGTGGGAAGCGGGAACAAAGCTTGAACCCCAATATTTCTTAGACTGCAAATAAACGGACAGTCAAATATGAACAAAATCTATTGAATATTATTTTCTTTGTCATTTTTTAAAATCATTTATAACAATTAACAAAATCATGATCATTATTTGTCTTATTTTTTCATAATCTGAGAGCAAAACTGTTGTTGAAAACAAATTCATGTCGAAAACTGATGTTGAAAACTGATGTTGAAATTAGGGAAAAAAAACAAAAACAAAGATCGAATTGTTCTCAGTACATGCTTCGCAACATAAAATTCAAAAAATGACCATTTTTGATTTCATTTAGTAGGGCCCACAATCTGATCTCTAAACAAATATGTATACAGTTAGAAAAATTTTCTCACTTGCTTTAAACCCAGCCCATAACTATTGCAATATAATTATTGTTTTATTACCAAGTCATCAACACATTTTAATATCCTCTAATTTACCGGTGATTTACGATTTTTTGTAAATATAAATTGATATTTCAAAAAATATATCTCATTTACTAAAATTCTCTCGCTCATTTTTTTTTGTCTGTATTTGCTATTCGTAATCCTACCTCTTTATGTGGGATGCCAGGCTTCAGCAGACGGCCTCCTCTGTCGGCTCTTCGTGTGGGAAATAACAGCTGACTACTGAATGACAGCCTGCTGCTTGATCTAGTATGGACTTAGTTTATGCCACGCGAGCGGAGCCCTCACCATTCTCTCCACCCCTCTGTCCCCCTCCCCTTATAACCGGTCGATTGCTTTCCTCCTAGTCCTATACTACTTAGGGAGGGCTTCAAATTATTCCCCGAAAAGTAAGATGTTTAATAATACTTGGTTTTAAATGTTTGTTCACAAACCAGACAAACTAGACTTCGTACAATTGAAAGTCACGGCAGGTATTTCACACAAAAAAAATGCTCTTCTAATTGAGGTATATATGCAGCTACTACGTTGAGCACCGGAGTTAGTAAGTTTTTGTTTTCACTATATCTTCCAAGTACTACAATACACCAGATTTCAGATGACCACGATAGTAACTATAGGAAAACACCATGATGCTTCACACATTCGATGTATGAAGAAAGTGATTTAACACGTATACTTGTTTGATTGACAGCAGTTGGCTAAATTTGCTACTAACTTTTTTGAAATCATGCTCCACGAACCCCCCAACAGCTGTGCTTTTTGGGAGCACAAATGAGCGGATGGGTGATAATGAAACAATGAAATGATGAGGGGTGAAATCCCTTTGACAAAAAACGAAGACAACAGCGAGACTCGCACCCACGTCCATCAGGCTTCAGATTTCAAAGCAAAGCTCCAATTGTCTGAGCCAAAAGAATTCCAGTTCCAATTAATCATGATGTGAATCTATAATCTGATAGTTGTTTTTTTCGGCGTGTAGTTACACTAAGAAATACCTCTATCTAAATTTGCCGATTCGACCAATCATTACTATCAAAAATAAGGAGGAATCAGAGAATCAAAGATCTAGTTGAACATTATTTTCTAAAAATACCGTGATTAAATAAAAACGATAAAATGTCAAGGTTTGAGCGTCGTGTTTCTGTTAAGTTACTCGACGCCTCGCCCGCAGCGTCGCAGCGGCCGTCCGTCTGTTTGACCCGTGGTTTGACCCAACCAAACCAAACCAAACGACTGACTTGCCTGGGCTACACTTTATAGGGTACCATGGATCACTCATTATCACTGAAAAAATATACCCGGAAAAAAATAACTATATGACTAAATAATTTCTGGACTAACAAAATGAGGAATTTACAGGCAAACTCAAACGAACCTAACCTGAACCTATCTTGACCTAACGTAATCGAACGTAGCCTAAGGACAGCACAATTAAAGTTAGAAGATGTAATTGTAAATAAATGATCAGCACGTGTATTTTATTATTCTGCAATAAAGTAATAGAATTAATGCTTTATTTAACATTCTAGATCGGTCTTCAAAATTGATTTCAAAAAGTTGCCTATGTACAATCTCTTGAATCCATGCGATAATTTTACCGGGGATATTTTTTAATGGATTTTTTTCCGATTAACTGGTACCGTTGCACAACCGCGTAAAAAACAAGATGAATACCCATTAGGATTTTGATACATGCCTGTGGATGAGGAACTATCCCTGTGGCCTGTATCAATTTAAACGACAGAGGAAAACCACGAAAAACCTTCTATAAGCCCCAGGTCGATCGAACTCCGCGACCTCCAGAATGAATGATAGGTGTGGCTTCTTAATCACCCACCAAGATCCATGCAACTTGGGATATTCTGATGTGTGATTTCGAAAATTCCCATAACAAAAAGTCCATTTGAAATAGGATGTCGTACGTTTTGTGAGATCAAGAGGGTAAATAAACGAAAATGGTCAATCACCCCAATCCAATATTATATATTCTTCTTCTTGGAAAAAGTTGGTATTTTTCAGGTTGATCGATAAAAAATGCAACGAAGTCGATTGTAAAAGATCTAACAAGGTTTTATTATTACTTAGCCCCATCAAGAACAATTCAACATTTGATTCCATTATGTTCTAGACTCCAAGTCGAATCATATTCTCGGCGTCGTCTACTAGAAGAGAACACAAACATCTCACGTTTGACTGAACGACAACTGAAAGCCATGGACGTGGGTTCATCGCACGTGTTCCTATACAAATTCGCATCAATTAACTATTAACATCATTTATTATTGGACCCCATTATCTCATTTAATACAATATAATATTTTCGAGTCCCCATACACCTACATTCCCACTATATACAGCTCTGCCCTTAATAGCTATATTATTATCTATTCGTTTATCTATCGTTATTTCTCATTTATTTTTGTAATGGGATTTTTTCACATTGCGAATTATGAAACGGCTATATATAGAGTCAATTTTTTTTTGTAATAGCGTGTAAACGATTAGAGACATCAATAATGTATAATACTTGATATCACGTACTCTGAATATAGATTTTAATATTCAATCTAACTTACCCCTACATATCATATCAATATATCATATGATTGGAATATATCATATCCATATTACGATCGAGTATATGCGAGTCGATTTAGCGAAATATGGGTTTTTTAGTGACAACATTTGAACGGTTTGTGATATCGAAATTATTATACGGAGGATACCATACACAGATATTTATAAACTGTAATACATTCAAAAAATAAAACAGCTAAAAAATGTATGAAGATGTAACCGAAAATTCACAACCAAACAAACAAACGTGTGCAATGATTTGCATGATTCCCATTCCAATAATCATCGCAATGGTGTATAGAGACATATAAATGTACTTTTCGGATTATTGTATAAATCTGAAAATACTATTAGTAAAAATTTGGTTTATAAGTATAAAAATCTAAAAATATCATGTATTTCAACATTCATTTTCAAAATATTGATTTTTTTTATCAACTTGAGACATTTTATACGCTGAATATTTGATACTCTTGATTACCAAATTGGGGCGTTCTGCTAATGCATTTTCAGTAATTACAAGGTTGGCCCTGGTAATCAAGGGGCAGTTATCGCTTGAGTCAAGTTATGGCCTAGGCATATAGTCTTAGTGCGTATAGTGCGTGTGAGTACACGCATAGCAACCTAAGATGCAGACACGTAAGTGAACCTTATGTTATATCTTTTAATTAAACTCAATAAAGCCTAGGTACTTAAAGTACAATGTTCAAGTGTTATTCTTACTCATAAATAGTTCCATATCATTATTCCTTGCAAGCATAGACCACGACCCGGGTCGCTGCTCGGTTCGACTTATGATGTGTTCCAATCATGGAACACATCATAACTATAGAGTTGGTACAACTACATGCTCATACATTTTTTTTTATCCAATCAGAATCAGGTTATTCGTTTTTGAGAAATAAGGCGTACGTTTCTACACAGAATAGAAAACATTGTAAAATAATATGTAGGACGTTCAATTATCGAACTTAAAAATAGTGTTTTCCTTGTAAAACGTAAAAGTACAGGATATGAAAAAAGGATAACGATATGTATATTTCAGGTCTACTTTTATCCACGGAACAAGAATACTGTCTATACCTACCGAGTACCGAGGGGTTTACAACTCGCAAATTTGGTGTACACCTGATTTCAGGTGATTTCAGAGATTTCAAGAGATTTCAGAGATTTCAAGAGATTTCAGAGATTTCAAGAGATTTCAGGGGATTTCAAGAGATTTCATACGAATTTCAAGGGGATTTCAGATGATTTCAGGGATTACAATGGGATTTCATGGCAAATGTACACCGGATTTCAGGAGTTGTTAACCCCTCGATACCTACTATTAAATCATTCGAACAATTTTACTAATTACATAATTTAGCTGTAACTTCAAGGCTTTAACGCTTTTGAAAGATGTAGCTGTGTTAGTAATCGTAAAACTCATACTGAAAATCATGAAACCATAATAATACCAAAGCCGTAATGGTGACATTTGTGTTTGATTTTGTTTGTAGACGACTTTCTTCTTTCGTCATACATGTAAGCTCAGGGTTAAGATGAGATAATAAAATGATGTAGATGAATCCAAATGAGCAATGCCTATAATATAAGGTCAGATATTCAATACGTTTATTCATTTAATTGTATTATTATATTATTGTCTATCCCTGATCATGCTATTTTATCGTTTGATCATATTGTGGTTCATTTAAAAGATCACAGATTAAATATATTGCGCTCATTAATAAAATCAAGAAAAACAATAACACCGCCAGTTGAGGTTTATCAATAATCCAGATAAAGTTACTTCAATAAATCCGGCGTATGAATAAGACTTATTCTATACTCAAGAGAAATCGTGAAACGTTTGATAATTTCATATTCTGGAGAAATAATAGGGTCATCAAAATTTGATTTTTGTTTGACTTGCAGAGTGCGAACAACACAATAAACCAAAAAAAGTATTTTTTCGAGTATACAGCACAAAATCGATCCTTCACTTACGCTCACCATATAAACACCTTCAATAAAGTGTTTTAATTCCAAGAATTGTTTTTTAATGTCTTCCTTACTCTCTTTCTTTCTTGCTTGCTCTATTTACTTCTAATTCTATCTTCCTTTCTTTCTTTTACACACAGGTCAAATTTTGACTAATCGCGGCAAGTGTGAATCAACTCTTGGACCTATAACCACAGAAAAGAACTTTATCATTTTTGAGAATATTCGGATTTGCCACATTTTAGCTATAGTGTTTTCCTATCAGCTTCTGATTAGCATGTTTGTTAAAAATCAATTTAAATAACTCGAGAGCATCTATACTTTTTTTTAAGTATAGATTTTATGTGCTCGTTAGCATAAAAATAAACTGGGTACCGCTTGTCTTTATTTTTTAGTCCGTGAATCAAGTTGCCCATTTTTAGCCTCTACGCTTCCCATATGTTATAGTCTCAGCATCCAAATGTCGAAATGATAACGAGTTTGCCAGTCTGCATCGCGGGATAATTACCACTATTAGTTACAATCTTCACAGATCTCCACAGAATAAATGATCCGCCATTGGCGGTAACTGCGTTGCATGCTTGAGATCCCTATAGTGGGGACTGCAGTGTGTTATTATTGTTCATAATTTAAAAATCTACTGAAAAAACATTACTGCATACAGCTGCATGTTTAAACTCACACATCTTACTGCGTATCTTCATGAAAACGTATAGAATTATTAACCCCCGTATAACCTAGCTGTTGGTGAGGTCGTTAAGCAAACAATAATCAATCTAAACGATATCCTTATCTATATATAGTTCGTTTCTTCTGTGCTTATCTTTTACTTCAAATTTGTTGAGTTGTACAAAAAAATGAAGCAAGTATAGGGTGATTGAATTCAACACAGAATTGCATTCGGACCGGTATTTTTCGTGGTTCCCCCGATTATCAGGCATGGAATTGATCCGGTGGTAGATAGACCTTCACTATTGCCTTGATTGGCCAACGAATCACTGACCATCACTATATTTATAAAAATAATCTAAAAAATATGAATTCAACATTTTAAAATATTTTAAAATATGTTGGTGGTCAGTGATTGAATCCAACCTTCAGTCTACACGAACTGGTATCATTAATTAATCACTTTATATTAGGAAAAACACTGGTACACTCAAAAGTATATAATGATCCTTGCAAGAGTTGGAATTTTCAGTGGTTATAAGATAAGGTAGAAGTTCGAGATGAATGTAATTGTTCGTGTGTATTTTATCAAAATTATCCATTGGCGTAAGCCTTGCTTTCTTCTCTAGTAACTAAATGAGACATATATGAAATTATGAAATGATAAACTATACGGTCAGACTACACGCCTGCGACAAGTCGAATCTCCATCGTAGCGACCAATTCAATTTAAACTACATTTCACAAATTATTTAAATGAAATGAAGAACAATATATTTTATATTGTTATTTTTCACAATTCCCTGTTATCGCACATTATTCAAAGTGTTTCTCTATAGTTTAATATTAGTTGTAGTGAACGTCTTACCTTTGAGATCTAGAAGTGTATTACGGTGAACTGGCGAGTTGTTTGTTGTGCTTATTTATATATCACCAAACAAGAAGCTATCGCGGCGCCGCATGCACAACCTTATTCCTTCAACTTTTTTCGTTTTCCTCCTCCACAGGACTACCCTCTTAGATTCTAGGCTGTTTATTAGAATAATGAGTAATGACGTCATATACACACCCACGCCCAGTCTTCGTAAACAGTCACAAAAGTATATAGTCACCAAAACATTGCCTAATTTGTAGCAAACATAGTGGAAATAATCGGATTGTCGTAAAATAAATTGAATATTTTGGAAAAACAAAGTAGGCCTATGAGCCTAATGTTACAAAAGCAAATACACGGTTACCAAAATATAATTTAATTTGCATCTTATTAAAATTATCCATTTTTGTGTTCAATCGCACGTCCGTGCACTGCCTGCCTTCTTGGAATGGTAAGGATGTTGTCATTCAATTTAAATGTTTCTCTATAGGTTATTCTAAGAATTTCTTGAAACTGTGTTGACAAATGATTTTAATTGATATGAGTTATTTTTATCATCGAAATGTGTGGAAGGGCTCGATTTACCATTTTAATAATTATAATGTTTTTTGTCTTATTTTTATTTGAATAAATAGCTTTTCTAAATGTGTATTATATTTATGCCACAGACTTGATAGTGATGATGGTATAAGCAATATGATACCTATTGACCATCCGTTATCAATCAAAGATGACTTTAATAAATATTTGGTGTTATATTTATAGATGTTTCTTAATTTTTTTATTGACAGTATATAGAATAGCACTGTAATTACTGAGACGGCTGGAGCAGTCCTACCTATTGGTCGCTGAACCATCATTTATAGGAGACCGGGGCTCGATTCCCGCTACGGTCATCCATCCCAATACATATTTTTCATTTTTTTTCAGAATATAATACAATTATATTTTAAAAAACATCCCAACGTATTTGTTAAGCTTTGTACGAACTAGAACGCCCATCACCGAGCAATTATAACTTTTCAGTAAAAATTTCATATTGATTGAATAAAATCGAAAAATTGAGAATTTCACCTAATGGGATTTTCAAATTTCCAATATAATCTTCCGAAAAATGTTGAAACCGATTTTGCTCAAATACAATATAAAAATGTGTGTAAATTGATTAAAAATCGAACCAGAGATACGGCAAACGTAATGGTGCAGGAAGTTTGCTATATAAACCCATGCATGAAGCTTTCAAATTGTTTAAATTGATAAATCAATCGAACTGCAGTACGCGGCAAACATAATGATTTAGGAAGTTATAGCTATATGAACCCCTGCAGGCATGGGCTTCGGCAGCGGGGGGCAAGGGGCTGCTCTTGCCCCCCCCCCCCCCCTTGGGACCAGGCAGAAATTTATTTGAAAAATTACATTTTTTTTTAAACAATGATGTTTTTTTAAACTTTGTAAGTACCGACTGTACCGGTGATATATTTTAACATGTGTTACACGGGTGGTCATGCGTCTGATGTGACTGGGATGGGTATGCCTTCGCTATGCCTTCGCCGACTGTCGAATATTATTTATTGGGCTATTCATAATTCCTGGAAATTTTGATATTGGGTATCATACAGACCAATCAGATTCCAATAACTCATTTTGGCCATTTTGTATGATGAAATATTTAAAAAGATGAATATAGGATCAACTATACTTGCATAGAATTCAACCAATTGAATATTATTTGTCTTCTTTCTCTATAAAAATCAAAAGCTAATTAAACAGTCACAAAACCTCCCAAAAAAACATAAAACGATGGAATTTCAAAAAATCCCCTTGGGGGCCCTCTCCCCCACTCCCATTGGGACTTGTGCATTTTCGAATTTGGGATATTTTGCCACCCCTTACAATTTCTTCCTGCTGACGCCCATGCCTGCAGGAAGCGTGTAATTGATTAAAATTCGAACTGAGGTACGCGGCAAACATAATGATGTAGGAAGTCATATATGAACCCGTGCAGGGAGTGTGTGAATTGATTAAAAATCGAACCAGAGTACACGGCAAACATAATGATGTTGGAAGTTAACTATACACAGTGGAGGGAGATTTTTAAATAGTATAAATTGATGAAAAAATTGAACTTGAGTCCACGGCAAACATAATAATGTAGGAACTTAGCTATATACCCGAGCAGGCAGCTTTTAAATTTCGTAAATTATGATTAAATCGAACCCGAGTACACGGCAAACATAATGATGTAGGAAGTTGACTTTAAGACCGATGCAGGCAGATTTTAAGTGTGCAAATTGAGTAAAAATTCAATTGAAGTAAACGGCAAACTAAGGCATTGACAATTACATTAGTAGTAGGTCAGGTCACATTCAATAAAATGTATATACATGTTATCATTAATATCATTTTATTTTATCCCAAAATTACTATACATTTCAATGATTCATAATGTAACACATATAGATACCGGTAGTCAATTAATAATTTCAATACAATCACACTGTTAACAAAATCACACAATCATTCAAATTCACATAAGCAATCATTCATACTGTTGTATATGTATAACACACATTGACAATTACATATTCACATAGACAGATGAAAAATTAATGAAAAAATATAAAAGATACCATTAATACAAATATGTACAGCCAAAGTAAATTAACATGAACCAGAAAATAATAGGCCTATAGTAAATCGAAAACATGTTACGGTCTAATACATTCGATACTCCGATAATTTGAATATCAAATTAATTTACGTCATAGATGCTCATTGTTACAAGGTAAGATGTAAGATGCATTCTATTAGTTGAAACATGATATAAAGTCATGACCTTTATATTCTATTTGGTAATTTCATACAACTTTATTTCCTGTGGAATAGAACCCATACAAGAGTGAATTTGAATTTATTAGAATTTGAGATAAAATTATAAAAAAGGATTCAACAAAATTAATATTGCAGCCTTCTCAAGTATGGCAATTCTAGCAATCTATGACCTACTACTAATGTAATTGTCAATGCCTTAGTTTGCCGTTTACTTCAATTGAATTTTTACTCAATTTGCACACTTAAAATCTGCCTGGATCGGTCTTAAAGTCAACTTCTCTAAATTTTCGTGGAAACAAACTTTCGTGTCCTCATAACTAAAACTGAATAATCACTCTCACAATACATGCATTGCTCAATTGAAAGATGCATTATTACTAACTAGGAAAACGCAGAATGTGCGTTGTGAGATAAGCGTAGAAGTATGGAAATCTGAAATTGAAAAATACTTTGTCAGCTCAATCTACATCTACAAACCTTAGACCACTTCAAACGCTGAATAACCTTACCTGCAACTTGTTGCTATTTATAGAGCAACCTGTCGCATGTACACTTTGCATTACATGTGTTTTGATCCTGATATTTGATGAAATGTACACTTTTATTGCGGTTTTGCACAAATTATTGAAAATGTGTATAATAGTTGTTTTCACATTCTGTATGAATTTGAAAGCTTTTGAAAAATTTTCGTTTTGAAGTATTTTCCCCCTGGGTTATTCTTATGGGGATTTTCCGAACTTTCCATATTTTTTCCGGAAAAATCGTTCGACCGATTTTTCTGAAAAACAATCCCAACCTATTCTGGTATAACACCAATCTGAGAAAAAAGTTTCGAGTTGATTTAATTTTTTTTCTGACCTGTATGCCGCGTACAAAATTACACACACACACACACACACACACACACAAAAAAAAACATAAAAACAAAGCCCAAAATTTTCCGGTACCGGTATATGGAATGAAAATCTTCGCTACGCTCATTTAATGAGTTTATATATACATATATCTTCCATTTTCATAAAACTGGGATATTTGGCGGTCACGAGAACATTTCTCGGGACGATGGGACAGAAAGCTCAAAACAATGACAATCCCAGGAAAACCGGGACGTCTGGCCACCCCAGCCGCTCAAAATGTTACAACCAACCAACCTCAAAATGTTATACATTGGCTCTATTTATAAAAGGTATAATGTCGCGTCTAATACCTACCTCTAAAACTAGCATTAATTTATTTGCATCCAGTACTGGCACGTAATTACTCATACTCCACCTGATTGATCCAGACATAGCCTATAATCCTAGATTCAGCTGAACGGAGTTGAATTATAAACACGTAGCGACATGCACTTCCTCCACGCGCTGTATAGCCATTAAAGCTGGAATAAAAACAACAATTACGAAGCTGTGGGCATCCACTTGATCTATTCCGACATGTAGTCATACCACAACTTTTATGTACAACGAGCGCTAATTGCTTCGTAGACGAAGTAAACATCTTTCTTTGATCTTTTTCCTTGCTTACGGTTCACTAACATTAAGGTCACGTTCATAACTATATTTATATATGTATATATATATATATATATATATATATATATATATATATATATATATATATATATATATATATATATATATATATATATATATATATATATCAAAAACCAATTTTTCATTTAGTTTTGGGATCTAAATCATCTTTGATCTTTGATTAGGCCTAATTCACAAGTTATTCTAAATGTTGACGCATTTCATGCATTCCTTATTTTACTAGAGATTCTATTAAAGATCCTCATTCCTTTGTAAACTATTGAATTTTCTTCAGTGCATGAATATTTGCTCTTCACAAAATACATTCCGACTGTATTATTATTCAACTTACTGTTTTTTACATATTATTTTGTTACAGAGGTATTTTGTTACAGAGAGTAGCTATAGGAAGTAGACCCTTCGTGATTTTATTGATTACATTGAGGGTATCAAGTAATGTTGTTGTTTTACATTTACCCATGATAGTGCCTAGCAATTTTTTTTTTAATTTTGTCTTTCTTCACCCTTAAAATAATCCTCATGGCTTGATCTTGCACCTTTTCAAAGTGTAAATTTTGTTTTTATCAAGTAAGAATATAAATGAGCAACAATAATGTATAAGTGGCGCAATTATATCCTGGCATAACATAGCCCTAGTGTTCTTCGGTAAATATCCATACTTATTCTTTGAAAAAGTCCCGATTTTTGATATGATATAATTTACATGTTTTTTTAAATTCTACTCATCATCTATAATGACTCCGATTTTTTTTCCAATGCTGCTCAACGACCCCACCAACAGCTAGTTTATACGGGGGTACGAATGAGCGGGTGATAACGAAACGATGAAGTGATGATAGGTGAAAGGACGTTTACAGAAAATAGCTAAATAGCTAAATAGCAATAGCTAAACTTGCTAAAGCACGCTTATCAAGTTGATCGTTACTACCTATCAGTAGCACACCACGCTACCTGTTGCACAAACACTTGTCGACTACGATGGCTCGCGGGGTCCGGGGAGCTGTCAAAACCAGCTGATATTGTTTGTTGCCTAGCAGTTGTGACGTTGACTAGGCCTAGAAGAAAACACGAATGAGTGTCGACTGGTGACCGACTGACGTATATTATTTCACATCAAAAACGCTACGGTTTTTATTATGTCGTCGAAAGTAATAGCCGTTAAAGAAACCGAGGCTGAAGTTATTTCAGAACTATGTAGATTGATACAAAATACAGCACAGAAAGCCATAGTCCGAGATGATGTATTCAAAGTGGGGTTATCAGGTTAGACTAAAGCCCATGACCAATGTCATGACTAAGCCGAACATCAATATTTTATGATTTGATCATAAAGACGTAGGCCCAAGTCTGCGAATACTCATGTTAATAGTGCTTAATTTGTGGTTTTATTTTTTAGGTGGATCACTTGCTAATTTCCTCGCTATTGGTCTACCAAAGATTGAAACCGACTGGAGTAAATGGAGATTGTTTTTTTGCGACGAAAGAGTTGTGCCTATTGAAAGTTCAGACTCAACATATGGCATATATAAATCTTCTTTAATTGGAAAAGTGCCTTTAACAGAAGATCAGTTTATCAAGATCAATCCGCACTTGCCTGGTACGCAATCACACTAACACTTTGTGTAGGCTGACCCTATTCCTATGAACGTTTGTGTAGATCCTGCCTACAGCAACCAAAAGTACTATTCCCATGAACCATTCGTGCCGGCAAGGCCAAAAAAGACTATTCCATAAACCTTTCGGGCTGGCAGGTTAGCATACGCTTTTCCCACGAACCGTTTGTGCCAACCAGACGCGTAATTTCTAACTCTAGTCCCACAAACCATCATTCGGGTCGTGGCAGTTGTCAACCCGCGCAGCCACTTATATTTCTGCAAACATGCTCACGAAACCACATTCTCTGGATGCACGTAGTTTATTGGATACAGCTTTACGAAGAGTAGTTTCAAAAAGTACTAGTAATATGATTCATAAAACATATCCATTCTGCAGGGGTAATCTTTTGTATAAATACATATTTTATGGGTCTACCCATGTATTTGAGGCACCATCTGCACCTGCATCCAAGGGGACTTGAAAAGTATTATTGCATCCAGTTTTAATGTTTGAATTTAAGGTTTCAATGTTGGATGTTTTTTATAGCTGAAGATGCTGCTCGAGATTACATACAAAAGATGGCAGTGCACTTTCCACCAGATGCTCTTCCCAGGTTCCACTTGCTACTGCTAGGTGTTGGCCCAGATGGACATACATGCTCACTATTTCCCGGCCATCGAATCTGCGAAGAGACTTCTGTGTGGGTTGCACCAATCACCAATTCACCCAAGCCGCCACCGTCACGGGTAACACTTACGTTTCCGGTTGTGAATAATGCGGAGTGCTGCATATTTGCTCTGACTGGGATTGGAAAAGCAGAGATAGTCAAGGTAAATAATGAAACCATATAATATAGGTACCTTATACTTATCTCTTTATGTACGGGTATAGTAGTCTAAATAAATAGATAAGCCTGAAATAAATTTTCTGTAAATGATTGCACTTGAATAACAGTGAAATTATTTTTTATTTTTTAGGAATTACTAATCTGTATTTGATTGAAATCATATTGAAATATTTTATATAATATTCATGAATATTGAAAACTCAAGTCTAGTCACACACTGCCTTCATTATCTTTATTATTTATTTATTAGTGTTTTTATATAGTGGGAATATAGTGGGATATAGTTTTTATACACTGTATCTTTGGTTTTAGCGAAAGAAACTCCACAATTTAATTCCATTTCACTGCTAAAAATGATGTGAAAATAGTCAACTCTAATTCACCCTTTTTGAGTATTTAAAAACCAAAAATGGGTTTTCAGTTTACTCTAAATGCTTCCCTCTGATTATGGGGTTTTCAAAATTTTGTATAGTTTTTCTTAAATGTGATCAACTAATTTTGCCCAACAAAGTTTGGAAATGACAATAGAATGAGTATAAGTTTCATACCAGGAAAATGCAGCATATGCGTTATTTTGTGTATTTTTATTTTTTATTTTCGCACATTTGTATGAAATGAAGTTGAAAGCTACCCAGACACTTTGATTTTGAAACTAGTAAGTCTAGTCACACGGATCTTGGAAATTCCTGAAGTGAATTTTTCTCCCCAAAAAAGTCATCCTGTATATTTTATTTAATATATTTGGAGGAAAATCTAGTGTAGTATTGCCAACTCTGTTTTACACAGGATGCTTTCTGTCAATCTCATCAATCTCAATATAATTATCTCAATTTATTGATTTAGTTGTAAATCAGAGAGTTGACATATGTTGTAATTTTTGTGAGCAATGACATTGAAAAACATGGAATGTTGGTAGTAAATTTGGTACAGTAGTGAGAGTCGAAACAAATTATTCAGTCTTTAAATCAACAATTTTATATTTGAGGTTTTACATCAAGATTTAAATTGTTTTGAATAATTTAACAATTGTAAGATAGTTAATTAATTAATTAATAACAATTATTGACTTTGAATGCCCATAATATCTATGTTAGTTTACTAAATTTAGTAGTACAATTTTAAACAAATTATTGGACAACGGTACATGTCGTTATGTTAGTACTTGACTACGTACGTAACGTCGACGTGTAAACTGGTAGAATTTCAAGGAATGATATTAAATATGTAGGTTTCAAGTTACATTTTAATTGCATTGTACAAAGGCTTACATGCATCAGATGAATTCTCACGATAGCACTTATATAATACTACTTATGGATATAGAATCTTCACCAAATCGAGTAAGTACCACCTCAGTAACAGAACCATATTACAGCATGTAGGAATTCATGAGCCACACTTTTTGAACTTTGTATTTTAGAATTTCTCGACTCAAATATCCTGCGTTTTGTTTGCTTAATTGACATGGATAATTTTTGGAATAAATGAATAGAATAATATTTAAAAGGTAATTTACTACAGTATGATGATTTTGTACAACATTTGCAGTAGAAAATTGTAGTCTTTTGGAGTTTTGAAATAAAATGAAATTTCTATGTTTTTTGCCCATCATCATTGAATGTTACACGATGACACAAGTGTTTCTAAAAGTGTGACTCGCACGAATATGTTTTGTTGAATTATTAGGCAGGTTTCCTAGTTCTGCTATTCATAGCGCAATGTCTCATTGTTCCAGCGCATCTTGAAAGATAAGGAATCTCTGCCTGCCGAGAGAGTTAACCCAACTGACGGAAAAGTGTACTGGATCCTCGACACTCATGCAGCTTCGCTAATTAAAGATATTTCCAATGTTGTTTAACATTTGTTTTATATGCTCAATTTATACAAGTACTTTTGTGCAATATTGAAACATTGCTTCTTTACTTTCCATACATGATTATTTAGAAAATTTAGCCAAACAGCTATAAAACTTCTGTAAAGCTTGGTTAGTTCATCATGATAATTTAGACCTATTCCAACATTAGCGATCTAATGGACTGATTAAACAGATTTCAAAATGGCGGGTGCTATGAATATTGCTTATGAGGAATCTTCTTCTGATAATGATGAAGAAGATATGCTTGCTCTTGCAAATTTTTTAGTACCTCCAAGACCGAAAACTATGAATATACATTGCTTTGATACTTGCCGACCAAATCTAAAAGCAAGTTTTCACGTGTCTAATGTCTAATGTAATGTTTTTTTAATGTCAGAATAGGCCTCTATTCTGACATTGGAAAAATGTAAACAACTACCCAACGTTATTGGTAGTCATAGCAACCACAAAAACAGTCATTCGTTCCACCGCCTGGAATTTGTCCGATTTGGGACACCGTCGATTTGTCCATACTTAGAAGGCGGTAACAGGCGCGCGCGTCCACTATTCGCACCATACTTTGTCCGTGCACTATTGAACCAATCACAAGCGAACAAACCTTTCGTTTACTAACCGAGGAGTAACGAAGCATTGAAAACACTTAGATACTTGGTACTGTAATAGGTTAATGATTAACAAGTTGGTAATTCCATAGTGAAATATTCATAATGTGCCGCACATGTGTGGTTTTTGGATTTAAAGTTCAAATCTGATCTTAATTTCAAATTTAAACAGAAAACACTCATTCGATTCAATAGGAAATATCAGCCATATACTGTATCTATATCAAGTTGATACAATCCCAACATTGGACATAGTAATGAACGTGATATAGGCCTAATTCGTAATATTCGATTGCAATATTGTCATTAGGTCTTGGGCCATGAAAGCCTAAACTCATTTGAATCGTTGATATCCAATATTATGGAGCGAGAGTGCAAGACGTCCAGACCTTATTCAGTATACGAAATATTATGAATTGTTACGGCTAGGATTTTTGTATCATATAAAAGTGAACAACTGATGCTTGCATTGATAACTGGAGGATTTGAACAAGTCTATTTATTCACAACTTGACTGATATTTCCCAATAACAATAATTGTGGTCAAGTATAAAACACTGGAAGCCTGTTTTTTTTTTTTTATAATTTAGCCAAACCATAGATAAAGTAGTCTCTAGATAGGCAACGACCTATGACAGTGCCTATGATCATCGAGTAGCACTCCTATCAGGATTTGCTTGCAACAGTGCTCTAGCAGATGCCATTTTCTTGTTGATCACAGCTCTTCTAGCAGGATTACCAGTCATAACAATACATAACTCTACCAAGATCTGGTGTACTGTTTAACCTGAGCTCTGTCACTCTACCCCGTAAGGATCCAATATTTATTTACTCTATGACCAAACATGCAAACTGATACTAAAGGTATGCCTATATTGGGGTCAAAATGTCATACATGCATTAGCACTTACAGTGAAACCTCTATGCATCGTTCCCGGGTCTATCATTAATTTTGTTATACCCTACTTCCATATGTTAATTTTTTTGGATGGATCATTTTCTTGCACGGATGGTTCTATTTTCATGGGCCTTCAAAAACGACAGATAGAGGTTTCACTAGCTAATTGCCTCAAGTCCAATGCTGCTGATCAAGAAAGACTGACCTGACCAACGTTCTCAACCAAGTGAAATAACCAACATAGGGTTATATTAATATTATCATCCATTTTTCTAATCAATAGTAGACCTCACCCAGTAATATAATTTAACTCAAGACTTTGAAATATATCAACATCTTTTTATATATAATGCATTGTCAATATCATAATATGACATATTGTGATATTTTATAGATAGGGCCTATTGCCTGCTTTTCAATCACTTTCGATTTGGCTTGAAACATGTTCAGTTAAGGCAATTTTTATTTTCTGTCATACTGATATGCATATACAGTACTTGTAATTCATGAGATTTGTTAATCGCTTACCTACAAATCGAACGTAAAAATGCCAAATTATAGAAACAAGAGTCGGTGATTTAGTTGTGCGCATACTTATTTAATATTTATGTAGCGGTGCTATTTTTGCTTGTTTGTTATGGACAACTACTGTATGTACTTCCATAACTTTATGTACAAAAGTAAGTCTATCCAGCTTTTCAAATAACTGATTAATACAGGCTGCCTGCTCTATGTTGACCTGCCTCTAGAAGGCAAATTTGTATTGTTATATAACTGGAGAATATTAAATAGCAAACTTGACAATTAAAGATAAACTGCAGTATACCTGAATTGGCTAAACTGATCTAAATCTTGAAGGACAGCACAGCTGTCAAGCCAGAGGCTAGGTTCGAGAGGGTAATGTAGGGGTTTGTATAAAAACACACGGAATCAGGTAATGCCCACGTCATACCTCGGAAAAGGGGCAGGTCCTGTCGGACTAATAAATAATGTCTGAAATTGACCGATGATTTCTAGTTGACTCTAAAATTATGGAATAAATAGTCATTATTATTAATTCAAATCTAACCCAGGGTTGTGATGTCCTTCATTTATGGTTGCACTTTGTTACTTTCTATGAACACGCCTTTTGAGTACATTTTATGAATAATTACTATCAAGTACGCCTTCAGCCGAGGATTTCAAGATTTCTCAAGTCCGAACCCGCTGGCCCCGTACCCCATTCTTCAGAGGCAAATATATATTGCCCAGAAGAAATTTGCTGATGCTCTGTCACCAATTCAAGTAACCTTCTAGAATCAGCAAAATATCATTTTTTGTAATAAGTTTTAAATGGTACCGTATGATATATCAAAATCCAAATGCAGGGGACACAAGGTGTTTGTGATACCGTACCTTCAAGATGGTATAAGTAAAAAGTACTCAACAGTTATTGCATAATTTTCACAGATATATAGGCCTATAGCTAAAAACATTTCTAAGCCATGGCAGTGTTGGATTCCAAGGTTGATAGTTTCATTTCCCTAACATTTTGAAGTTATTTGACGGAAAATGTTGTAGATATGCTGTTACTGATTAAATATTGAGAAAAAAGAGCACACATTTTTTGAAAATGATACATTGTTGGCGATATTTGGTAACCTTTCGTCGGCCATATAGGCATTTGGAAACGCATTCTGTTATTACTTTTAATGTTGAATTGAAATTATTTATCTATCCTGGGTTGGAATTTTGATATTCTGTATTGATATTTTGATATCACTAAAACGCTGGTATTTCACTGGATCAACACCCAGGCACTCTCAACAATAAAATTATACCACTTTCAATTAGGTGTGAGATCTACTGTCAATTTAATGAAAAATTCACTTTGGCTTGGAAAGTGATCAGTCTGATTCTCGATACATTTTTGAGTCATTTTACTTTTGAGCAACTTTTAAAAGTTGTTCAAACCCGGTCCTTCAAACCAGGTTAAAGAAATATATTCGGATTGGATCTGCAAAATTGGTTCAACTCAGGGGTGGCATTCACAATGATACTTGAATGAATCAATCGTCATGACATCGGTAATTAATGACAACGTACATACCAACTTTATTGATAACTTGAAGTTGAATTTAATTAAATAAAACATTACAGGCTTAGTACCTTGTTTAAGAATTGGTGTAATAAATAGTAGGTAGCTTAGGCTATGTTTCATAAGGCAATGCAAATTTTAGACAAGAAATTTGTTAAATTTTGACTATATTTTATACAAGAGTTGCTGGCAATGCCAACATTTGTATAGTAGAGTGAAACCTCGATGGATCGTTCCCGGATCCATCGTTTTCCTGCATGCATCATTCATTATTTCACACCCCACTCTCATAATCAATGTTGAATTTCCATGGATGGATTGCTTTCCTGCAGGGTGGTTTTATTTTGTCCCTGGTCCCTTGAAAAACGATAGATAGAGGTTTCACTGTCTATATAATTATTACTAATATTATGAACATTTTGTTACTAGTTTTAAGACAATGAATGAATAGATCTTTTGCATATTGCACGCTCTTCTTTTAAAATCATAAAACCATTAGCTTTCAAGATTCAACACCTTTGAAGTTTGAACATGCTAGCATTTAACGCTCGCCATTAAAGATAAATACATTTAACGAAATGAAGTTGTGATATAAAACACTTTGCCTTCAGCTAGACGTACAGACGCGCAACAAACGCACCCGTACTAAAAACACGGGATTCTTCTCGGCTTACGAACACACATAAACAGCACAAAAATTATAAATTATTATTCTTGTAACATAACTTGACTTTGTACCTACAAGAGTGTTTTTAATGAAGCGTAAGCTCATAATGTATTACGACCTTTAACGGGTACGACTGCGAGGGGTACAGATATAATGTTATCCTAAACACGGCAATAAAAAAGGAATTAAATGAAATACTAATTGTATAATGTACAGTTGTTTGTACAACTAATATAAATAATCAGGATAAATCCTTTTCTCATCACAGTTAGCTTCTTCTTCACCTCCAGCCAGCAATAAATAGAAGTAAGTGGCTAATAAATGCCACTGGGCAACGTAAAGAGAAATCAAAATTAAATTGGGGCTTTGATTAGAACCCGCCTCTAACATCGTTGTCTTTCAAGTCATTTCACATCCGAGCGCCGTTCTGAATCGTTCGTACACAATGTAACTTATGCTGACGGACGGCGCGACCTTGAGGAAGTTTGGCGTGATCCCTCGATATAAACCAACGACACCCTCTTCGCGGATGATGTTTTTAAGGATGTTCAACGTGTTGACGTTGGGTGCGTGTGCCACGACTAAAACACAATGTTTTGACATCACAAAAACTGCAAGCTAATGCCTAATCACATTTTCTACATTCCCTTGTCAACAGTCATGTTGACCAACATATTACAAATAATTAGAATTAGGCCTATAAATGGTGATATGTTCAACGTTTTAGCAAAGACCATAGATACACTACCAAGACAAGTCACAAAATGTTGAATAAAACTGACCCTCCTTTTTTTTATTTTTTTTCTAATGTAGCTTAACGACCCCACCAACAGCTAGGTTATACGAGGGTACGAATGAGCGGGTGATAATGAAACGATGAAGTGATGGTAGATGAAAGGATGCTTACAAAAACCCATGCCTTATGCGGGACTCGAACCCACGCCCAACAGTGACTTCAGTTACTACCGCTAGCGATAATTGACTTGGCCACCGGGGCGGCACTGACCCTCCTTTTTTTACCCCCACTACTTCATCACTACTTCTAACACCTTCACCTGAAACATGTGTAGTACCCGTGCAGACTGCTAGAAAGCACTACAAGCATGCTGGATTGTGCTGCTGCCCAGCAATTCCTCAAGTGGCAAACAGGTACTAAGTAATTGCAGACAAAGGCAAGGAGGCAACTGGGATGTATTATTGTTTAGCCATAAGAATGAACTCCCTTGGTAGGGTAACTTCCGTTCATAATTTTAGGAACGAACAAGTAATGAAGAATTGAGAGTAAACTAATTCCGTATTAGATTAGATTAGAGATAATCTATTTAATTGGTTAATTAATATTAGACTTTGAAAAATATTGTCAATTTCCAATTAATTATCAACCACAATATGGCATATTGTGTCAAGTAAAGTACCGGTAGTCAAGTATCGGTGATGATACCTCAAGTACTGAATGACATGAGAAATATAATACCTTTATACCAGGCACTCTCAAGTGACATGTTTTTCGATTCCATCTTCATTTCAAACTTCAATTCACGAAAATTTTCATTGCTATTCAGCAAATCTACGTGTCGACCTTGATTCTCATTTTTGAAAAAATATTTCAGTTCCATTTTTCGACAAAATGGTTTATATTTCATCACTACACTTTCGTATCCCAATAATTTCGATTTCATCGAATCACGTTCGATGTAAACATCCACCATGTTCATTCTAGAGTGCCTGAAGTGTGTATACTGGAATACTCCATTGATACAGTAAAAGTAAATTACATGGCTGCCAGGATATATTCAGTGTAAGATATATGAGGGTGGCTTATCCACCCAGCCTGAGTTTTAAATAGATACAAGCTAAAAATTACTGTGTTGGAATAATAACTGTACTTCACAAATGATATCTTGATCGTTTTTGAGCACGAAGAAGTGTGTTGTTTGGCTAAAACTAGACAAAATTGAAGTTCGTCACGTGTTTGTAAGCGGGAGACGTTACCTTGTGCCTGTAGCCTTGTCCTGACTAGAGCGAGAGGATAGCTGCAGATCTGTCCGCAAGTACTAGAAGCAGTGCCGCATGCTAGTAGGAGAAGAGCACTGGGAGCCTCGTTTGAATTACCCTGATGCTTTCTCAGGTACATGTTTTTCAATGTCTACAACAATAGAATGAATATTAGCACAACAAAATGAAGAGAAGAAAGTTTCTATTTATAAAACACTGCCGCCAAAACGGTTGCCACACGGACACAGTATAACAGAATGTATCAAAACAATGCATTATTTTAAAGAAAATTAGAGAAAGAATTAATAATGTAAAAGTAATAAGGGTAAAACAAACGCGAATATAAATTGATAACACTTAAGTATGAATAGAAAATGGAATGATGTTAGCCGTATAGATGGTTTCTTAATATGGCAATTGATCCTCTCAAAGCCAATAAACTTATATGTTCTATTATATCTTTTCCAATTCAAAATTCTTTACAAAAGTTTACAAAAAATGAGGTGATCGTACCCCTTGCTCCAATCAACAACCCAACCACGGTGATATTCGTTATTACTTATCAACTCAAATCATAATGGTGGAAACACCCTCTGACCCAATTAATATGGTTTGGACCTGGTGTTGTAACAGTAGAATTTTATTTACAAATTTTATTTAAAACAAATTTTACTTAGGAAACCAGTTGAAAAGATTTTTCAGCTGTCCTGGATGCTATTGTCAAAAATAAATTTGTGCAGAGCTCAGCTGAGTTGTACAAAATACTGTAGCTTCTACTGCACTGGAATGCTACGTACAAAAGCTGAAAGGCAGTCAGCAATCTCGGATGACTTAAAAGATGGCGATATAATGTACATTACGAATTATGTATTGATAATTCAAGTACGTATTTAATAATGACCAGGAGAAACTATTACAGACTGCGTTCATTGAGCTAGTAAGCTGCTACAGTATTTAATATTTATGCACATACGGTAAGTACGGACATGAGTAAATTTATTTAATATAAGTCCAATCAAACAATACAATGACAAAACAAATGAAAAAAAATAGTGTTAAGAGAAATATTCAAATTACACACGGAATTGTTTGCTTTGCCAAAATATTATAACTTGACCATGATATAAAATATTACTACAAAAAACCACCCCACTCATCCACTGTCTCCCCATAATGTACATAGGTTAGCTACTCAAACTGTTTGATTTTGTGCCATTTTGGACATTCCATCTCCTATCATTTGATTAGAAATGAAACAAGGTCTGCATAAACTCAAGTGCTTTCTACATTGAATTTCAGTGAAGAATTATCCAGTAAACAATAGACCAACACCACACACACACACGGATAGTCCTTGAAATAATAATGGTCAGTGGTCGCAAAATGCATTTTATACCTAAATTACGATCTCACCAATGATCTTCATCATGCCTTGATGTAATGTAAGTACCTCATAAACAGCTAGATCGATGCCGGCGTAGGGAATGATGCCGATTAGGTTCGGAACGTATCCTCGGTAGAAGCTCTTGACGCCGTCAAGTCGATACATCTTCGTGGCGGCGTCCGCTATACCTGAATACTGGCCTGTAGTACGCAGCGCAAGACGCGTTTTCATTGTCTGAAACATTACATGCGTTGAAATAGGAAAAGCAGGTGAACAGTATTTTGATATTTGAACAAATGCAGAACTTTTCTAGAATTTCAATGAAATTATTCAACAAGAGCAGAAAAGGTATAAGAATAATTGGATGGTCGATAAGGTCACCAGACATCCCAGTTTTTCCAGGGTTGTTCTGGACTCCTGGTTTTGAATTTTTTGTCCCGGCATTCCGAGAAATACTTTCTGGACCATCAAACGTCCGAGTTTTACAAACCACAAGAGAGATATATTTTTTGGCTGTTTATGGACTAAATGCGAAATTCTCCTTATGCATTTTTTTATTCATGATTGACGAATAATCGTCACTTCTAAAAATTCCAATACACCGGAAACACAATTCTTATAGTTTTGAAACGGTAGCCAGTGACATCAGACATAACTTCTTTTACGTTTGACAACGGTCGTTCAGTTACACGTTCCACTTAGTTGTTTACACTTAGTTGTGAATGTCTTGGCCTAAAATCAAATTCGATCATAATTCTTCGGCGATTTGTTTTTATTAATTACTTGATTAGTTATACGACATTTGTGGATCCGCATTGGAACAAGAGCTCAAGTATGGTTGTCAGTTTATCAAGGCATACATACCTCTAATGGATATATGATGGTCTGACTGAAACCCCCCGCCATGGAACCAGCCATAAAGCGTTGGTATATTGTTAACTCCTTCTCGCTATTGCCTCGGATAAGCTTCTTCGCCTGTTCGTAGGCCATAAACTTTAGTGCCGATTCTGGTGCTATTTTCACCACGTTGATGCCGTTGCCGCGCCAGAAGCTAGTGACGCCGCCCTCTTTCATCATGCTCTTAATACAGCTGGTGATGAGCGTATCTTTTTTACCGTGTACCTTAAATCATAAAGGGTTACTAGTTAGGTGACAGAATATCACATGAGAAATAAGACGTCAATCTATTGGTATTACTACTTTCTTAGTTATCAAGTTGGCAATTGATGTGAATCTGTACTACACTTGTTCCAAGTGACTTAGCTGCATTATGGTGACCCTAATTTTCTTACAACAAATCACCCAAATCTCGTTTTATCTCCTAAGTGTTTAGTAACCTCACTTCGATAGAAATTGCTAATTATTTCGTATAATTTTCAAATTTGGTAGGCAATACCTTGAATTATTGTTCATACCAATAGGTATCGGTATGATGGCCGCAGTCTAAGGCTATGCAGATACCGGTACACACAATGTTTCAAAATTATATGAGTGTGACTTCATTTTTTTGGATTAAAAGTTTGTTCAATTTCTACAGACTTGTGAAAACCTGTTTAAAGGTGTATTTTACACTTCATACTAGATTTTCAAGTTATATTTACTTACATTTTATTCAGTTGTTAGAAGCCATCAAAAAATAAACCAGAGATTATTTAGAGTTGACGAAGCATTTTTATTGCTCAACTAAATTTCAAGAGCTTAGATGCATGTACTTGAGAGGTTTTACTGAATTGGACAGTGATATTATTAGGCCTACATTTTCTAGGTTGAAGCCAATTTGATAGGGCTAATTTATCTTTGTCTGATGTTGGATGTCAAGTCCTGGCTGGCTATTGTGAATTAATGTAAATTGAGACGAGCCTCCTTCATGATTGACAATTGCCACTTGTCACACCATTCATTAATATCCTCTTTAAAGTGGACTACGTAACATATTTACTACGTCTTTCAAATAGCTCGAACTATGGACGTGTCATATATCAACGTGAAGTAGGAAAACATTACCTAATGCTAATAGTGACCACTGAAAGGCAATTTCAACAACACTAACCACCAGCTACAGTGGTACTCTACATTATGGTCATCTTATTAAGTTATTGGTCATCTTATTTGGCAGAAAATTACAACGAGAAAAATAGAAATTAGGCATAACTGAAAATGTGAGAAATCAGCCTACCTGTAAATACACTTTGACCCTGTCCAGCGGGGCCGTACACGTTCGAGAGACCATTCCAGCAATTCCTCCAGCCACGAGGTGACGCCACCACATTCCGGTGTTCATCTCGTTTGTTGTGAAGTCATCCGGGACGTTCATGTCCTCGCCTATGTCGAGGTACTGAACAAAAAAAACATTAATTGGTAATTTTTTCTAACTTTAGCTTTCATTAATTAAATTATAATGTATCCGATATAAAATTGATTGAATTTACCCTTTTTTAGACCTACAAATTGCAAAAGTAAATGATGTTAGGTCACTCATGTTACACTGAATATTATATATATATGCCTACATATTATATTGTACTATATCACACAAATATTGAACAAAATAAAGAATGAAGAAAGAATACAATATGTTACAAGTACCGGTATTATGTTTATTTGAATCCATAATAGATTCGCCAGGTGTATTTATAAAAATCCAATACATTTTATTGACTCATCAATAGTCAAGAGAGACTGATAATCAAGTACTGGTAAAACCTTTTAGTCGTGGTACTAATTGTATACTTAATAGCTTTAAACTTAATACTGGTGTGGCTAAGCCAAGATGAAAATCCTCGACCTTATGAGTTATGAGAGTAAGCTTATTAGAGGTCATCACAATACATTGACATTTCAAAAAGATAGATAACTGAAGAGATAATTTCAGTTGAACTCCCAATAGCTGCAACATCACAGACTATTATCGAGATATAGCTGCTACCTGTCAAACTGAAAAGTTAAGATTGCCATCCAACCTTTATCATTTGTACAAAAATAGACATACTCTTAAGATATACAAAACCTTCATGATCCAGTCGATTTGTGGCAAATTCTCGGGATCAAGCTGAGGCCCATTCATTTTGAATTAATAAATTTAATTAAAACTGGTATAATAGTTGAAACCTGGCATGGGTAGTTTTATGGCGACTGGCGTGTAGGCCAACGCCCACTATTTTGACAGTTCTTTCCATGTGTCGCATTGACAGCACGTGAGTGCTACACGTGCATATGCACTCATCACGGCCTCGTGAAGCCCTTGCAGCGGTAGACGCTTGCAAGGTCATTAGAAAACAACCAAGGGGAAATAAGTCTTATCCTCTTCGATCAAATCATAGCGAAATAAGATCAAGTAGGCAAGTAGTCTACAGAAGTGAATATATTTCCAGTTTCAAGTCCAAGTATGCATGTGTGTCTTTTACGGTTCCAACGCGTTCGTCTACTACGTTCGAAGAATACTATTCTTCCAGGGATTTTCCAAATTTTCAGATTATTTTTCGAACTTTTTCTATATGCCCCGTTCAAAAAACGAAAAGAAAACCAAGAAACATGAAAACGAACCCCAATTTGTCAGTACGTGGAATGGCAGACTTCACTACGCTCGTCTAACTAGGAAATCGCAGTAGATGCATTGTGAGATGCGCCTAGAAGTATGACAGTCGCGAAGAAAAAATATACCGTACCCTACTTAGCATTATGAGACAAATATAAAAATCGCGTAGAAAAAATATACCGTACCCTACTTAGCATTGATGTGACAACACCAAGCAACAACAAGATTAATGGAGCGACTTGCTTGATCCCCAATATCGAGCAAGAGGAGACCCTTTGTCCAAAATAAAGTCAAAAAGGCAGGAATTGGACGTTGGGTAATATTCGTTCGAGAAGACTATTGAAGACTGGAATAACTAATAAGCTATGATTTACATTTAATTTTATATATATACGTAATCTTTTCTTCTCCTTAAGTTAGTAGTTAATTTCATTGTTTGAATTATTAATTTGTTTTTATAATAATAAGGACATTTGCCACCTGTATTCAATTACAAATTGCAAATTTAATCAATCGGATTGGAACATTACTTTGTCTGCCTCCCTCCTCAGATACAATCAATTTGTAATTGAATTTCGCCACGAATAGCGAACTTGAATACATGAGGAAACAAAAAGAAAATTCAAATACATGGGCAGCAATTTCACGGTATACAATCAGTACACTTGACGTACACATACCAGTCACAACTAGATTGAAATCGGAAATGTTTCACATCTACGTAGGTAACACCAGACTAATTGAGGATGACAAATGATATAGGCCAACAACCAAATGAGCACAGCTAAAGTATAGTTATACATACATGCATTACTGGAAAAAACATGAGCACGTCATACCTATCTATAATCAAGTAAAATATCATATAATCGGATGAGTTGATTAAAAAGAAGTAGAATATATTATATTTATTTCAACTTTTTTATTTTAGATTACAGGTACCAGTACTGAATAATGAATATAATCATCAATTGAAAAATGAACACTAAACCTTGACTAGTCAAAATTTAAAATACGGGCATCACGACGACCATAAGTTCAAGGTTCAAAGGTTAATCCAGGGATACAAACGTGCAGGTCTAATATGTGTTAATTACCCAAGCTAGACCATGACAATGATAATGACATACGGACATAGCATTACTATTTTACACTGTCAATAATTATCCCAGATAATATAGGCCTAGGCATATAGTATATTGGCGATAGCAAGTAAATTGTCTACATATAGCAATCAACATCATAAAATATTCATGAGTAACTGACATTGCAAACCAGTAAGTGAAAAAAAAAAATTGATGCCATTCGATATTATTTCGTTTCTATAACCGTTAATTTGCGTCAATCACGTACAATAATCTATTACAATAACGATGTTAATAATTTATAAGCCCAACACTGCAATCTAGAATTTGGATTCGACGCTCGTCATACGTCCGAGTTCATCAAAGATCACTGGATGACATTCACTTCGTTGTCTTGGCAACAGATCCTACACCCAACCAACAGACATATCGCGTCAGATGGGAAAACATTACTTCGATCATACTCGACGTATTCGGCAGTGACATTAAAATTGAAAGGAATGGCAAATGTTAACAGCGTGGAGGTAGGTCAGGTATGTTTGGGCATTAGAGAATATAAACAACTGGGTTACTGAGATACCTATACCCAACTCGAAAATGACAAATCTACCAAGAGGCCTTCTCAAATTTTCCGATTTTCATTTCGAAATAACCCTGGAGTCGATTTTGCTCAAAAAATCCTACCTATTCTGGTGTGACACCAATTTCCAGAAAAAGTTCATCAAAGTACGGTATAGTTATATATCCTGACCTGTATGTCGGCGACAGTTTAGAACTATTTTAGTTCTAGAGAATATTCGGATAGGCCATTCATCATTTTTATTCATCAAATAATCTACATTGAAATATTGTGTAAGTTATTTTTGGGAAATATCAATATTTCGATGTCAAGAAATATTATAATAATGATCAAATTGTTTGTACACAAAATTAATTATGCACGACCAGTATAATTTTTTAACTGTTCAATTTTTGTGTATCAGTCATGCTCACGTTATACGTTTTGAGAGAATAAATAACATATCGTCATTATATCAACGAACCGAAGCAATCCATCAAAAGCAATCGAATGATCTTAACAAAAATCAAGAAGGCAACAATAATAATTCATATTCGCACACTTTTGATCGTTCAATGATTGTGGCAATACTTGTCAAAATAATCTCCTGAACTTTAAAACTTATCTTTGGAACTCCTGAATGACGGTTCAGGACCTAGTCACTCGACCTAGTCACTGTCACATAGTTCCTAAAAGAAGAACTATACGCTGAAAGATTCGCGTGTACCTCATGAACTTAGTTGTACCGAGAGGCATAAAATCAATAGTGTCGGCGGTCAGGAAGGCTTAAACATATAGTTTGAACTCTGTAATGCATTTAGTAGAGCGGCGGGTGCAGTTGCACCGATGTCACACTATAACTAAATTAATACATCTTGATCCAGGCTCAATGAAATATCACTTGAACTAGTAACGGAATGAATTACAAGCAAGGTAATAGCTCTAACTGAAAGCGAATTGATTATCACCACGGTTACACATGCTATTTGTTTTAACCAACTCTCAGAATAATACCAACTGGACTTTCAGCCCGTGTTACGTATTCTTAGTTAAGTATGAATTAGCTAACTATTAATTGAGGTACGAAAATGACATACGTAACCAATTGGGTGATACCAATTGGGTGATTGGGTGAACAGGCCTTAGAGCCGCAAATACCATAGGGGGAATAGCTCTAACTGGCAGTTAAAAGTTGTTATCACCACGGTTACCCATGCTATTTAGTTTAACATACTTTCAGAATAAGGTAACTGTTTAGTAATACCATGCACAAAAGATACGTCAGTTGTATATCTTTGGTAATACCGGCCTTATTGAATTATATTTCATGATTGTAAAGCCCATAACGTGACCAAATGGAAAACAAAAAAGTTGACGGTTCATAATTATGCAAAGACACATGAGGTTATTGAACGACAAAAAAAATTATTGACAGAAAAAATCGATGTTCACCAGACATGGATATTGTCTAAGGTTGTGGTCTTTGGTCAAAGGTTATACATACTACGGTTGAATTGAGTCCTTGTAGGAAGTAAGAAAGCCAATTCGGCGTCTTGAAAATGAGAAAGAAAAAGTGAACAGAAGCACTGGCGCATGGCGAGAGGAACCAGTACAAACTACAAACATATTTATGGGGTTTAACAACGCACTGCAATGATAACCAAGTTCTACTGACGTAATATATATGTATTTTTCCAGTAATTTGTAGAATGTTGTACAAATTTTAGCATTGGAAGGGTATAGGCCTATTGCCATTTTAAGAAATCACTTATACATACATTTATAGCATGATATTCACAATTATTCTATCGTTTTCATATTGCTGTTTGTATACTTTCTCATTATACTGCCATTTTCTTACTCGTCATTTATGTTAGAATTTGTCCATCTTATATCCATCAATCTTTCATTATTTTTGTTATTTCTTATTAATTAATTCATAACAACTTGTTAACTGTATTCAAGATTATTATTTACGTGTGTAAAGCTCTATTTAATCGAATTAAATGTATGTATTTCGTAGGTGTTACAGTTAGGTAACAAGTATGTCTACATTATGTGTAACACAAGTTGAATGTTGACGTCTCCATACACTAAATCGTTATCGTTACGTATACAGGACGTATACTACCTTGTTGTTAGGGGCTATACCGAAAAACTAACCAAGTAGATTTTTCTATTCTCGAACTTTGCTTTGTAACTTTGTAACTCGGGAGTACTTTGTAACTCGAACTTGACGACTTCATAGGGCCGGGGAATTATCATATATTAATTAATATCCATTAGAAACACCAAAAGTCAATATACGTACCCTATGTATTTATAGAGACTTCGTAATACCTACTACACATAGACGTTCTATTTACCCGTAATGAGATAAACGTAGTAAAGGTTTGTTGTATTTGAAAGGTTTGTGGACAAATAATATATGGGCTCGTTTTTTTTAGTTTTCACAGCTATTGCGGTTGCGGCGTGCGAACGGTGAACTCATAATTAACTTGTAACTGGTCCAAACTTGAAACTATAATTTACTTTTGATGAGTAAAAGATAAAAAATAAATTTCACACTGTCTCGAGTACAAGCTAGGAACACTTACGAATAAACATTGAATATCGGCACAAATAATGACACGGAAAAAAAACTTTTTTTGGGGTGGATTTCGCCTTATAAAAATTTCTTCTCATTTTTATAATAACATTCCACACATTTCTCACATATCAATCCAACATATTCACAGTTTTCCTAGTTGCGACTAATTACTAAGAGATACGAAATAGCATGCGCTTCACATCACCTTGATGTAAAAATCGAGGTAAAAGTCCATATCGAGTTGATCCATTGTTGAGCCTTGTCTGTGAAAAACACACCACTGATTTACAACTGAAACCGTCTCGTAATAATTTCATCAGGACAAGCTGGTGCAGATAGTAGTGCATTTCAAGGGTTTCGATAAAGGCGACATATAAAAATAGACCAAACAGCACGAGTGTCGTCGGGCAACTGACCAACAAAATCGTCTGAACGTCGCGCAACCAAGGTGGAAAACAGCTGGCACGACGGTGTGCAAATCATGCTCTAGTCAGCTTGTACATAACACGCGTGCGTGCTGCACATATATAACACTTGGCATTCACCTACATATAGGTGATCATTTGGCAGTCATTGTTGATCATATTAATTGGCTAGAACCGATATAGCGAAATAAGGGTTTCTATACAAATAATTTGTCTATTTATAACTCTGATACATCAATATCAAGTTGTTAGGTTAGGGCAGGGGTTTTGATAGCCAAGAAGCCAAAAATATAATTCACCATATTCCGAGGACTAACTGGACGTCATACGCTCACTCTCAATTCAGTCAATGAATATGGTCAACAATTACTACAAATCTTCACACCAATGCCACCCAATGCATATAAACGTAACCGGCAGGCACATTGATAGCAACTCTCCGTACCTATACGGTTTAATTCTACAAGATCAACGCACGCGAGATATCGATATGAAGTAGTACCGGTGCGCTTACCATTTCTACAACTTCGTGAAACAATAAAAAGAATTCCTGACATGCCTCGCACGAGGTGGAAGAAGCCATCGTTGTCAGATGCATTGTTGCGACTGTCGAGATAACGAGAACACTTGACGGTGATAATGAATGGCACAGTACTTGGAATGTACGTAGCAACTAGATTTAATGAGGAACCGAGACCGACTGACTGGTGTTACTCGGCCGACCATCATCAGCTGTTTCGCACATTTGATGTCACGTGGTTTGACCGCCCTTCCCCTACTTCTAATCATCGTATGCCGTAATGTGTGGCGTCAAGGAAGCTCCCCCCCCCCCCCCCCCGTACAGACAAGTTTGTGACGCTAAATATATATATGTACTGGTGACATTGCGCTACAGACTGCCAAGAACCGAGGGGTGATCGTTAAAACGGCACAGTGATAACAGCAAATACAATAACTTCGTATCTTATCAATATTCAATAGATAAAGCATCGCACTCCCATCGCACATACCACCCGAGACACACTTGTTTCTAATTGATTTTGTTGTCTCTAATAGCCTGAAGTGTATAGTAATAAAAGGGGATGTGAACAAAAATATTTCCGAACAGTATATTTTCGGACACCAATTTCTTGTTAACAATAAGCGAGTTGGTTGACGAAATTTGAACACAGGTATTTAATCATCTCTTCGTGACTTCCATTGTACCACTTTGGATTGCCCATTTTTTGATATATTGGGTTCAACGACGCACTTTTATGATGGCGTAGATCTATTGGCGTCGGATGGATGATTAATGAGATGATGAGATGAAAGTTCCTGGGTAATGGGTAGGATAGTGGGAAGGAAGCGGTCATGGCCGACTTAATGACCACCCAGGCATTAGCCTGGACTACAGAGGGAAACCATGAAGAACCCATGTAAAGATGGTCGGCGGCGGGGATCGAACTGGTTTCGAAATTTCCCTCGCCTCCCGGATCACATGAAGCGAGCGCGTTAACCAAAGCGCTGCATGTGCCGGTAATTGCCCAAATAATCTTCCCAACTTACCAAGAGGCAAAATGGATTTTCCTTCTGAAATTACCCCACTTCTGAAACTTCCCTTAAGCCTATACCTCAACATTGGCCATACAAATTTGAATAACTAGCGCAGGGCGGCCTATAATGATCACTATAAATAGAAAAAACCCAAATTCTCATGAACAAGTGTTTTTGGTTTGTTTCATCTCGGTGTATTCAAGTATGGGTGAACAGAAGCAAAATTAACTCCGATTTTTTATTTCTCAAATGCGTACTATGGATGCCAAAATCATGGAGTAAAGTATGCCAAAATAGGCCTACTTTGGAGCTAGTGGATGAATTACAACATGAATATAAGACGATTATGTAATTGCATTTTGGGACATTCCAATCTTTCTTGTTGGACTAATAGTTAATTGATTGCTTCGATGTCTAAATGCAGAGGTTTTCCCTACTTTCAATTATCTATAAATATTCATATATTCCTTAAAAGTTGGAACCAAAACACTATATAGATCAAGATACTTACAAGTTAGAGGTCCTAGAATAATTTCCATTGGATTGGTTATTACATTAACAAAATGCAAAATATAGAAAAAAATCGGTAATATTTCCGTACATGTCCGAGATTTAGTTTTCCTGGAAATGTAACTAATAACAAAGATGCTTCATTATTATCATAGCTTTTTTCCTACAAAATATAAATATCCTAAATATAAATGTCCAGACCAATTTCATACATGAACACAGCATATAGCAACTATCGATTTTTCCTGCGTAATACTTGCCGGGAGTACCCAAAGCTCTCTGGGAGTACCACTGCATACATTTAATCCCCTGATAGATAATATCCATCACGTTCTTGGAAATAAGGAAACATACGAGTAAACGACACACATGCTTCATTTCTTGGATGAATGTGCCTCTGAATATCCGCGCTTTACGAAAATGAAAATGTACGAATTTCAAGCTATAATCATTTATCAATAAACACAAAAATACCAAAGAAAATGAGAAGGTTCGCACTCATTTTAGATTAATAATAATAAGTTTATTCATTTCATCAGTAAGTACATTGACATCGAACAAAATATTGAAGCAGTCAATAAAAATGTTACACTTCTAATTCTACGCTTCTACTTGATAACTCATAAAAAAACTGTCTCTTATAGAAATATATACATACATGAGAACAATCAATTAAAAATCTGATTGAATCTCAAAAAACACGGAATCAGTTTTTACCGGCACTGTGGATTCATCTCACGCAATTTTAAATTCTATTGCTTATGGCCTAATTTTGCTTTTATCTGAGGTATAACAACAGAGTTTGTTAACTGCCAGTTAACTGTTGTTTGTGATCAATACAATTACCCATGCTATAGGGTTCTTTGTTTTCACCAACTCAGTTTTCTTAGGTGATGGGAAAGATAGTGGGAAGGAAGCGGTCGTGGCTCATATTGTAGGAACCATCCCTGCATTAGCGCCTAGCGTAGACTATAGAGGGAATACCACGAAAAAACCCTGTAGAGATAGACGGTGGCGGGGATCGAACCACGTGCGATATTCCCCGCATCCCTCACCTAGCAGATTACACGAAGCAAGCGCGTTAGCAACTGAGCTGAATGTGCCGATTTATTTCTATTTTTAAAACGTTTACTACAAGTATTCAAATATGAATAAAACAGTATGGGAGGTCTACCGTTTTAGAGTTTTCACTTCCCCCAAAAAAACTGTTCCGTAAAGAGGGATGACAACGAAAGTATGCATGGTCTACGGTACTGTGCACGCCTATACTCTCAGTAGTTTAATTATTGACAAATCAGAAAATGAATTAAATAGGTACCAAAATTCATTTTATTAAAAAATTTAATTTTATAAATAAGTTCTGACCAGAAAAACTACATTTTCACTTTACGTGTTTACCTGAGACTGAGACTATTCTGATAATTATATTTTCTATTGTTTCATTTATTAACGCGATAACGGGAGAACGGAGAGTTGGATCGAGACCGGATTGTTACCAACAGATAGGTATTGACGAGACGAATATTTCGTCGTACACCCATCTCGTTGTGAATCTCCGTTTCTGCACGGCGGCAGAAACAAAAATTCAACATTGTTTCCCATTAGCGACATTTGATACGCGATTGCCGGAGAACGAATCTTTAGATATAGACACCGGGTGCACGAAAAAAAGACCACCTTAAATATCGTTTTACTCGAAAACTATCAGAGCACTAATTACGGGGTGAACGGCACTAATCAGCACTAATTCAGCACTGAATATCTGTGCAACTTGATCTCGATGGCTTTCTGGGGGGCCATGGCCCCCCGCGGCATTCTTGTCAATAACTTCCGAAAAAATGCAGCACTACTTTTGGGGTGAACGGCACTAATTAGCACTAATTATGTTTCTATTTTGAGCAAGATTCGTTTCATGGGGGGCCCAGCGTAAAGTTGTAGCTCCCCACAGTTTTTTATACTTATTTGCCACAGGGAGATGGCACTAATTACCAACTCAACGGCACTAATCAGCACTAATTCACCACTAATTGTAAAAAAAAAATCAATTCCGAATTCAAATTGGGGGGCCACAACAGACTTTACGGACCTAGTCCGCATGCCATATACAAGAAAAGCGTGATCATTCGATTCATTGGATCATTCGATGACAACAATCTCCGGTAAAACAAACTGAACAGATTATTCTGGATCTCGCTGGAAAGTGGACCCAGACTCGGGTCACAATCAACGCACACACGCTATGACGTTCCTGAAGCGACGTATTGACTTGACTCGGGAAATTACTGTCGAGATAAAGAACATTATAACCTTCGTCCTGTAAAATTCCTAACGATTCCCTGAATTACTCACAATAAAAATAAACTTGTAGGGAACGACGGGAAGGACGTCTATATTAGACGACAGTGTACTGGCGTTATATAATAAGAGGTAGACAGTAATCGCTAACTTAAGCTAGAAATAATCAAACATGTAACTAGCACTGGAAGGTAATAATAAGTAAAATAATTTTAAGAGAGTCATTAATATATGTAGACCTGTATAATTAATAGCAAAATCATTTGCTAAATAAACAAATTACAATACAAAAAAAAAACAATCGAGAAAATAGTTCGTCAATGAAGTCCGTACTTTTTCATTTTGGTGTTTAAATTACGTACATTGAATCACTTTTATCGAAGATTATTTGATGGTTATTGTTAGCTCAATGACCCTACCAACAGTTGGGTTATTTGGGGGTACGAATGAGTAGATGAAGTTCATTCTTAGGTTATTCTTATAGGGATTTTCCAACCCCATTTTGTTGTCTAACCGATTTTGCACCAAAACTATAGGCCTACAGTACACCATAAGTTATATAATGACATATGTGTACGCATATGTCATTTTTTGACAAGTTTTACCATATTTTGATTTTTGATTTGACCTGTGGAGTGCAAAAAAATACAATTCAATTTTTGAAATTATAAATAACGCTGAATGTAGCTAATCAGGGCTGTTGATTCTAGATGCTGGAGATTCTAATATTCCGAAATTATGGAATACCGGTACTGGATATTAATTACGTAAATAATTGGACATAAAATAAATATTGAAGTCCGAACACGGAAAAGCGTTGGAGAATAATCAAGAACGGAAAGGACGCCATTGAAGAAGTTATAGAAAGACAAAATAAAATGATTGAGGAAAGGGGAGGGGAAAATTCGTCAAAAATAAGAAAAATGGAAAGCAGCAATTTTTCAAGAGACAAGAATGAATATAAAGTGACGAGAGAAATCAAGCAATTCAAATGGAAAGGAATTGCAAAAAAGTACACGGGGAGAGAGATAAGAATGAGGAAAGAGTGGATAATAGAGAAATGTCAGAGTATGGTTTCATTCATGGAATGACGCAGGAAAAAATGGTTGGAAGGTTTGAAGAATCTGACGAAGATTGGTGATGCATAGTGCTGAGAAGTACGAACAATGTCTAGTTTTATAAGTATTAATTCACTTTTTCTCTTCATCACCATTAGAGTAAATGAGTAACCTAAATGTTTTCAAAATAAATTGTAATGAATTAATTGCACTATAAACATTTACATCGGTGGGTATAGGTACTCTATATAACATATCCGGTTTATTTTAGGAACCGATACTGATAATCCATCGACACCACTTCATTCGTAATCAATCATATTGTAACAAACACAAGTATGCCTACAGAGCAGTAATTCACTTGGGCCTATTCTTGAAACATTTTACTATAACTACTTTAATTTGGACAGTTATTATTAGCATTTTACACTAACGGCTGATTGATTTTATAGGGCAAGGTCCACCGGCAATGAATGAGCGAACAATGAATACACTTCGCTGGATTACAGTCTTGATTGTTCTCGCAATCATGTTTTGTTACGGGATTAGTAGGCGTCACTTCCGTATTGACAAATATGACGACCTGATTTACTATTATTATTTTCATCATTATGTAAACAAACGTACTTGCGCATAGCTAACCCAGTGATGGTATGATGACGTCAATCTCAGTTCATTAGCGGCGGCACATGGCCAGAAATCTTCCCGCAAAACGTTTCCGCAGACAAAACAGAGCGTCTGGCATAAACGCAGTCGTTGACTCGTCGCGAAACCCAATCAATTACGAGTCCATGGAATTCGATTTAACATAATATCAGTTTTTCGCAATACATTTTGAAAGGTATGAGATATCTAAAAGTTCTTTTAAAGAGGAAACACAGATATTTTCAATACCTTCATGATGGTGTAAGTATTAGAACAATCGAACTCATATCGCCTTATTCTCACGAGTAGGGCCTATACGACTAAAAATGGCATTTTAAACCGTATACGCGTGACAATTAGGCGATATAAGATAAATAGTTATTACTTATACCATCTTGAAGGCATTGAAAATATCTGTGTCTTCTCTTTATTAGAATTTCGATATCTCATATCGTTCAAAAGTTACCACGACAAAACTGACAGTCCGCTAAATAAACTCCAATGGACTCTTAATTGTTCCGTTATTCATCTGTCATTAAATGTAGACTGTGAATACACTGATTTGAAATCTTGAGCCGAGTGGGCGCGGGTTCGAATTTCACTGTGTTGATAGTCAGGGCTTTTCTATCAACTTCCCTTCACCTATCAACTATATAGGCCTAATCATTTCATCATTGAGTAGATCTCATTACCCGACATAAGAAAAAAATAGTTAATACTAGTTATTGCAATCATCATTCATAATAATTAAAGTAAATATGCACTAATTGGACAATCCCCAGCCCAGTTATCTCCTTTGTGCCGGTGAGGTCTAGACTCCGATAATAGCCGATCCCGCAAACGCTTTACTTTCAAAAGAGACACGTACCGGTAACGGGGACGCTGAAGAGCGAATACCGGGATAAAGATACTCGGTCGTGTAACATGGGCTTCGGGGTACTTTTCAATGAGATATGGTTAGGGTACGGGTAAGGTTGGACACCCAAACCATATCACACGACGGAGTATGCTTTATTCCGGTATTCGCTCTTCAGGCGCCCCCCGGTAACGGTACATGACTGCATGTCTACTGATTTTTATGAGGAAATTGATCAATCCCGAGGGGTTTACAACTCGAAAATTTGGTGTACACCCGATTTCATATTTCAGTTGATTTCAGGTGATTTCAGGCGATTTCAGGTGATCTCAAGGATTTCAGGGATTTCAGGCGATTTCAGGTGATTTCAAGAGATTTCAGGTGATTTCAGGTGATTTCAGGTGATTTCAAGGGGATTTCATGGGATTTCGTGGCAAGTGTACACCTGATTTCAGGAGTTGTTAACCCCTCGATCAATCCCCAAATAATCTGTGATAGTAGTTTCAACAGCCAGCTATAGTGCGAGCGAGGAAACGCGTCTCAGCGACCCAAACCCTCACAACCGGCCGACGTCTGCAGCGTATCAAAACGTCTACTTCGACGAAATGACTCGCAAGGTTTCAACGACGCAATGTAATAATACATCGACTGGCGTGTGTGAATCACGAATGGGAACGTAAGAGGAATTCATGTGTTTTGAACAGTTTCACCAAAAGAGGGAAACCAAGACCTATCTCAGTAAGCATGCTCGGATATTTGTGGCATTCTATTAACAATAATATTCTATAAATTGAATTATATTTTATTCACATTACTGGATGGAGTAGGCTACATGTTCTCATTTAAATATATTTGTTATTGAATGGTAGATTATTTATGCGTTTTATTTGCTTGGAACAACCACATTAACCTCCATACTACCCTGAAGAATCCATGTTTTTCATGTTTTTCGTGTTTATATTTCCCAAAACCCGTGTATAATCGCCCCTTGCATTCATTTTCACTACGCGTACTTTGTTGTAGGAGTGCACACTTGAGTCCTTTTACTTGCTTCGTTAGCTAAAATGATACGAAACGACCCTGCAGATACAATAGTTAGTTACTATACTGGCAAATACGGACGGTGCACAACTGTTCTTAAATAAAATTTTCTTTTCCAGACTGAATCCCCCTCCCCCCCCCCCTCTCCCATGAAAATACCCTGCATCCAGCATCTGTTATCATCAATGACGAACAATTTCCATTGGTCATATTTGATCTCACGGCGTATTTAGTTCCACTAGTGCCTATTAGCTCTCGAATGATGATGATCAGGATACGTTGCTAAAAAAGGCCCTCTGTGACGTAAGGATACCAACCTACTGCGTTCGTTTACACTGATGTTATCAGACAAGGTCACGGCCGCCTGACGTCATCCCAATTAGGCCTACTTGACTCCTCACTCGTTATCACGATTCTACAACTGTCAAAAGTGACACTACACGCTGACCTTGACGAGGTAGTGTACCTCAACAATGAGCAGTTGACAGCGGCATAACTAGACTTCCAGGGGAAGAAGGGAGGCGGAAAGGCTGATAATGGAACAAGTCATAAGAATATATCAATATTGTTTAAAGCAATGATTTTTAACAGCTAGGTAGCAGGACACCAACACTGCACTTTCATGTTTGTTTTTCTGAGTTCACTAGAACAAGTTCTGGTAGTGCAACACCAACTACTGAGCTGGAGTGCAAGATGATGGGCGCCGAAATCAAGTTGTAGGCAGACGCTAGGTAGCTTAACAGGATGTGTACGCTTAAATTCGTGTCAACAAAAATGAAAAAATATATATCTGAATATGGGTTGTCATTGTTTCCAAGCAATTAAAATCCACAATTACTGCTCCACGATTTTACCTAATACATATAATGTCAATGTTGGAGAATGTCCATCCTTGACCTACCTTAACCTAGACCTTGTTGACATAATATGCAAAAATTAAATATTTATTAATGACATTCCATGACATTTAATATCTCTCTCCATCATCAAGTTGGCTTCAATTTTCAGAATAGGGATAGGAACTCTTAAAATCGGCACTTTTGTATCTGTTTGTTACTATTTGTTGGATGAGCAATATAGTGAAGAATTCCATCCCACTCTTATGGAGCTTATTCTGTTTGTTTTTTTATGATTGTGCCTACTTGCACAAGTCACACAATTTGATTGATAAACATGAAACTTTGTCTGGAGAAGCCGACTTCTCTAACTTACAATTCAACTAGAGAGTTTTGGGGCCAAAGTGGATGGACCACTTCTGAGTTGAACTAACTTGAAATTTTGAAAAAACCCATAGAATTAAGATGAGCAGAATTAAAAGAAAAAAAAACATTTACTGAACGTAATTAAAAAAGCCGGTATGATGCACATTGTAACAAAATAATATTACTGAGATCGGACTAGCCGTTTTATAGAAAATAGTTATTTAATGAATATGTTTTCATCAGATGGCTTGAAATATACGGTAGTAGTTATTCTTTATTCATGAAGATGCATCACGTTCAAGATGATTCACAACTTTGTAGACTTGATAAATTCAACCAAACTCGCTACCCCTGTGGCTAAGTCAACTATCGCTAGCGGTTGCATTGACTGAAGTTACCGTTGGGCGTGGGTTTGAGTCCTGCATAAGACATGGGTTTTTGTAAACGTCCGTTCACCTATCATCACTTCATTGTTTCATTATCATCCACTCATTCGTACTCCTGTATAACCTAGCTGTTGGTGGGGTCGTTAAGCAGCAGCACCAACCAAACTCTGTAGAGTTCTCGAGTATATTTCATAAGTTGAGGTTTGTCAAGTTTTCGAGTAGACGTCATAGAAATACCTCGCTCATCTTACAACGCATACGCTGCGTTTGCCTAGAAGCTCAACATTTTCCTGCACAAAAACTTTAACACTTTCTTCTTGCATCAGGCAAATTCTAGGACAGGCTAATGCAATTTAAACAAACACCTATTTTTTTGGCAAATGGGTGACATTCAAACCATCAAACCTGCCATCAAACCATCATGCCATCAAACCTCTCGATGGCTATATCTCATCATTTCCGTCATTTCTCAATTATCATGTTTTAAGGCCTTGCTATTTACAAAAATTAAAGAATCCATATATTTTGTTGGTTTTCATTCCTTATCAATAGCGTAATTGGCTTGTTATATGTTACACATAATTACTGTATATATGCTGATTAACTAACTTGATAACAATGTTCTATAATCACTGATTTAATGATGAATTGAATGGAAATGATACAACATTCAACAGATGAACGGCCTAAGATGAATTTACGGAATGTCGTATGTAATGTACGTATTTCTTACCGTAGAATGTCTCCAGTAGTGAATTAGGTCAATGATGTCAGTGCTTGGGGCGTACATCAAGTAATCACGCCACTCGTCGAAACTGATGTTTAAACTGCCGTCTTGATCCATCCTGGAAAGAATCAACAACAATTAATACCAATTAATACCTGCAGGTTGCCCATTCCCGTTACGTTTCTCTCAGCCGTTGCAGTGGATACTGGAATGGTTCCCTGCCATCAGGCCATGAACGATTCCCTTCACCTCTGCTTAATAAGACCATTAACGTGGAACCTCGAGTTTTCCAAATATCAAAAAAAGTATATTAACATTGCGCTTAGGAGAATTCAATATTTCAGGTTTTGCTCACTAAGCCACATGGCTTATAAACACAAACATTGCTTCTGACATTGCTTGTCACGTGTTTAAGAAACTGTACGAGCGATATTCGAATAATTCTACGACGATCATGAAATATGAGCCTTATCGTCTTCACCTGAGGCAACGGTGATGCGATGGTTCATGAAAAAATCACAGTTAATAATTATATTATTGAAGTTATCAATAAAATACTTCAAGGAAGTTATTAAGAAATATGTACACAATGTTTAGTAAAAAGTCTGTCCATTCACGTCTTTCCTGACGTTTCAAGGGAATGTAGAAAAATAATCAAAATTCAAACACCAAAGCTAGGATTGTCCCGGGAAATTTGTTGGAAATTATTTCCTTGAAAACAGTTTCTTCAAATAATGTCTTTCATCATTATCATGTTTAAAAAAGAAAAAATATGTGTTTTTGATATTTTGAAAAACTCAAGGTTCCATCTCACGAATTCTGAGCATGAAAAAAGATGTACTTGGAAAACAGTACTTGGCATGAAAATTCTGTCCTATTGAAACAATAGGCAAAATATGGAGCAAGTTAAGGTTAAAAAAAAACACCCACATTTTTTTCAAGTCCAGCCTATTGAGTAAACTAATACATTGAAAACTGAGTAAAAAATAAAAAAGCAGTTGTGTTGTACAAATACTGCAGAAATTGTCCATTAACGAAAAAAAATTACAGATGGACGAGTAAATCAAAGTGTTGGCAAAAGCATTGACCTGTGGAGGAGAAAACAAAAATCTTGCACACACAAAAACACAGGTGATTGCCATACACATGAGGTAGTCTTAGCTTCAAATGTATTAATTGTCGCAATTAGTCGAATTGCAATCATCACAGGAGTCATGTGACTTGATCTGACCTATAGGAGGCCACCAAATATGGCCGACAGTATCACCAGAACGATCAGCTGATTTTGTTAAGTAATTTTGAGTTGTAAATGGAAACTAACATGTCAATAATATATAGGCCTACACCATAATTACAAAATAATAACTTGATAATGTGGTTGGCATTAGAAGGTTGTAAGTAACTTTCATCGACCCAACCAACCAGCCCAGTATAATCTGCAATAAATCAATTGACTGGATGGTGATGCACAATCATGATCATATTGATTGAAATAATTACCTTAATGTTAAGTAGCACGCCTATAAGCTTGCTATCTTTATCAATATTTTAAAACCCTACTAATTAGACGAGCTTTAGCGAGGATTCAATTTGACATACTGAATTTTTTTTTTTTTTTTTTTGTCGGTTCTCCACAGGTCAAACGACTACAGATCAACTTCAAACTTTTTTTCAATATGGTTCCTTATCTAACTTAGTTCTGTGTAGTTTTCTGGCATTATCGGGTGGTAACTTTTTTTTAATGAATTTTAGAAATTTCAAATATAGGCCTACCCATTAGAATAACACAGTCAGAAAAAAAAGAAAATACTTTTATTTTCCAAAAAATTGAAATTTTGCATGAAGTTGAATTACATTTTCATACACATTTCTGGAAATTTTCAGCTTGATCGGGTCAGCCATTTCAAGAAAAAACATAAAATGTGCTAAACTGGTACCAGTTTTTACCCATTTTTACCCATACTATTACTATCTGCTCGTTGAACAACGCATATATGGTGTTTTCCTAGTTATTTCAATTTTTTGTCCTAGATTAGAAAAAACTGCTGGCATAGGCCTACTCATTTTATAATAATTCTTCTATAATATTTCATTTTGGGGTGGTGAGATTGCCCTTGTGCCCCGTTCAAACAATCTCATCTTTCATCCACAGCCTTAATTGGGGAACAATGATTTTGTATCAAGTTTCAATGTTATTAAAAAAAATCAATGCCCAAAATTCTATCCACTATGATCAATACTGATCACGAAAATACGTATTTCCACCCTAGAACTAAATCAGCTTCACTGGATGCAGTCAAGCAGTAAAGCCTACATCAACATATCACCGACACACATGCAAAGCTACAGCTCACCTCTACTAATAAGAAACATCTTCCTTTTACAGTTGCATGACATCAAACACTTGAGAGACAGAGCAATGAACAGAGGCTGATAGCAAGAAAGAAACAGAAAGAAGATTAAAGAATAATAAAATAAGACAATTCGGCCACCATATTTCAGTAGGCGATAGTACACGTACATGAAAACTTGCAACGAGACATCTAGATATAAAAACTGAGGAAAAAAAATAAGCGGACTCCCTCGCTTAGCTTGCATTTCCCCTCGCTTAGAGAGTTAACTTGACCAACACTTTTTATTTCACTACTTTTGAATGACAAAGATTTGAAATAGCAAGAGCTTGGCTCCCTGTTTCTACAAGTTTTTGTTTTTGGTTGGGTGTTGAGTATGTCAATAGTTATGACAGGTTTTCCAAGAACTATTAAAAGGTAGGCTACTCAATTTTCTGAAAAGCCCATAAAATGGATTAAAAACCCACAATTTTGCTTGGCAGTTTTAATTAGCACTTAGCCCATAAAATGGTCGGTCAGAAAAGTCACACTGACACTTCCTACCAAAAACCGCATCAATCGGCTTCAATACCCAAAATATCTCCTGTCTATCAATGCTAATCCTTTGATTCCTATGTTTGTAAAATCATGGTAAAATCATCCTAGGTTTGTAAAATGTGTTCCTAGCACTTTATGGCTGTATGGTATTCATGGTTTTTTCAGGGCAATGGAAGGAGAAGGGGGCTGGGGGGAGTTGAATAGGCAGATAGAAAGAAACGAGTTGGGGTATGGAGGTAGGCGGAGTCATGATAGATCGGTACGGTAGTTATAAAGGGGGCTAGGTTAGATGTCGGTAAATTCTCTTTCTTGAATAGGACAGGTAGGGACTGGAATGGGCTTAGTAGAAGTATATTCGAGGGGGATGAAATAGGGTTGAAGCTATTCCGTCAGAAGGTTAGGGAGGTGGTGTGATAGGATGATGGATAGGGAACTTGCCGCCGTGCATTCATGTGCAACTGCAAGAGTTCAATGATAATAATAATGATAATATTCAGTGGAATAACCTCAATTAATGACAACCAATCACATCTTGCACAATATTTTTAGTGTCTTATCTTACCTCTTTAACAAGTTTTGAGCCTCGCGCATCTCGATTGTAACTCCAAGGTCTTTGAAAGCTCGTATCAGCTCGTCGGTGTCAATCTTGCCATCTTTGTTTTTATCCAGACTTGAGAATTGCAATCTTAGGTTCTTCTCGTGTTCTTTGACATAGTGGATAAACTCTCCGAGGCACACATCCCCGCTTTTATTCTGATCGGAAAGCTCGATGAATTTCTGAAAGCAGAATTATGAATTACCTAATTAAAACTTAGCTACAAAACCACTATCAATACAATATAATATGGTACTGTCGTACTCCTATAAATCCTATGAAAAACAAGGTATTTTTAAAGAGCATCTAATATTTGATATAGTACCGTACAGTGGAAACTCTACCTAGATTTCAGGGGAGCAGAAGAAAACATCAATGTAGGAAATTTAACATTGGTTGTACGGCAGTAGGGTGGGACACAATTAATAATAGAAGCAAGAAGACGGTGGATTCCCGGACGGATCTGGGAATGATTAATCAAGATTTCACTGTAGACCAGCAGGTGATTGTACATGGAAACGTTATCCTACAGGTACCGTATGTTCATTTGTTCATTAATTTTCAGGGTTCGGTCATTATGCGTAGAACATTATTGGTCTACCTCCGTATCGAAACCAATGTAGGCCTACAATATACACGTAGAGTAGGCCTAGGCCTACAGTATGTAGAATGAATGTACCGGTACTGTGGATGTAGAATACATTTCCGTAGAAGTAGAATACATAGAGAATATAACAATAGCCCTAGGTCCCTAACTGCTGAATACTTTAAACAAAGGACATAGACCTGGGTCCTATTACTGCTTCTGAAGAAAAGCCATCTCTTTGGTCCACGATCGTACTTCCTCTATGACGATGCTTACAAAATACTGTCTCGGTCGAGTGGAAGCCTCTTGGTGACCGTATTATATGGAGGGAGTACTGAACCTTGCGTTTGTATCTTCATTTCTTTTCGTTTTCTTGTTACTTTTCTCTTCATCCATCGTCTTATTTTATTTTATTCCATTTTATATCATCTTATTTTACTTTTCTAGTTCTTTCTATTCCACTTTCTCCATGATTGGAATATCCACAAACATTGACAACTATGGCAAGTACACGGACATGAACATGGGTGCAAAATGACATCGTTGTCGACGCGCCTTTAAACCCTAATAGGCCTCCTAACTAACAGTCAATGTATCGGCATTAAGTATACAGTACCTGTATACTTAATGGTATCGGCCTAGTTCTAGACCAATCTACAATAGGCCTACCGGTACATCACATATGGCCTAGTTCTAGACTAATCTATAACAGGCCTAGGCCTACATCACATTGGGGGTATCAAATGGATTACATATGGATAACAAAATGAGGTTATGAGGGCCCTCAAGGTAACCTAGGCTAGGGAGACCCTGCAGCTTACCTCAGCATACTTTGCATGAACACCAAAATCATGCAGTGCTTTGGACAAATCATGGATATCAATCTTGCCATCACCATTCACGTCTAACGATTTAAACAGTTTTTCCAATCGCTCCTCATCTTCTTGGGGTAGCTCATGTAGATAATGTGGTGAATGACTGATAATGGGGTTTGCCTCGCTAGCAAGTTTCACCATTGTCGTGCTCATCGTGGACCTAACTAACGTACAATCTCCAGTAACAAACTAGGGTGCCAGGCCTAAATTCATAACTCGCACATATTGTTTAACGGCCACTAATTACGTCTCACCGCACTGGCTAAGAGAAAATGTGACAAAGAATCCCAGCCAACGATATCCGGGAACACATTGACAAGCCGAAAACAGTGAAAACTGAAAACAGGTAGGTCAATGACAAGCTGTTCGCTGAGTCCGAGTCTGACAGAGAAAATCGAAGTACCATATCACTGCTACCTAGCGAACAACATGGGATACTACCATTACTCGAGTGCGCGGGCGTGGCGCATCCAGTTCTAATTTTTTTAAATTATTGTAGGCCTACATCAAACATTTATGTGTACGGTATCCGATTATTTATGAGTATTTCATTAATTCATATTATTTACCGTATTTACTATAACTATTTCTGATTATGTCTGCAGAGCTGCTTTAAGAAAATTGAAAATATGAGTAAATTAACTTGCCCATAAATTTGGTCATTCTACATTGTGGAGAGTTATCAAAATCAAGTCCGGACAGAGTTACTGCAATTTTTAGATGACATTACATTTTTTTGTCCATTAACTTTGACTGTATGATCTATTACACAGATATAAGGCACGCCATGCTTTGTGACAGATAGCACGATTCACGATTTACATGTATACAAAAAAGTATCAAGATAAAAGAGAAATACTATGTATATTCATGTATGAATAAAGACTTATCTATCTATCTATGTAATTGTAAAATTGAATCTAGTCAATACACATAGGCCTACAGACCACAATATATCGACAATAGAAGTTGGAAGTAGGAAAAAGTAGGAGATGGAAACAAAATATACATGTAAATATTTTGAATACAATTTTTTGTTTAAAGGTGATCATCTGAATATTAATCCACAAAGTAATAATTTTTACCATGGAGGAGATTATTCCAATCCATTTTTAAAGGCATTTACACTGATTCCCAAGTATTTCAATTTATTTGGAAGAATATTTTAAAACTCTTTTCTTATTTGAAAATAAAAATAAAGGCCACATGGTTACATGTAGTTACTGCAAAGCATGCAAATTCAACAAATTTGCAGTCACATTTGGCTGTTTTGATATACGATGAAAATGGCCTGTTGGACTATTTTCTATTTTTTATATGTAATAACAGAATCAATATACAGTAATTGGAAAATTATTGGCACACATTACTGGACATAGTAGCCTATTATTCATTTTTATATTTCCAGTAAGAGCAATTATGGGAACTTCCATAAATGAAATAGAAACTTTGCCGAGTTGAGACTGGTTCGGCATTTAGATCTTAGAATCAAAATATTTGGAAACCATGTGCTTTTTATGAAAAAACACCAGTACGAATGTTGGCCGGCCACATCTCCAGATTGGAAACAGTCACTCCTCACAGTTTGGGTTTCACTAGAAGTACATATCTCTGGTGTTGAAGGTAAGAGTATGACCAATTTATAATGCATCAGATCAGTGAAACCATGCAATACAAAGAATACAAATATTGTACACTAGGCCAATAATGAAAGAGAAATGAATTTTCTTCAATATCCTACCTTTTTATTCCAAGGTTTACTAGCTCTTGACATGAATATATAATTAAAATGGTTGAGTACGAGGAAACAGGTTTTTATAATAAAAGTTTGAATTTGTCGCATAACAAATAGGAGTACATCCTTTTATTCTTAATATTAATACAATATACGTACTTCTAGCCACCGAAATATTACACATAAATGATTAATATAATCTGTATGGTAGTAAGTATATGAACATGCGCAACATGCCAAGTTATATTTATATTAGGGGCTATATATAATACATATTATTCATATTATATTATATAGATATTCCACACATCTTCAAATATAAGTTATTCATAAATAATTCTTCTAAATTCAGTACTGTTTCATATTTCAACTATTTTGGATATCAAAATCCTACACGGACTCCATGATGAATAAATGTGATTTCGTTATTGCACTAAATTTTCTGTTTACATCAATCAAAACTATTCCAGTGCTATAAACAATAGTTTCTAAATTCAGTAAAATATTGATCTACTTCATGATCACATTTGATAAACGAAGCTAACAGCCTAACAGCCCAATAGCTGAGGACCACGTTACACTAGTAAAATTATTAAAATGTTGAAGTTATGTTCAATTCATACAATACTGTGAAATAGCACAAGACAAAATGCTGATCTACTAGTTGACAGTTAGTTCTTAAACACACATGTTTAACATGCAAGTCATTAATTAAATACACCATTAAGGTATCATGTACCGTATTTCGTATACACGGTAGGTTATAGGAAGCACTTTCCCGCCAACTTTGACTATCCACACTATTACACTGTGGTTAATAACATGGAGAACAAAATTCATAATTTATAACGATGAATGAGAGGTGATAATGTTTTTTTGATAAGGTGACCAATATTTATAAATTACTATCAGACATTTGGAATTTAAAATTGATTGCCTATCAGTATTTGGTGTGAACATCATCTTTAAAAACTGGTTACTTAAATTATAATTACGGTAGTATGCCACCAACATGAAATATTTTTCCTTTTATATTTGGCCAACAAACTCGTCTAAAGTTAATTGTTATAACACTATCATCACGTGAATCATCTGATGATTTTCATTGGGTTGGTAAGATCGGCATTTTGATACAAACGAGCCTACTTTCATCAATAATCTTAATTGGAGAACAATGATACACCCATATAGAAATCAATACTAGATGTGTGTACTTTGAATAAATAATTTGAACATGTAATTTGAAGAAGCAAGCAAGATTAATGTATTGGATTGAACTTTTAGAAAAATGTCACAAGGTGTAGTTTCACGAAGAATGAGTTTGAGCCGAGCAAATACCATAGAATGCCATCTTCAAATGTACCAAAATACTCCTATTTGAGGCATTATTTAAATTTGTTCATACAATATTTATCTCAGTCATTTCTATATGGAATTGAGAGTTCACATTTATTATGATACAAAAATGTTAGAATCTGAAAACTTATTGGAAATGTAATAGAATTTTGAGTTCACATAAATTTTGCTAAATGCTATCTGTTTCCAAATATATATATATATATAATATATATATATATATATATATATATATATATATATATATATATATATATATATATACACACACACTCAAGTTAATTCATTCATTCATTCACATAGAGCTATGGATTTTTTATATAACAACACTGCACCGATATTTTCAATAGAAACACTTGAATAAAACCAGAATTTAAAACAGGTTGAATGCACAAAATATTTTCCATGTTGATTGCGTAAGGGATAGCTAGCTTAGACTCGATCAAACGCACGCACATCCAGAATCGATTAGCATAGAAAGACTCTCAAAGTTGAATGGAAAGTCTTCGCTAAAACTATATGCTAGTAAAAGTACCAATACATATGTATTATACATACATAACACCATACTAATTACTAGTAAATACAGCAATACATAATATAGGCTAATAAATAATTATAAATAAAGAGTTATTACTTCCAACAAACCTTATTCAAACACTCATCAAATAATATTACTATATAAAATCAACAATATAACAAATTTGTCACTCCCAAGTTCATTTTAAAGTTCTTAAGATACGACAAAAACAATCCAATCTAAGCCCAAATGGCAACAGCACATTGAAAACATACAGTTTACATTACCAATACTCACTTGAAATTCAATAAAAGCTTGGGGACTTTATACTTTAGCATGGGAGCATACTAAATATGTCATTGCACAAAACCTAATTTGAACAATTACAGACTATTATTAAACTATTAAGCTGGCCTTCCATGAACGCGGTATTTGCTCAGCGAATTCGCTAAGCGTTTTTTTTTAGCTCTGATACTGTGCCGCCATGTGCCGCTCTCGTCAATGATTGGTCGTTTTTCAACATGGCGGCCAAAAAAAATGCTTCGCAAATTTGCTAAGCGAATACCGCATTCATGGAAAGCCAGCTTTAGAAAGTTTGTGAAACTGTGTGTTGATAATTGTTAGTTGACAACAAAAAATAAAATACTGCAAAATCTAGGGCAATATTGATTATCTATTTCTCAACACATAAAGAACATAATATAGGCCCTATAGCAATCTTCAGAATTGTATTATATCAACGTGTCAACAAACTTTCAGCAACCACAGCTGCATTCCCCCTTCCAAGCCAACATATCTGATGACAAGGGTAGGGTTAAAGTAAAACCATATTATATATATATCAATAAAATTGTGCTCAACTTTTCAAACAGTCAAACAGTTTATAGAAACATACACAGTACATACATAATACACTATATACGTCTAGGTTCATTTTGTTATGGACCTACTTGCAGTTTACTCCACAATTGTAAGTCAATTTATAGTGTTTTATGATTAAAAGATCCAACACATTTTCTGGTTGGTTGTTCTACAGGCAAGTCAAGAAGTTTGTCATAAAAAATGGATCTTTCAATAGGTACTATTCCTTAATTCAGCCTTAATTCAACGTTGTTATATCAACTGCAGAGTAAGCTTAATATAATATTTTCTAGTTTTATATTATGCTTTGGACATGTCTGAAAGGTATTTCACATTGAGGGATTATTATCACATAGCATAGGTCAATATATAATATACATTATGAGACTAATAATCACCATTTTATTCAACTATTTTACTTGTAATGTTAATTTTTTTGTAATTTGTATTGACTGCATTGAGAATAATAAAAATAATTAAATAGGTGGACTACAATAGTTATAATGCAATCCGATTTTCAAAGTCCATTATTTCAACACATAAAGTCGGCATACCGTACCGTTAATTACAGCAACATTCAATATTGTAATTAATTACCGTAATCAACCAAGAACTGAAACAACAGCAGTGTGGATTTTTGTTTTGATGTTGCCAACTTTGGCCATGTTCTGTACTTAATATTCATGAATAATATCATCTAATAAAATATTTATAGTAGGCCTACCCCTAAATAGTGCATTTATACTTCCATACAGTGAGAATATGGGCATTACAGGTATAATAATAAAAGAAAGTTGGTCTATTCTATATAGATATACAGCAAATTATAGTAGTGATGAGCTAACTTCAACCTCATAATGATGGCTGATATCGAGGGGTTAACAACTCCTGAAATCCAGTGACACTTGCCATGAAATCCGTATGAAATCACTTGAAATCCCCTTGAAATCTGTATGAAATCACTTGAAATCCCCTTGAAATCCGTATGAAATCACTTGAAATCCCCTTGAAATATGCATGAAATCTCTTGAAATCTCTTAAATCACCTGAAATCAGGTGAACACCAAATTTGCGAGTTGTAAACCCCTCGGCTGATATAAGATTTAAAAAATGGGACCAACCTACCAGAATAAGATTCTGAAACTTTTTATGCAATTTAATTAAGATTCATCTCGACACTGTTTATATAGTATGTAGGCCTAGACAGCCTTCAGCAATATGATCTATGGAATAGAACTCGAAACTAGAAGTGAATAAAATTGAATAAGAATAACAAAATAGAATGAATGAATAAATTAAAAATATAATGAATAAATCAATATAAAATTATTGCCCCAGTATGCCCTATCATATGTAAAATTCCAAATAATAAAATAGTGACATCTACAGAATAAAAACGGTGGACCAAAAGTTGAAGTTTTCAACCAAATCGGTAATTTTTCATGTGTTACGTCACAATGTTCACAATCTCTCATAAAACTACTGTCACTTGGAATGGGTTCAATCTCTCATTAGATTGTGAAGTAAACTAGGAAAACTATTCGTCAAGCCTGTGAACTTCACTATGAGCCAATTCCACACGTCAGTTGTTTTGTCATATTATTTGATTCTTAGCTTGTAGATAAAATTAAACGTGCATACACAATCACACATGTCCAGGAGAATATTATATAATACAAACAAAAGCCAGGCCACAATTAGAAAATGTTATTACACAAATATCTCTTTTATGTACAGTAGAATCCCTTTAATTCAATACTCAAGCAACATGATATACCAATCTACTGTATCTTGAAGTCAGGTTGACTCAAACCTCTAACTCATATTGTACGTCATATGGATGTGTGAAAGAAATAAGTCAACCTTCAAGCCTAGCAGGAACAAAATATTAACGAGCAAATATATTTCAACATAATTCCTAAGATGATTTGAAATACGGTACTACCCATTGCTTGAAACAGTAAGATTCTACTGTAGCATATGCTGATTATCAGTACATTACGAAGAATATTAATGAATAAATTAGGGTTGCCAGCAACTGATTAGTTGGATCATTGATCAACAGTTTACTTGTAGATAAAAAATATGAATTGCTTCAACAGTTTTGGGACCATTTTACTTTAATGTATCATCAGAAAAGGAATAAAGATTGCATACAATAAGAATAAATTGTGAATGCTACTTTAATTTCACAAGTTTTCCCACTAGCAATAGGTAGGGTTATTTGGGAATAGGGCCAAAGTATACGTTGGATAGATATTCACAAAAAACCAACATCTCTAAAAGTGGAACTCAAAATCATGTTACTAGGGTATTTACTGTAATCGAAAGAGGTGTGCGAGTCCATATGATCTCGAGTCCGAGTCTCCAACAGAATCAAACTCGATTAAAATTGTTCATAACTGTATTTACTAATCTTTTGCATCATTTGCCGTTTTGACGCTCTCTCATTGGTTGATGTGTCGACTAATGAGATCACTATCCACAGATTTCTAGCATCTGGGTTATAAAACGGCAACCTGGAAACTCAAGTTTCCGTTATATTGATGGAATGCGAAAAAATCACATTTCAAATAATTTTACTATTTACGGTAATCATTTGGATTGATTGTAGTTTGATGAAGTCTCAATTCACAACATGAAAATACCGGTAGGCCTGTTTTTTTGTAATATTGTAAAAACCTAGTAATGGAATTATTGATTTCTAAATTAAAAAATATGCAAAATATGCAAATTTTCATCTGAAAATATATGCACTACATGTATGTATAAGTTACGCTTTTATGTCTAAATGTCCCATTCCATTTACAATTATTACATTCATTATTTTGGTAACACGTCGGACACGGCTCTAGACCCGTGAACCTTACTCAGACTCGACTCAGAATCACTCAGAATCATCAGAATCTAAAAAATGGAATAGTTCTCACTTCACAGGTTTTCGTTCGTTGATCAATTTGAGTCTAGAAAATCAATACTATCTTGTTTAATCATTGGGTTACCGGTACACTGATATGTGTATATCAGTGTGTCTAGTTGGTAACAATTGATTCGCTGTTAGAGCATGGCAACCCTAGAATATGTTTAATGTTAATAAATATAACATGTAGTTAAATAATATATAATTTTGTCCAATATGAAGTTTGCATACATACTTTGTATACGGTCTTCTTGCCCTACCAATTAACTGTACGTACAAACTATATATAATACTGATCAGTGTACAACAATGCTATTACGATACCGGTTACCTAATTGACTTCCAAACTCCCAATAAAACTGGAAGATTCTACGTAATATTTATCCTACGTAATTAATATAATCTGTATTCTCCGTCAACAAAACGTGACGGGTCATATATAATATATAGGCCTATATATATATATATATATATATATATATATATATATATATATATACACACAGGTAGACCCAAGTTTACCATTAGTTAGTCTTGAACAATTCAATTCCACCGTCAGTTCGTAAAATAATCAACAATTTATTATTACTGTTACTCTTTTATATAATATATCAAAACTTTCAACAACTCGCTGAGATATCTAGTCTTATCAGAACACCTATCAGTTAATAATTTTTTCAGACCGTGATTTCCTTAACAACTACAACTGCGGTGAAAAATTTATATTGTACACAAATGACAGGCATTATAATTATATCTTTGCTATATATTATATTTATATTAAATTTCTATCTCTCTTTAATAACATGAGTGAACGTGGAGAATGTTTGGTAAATATAACATACCAATATGACACAACATACCACGAGCAAACATAAAGCGATTGTAAGTCACCACAGACCGAGTTGTCATTACGACTGAACGAGTTGGTACAAAAGAAATATCTGTATTATGAGAAGAACTGCAGAACAGAATTATATTTTTTTACCAATTTTCTCAATTTAGAAATAAAGTGAATCAATAGGCCTGGACAAAGTCAAGACAAAGACTGAGTCAAAGACATATAATGGCTTTGATATTAAATAGCCCAAACAACAATAAATACTTATAATAAAAAATCAAAGTAGTGTTCCATACGACAATAGGATAATATAACTATATACTGTACGAATACTTAATGATAAGAAGTTAAAACAATATCAACGAAATTTTCTTAAAACGGAAAAAGTTATTTTATATGAATATCATAAAACATATCATAAAACACAGTAGGTCTATATTTCTTATTAAAAAACTAAATAAATTAAAAACGATAAATTATTTTGTGACTATTTGTTTTGTATACAATGATGTATCAAACAATTATTTGTAGATCATACTACTCTTAAATTTGACAGTGGGCTTCCATTTCAAATGGTAAAAATATCATAATTCCATTACCTGTTGTGCGTATCTGCAATAACATTGAAACATTAGACCTAGGCTATTCAAATTTAATTTAATTTAATTCCAATTCTCTACTATAATTCTTCCATCATAACTTCCACTATTGAAACAAAATTGAAATATACCACAATGACGAGAAGATGTCGTCAGACGTGAAAAATAAAATTCCTTGTGATAAGGTAACGGCCACACTTGCGATGGATGTAGTTGTTAACGACCCCACCAACAGCTAGGTTAGACGAGGGTACGAACGAGCAGATGATAACGAAAAGGTGAAAGGACGTTTACAAAAACTCACGTCTTATGCAGGATTTGAACCCACGTTCAACCCAATTCAGTTGCTTAAGCAACGTACCTTACATGCAACGTACTTGCAATCGTCATGTGGATTAGCACAGCGGAAAGTATGCATTATCAAGAAAAGAAAAACATTGTACTTCAAAACCACTTTCTTAATGAACAATATTGAATCCAGCATATACAACATAAGAGTTGTTTAGTTGGTGATAGTCTAGGTCATGTCGAACCTACAAAACTGTTTTTATATCTTCACTTTAAATACTGACATTTCACTTGTACCGACTCAAAACGCGACTAAGCAGTAAGGATATTACCCTCGTGTTGATCTAAACCCATTGGGTTGATAGTTGTTTTTGTTCATGTCTGGTAGTGCCTATTTCTTACCAGACTCTTCTTCGCTCGACCATCGCTTTTCTTGCTCTTCCAGTTCGAACTCCCAGCGACGTTCTAACTCTCGCATGTCATTGGCTATCCCCGCCTCGTACGTGTCTTCCTGTTGGAAAAACAATTATATGGCATAAAGAAATCATCTAGGTCATCGCACCGGGTGTTGGTCAACGAGCAAGCAGTGCACGCAACGGAAGTTATACATACGTCATCGCTTCTGAAGTCTCCGTTGGTGTTCATGCTCCAGTTGACCGTTCCGTCCTTATTCCAGCTGACGGCGGTAATGGTGGGGGATGCCAAAGATGCAGAGACCAGCTGATTCTGTAAAAATACCGTAAAGTAGAGTACCGTAAGTACTCGTAAATACCGTAAGTAGAGCTCAGATTCTAACAGAATATTTTCCATCTTTTCCGAAATTTGTACGAGAAATTAAAATACATATTGAGAATAGTTTTCCGTATGAGCTAATTCTGTCAAGTTGTTATATATCGTACTTATTCATTAATCACATTTAAATCCGTCACTGACAAATTGGTGGATAGGGGAAAAACAATCGAACAATACGAGTACAGTAACAGCACAAGTATTCACGGAAATCGATTAAAACTTACCAGCCTCATCTCCTTCTCTTTCTCTCGTATGCCTTGCTCGATCAGCTGCAGCTCATGGCTCAGCTTATCACTCTCGTTGACGACTGCGTCTTGCGTCGCTAACTTCAGGTCATTGATCTTGCGCTCCAGGTTGCGTATCTGTTGTTTTACGCGGTGAGACTCGACAAGCAAACTACACAAACAGACGGGCGGCGAGATGAGCACACGGGACAAAATGGAGTATTTGAGGGTTCTTGAAACAAAAGCATGGTTGTATATTGCACTACGGGACATCGTCGTTCCGCACGACTTCGCACACCCGGAGACTTCTTATTCAAGTCTTTACTTCCGACATGATTATATTGAATTAGGTCAGGTTTTGTAAATAAAATAAATAATTCGAACAACATAATATCACTTTTAGAAGAGCATAAATAAGACCAGTCATAAGTCAACACGTACGCACATGTTTCATTATTCACTATCACCATGGCAAATTTGGTCATTTGTAACAATTCATGTGAATATCTCATTTTGCTGCCAATACAATTCTAGATGTAAACAAAATACCAGTAAACAAACAACTTTAAATTATAAGACACAGGATGTTCAAGTAAAGATTAGAATTCGGAAGCTAGCCTATTACTACTAAAAATATAACATTTGCAGACTCCCGATATAGTAATTCAAATGTTGTAATATCTAGTCTAATCTAGTGCCGCAATTATAATAGAAAATAGCTTCGAATCCCTTGCTTGGATTTTCTCATGACGGTAATTCTAGTATTAATATTAGTTGAATCGATGCCAACCAGAATGACTATACATACTCTTTAGAAGGGCAATCAGAGCGCGCCTGCAGTGCATACAGCTGTGGCGCGTCGATGATGCCATGACCGATGGTGATGTAATTGGATGGCGGCGCCACTCCGTGCTGGCCTGGCGGTGGGTTGAGGTACCATGAGGTCACTGGGCTGGCAGCGGGCACGGGCCGACGAACCATGGGCGTGGAGATGGTCCCATCGCCGAATGAAGCAGACACCTGAAAAATTATTTGCTCAATTTTAACAAACTGGAAACTCCAATGATTTCATAACAAAGGGCTTATTTTGCATTATGCCAAAATGTGATAAAAACAAACTAGGTTGGTGTACAAAAGGAAATTTTATTCACGGTTTGATATTGATTTAAAAAGTGAAAACAGTAAGTACATGGCTCTATTTTTGGGAATACGAAGAGTTTCGAATGTTAAAACAAATATTTTCCAAGCGAGTAAAATAATGTTGAAAATAATGAATCGAAATTAGTAGGCCTACATTCTCATTAGATTATGAATAGAGGAAAGGCTTCAACAGAAGACAATCTCTCACCTGGACAGAGCTGTTTGAACGCAATATGGTCTTGCACTGCCTCGATATTGGGCCGTATTTACTAACGCCCGGCGGCTCAAACGGCACATATTCGTCATCGAGTAGTGAGTCCGACCGATAGATGGCAGTCGGGTGGTCCGTGCAAGCGTGTACCAGGCCGTCGGAAGTCCAAACGGCATAGCTTGACGGGCACAGCTGTATTTCGGGCGGGATACGGGCCTGCCAACACAACAATCATTTACCGCATTGCAATTTCTGGACTTGACTTGTAACGATCAATAATGTCAGACCTCATAAAGTGACTAGACAGACTTATCAGAAAATTGATTAGTGCCTATTTAGTTTACGTTTCGTAGGCTAATGTGTTCCTTCGACACTCAACTAAAATTCTCGTTATTCTGGTTATTTGGTTCTGTTTTCTTATTATAAAATATCTCATATTATAAGGCATTTTTAGGTATACAATAATGAGGTCTGTGTGAAGTTACACACTCAATAATGCCAGCTCCAAAGCAAAGATGTAGTGGCTCTATTTCATAGCTTGAAACCTACCGATTTCAAACTTTGACTTTTAGGAAGGTAAAGACTTATTTATTAGATATAGGCCCAAGTCCTAATTAATTCAAACTTACCAATAGTTCTACTATGGCATGTTCAACCAGATATACCAAGTAAAAAAGTAACAGAAACATAGCGTGTGTACCTGTGAGCAGGCTGTGCTCGAGATTGCAGCAGCGGCAGATTTGCCGACCACTTTCTCCAGCTGCGAGATGATCTCCACCTTGCGCTGCTGCAGCGCAGCCAGGCCCTTGGTTGAGGGGCGTTTAGGGGGAGGAGGTGTCAACATCCACGGAGGTGGCTGATCCCACTGTGCATGAGGGGCAGAGGGGGGCGAGGGGTACATCTGACCACCAACCATCTGACCACCAACCCCTGAGCTCAGCATCATGTTCGGAAGAGCAGCACTGGAAGACACATAACGCATGAGAATACTGTACCGTAGATCGGTTGAAACCCAAGCCTATTCCATTGCAGCAGATAAAATCGATTCACAAAATTCAGAATACAAAATATGAGTATTTATTTTAGTAATGTCCGGATATATCACAAAAATGGTTTATACTGTAGGCCTACTTATAATATGTTCTGGCCTTAGGAAACTGAAACAGAAGCGACAAAAAAGTATGATCACAGACTGCACAATCCTGGTGTCAAAGTTCATTGTTTGTTTTATATTTAAAATGAATAAAATTGGGTGGTAAGATCGCCCTACAAACGACAAGTGCCTCTACAAACGATTCTATTTTCATCCATAGCATTAATTGGGGAACGAATATTTTATATGAAGTTTCAATGTTGATAAAAAAGATATGCCTAAATAGAAACAAAATTCTACGACTATATCTTTCTCTAACTCTTAATTTCTTTTTACCGGTGAGAACGGAACTATTAGGGGGATTTTTTACGAGGGAGATTTGGTTCGTGAAGAGAAAGGCCTGTCAGTAGGAAAGGCTGGAGTAAGTGAATCAGGGTAGAGGGGTTTGGGGAGGTAATCTAAATCGCTACGACACACTTTAAACAACAACAATTTTTTTAGATGTTCCACTTCTTTAGAGGCCGGTCCACACGATGGTTTGCAATGGGCGAGATTACACCTTCCTCTCAATAGGCCGATTCAAAGGGCAATGATTTGCAGTCCACACGGTAAAATATGAAACAGATTGCAATGCGGTGACAAGCGGGCGCTACTTTCAAACAGGCCAATCACAGCAGACCATAGCCTTAGCAGTGATCGATCCCAGCGCAGAAAACAAATCGAAGGCGGTGCGTTATTGCGAGATCACGTAGACGTAGCTGTCAAATTGAAAGTGAGGGTAATTTTTATAATTATTAGCTAGTTCCATGTGAAGATATACATTTTATAAATATGAAAATAAGAAAGTGCGGATTCATTCCCATTCCATTTATATTTAACTATGCCCTAGACCGACCAGTATGGATGTTTCGGATTCCATAATATGGGATTGTCTCTACTCTTTCGAGGGTCCACTGTACACTTTTCGGCGGCATTTCTCTTCCTGTTATTCGAAGTATTGCTGTGACGTCACATTCACAATAATCATGCATTTTCATTGGCTGCTGGGCCAATCTGAGCCGCAATCGGCCCTTTACAATGCTCGATTATAGAAGCAGACTCTAAACGCAAAGATTGAATCTGAAACGTGCGACATCGCAATGGGAGGCAATCCACACACAAGGCTTGAATCGGCCGATTGAAAGGGAGGTGTAATCTCGCCCATTGCAAACCATCGTGTGGACCGGCCTTAGTAGAATCATGATTTAAAGTTCACTTACACTTCACTAGCATTGGGGTTTGATATTTTATAAACAAAGAAGTACGTAGAAGTATTGAATCACCTAAATGGCTTCATGAAATCAATTGGCTCCGGACGCACAAGTATAACAACATGACATCACAAGATTCAATAGCACTTCTACCAACCTGTAAATGTCCGGGGTGAACGTGCCTGGTGTCGGCGGAAACATTTGCTGCTGGGAAGGTTGGTAAACTGATTGGTACGTCTTGTAGTTGAAAGAACTGACGGGAGGTGGGATGTCAGTATGTAGGAAAACGTCGTTGCTCATTTCACCGTCCATCTCTTTGGTCATACCCGACGCATTGCAGCGGGCCAAAGCCTTGCGGTTCTTGGCGCGATATCTACATAAAGACAAGTTCACTTTAATAACGAACAACATAGACAACGAACAACAATTTGTACTTCAAGTTGACTACCAAGGCAGTAGCAGTAAAGGAAGTAGCCAAAATGTCAGAAGTCTCCGTGTTCGTGACCCTACTTGTTTTCTATCAACGGGCTCTTCACAAGGAGTATCTCTACTCATTAACTTCGGTAAACTGCTGCTCTTTCTTTCCCTTACCAAAATTTACTGTGACAAGTTATTGATGTGGGATTATTAAATTTTGAATATATATATAGGCCTATAACGGGTAATAATGTAGGAACAGTAACAATATGTTCTTTGCAGACTAAGATATAGATACCGATATAGATATAGATATAAGATATAAGATATAGATAAGATAAAGCAATGACTAGGATGACGCGTTCGACTTTAGTCAATGTTTACAATACGTAATTGCTGTTGGATTTTTCTGATCTATAGGCCTACCTTTCAATTCATCTCTTTCCTTCATAATCTTTTGTCCTTAAGCAGATGTATGTACATGGCTCATCACTCTTCTCACCCTCATCATTTTATTTCTATTCTATCGCAACAGGCAACTACATAATATCATATGTGTTACAAATGTAACTAGGCTTGTTGCACTTACTTTTCCAGTTCATCTTCCGAATGTGCAAACGTACAGTTGGTACCTCTGGGACAGCTGCCTCGCAGCGCCAGATCTCGACACAGGCTGATCTTGTACTTGGGGTTATGAACGTGACTCGGTTCCTGGGTCTTACGAGTGCTGTGATGTTGGATGAAATCAACGAGACCCATGACCACCAACCTGTCTGCCTCAAGTGCAGAATGGCATTCACTCCACGACGGTAGCACCGATTCGGAGCTGGGGTCAATACTTGCCAGCAGCTCTAGGTGTTGTCTGACAACAAACCAAGTTGTAGATATAGGCCGAGGCATGGTAGATAACTCAGCAAAACTTGACTTGTAAAACTTGAGGTATTTGGTGGTGAATTTCAACAGTATGGGATATTGAAATCTCGAATAACTTGAATCAATGTCGAAAACGTTTGAACCGAAACTTAACAAAACTGTGTAAAAATGAATTGCTGGAATTAATGTAAATTGAAATAAATAATGGATTTCTTCTAAAAATGTCAGAATTTAGTTTTCTCATTTTGTGACCTGGGATTTCTTCTAGGGATTCTCAAAATGTCTCTATTTTTTTCTAAACTGGTAACAGGTACAACCAGTTCTGCCTCGTAACTACCTTTAGGCCTACATACCTTTTCGGTATGAATCTACAAGGCAAATTGTTGATAAAAAGTAAGTAACAAGATGACTGATTAACTCGTTGACTGAATACAAGTTTCTGGTGTCCAAAACACAACAAATCACATGTAATACATCTGTTCTGTTATAAATATCTTATCGCATATATGTTCCAGCATCCGATATTGAATCCTAAAAATAATCACATCATCTGTTCTGACATCCGACATTATATCATCTAAAACTAATCACCTAATAAATGTGGGCTTACCTTAGTACTGAGAGATTTCCTGGATCTCCCGTTCGTTGTAAAGCTATCACCAGTTCTTGTACCGACTGCGCAAATGACTGCGGCGTCTGCAGTTTATCAATGATGCTCTGCATGTGAGACTTGTGTGCTGTGTCACCATACAACAGCGCCGACCACTGATCTGGCGCTATTCTTAAACCAGCTTCCGTTGCAATCTGAACAATCTGAGCGTCGTGTTCCCTTCGCAACGCTTCGTACGTTCGAAACTCCTCTTTTAGTTGCATCAACGACGAGTCGCCCTCACGCTTGGACACTTTGAAACAAGACGCGCGGTAAAGAAGTTGAACTACGTGACCGATACTTGTTTTAGAAGCCTGAGGGAAATGCGGTTCTAAACGTTGCACAACGAACATGACGAGAACTTTCCGCGACAATGCGGATCCATCTTCGAGCGCTAGTAGGACAAGTTTCAGGACTTCTTCCTGCATGGCGGGTCCGAGGAACTGGCAGCCACGAGCTCGAACCGCGGCCCACAAGTTGGCGGACAATTGTTGAGGGTTTTGATGTTGGAGGATGAGTTCGGTGACTGTACGCTCGCCTAGAGAGCGGGCCGCACGCATGGCACGTGACCGTCCCTCTTCTTCCATCAGCTGGCAATATATCAATGTAACCAACTTGCGCTGCATTGGGCGGGATAAGATGCTTGTTCCACCACTTCCATTTCCTGAAAATATATTCACATTATTATCGTGACAGCAGAAAGAAGTTTGTATGTACTGTTACTAAATGAACTACCATGAACCAATTTTTGAAACCGACTGGTTAGACCAAAGCAATAAAGAAGCTCATTATAATGTTATGAGAAGCCTGCTGATGTTAGCAAGGTATTGGCACTCAACGGAATGAATGATACAAAGCTGATAGTACACTGTGTTTTCTTTTAAAGGTGCTTTCACTGAATCGCGTCACATTTGGTGCGTCATGCGAGCAGTTGAATTTATTGACTCACCTGCATTGAAGGTGAACAATGGATGCCTATACAGTATTGTATTCATGACTTTGAACTATCAGATTATTTACATTATTTCAAAGCTCGTTACTTGGCGATGTAGGCCTACAGTAGCTCGTCTCGTGTGAAGCACAAATAAAAATATTTGCGACAGAGAGCGACATCCCGTTCAATGATGATTACTGTTGTTGGCTGCACGATCCCACCAACAGTGCCCCATTAAAATGGTTATTTGGGGGTTACGAATGTGAGATTTACAAACGAACCACGCCCGAGTTGAGTTTTGACTGACAGTTTTCAGGCTGACGGAGCTAGATGGGTGGTTTATTTTGCTTTATAGGCCTACAATGGACTTCACAATATTTGTATAATCACTAGTTCACTTAATCACTAGTTCACTTAATATTTCTCACTAGTGTAAAGGCCATCACAAAGATCCTAAGAGGAAGACATCACAGGATTTAATTATAAAACAATAAGTTTGATGCACATTCACTAACCTGATGAAAATGGTTTCAGGTATAACGCTAATTCTTCGATACATTTCTTGGCTTGAAAATAATGTTGCGAGTCCTCAGGAGACAAGTGGTTTACGTTGTTGACGCTCTCATTGTCTGGGATAGCTGCTCCAACCAACTGGAGCAATGCATAATTTACGGGAAGATTCTCTATGTCACTATTTATTCCAGTCTGTAACATGTGCAAAAATCACAATATTATTGTACCTAGTCAATACAATGTAGGCCTACATAGGTTATTATACATCATAGGATGTGTATGTATGTGTACATATGATGTGTACACACTACCTACATAGGACTAATTGAGATCAATTAATATTGATTCATCCCTAATGATAATGACAGTAAAAATAATAATGAAAATTAGAATGTATGAGGTTGTAAAGTGAGTCCAATTCTTATGTCACGCACTAAGCGTACATAAATAGCCAACACTAGAAGCTACATGTCGCAGGCTTCAACGTACCTGGTCAAACGGACACTGTTTTCTGTGCAGATTGGACAAGCAAGTGCGGCAGACTGTGTGCCCACAGCCAAGACTGATTGGGCTGCGGAGCGAAACATCAAACTCATTGCAGCAGACTGGACACGACAGGAACTCAGTCCACTGGGGCGCCTGGATTGGCATTCTGAAATACAAATGAATACCAGTAATTAGGTATAATTTTCATGTGAATCCTAATGACAATCTAAGAGAGAATTGTTAAGGCCATTCTTTTGGGAACATAGGACTATTAGCACTGATCATGGAGAAATATTTTTGATGACTGGAACGAAGTCATCCGGCTTGACTGCATGTTTATTCACCAAGAAAAAGGTGTAAACCAATCAAGTGGTAGTGATATTGGATAGGGAAATGTACACTTGGAATCTTCTTCTATTGTGGATAATAGTATGAAGCACTGCAATGTCCCCTTCGCACATTACTACTAAAATGTCAACAAGAATCCCTTGCCCATTAACCCGGGAGAGATAAAGATTGAGAGCTTTTCTTTCACTTTGCATTTAATGACAAGTGCTCATTCAATTGCAGGTGTTATTTATAGAAATTAGGGGATGTATATTGCTTGAGTTGTTGCTTTGACCATTGTGGTTCGTATTTGTATACATCACAGAATCTCTGACCAATTCAACAATAAAATAAATCAAAAATTTGTTCAAATAAAAATATCGCCCGTTCTAAGAGTTCCCGTACCCATTGATAATGAAGTATTAGCAAGTGATCAGTAAAAACGGTACAAAAATAGCACAAGTAAACAAGGGCGACAACGAGCTAATTCCTAATCATTGGTTTATATAATACTGTAGACTAATTATCAGTTGCTACAAATGGACCTAAGGGGCGGTTTTAGAAATAATACATTAATTTTGTTGAATAATCGATTTTAGTAGATTGGGCCCAACTTGTTGTAACTATGGTTTCAAGTTGGACTAGCCTGCATGTCCATTGCAGGTGGATTGCATGGTTTAGAATGTGTGGATTGCATGATTCAGAATCAATTGAAATCCCCAATTGTGAAAATTAATTTTGAGCTTCATAAAATATTTCCTCCGTGAGCACGCCACGGGGTTGCTTCCGGCGGCTGCCACACGGGCTTCTCACGGTACCTCTCCATTTCATATTAAGCACATTAAGCATTATTTAATATTAAGCACACCTCAGGTTTTTCTGGCTTTATACAAAATATATATAAAATCCAATGCCCCTGGCCTGGTGACAGAAAGTGTAGCCTAGGCCTATATGAAAATGAAAAATTATAATAACATGAGAGTTACTAAATTTCATAAAAATATATTCAATGACTAATATCATATTATTGATAATCTTTCAATGTTTTCACAGTATAGGACAATCTCGGCAGCAAGGAAAGAATAGTCAGCAAGAGACCCTTTGTTGTTGCCAGCTAAATCAGCTGTGAACCATCAGATGGCAATGAACTTTTGAGTCTGACCCAAACAGGTCATTGCAAGGGTGAATGTAACAGTTAAACGACGTTACTTACTGTTTGGTTACTGGTGAATCATACGAAGTATGCTAGGAAGGTACTAGTTTGATAGTTTGATTGTTAATTTGTAATAAGCAAGTAACATTTCATTACATTATGTGAACTTTTCATGGCAATTCGGGACGGGTGCCATAGCAACTGACAAGGCAGTAAGCCTAATCTTTGATTTGAGGAAGACATTTGAAATGAGGATCACTGTTCACGGAAAATAGCACGTAAATCGGTTAACGGATAGTTTAGAAAAAAACGCGTGGAAACTACTAACGAATTTATAACGATAAACAAACGAAATACCTTGTTTAATCCGCTGTGGAACATCAGGTAGCCTTCTTTAACACTTCACAAATACACTCTTCCTGGTGGGTATATCGCGAACTATGAATGGGTGGGCGGGTCCAAATATGGCGCGGGAAGTCAAACGGAAATTACTTGTATTCTAGTAGACCTACATAGTACCGTAATAAATTAATAATAGTGATTTCATCAATTAAATTTAAATTTATTAGCATACCCAGCCTCTGTATTTTTGTAAATTGTAACATAATTCATTCTGCTAATCCGTAATATTATAATAAGGGAGACAATAGGCCGTGAGTTTTAATACATCTAATGTGCTGATTCTTTTTGCATAGGTTAGATTTTTAAAAATTGTAGTTGATTGAAGCATATTGAAGCTAGTAGCTAGAAAATTATTTCAAATATTGAGTTATAGGTTTGGCAGTGATTATACAATAGAGTATGAAATGTGCATGAATGTCAGTGCCGTACAGTACTGACGTTATTTTACGTATTATTATATTTTATGTACTATAATATATAATAGTGTACATTTATTATTATAGGCCAATATTATTATTGTATTATTATTAATTCATTATTATAAATATTGTAGACATGGGTAGTTTTTAAGTGGTATGGTATAATTATCATCGAGTTGTCATTATCAAAGAATATCATAGGAGTTTATTTAGGCCAAAAACAAGTTGTGATATAGAAATACCTGTATTTTAATATGACATGGAAAAACTAATTTTGAGTTGTAATCCATATAATATCATAACTTTATAATACATTTTTAATTAGCAATTCTTAAAATTTGTTACAATTGGTCTACTCAATAATAAGATTTGTAAATAATGATGGTGATTTAGTAAATTTACTTTACTAGGAACCCCCAACGTTTCTAAACACACAAGCAGGTCGTTCTTGTTTCTCGGCCACACTTCGTCTGGTAGATGTGTGGTAACAGTTGAATAAAAATTGAAGAAAGAAATTTCAATGATTCACAATAAAATTCAAATACTCCCTACCCTTAACCTATGATCAAAAGCCATTATGTATATATATATATATATATATATATATATATATATATATATATATATATATATATATAAAAAAAAGATTGTGATGGGAATCAAACCTACACCCCCTCGCAAAGGAAGCGGATGCCTGCACTGTGCACTCTGCACTGTGAGTGTGTATAGTGGAACTATTGTATTGAAACTATTAATATTGGATATGGATCTAGGGTGTACGAAGTGTGACCTAGCACGGCCGAGAACACACGAATGCCACGCAGTGGCGTGGCGTTAACCCGCTGCTATACACACTTGCTGTACAAGTCATCTCTCCCAAGATTGCAACAAACTATATAAAATTAATAAAACTGGAAAAGTAAATACACACAATAATAAATACAGACATTTATTTTAAATTCAGACATTCATATAATTTATAAATAAATTACTCAAGTTAAATTATTTTACAGATAAAAAAGTAGATGACCGCAGTGTTGGTCAAACTTCATTATTCGGAAGCATGTCGTCATAATTGAGTACACTCGCTATTCCATTGTAAATTTGATCAGCTACTTCAGCTAAAGCCAGATCGTAAGACGGGCCAAGTTCGCCATAAACGTCTTGCCAGTTGTCGTTCATGAACTTGTTCATGTTATCACCTAGTAATAGAAAGAGTTATTTGAAAATGAATCTTTATAAAGAATAAAACAGTAATGAATAATGCACTATACAATGAAATAAAGGTCTTTAAGCCTATATAAAACTGCCAGAGGTAAAGAGTAGAGAGTATAGAGGGTAGAGGTATAGGTCGAGTTGAAGGATTATAGCATTCGTGTTCAGTTTTGGTATAGTCTATTTTCATGTGAAATGTAGCACTTTGTGGCAAACTACTGAAGAAATGGAGCTGCAAACTCTGGCTCAACACGTACGTGATTATCTATTGTATTACAAACAATTCCACGCTCTTTAGGACTTTTCAGTCCGAGGCAGAAAGATGCCCTCCGAGTACCACTTACTACTGATAGTTATTCGAAGGAAGAGATAACGATTCTTTCCTACTTCTCAGTTAATTTCATATTCTAACTCACGTTTCAAAAACAATTTTCACACAATACAACTGATTGTCTTCAAAACCATGCATATTTTAATAGCTAAATAGCTAAATAAATAGCTAAATCAAGCTAAAATGATATATAAATAAAAATAAAAAATAAAGCTATGCTCAGAAAAGGGCATTTATAATGAAAAATTTTAGAAAGTGGAAAATAGAATATATAGTGGAATAAAATACAATGTTGAGTGAATTGAAATACCATAAATGTGAAGAAAAAGAAAAAGAAATATCCTTGGGAAATATTCAGATTTGATAGTCTATTTCTTTAATGCTAAAGTCCTACATCTCTATTAATACTTTGATGAAGAAGTGCTAACTCTTAACTGTAATAGTATTATGTGAACTGTATTATGAATGTAATGAAAATAGCAGGACTGCTGAATTAACAAATAAATAAATAAAAATAAAATAATATATAATATTTATATACTTGATTCAGCATATTGAACTTGATCAGAAAAGATTAGAGAAGTGAAAAAGTAAGAAAGACATTTATGTCCATTCTGTTAAAACTGCTTTGATAGCAATTGAGTACTCTAATTGGGTAACATTTGAAAAAATCGCACGATGAAAAATTATATGAAGAAGCATATTCACATTTGTTTGCAACTGTTTTCCCAAAACAAAAACAAGTTTAGTATATAAAAAAAGAATGTTGGAGAAAATATTCAAAATTTCATAATTTGAACACTTCCTCAAAGTAACGGGAGTGGCCACTTGGGGTAGAGACAATATTTCTTCACGAGAATGCTATTGAATTTTTTCAGACATTTTCAAATAAATAGTTGCAGATGAAGTTGCAGTTGCAAATAAATAAACAAGATGGATCAACTTGAGGATACTGAAAAGGGCAATAATTATTCCTCCCACTTTCTAGCTGAAACCTGAGAAAGAAAAAGTCTGTGGTATTCTTCGTTCTTCGTATTATTCGTAACGTACCCCGCGCGATCACTCATGATTCATGAACTAACAATATTTTAATCGAATAAAATGACTTTCTATAATTAAATTCACTTTTACATATTGATGATGATCACTGACCAGTAATGTTAAGCAATATTACATAATAACTAGGAAAACGCCTTATTTGCGTTGTGAGATGAGCTTAGAAATATGGAAATGTAGAATTGAGAACATTTGGTCAGCTCAATGTACATATACAGGCCATGGATCACTTCAAAGGTTTAAAAACCGCGGCTGTTTGTTGGTATATGGACCTTGGTTACCCAACAATGATACCAGTGCCTTCTTGATATCCATCACAGATTTTAGTCGTTTTAATCTATTGGCGACACTTGTTGCTCACATTTAATAGTTCCTTTAATTGATTTTATTGATGTGTAAAAAAGTACATTAAAAATGCGTTTTCTTCGTTATTTCACATCCGATTGTTCCATAAATCGCTTAAAATATGTATGATAGTTAATTTCCACGTTCGGTATGAATTTGAGAGCTTTTGGAAAATTTTTGTGAATTGTAAGTATTTCTCCCCTGGCTTAATCTTATGGGGATTTTCTATACTTTCCAAATTTTTTCCGGAAAAACCGTTTGACCGATTTTTCTGAAAAACAATCTCAACCTATTCTGGTGTGATACCAATTTGAAAAAAAAGTTTCGAGATGATTGATCCTTTTTCCTGGCCTGTATGCCGCGTACAAAATTACAAAAAAAAAAAAAAAAAAAAAACATAAAAACCAAGCCCAATTTTTTTGGTATATGGAATGGAAATCTTCGCTACGCTCATCTAATGACGATAAATAATTAATATCTTACCCAATGCCTTGTCTCCGTTGAATAAACCGTCCATATTGACCTTCATTAGTTTGGGATTCGAGGTTATGGTGGTGTTGTAAACGTGCATATATAATTTACCATTCTTCTCGTTCCTTACCAACTCATAATCGTGTTTTAAGGTTACTTGTACACCGGCTGCAATAATGAACAAAATAGAAATGATTAAAAGTAAAAGCAGTAAAATTGCAAATTATACTAATTTTATGTCTTCATTTGTTATTTGTTATATTTGTTATTTTCTATTATTTTCGGTTATTTTTCTATTTATATTTGTTAATATTTGTTATTTTTTTCTGTATCATGTTCATTATTCTTTTCATAATAGTACTTACTTAGCGTAAGATTGACAGTGCCATTACCCAGTATAGGAACAACCAAGATGCGCCCTACAATCTTATATCGAGCTTTGATGTCTAACAGCGGTATGGTGAAGACGAACTCATCATGCTGATTTTTCAAGTCCATCCTGAAATGGTGCAATTTTATATTTGTACAATTATTTATTTATTTATTTAATGAGCAAAAGCTAATATAAATTCTAGACCTGGTACAGTTGAAATTTCATGTTTATTTGTGTGAATTATTTTCCTACACCACAACTGATCTGTATTGAATTGAGTATTGGTTTTGATATTAATCGTCTACATGAATTGTCAGAGAAAGATTTTGATATGATAATATTGTGTTACAATATTGGTATTCAGCTTATTTGAATTCTAATCATATTGTTTTTACCGGTATTCTATTTTTTAATAGATTGTGAATTAATATCAGAAATATTGCCAATACTGTTGCAAAGCTTGAGCAAGACTGGTGATTGATCACTGATTGGAACTAATGGGTATTTACGATTTTTGGATATAACAAATTGAGGTATAGTAGTGTACCTGTTCAATTCAGCTATTTGAACTCGGTGCATAATTGGTTGAATCAGACAATATTCTCTTGTTGATTGTATTTTTAACTTCCGTACTTTCGAATGTATTGCATTGTATTGTGTTATTGAAACAATATAAAATACTAGTAGAACTTAATAATACAAATTTGCCAAACAAATGTTGCAATATTCTGTAGATGATACTTATCTATAGTGATGAGTTATTCATAATAACTTTATTATTTATATTATTTCACCATCTTTCTAATAATCATAATATTTTGAATGTGGACCAATGTATAGTGATAACTGGTCAGTATGTTTATTGAAATATGTTTTTCAAGTTCCAATGTGACCTCATCTTGTACTTCCTGCGTGTCCCTGCATTCCAAATATGTTATGTAAGGCTTTCAAAAATAATTAATAAATAGCATATTATGCTACAAATAAACTACAACTGTTCTGCTAATAAAAAACCAATTGACAACAACTATTGTATGTACAGAAAATTGACACGACTAAATGTAACAATATTACATTCACCAAATACACCAATTCACCATTCACCATTCACCATTCACCAATTGCAATTCACCTGACAGCAGTAAGATCAACATCTTTCAGGCCAGTCACAACAATGTCCGTGGTGTTGATTGATATTCCTGTTTGTTGTATGGTGATTGCGATGATTTGCATCGGGTCCAATACAGGAATATTATATTTCCGGTCTCCTGTGAGGAAAATATACAAATATCGGTAAAAATTTGACAAAAACTCAACACAAAAGCCTAGTTTTTAAGATATTGTATTTAATTATTTATTTCCCTTTTTCAATTTATATAATACTTTAATCAGTTTACGTATTTGATACAAACTTTTCAGACTTTTCTTTGAGAAGGAAATTTTTGCTTATTTTTAATCAGTAATCAAGCTAATTGGTTTACCTTTTATTGCTCATCTAATGACTTTTCAATTGATCTGAAAACTACACAATAATTCCTCCCAAACGGCTGATCCGATTTGTGTAAAACTTATAAGGAATAATCATTCTTATGTTTGAATTGCGTGGAAATTTGAATTTATCCAAAGAATCGTTTTTTCCAAATTCTCTCCTCTGGCTTATAGAGATTTTAAACATTTTGAAATGACTTTTTTGAAAACATTTATCCTGTGGTTTGGCCTGTAGAGTACAAAAAAAAAAAAATTTTCAAGGTACCGGTACGGTAAAATTGATTTTTTGCTTCACTCATCCAATAAACCTTACATTGGTGGAATAAATTGCATGACAACTAATTCTAGTAGGCCTGCAATAATTTTTAATTTTGGTAATTAATTGCTATCTACTTGTCTACTTGTACCACAGATAACTATCTATAATTGTCTACTGATACCACCTTTATACATCACATGCTTATATATTTTCAGCTAATAAAAAAAGAAAGACGAAAATGTGCCTCTCACCTTTGGTCACAACGCTCGCTAATGCTATACGGCCACTCTTGAGCGCGCACTCGTTGAGATTCGGGTCGTTCCTCGAGCATGTTTTTATGTATGATGCTAGAACAAATATGCAACATGTTTATAAAGGTGTGATGAGAAAACGCTGTATATCGGTAAGTTGTAATATGTATTTGTGGTGTAAATATTTTACAGTGTCAAGGGTCACCATAAATTTCTCAAAATATATCCAATTTTGTTTTCTTGTCAAGTTGATCTTATAGGGATTTTTTTGATTATAACTTTTTTCCAATGAGAGTATATACCTACTTTATTAAAATTATTAAAACACTAATCCTCTCTAATTGTTGTATTTCCGATTGTCCACTCAACAGTTTTGTTCTGCTGACACAAACTATGCGAATTGCATGAGAAGCGATATTAAAAGATTATTAAAAAATAAAAAACTATATATATATATATATATATATATATAGATGGAGTTATTTGCTTATGATTCATCTAATACTTCAATTATTTGCATAAATTGAAAGTAAAATTAAATTGTAAAATAAACAAATCAAACATCATTAGCTCAGATGAGTTTGAAATTCCCTTTAATATCTGACAAATAATATGTTTATTCGACTCTCATATTTTACAAGAAACGGCAATAAATACAAATATTGGTCAGTGTTCGTGGAGACTCCCCCCCCCCCCTCCTCCCCCATCACACCCCCATGAAATGGTTTTCCGACCAAGGACTACTAACATCGAATCACAAAGCCCACAGTTAGCCTTATCCCTTATTCTGACAGTTAGTGAAAACACATAATTGACTCACAGGTAATCATTGTAATAAGAACTTCTAGAGTATTCGTTATTTTAGATAGTGCAGTTGAAGATAAGGTCTGCAGGTAGTACGGTCTGAGACGGTTCGGGGAGACGTCTCAATGGTTCGACTGATTCGGGGTTTATTATTCGTGTATGTTTGTCATTTCCTGGCATGTACGCTGTTTGCCATTACGGGGGTAATGCTTGATGATTAACAAGAGATATAGTATAATAAAAACAAAATAAACATACATGTGACAACATTGTGAAAGTAATGATAAGATTTCTCTATCAATCATCTAGCGTCGACAATAAGATGACAAGCAGCACGCGCCAATACCTGCACTAAGCCTCTCTTTGAGGATGAACCCAGATCCCGCACTTCACTTTCTAAAATAACGAAAACCATAATTACCTGTATTAAAAGACCTAATCAAACGGATTCAAACCTCACTATATTGTTGCACTTACGTACTACTCTCCTCTCTAACTGCTCAGCTGTCGCGCAACAAACAATCAGCGCCGCAATGACGAGTGACGACGTGAAACTACCAGCCATGTTCATACTCACAGTGTCTTGCTAGTGCACGGTTTCTTCTTGCTTGTATATATACCCATCGCAGTCGGGATGGTTTTCAGGAAACAAGGTCAATGTTCCTGGGTGGTTTGGGTGGTTTAGAAGAACCAGTTTCCATGTGCCAGGGTATCACACAATTCATTTCCTGATTGAGATTTTGTTCGTCTTGGTTGGACCTGAGCAATTCGAAGGTCCCCGACCTAGGATAGTGTGTTTTATGTGCTGGTGGATGTGCCTACTTTTAACCGTTAGTTATTTATACTTTAACTGATAGTTTCGTAATTTTTGTAGAAAAAAAAACAGTTAGCAAAAAAGAGTTCATTAGTCAAGTTGGAGAAAACAAATAGCATTGGTAACCATGGTGATAGCAACTTTAAACTGCCAGTTAGAGCTCCTCCCACGTAGATAATTCAGGCACTAATGACTCACATCAATGAAAACTAAGATCTATTCTTTTAGCTTTGGTGAATGGTGAATGAGATGATTCAGGGAAGATGACATAATACCGGCACATGCAGCGCAGTGGTTAACGCGCTCGCTTCATGTGATCCGGGAGGCGAGGGTAATTTCGATCCCTGCCGCCGACCATCTTTACAGGGGTTTTTCATGGTTTCCCTCTGTAGTCTAGGCAAATGACGGGATGGTTCCTACAATAAGTAGGCCATGACCGTTTCTTTCCCACTATCCTTCCCATTACCCAAGAACCTTCATCTCATCATCCCATCATCTCATTAATCATCCATCCGACGCCATTAGATCTGTGCTATCATAACAGTGGGTCGTTGAACCCGATATATATATATATATATAGATGAAATAATAAGTTATATTAGACTCCGAAGAAACCTTCATGTCAAGCCCAACAAGAAAAGAACGGACATAGACCCTGTAAATATAGGTATAAAGGCATACAACAAGCTCCAAGAGAGAATAAAACTGAAAGAAAATATTAACATCTATAAGACTGATGTAACAAAATGTCTACTGGAAAACAGTTTTTATAATAATTTGACGAATTTCTACAGAAAAATAGAACTGATTGTTGTGTAATGCAACTTATTTTACTCAGCTCTGTCACTCTTGAGGATATTTTTATTTTTGACTACTTATAACCAGGCCCTAAGCTAACATTAACATGATCTTTGTAAATATTGCAATTCTTTTCCCGTTGTCTTTCAACCTTTACGTAAGTTCTGGATCATTCATAAGCCTCTACATATGTATACACTGGCGAAATGAAAGCCAAATAAAAACTAAACTAAACTAAACTAGATGTTCTGGACTCTGGAAAGGAGGTGGTGTTCGAATGCTGTTATGAAACCATCCCAATATCCACTATGATATCAGGAAAAGTAAGAAAACCCCCAAGTACGTTAGTCTACCATGATGGGAATCGAACCTTGGTCTCCAGAATGACGGTTCAGTGCCATTGTTCTAGCGATTGATGCTGCTTATGCTGGCGCTCAATTGAATCCGGAAAGAATACATGCGATTTTCATAAACTTGGTAATCGAAATCACTATATATTCAGGATGAGAATGAGAGTGGACATTAACTTTCCACCAATTATTGTTATAGATAATCTAATCTATTGGCAAGAAGAATTAGATCTTCGAGAGTCAATGGAATGTTAACATGGCAGTCGATTTATTGAAATATCGTTTATTTGTTAATGACTGGACGGTGCATTTTTGTAAGCCTACATTAATTAAAATATATTTATAACGTGTTCTTCAAACAACTGTACGGCCCGAGGGGTTAACAACTCCTGAAATCCGGTGTACACTTGCCTTGAAATCCCATTGAAATCCCCTTGAAATTCCTGAAATCACTTGAAATTCCCTTGAAATCATGAGTGTGAAATTTCTTTAAATCACCTGAAATCTCTTGAAATCCCTGGAATCACTTAAAATTCCCTTGAAATCAGTATGAAATCTCTTGAAATCACCTGAAATCTCTTGAAATCTCTGAAATCACCTGAAATCAGGTGTACACCAAATTTGCGAGTTGTAAACCCCTCGGTACGGCCCAATAGATTTAATCACAGAAAGTAACTCCTCTATGATATAATCGACACATAATTAAAATTTGCTCGTGTTATTTCAGTCTGGACTGGTATTTAATTGGGTGCGTGTTCAATAAGTTTAATACCTCTGTCCTGAATCGTAAAACGACGTTGATGGCACACCGAGGCCCGACGCCCAGGGGCACCCATCATTGAAGCTAGTCATCCAGGGTTGTTGACCCTTATTTATTGATTCCTGTTTTGTATTACTTTAATGAATGCCTATTTTCGAGAAAAATATACTTGAACTGAACTTTGAATATACTTGTACGTAAAACTGAAATGTTACCGTACTAGAAAAAAAACGTTTTTTTTTAAAATAGGTTAGGGCAATAATTTTCATGTACCATTCATGTTCAATATCATATACAGTAAGAATGTATAAATCTATCCTATCCGTTATGTTATTCATAAATACCGTCATACTAAATGTTGATGAAGCCAAAAAATTATCACTTTTATTACGTCCGTTTTTGAAAAGTATTCAATGTGTCTGCATGAGAAATGGTGAAAAAACACATAAATAAATACAATCTACATTTTTATTACTCGTCTCTTAAGTAGAATACAAACTTATTAATTTAATTAAAACTGCCAAGTGTCGTTTGATGTGTATGTGGTGCTTCTTGTACCGTCCATGTCGGTATACGCTGTAAGCGGGTCAAAGCAGTCCTAAAGTGTTTCCGGGAACAGATCTTCATAAGCCAGCATGTTTGTTAGTCCGCTGTAGATTTGATCGGCTATTTTCGCTAGAGCCAGATCGTAAGCCGGACCAAGCTCGGTGTAAATATCTTGAAAGTTTTCGTTCAGAAACCTGTTCATGTTATCACCTAGAAAAAAAAAGAAATGTATTTATAATATAGAATTTCCAAGAGGGCGCTCTTTCGGATAAACGAATGAGCATTCGTTCATTATCCAAAATTATTTGTATATTCTGGACTCCCTCCGTTGTTCAATTAGCTAATTGGCTCTGGACCCTCACTCCAGACCTTATCTTCAAAGGGTCACCCATGGCGATGAGGTCTGGAGTGAGGGTCCAGACAACCGTAGGTTATATAATAAGGTCTTTGGTCCTCGGTCGAGTGGAAGCCTCTTGGTAACTGAAGTATATGTGGGGAGTACTGAACCTTGCGTTTATATTTTTATTTTATTTCGTTTTCTTGTTACTTTTCTCTTCATCATCTTCTTCTATTTTAATTTGTATCATCTAATCTTACTTTTCTAGTTATTTCTATCCCGCTCCCTCCATATGCTTGAAATATTTACAAACGTTGACAACTAGGGCAAAGTACACGGACATGAACATAGGCGCAAAATGACCTCGTTGTAGACGACCCTTTAAACTCTAATACTATTACTAAGTAACTGCTTTAGAAACTAGTCAACGTATAGGGAGATTGGTACGAGTCCCGCATAAGTCATGTTTTTTTTTACGTTTTTTCACTTATGAGCACTTCGTAGTTTCATAATCATCTCCCCATCCCTGTATAACCTATAGCTGTTGGTGGGGTCCTATGAGCAAACAATAATCAATCAATGTATAGTCTGTCCCAGATAGTTCAGATGCATATTAGGCCTACAGTTTCCCAATTTTGATGCTATAAAACACATAAATTGTGACTCGGTCGTTTTTATAGGGTGGATTGCAAGAACGAAGTTTAACCCCGGTCTACTTTAGACGCCGTCTAAGTACCAAATAGCATTGCCTCTGCAATGCTATTTGGTACTAAGACGGCGTCTAAAGTAGGCCGGGGTTTAAACTTCGTTCTTGCAATCCACCCATAATCTTTGAAACCTGTTGACCAGTGGAAAAATATTAAGGATCGAAATAAAACTAGTGATGATAATGAAAATCTACTATCAGACCTTTACTTAGACCCAGATTATTTGGGTATGCTGTTGTAAAACATTAATCCTTCATATATGACTGGAACATCAATCGCACAAAACTCTCTATTAATGCGGTCAGTTTACCTAGTCGCTTATCGCCGTTAAACAGACCATCCAAGTAAACAGTCCCCTGACTTGGCCGAGTAATGAACGTGGTGTTCTTGATTTCTAAGTAGAAAGGACCGCTCTTCTTTTTCTGGACCAAGTCAAAGTCAAGCTTAAGCGTAACTTTGACATCCTCTGAAAAGAAGAAGAAAATAGTTGGTGAAAGAAATTCATCGGGTTCAGGGACATATTTTTATGGGAGAATAATAATTTATATTACTAGGCAAAAGCAGCAAATGCATTGTAATATGAGCGAGATATTTGTATGAAGTGTACTCGAAAACCGTCCACACCTTGACTTATATCAACTATCCCCGAGAACTATACACACCTTGGTGGAAAATGTCAAGACTATAAAGCCGTGAATAACAGTGAGCAAGATACAGAATGAAAAATAACCACTATATTTCTAGCTATTTGATGGATTTGATGGAGATTTCATCTGATGGATTGATGGAAAACACCAAACAAAATACCCTTCCGTCTCATCTTCGCATCACCTCATTCATCATCCACCGATGCCAATAGATCTTACTAATAATCATGGTTGAACCCGAAATGAATAATAAATAAATCCTCTTTCTCGTCAGCTTTCCCTCTCTCTCTATATATAGTTCTTCTTTTCATCCTATTTTTAACTTCACTCCCTCTCTCACTCATCAAACTTCCCCTCTTAGTTGTCATCACTTAGACTAGACTCCCTCACTACTTTCTTACGATTCACTTACTCAATGTAACGTTGGCTGTGCCGTTACCAGCGATGGGCAGCACAAGTATCCGACCAGCAATCTTATAATTGGCTTTCAGTTCGACGAGTGGGATTACCAAGTCAAACTCCTGGTGCCTCTTCTTCATGTCAACCCTATAAAACCGAAACCGAAATATAAAGATATAGAATGGAAGATAAGATATACAGAACTGAAATTTTCCATTGAGAAACATTACAGGGTAATAATAGGCTTTCTGATGTAAAATTGCATGTAAGTTGCTTTGTAAGCTTTGTAAGTTGAACTGAAAGTGCTAATCCAGCCGAGTGTTTCCTGTTTTTCCCAGGCTGTAGAATAATTCATAAGTTGCACTGGGCATACAGTTTCGATTTCACACCTTTCATATAAAGGAGAGTTTGCAGTTGCTAAAATATTTCAAGCCTTGGTTTCAAGTTTTTACCCAGCATGGGTTTAGGTGGGATATTCCTTATACTACAACTCAAATTATTGATTTTTTTGTTAATTTCTTAACAATCTACGAGTTACATTATAGTTAATCATTTTGTGTGTGTGTGGGGGGGGGGGGGGGGGGGTAAGAGTGCTCAATCCAAACGATGCCAACATTTGGACTTGAACCTTGAACATTAAAAAAAAACTCCATTCGGAAAAGAAAGTTGGTGTTATTTTGAGAATTGCATGCTCAACAGCGCAGGTTTTCAGCGCCTACTTATTATTTCAGTAGAAATAATTAATGACTTCGTCTAAGGGGAACCCACCCACAAAAATGTATCAAATATTTTATTATTTATTGATGTATCAAGGTTAAAATGATTTATTAAAAATTTGAAATGAAAAAAAAATGAAAATTCTGAAAAAATGTTGGAAAAACTAATTGGTTGAAAAATACATTAAACCGTTACATACACGAAAACCATTAGATAGTTAGCATCAAGACGTAAACTGACACATTTATAGGCTGAATCTTCCTCTATAAGCTGAGCTATTTTTTTTATCAGCATTCATATAGCCGTTTTGATACAAATAAATAGTTTCGGTTATCTCGATTTACGAAAAAATTGCTTGATTTTCCCTGGTCTTGTGTGCCAAACGCAAGTGGCTGAATTGTTAATTTTCAGCTTAGCCCAAAGCCAGTTCTTTTACGAACACACCGATACCACACACGATAAAATATCTCAAGAAGTAATCTAATGGTCTATGTAACGCTATAGATGCATGTTTTGTGTCCATTTTCAGTGTCAACTAAAGCATACATTTTCGTAGTGGCTTTCCGGATGAACGTATTGTTGTGAAACTGCTTCACACCATTCAGAGAAGCACCTTCTAAAATATGGCCGATCCATAATAAACATTCATGATATTTTCAAAAATAATCATTATGGTGGGAACTTTTTTCCCTCTGGTGACTTTGGACTCAAGCTTTCGATATTGGTAATAATAAATAGATGTATTATTCTATTGCTTACCTCGCATCAATCAATTGTACGCCTTTAATGCCCGTTATGGCCATGTCGGTGTGTCTGATTGCTACGCCTTGCTGTTCAACTATTAACTCTTGAATTTGCAGAGGGTCCAACACGGGTATATTGTATTTACGATCACCTGCAATCACAAGATGCATTCGACTGGAGACAAATCTTTTCCGTAAAATGAAGATAGTATTGTAACAAAAATATAGATGTACTGTTATATAAATTCAAATTCAAATGGTACAAAATTGAAATACGGACCAATTGAATTATTAATCATGAGTATTTGTTTTCATTGCGTTTACGTTAGCGAATTTTAATTATATTGAATATTTAATTTGGTTGAATCAAGGAATAGTTGTAATCAAAATGAAAAAATAATAATGATAACTTAAAAAAAAGTGATAGAATATACAGCTCATAATAATGGAGCATCGCTATGATTTGAGTATAAGACAACAAAGAAAAAGAGGAACAAGGAAAAAAAATGAAATAATTATAGGCCTACAAAAAGAAATATGTATTTTAGTAGTCCTACATTTAATCTGATTGTCATTTGATGTCAAGAACAAATAAACGCAAATAGTAATTTTGTTTCATCACAATAAAAATATAGTTATTATATAAAAATCTTTATTCGGATCTCTGCCCATGTACAGTGGGTTGCCTTGTTTGACACAGAATAACAATTAAATTTAAAATTAAAATTGATAAGAACATACAAAAAATAAAATTTTCAAGATGAAGCTAACTTGAGACTAAAATAATGAAGCTAATTTTGACTGTATAAATGATTTCTGAGAATTATAATTGAATCGCTTAGAGCCGATTGTACCAACTGATGATTAAATATTAATTAGTTAATCATTACTTAAGGTACAAAAATAACATAGGTAACCAAGGGTGATAACAAGTTAATTTACTAATTTTTGCTTAATTCACTAATCATCACTTGGTACAACCGGCTCTTAGTACTATATCCTTAATAATTGAAGTTATACCAAATTTTATAAAACATTCTTCTAAAAATTTCGGATAATTTCGGAAAATACTTTTTAGATACACTATAGAGATAGCATTGACAAAGATTTGAAAATGATTTTGCTATAAATCCCAAAAATTGTTAATTGAAATCAATAATATAAATCAATGTAAAATTTTAGTACATGTAATTTTCATACGCTTCATCTGCTTGAATCATTGCGACTGTAAACAACTTACCAGTGGTTATTAGGCCGCTTTTTAGCGCCGCACGTCCACTCGTCAATACGCATGCGTTGAGGTTTGGGTCGTTTCTCGAACACACCTTGACATAAGGGGCTAAAAACAAATTATCATCAGTCACATATAATATTTGATAGTAAAATTCATTAGTCGAATTAAATTTCCTCAGTAAAATCTTATTCATTCACTAACCTGCCTTTTAGTCCAACCTTCAGTTCTTTCAATATAGGAAGATGGCTGAAGACTGAAGGTGAAGGTTAGATGATGCTATTTCAATTATATGTAATGATACATTAATTAAAAATGTTGTGAATAAAATAATAAAACTTTTGCTATGAAAATAGGTGAAGTTTTGACAAATATTTTAAATATATGACTTTTAAGGTGGGAATAGTGCATTCATTCCAACCATATCAAAAAAAATATCAAAAAATATCAAAAAAATCATATATATAAAAAAATGTAGAAGCTTTCAATTTTATTGACCAACAAAAGTTGCAACTATACTTACGGATTTCTTTTTAAAATTCGAAACACAATCTTTATCCTGAAGAATCCAAATAACTACTTTTGCTGTGTCCAACGAAGAGTTTGTCTTTACTCTATATTCCCCTACATTACGAGACTCGAGAGTAATGATGAATTTTTCAAATTTCTCTGCATTAGATCGAAATTAAAGTACAAGTACATACTACACTGACACATAAAATATTCCACAATAGTATTATCAAACAAGTCTGCATGTATTATAGTTAATTTGCATTGAAAAATTAGCAAATATATACTTGTATTTAAAATATATTGAAAATACTTTGGCGTTTCACATGACTCATGGAGAGTGTTGTATTTTTAGAACATTTGCATGAATAATTTTGAAAACCTAATGATTTATTCACTCGGTTATATCATAGTATAAAGAACTACACTATTTCTTTCCGCTGATAATCGTTTTCATGAAAATAAGAATTACTCTATTCAATCTCTTCTTCAGAAGCATACTTACGGAAATGAACATTTCGGGTTGTTTGCATTATATGTAGTAATTTTATTCAATACAAATGTGTTTTTCCCATTCAGTAGAAAACTTTCTTTCCTTTATTGAAAATGAAGATTTCAGGTTGTTTACATTATAGGCTAATATGTAGTAATTTTAATTAATACAAATTTGTTTTTCCCGTTCTGTAGAAAACTTTGGTTCCTTTATTACAAAAAAGGTTATCTGTGCAAAGTATACATAGGCCTAATATCATTGATATTGAATTGATGGAATGGTCCATATAAATATAACTCACGTATTTTTCTCGCAACACCAACGCAAACTAGTGTACAGCACACAAGGGCTATCTTCAGACCACTGTTCATTAGCAACATTCTAACTTACGTCGTGTAACAAAGATTGTGTAGAACGGTTTGCCCCAACAATACTGTGCACTTCGCTTTTATATCCAGGATCCATCCACTTCTCAAAAGCGTCAAAAAACAAGGTTGCTGTCTTCTCAGTACCAAGGCCATCGAAACAGCCTTCTTTTTCACTCGTTTACTAATGGACTTTAAGGACGAACTTCTGAAAGAAAAGAGTAATTATAACAGTCGATGAAAAATGATGAAATAGTTTATAATAACTTCCAATCAAACCAAGTTATTGTAAACCTTGGACTTAAGAAATAAGAGGAAATGAGAACATTTTGAAAAAGTGTTTTGAAATAAAAATTTGAAGTATAATTCCCATGTAAGAAACGTGGAGATTTTGGATACTAAAATTACTGTGGCCTGTGTGATTTGAAATTTTCTATCTAATCTATATAACATAGGAATGAAAATGTATTGAGATAATCATTTTAATTTTTTACAATAATGATCCTCTCTTTCTTTCAACTTGATTAGTTGGTTTTAATTAATTACTTAAATTTTAACTTCTCAATAAATTATCTTAAAACTATACTCATGTATTTTGCTTCGTACAGAGTTTAGTGATTCCTTCAGAATATTTTCCGAGATATAATCCCACCCACCGTATAGTTAATTCAATGAACTAAGGCACCGCTTTAGAAATGGAAGTGACTCGTAGAGCTAGGATTCGTTAATCCTAGCTCTACGAGTTGGATTATTTGGAGGTAAGAATGAGCTGGTGATTATGAAACTATATTAAGTGATGATAAGGGAAAGGAAGTTTTCTTTAGGTTGATTATCCTAGCTACGATGATCGAGCTAGGAGTTGTTAGGTAAACGATAATCACAATCCCAATAAGAGCCGATTGTACCAACTGATGATTAAATATTAATTAGTTAATCATTACTTAAGGTACAAATATAATATAGGTAACCAAGGGTGATAACAAGTCAATTTGCTAATTTTTGCTTAATTCACTAATCATTACTTGATACAACCGGCTCTAAGTAGTGTATTTCTTTTAATTTTTCTTTATTTACATAACGACCCCATCAAACAGTCATGTCGGGGGTACGAATGAGCGGGTGATACTAAAACGATGAAGCAGTGATGAGAGGTGACGAAAGGACGCTTACATAAACTCATGTTCATGTGGGACTCAAACCCATGGGCGTCGGCAGGGAGGGGCAAGGGAGTGAACTTGTCTCCCCCTGGGACCAGGCAGAAATTTATTTGAAAAACATCATTGTTTTTTTTAAACAATGATGTTTTTCGAAACTTTGTAAGTACCAACTGAACCGAGACATATTTCAACATGTCTTGTACCGCGGGTGGTCATGAGTCTGATGTGACTGGGTGGGTAGGCAAGGCTATGCCTTCGCCGACAGACGAATATGATTTATTGGGCTATTCTTATTTCCTGGAAATTTTGATATTGGGTATCATACAGACCAATAAGATTTTAATAACTCATTTTGTCTATTTTGTCTGTCTTCTTTCTCTATAAAAATCAAAAGCTAATTAAATAGTCACAAAACCTCCCAAAACACCATAAAAACGATGGGATTTTAAAAAATCCCCTTGGGGAGCCATCTCTCCCACTCCCATTGGTACTTGTATATTCTCGAATTTGGGATATTTTGCCCCATCCTTAAATTTCTTCCTGCCGACGCCCATGCTCAAACCTGAAACTGATTTCAGTTTGCGAACGCAGAACGTCAGTTGACTGAGGCACGGAGACGGCCTTCTTTCCATTAAAATATTGAACAGCTATAGTACATGTCCGTGACTAAATGATGGTCATATCTGTAAATATAGTTCTCGTTCATCTTTTTGCCACCATTACCTGCCAATAATAAGAAGCCTATAATACGAATGATCAACAGTTGATATAACAGGTATGCATACTAATTACAGGGCACAGGTTGGTCACGAGAACATGATATCTGCGTGGTTAAAAAAAACGAAGTATGCGTGTCTGTGGATGTGAATACCACTAATTATTTGGTGATTATCATAATAAAAAGATGATGGTTTTACCAACACGATCGAGTGATATTGGGACCTAGGACAACTGACGAACCAACGATTTCTTATAAGAATACTCGAGGACGTAGTTCAGTCATTGCTTCAGTTGTCCTAGGTCCCAAGTCTAAGGGATCAAATATGTCTAGTAGATGTTTTTGGGTAATATTTCATATAATATTCTCATATTTGTTCGGTCCAATAAAACCAATAATAATTCCGTTTTGAAACACTATTTCAAGTCACCAATATTGGGTAAATTAAAAAATTTCAGATAAATATTGTATTTGTACCTGAATCGTATATCACAGAAACGTAAAACAAAGTGTAAATATATCCAAAAAAGTAAATTTAAAATTATATACGTTAGCAAAATAATTTTCCGAAGTGTGCAACCCTCACCCGTATGGCTAAAAATGAGAATAAGTACCTGTGCACAGCCACCATTCTCGTTCTTGTTCAGCTCTTTATTTGGCATTGTATATATATATATGTATATGTAACATCAAAAAGGCGACGTTCGGTCTTGCGACCGCTCTTCCACCTAACCTTGTTCTACAAACTAACATATATTGAACAGAAGAATTGAAAAAATAATAAATTAAATAGGATATTGATAGAATAAAATTGTATGAACTAATTGTAATAAATCAAATGTAATTCTGTGGTGAGGAGATGAGAGTAAAATACAGTGAGTAAAAGTAGTGGTAAGGGTGAGGGGCAGTTTGACTCAGGAGGTGTTGATTGGGCAGATGAATTCATTGAGAGAATAGCATGCCTCTGCTACATCTGCAGTTAGTCCCTATGCTCGCCACTAAAGAACGACCCTGGTGAATCCGCAGTATGGCAGCACAAACCAGCAAACCTGCAGCACTCTCTAGTGATCTGCACTGGTACTATATAGGTGTTTCAGGTAAGGGGGTTAGAAGAGAGTGGTGATAAAGCAGTGGGGCTGTAAGTCGAGGTGAGTTTTATTTGAGCATTGCATGACATGTTACTGTATTATATCTTTCGTCTATGTTACAAGTACAAACCATTTTTCACTATTTTCTCTTTTTTTCTATGCTCAATTCTTCTATAAATTCATTTTAGAATCTTATATTTTAATTGATGCTGACCATAAAATACCAGCCAATAGTCACAACTTTGAACAATTAAACTAAGTTTCTTAATTTTAATCAAGATAGGCCTAACAGCATGCATTTGGCTTAGCTGCTACTTGTTGCTATTCTGTTGCTAAGTGTAGCGTATTCAGTAAAAAGTTTAGAGCTTTTGCAGGGTTTTTTTTTCACAAATATTTTCCTTCCGAATTATTCTTATATTGACGATTTATGACGATTTTCCAAATTTTCCGATTTCCCCCGAGAATACCGTCAAACCGATTTCTCTCTTAAACAATTCCAACCTATTCTGGTATGACACCAACGTGTAGAAACAGTTTCGAGTCGTTTTGATCAATATGCGTGAACTCTGTATGTCCTACACAAAATTACAAAAAATTACAACAACAAAAAACCGAAGACCGATTTGTCTCGGTAAGTGCCATGGAAATCTCCGCTACGCTCATTCAACTACATAATTTCTATCATGGGTTTTATTTTCCGATTCATCTAAAATTGTGTGACATCATTAATTTTATACCTTGACGTATCACTTCAAGTACGTGGCTACATTTTATCTGTTGTGATCTGTTTGTTATTAAATATGTGAATATATGTGAACTACACTATCAACTAATAAAATATTCAAAATAAGAGAGAAATAGAAAAACTGGTGAATTTATGTATTTTGACTCGAGGATGCGCCGTAGAAGATATAAAAATTGTTATGGTAAATTTCAATAACATATTTTTCGTGTCGTTGGTTGAATCGTTTCTTAGAAAAGATTGCTTCTTGGAGAGTGCGTGTTGGCATGCACTTACAGGTGCTTGTAATTACATATTTTATAAAGTAATATATTTCTAAAAACAGAGAAGTACTTGTCGACTATAGTGAAAAAGGCGCTATAAACTATAATATGGTATATTTTTATTGAAAAAACTGGAGGTAAGATTTTCGAATACTTGTGTCGACGAAAGAAGGAGGCTGTCTACTCTATACCAACATAACACAAAAAAAATCAACTATATTTGTGTAACTATGGTGTTTTGAGGGTCCTTGGTTTTTCAAGACGAGAATTACGTTTAGGAACACAACTACATTTTTCAAAAGTGTTGACTATTCAAAATTTTAGCGTGCTTCTCTAGAATTACCGAAATGTGTTTGTGAGGTAACTCATCTGACGTCAAGTCCCAAACACACGGCACAAGATGAACCTTGCACAAGGCTATAGCTACAACTTCTTATACGCTTCCTCTTCTTTCAAGCAACTTTCAAGTAAAAAATGTAACAATTGTTACCACAGCATTACAGCGAACTGGTTGACTAACAGAAATAGTGATTGGATAATATCAGTTGGTGGGCATTGTTTTCCGTCACTTTCAACAATGAGTGTCGTCACTTGACAGAAAACTTGGAGCAAGTCAATCAAGTTGGGATTTGATAATATACTGAATCGCAACAAAGCTCGTAATCAAATTTCATAGCAGATTTCAAGTTTAATTTCATCACAAAATGTCATACAAATTGGTTTAGGCCAGATAACTTTATTCAGAGATAGTGAAAATCAACCGTAGGTTATATAATAAGGTATTTGGTGAAAATCAAGTGATAAGAAATAACATGGGTAAACATGGTGATACAAACTTGACTGCCAGTTAGAGCACACATGGAAAATCCTGCTTGTATTTAGGTCCGGTTTTATCAACTAGTGGATTAGGCAATAGTTAGCGGGTTAACTTGTTATCACCCTATGATTACGCAAAAAATTTACCAAATAAAGACTTACATAACATAACATTACGTTACATTACGCTATTTTCGTACCTTCACTGATATCTATAGAGGATTAATACGCGGGCTGAAATTACCAACGTGGGAGTAGCTCTAATTGGCAGTTTGAAGTTGTTATCATAATGGTAACCCATGCTATTTGTTTGCACTAACTCTCAGATAAAGGCTAAGTGGACTTGATGATACCGGGCCTATAAGATTTGTATAACCAGCTCTTCGTCTATATAAAAAGAAATTATACTAATTAGCTTATAGAAAGAGCGTTTGTTTCATTTCAAGGCGCGCAGGCCTGCAACTTAAATACTCGGATCAATTTGTATTTAGTTTTTCAAATAAACATGTGTCCTTACGAACTTGAAAATAACAAAAAATAAACTTTAATAAATCAAATTAGTTTCTACGGATTTCTGTTAATTTCATAACAGACGCGTGAAAACATCATTCAAATGAATTGTGACGAATTAAACTCAAGCTAAGATGAAGTCAAAATCTTAAACTAGAAACATTTTTTCCTTCATGGGTAATTCTTACGGGGATTTTCACAATTTCGTTATGGTAATTCTGAAAAGTGTAGTGGCTGTAAACATTATACAGTGGATACGAGTTGGTGACAGGGTAAGAAGAATTGCGTGCCAGAAAAGTAATGGTAACTGGGGCAAGGGTAAGCTTTCTCTCCTGAGAAGAAAAGGGGATGAATGGAATGATGATTGAATGGAAATCTAGTGTCCCCTAAGGTATTTAAAAGGAGACTAGATCGAGGATGCAGGAAACTGAGAGAAGAGAATGATAATGTTAAGAATGATGATGTGTGAAAAAGATTTTATTTAAAAAAATTTTGTTTATGGGAGTCGGATTAGCGAAATTACAAGATTTTTGATAACAATTCTGCATCAACATTCTAATGTGGAACATTCATGTACATATTAGTTATACATATTTAAAACCTTTTGGATACGGAATATTATTATAGCCTACAATATTGTTATTATATCATCTGCGCGCTGTTAGGGTGACAATCATGTTGGCCAAAATTTGATAAATATTTTTTCTTCATTATTGAGCGAAAAGTTTGTATCCTCATAATCTGGATATTAGATACAAAATGACAGTTTTTACCATATTATTTTGTTATGATAAATATATTTAGAAGCAATTATTGTAATTATATTGAAAAATGTATAATTATTGTTGTTTATTTTAATGAGTGTAGTGTTGTTTCAAACATTTAGAGCTAAATTGTTGAATAATATACCGTACAAGGTATATTAAAAGTACGTTGCATTCTTTTGTATTGATAAAAAATAAAAAATAAAAAAGCACAGATGTTTGGACAGCCCTGGAATAGACTCATCATTTTTAGATCAAACATTGATCAGACATGACAAACTAATTGCACAAAACTTCAAAGAATTCACTTTCGGAACTTCCGTTGTTTGTGGGTGTATAGGATTCAAGACTATTTTTTCCTCATATTTTTTCTCCATTTCATTTTTCCAAAATGGTGACTTGAATGGTTATAGGAATAAGTCAATGTATTCATTGAAATAAGAAATGACCACTTCAACGTTGAAGCGGCAGTTCGTTCACATCACTTTCTTCACCTCCCAACATTGCTTCACTCTCTTTACCTGTACCGGTATACACAGAACTTTATAAACCAAACTTGTGACAAAAACAAACTTTCCTAATCATCAACTCGATACACAATAACCACTGCACATTGTTTGAGCACAAAATCAGCTGGTATACTTTCCTCAATAACTCCTCTTCTAAGAACGTGTGTAGAAGGGTGAGGGACAATTATTGACGATTATCTAGTGCCCTGTCCACAGGTAGCAATATCAAGTCACGACATATTTTCACCATGCAGCCTCTTGGGGTAAACACAAGCACAGAGACCAAGTTGAAGAGGGGATTAAACATAGTGCAATCCCAAATAACACACTGAATACATGAGCAGTTTTTTATGTTGATGGCTTCAATGTAACGTCCAGACGACTTCGAACTTTCAATAAACGATACTTTTGAAAGTAGTGTGTAAAAATGAGACGTTAGCTCTATAACGAAGTTGACTCTGTTACCGCAAAGTTACTAAAAGAGTAGCGCGTATTTCTACCCATATTCTGATGGAGACGAATTTTTAACATGTAAATGAGGTATAACTAAGGAAATGTAACGAAAATGAGGAAAGTAAAATTTAATAGGGAAATGTTACTGTGTAAGTGGTGGGAGGAACAAAAACTAAGCATATGCGTCTTTGAAAGTAGAATCAAATATGTATAGGCTTTGCTTAGATGATATCAATGTTTATTATACCTTGGCCAGGTCAATTTTAAATTTGTGAGTGATATTCATTTGTATTTACAATCATATTCTTACAAAAGAAAATGTGTTGATGTGAATCCTTTTGAAATATTCAATTGCCTATTTTTTCAGTAATTGGTGATGAAAATCGCTAATTGCTATAGCAGTGAATTGATAAATCAAATGTCTTATTTATATTACCACTAGATCGATATGAGAGTTTTCAGTCTCCTTTGTAATCAGACAAATCATCCGCAGATTGGGAACGGTGCAATGTTAATGGCCCCAGGTGTTTGTGATTGTGACTCGTACGTTGTTTATCTTTTGACGTAGCTGAGCGTGACAATTCGGCGGAAATATAATTTTTATGTACAATTTTTCTTTTCTTGAGATCTCTCACTTTTTCAACAAGATTTTGTACAGCGTATATAACATTCAGAAGTTCTGCTTCTAGTTGAGGATTACAGGAAAAAGAGACCAGTCCAGTGTCACACCCAGGGGCTCCTTGAATAAAATAATTTACCCAATTAACAAGTGATATTTGATAATTCCTGAAGTCTTACTTAGTCTTTAATAATATAATACGGCAATATTAATAATAATAATAATAATAATTAATAATAGAGACTTAATTTTGTAGCTGAAACAACTACAAAATCGGCGATATTCAGCATTATAGCTGCTCTACCATATAACCAAGTTACTAAATACTAAATCTTGATCGTACTAATATAATATATGATACCGGTAATTGTTAATAAAATTTAAACATTCAAACTTATACATGAAGTCTGTATATCAGGCATAAGGCGTCGGGTTTGTTATGACTTTGTTAGCTTATATTCTTCCTTCTTTTCTGCCAGTTTAAATGTTGTTTTCCGCTCCTCTTCCCATCTGATTTGTTGTTCCAAGAATGGATTTTTTGTTCTGACTTTTAATTAATTCTACGTCAACACTTTGTACTCTTCAGGCATATTATTATAGCAGTATGGAGCATAGTATCTGAATGAAGCTTCAAATCTGAATGTCGAGTGTTGCGGTATATTGAGTGTATTTTTGTTTCTAATGTTGACGCAATGCATCTCACTTCTCATGTACAGCTTGTACAGTCATGTACGTTGGACATTGAAGATTTAGGATTTTGTGCACACAAGGTATGGATCTCACGCCTCATGTACATTTTTAGCCAGTTTGCTTCTATTACATAGTATGGTATATATCATTTATATATCTCTGAACTCGTTTTAAAGATATATCGTTAATACGTGTTAGTAGTAGGTATAGTGAGGCGGAATAACAACTTGCAAACTCCTTCATTTGGTTTGGTGCAAGATTATTTTTGTACTTGTTGGTAAGTGATTAATTACTGCATGACAGCATCTGAACACTGCATTCAGAGAAAATTACGTAATAGAAAGAGCAACCACTAAGCAGATACTATATTTTATTTGCAGATACTATAGTAAGTTGGTTATATTATATATATATATATATATATATATATATATATATATATATATATATATATATATATATATATATATATATATATATATGGTTATATTATAGTATCTGCAAATAAAATATAGTAGATAAGTAGGTATGTCTGGTTGTTTGTATGACAAAATTATAAAATATATGCATATGACGTCTATGGTGCATGTTTGGGCTTTTCTGTAGGCCCGAATGTAGCGATTAGCGATCTGTGTCCGACCAGAATATATTTCATTTTGAAGAAATTGTTTACTGGTAGGCTAATTAAAATTTGATATTGAATAATATTGTTGAAGGCAAGAAAGATTTACTTTTAGTAAATAATGAAAAATATTGATTCCATTTGATGTCACTGAATATTAATAATAAAATTCAACAAAAGTGATCAATAAAAATTATCAAACCTTGAGTATCTTGCATGATGTCCCAGCGTTTGAGTGCTTCCTTGAGAGGCAAGTACAAACTTGCTCGTTCAGGGCGAAAGCAGTCAATAACTTGCATGTCCAGTCGTTCCCTTGCTTCACAACTCAGAACATACCAAGATTGGTAAAGCTCCCTCAGACATTGAACTTGAAAATAGAGTATCATTGATTATTCATACATTTAGGCTTACTTACAGTTATTCTCGAAATCAAACTGTCGTATGCTGTGGTATAAACACTTAACATGAGCAAAATATTTATATGAAATATAATAGAAATCTACACCAAATAGGTTTTGTAACCACTTGGTTGATTTTCATAAAACTTGTCAAACATAATTGTTATTGCTATGCGGTACTTACAACATTTAAAAAATATTGACTCGTCTCCCGATATAGGCCTAATCTTTTAGTAATTTGTGAAATTTTGGTAATTCTCAAAATCTGCCTGACCAATTGATAGACGAAAGATATACTGTATTGTCATAAAGCGCTCATTTTAATTTTCACAAATTATTCTATTAATTGATAAATCAATTAAAAGTATACTTCTCTATATTAATGAAAACCCATTTCAATATAATTAGCATTGAGACATAGTTCTACATTTAACTCATTATCTGTTTAAAACAAACAACTGATAATTCTTACCAATAATACTGTAATCTATAAGAATAACATATTATTGTAACTTTGTATCTGCATACCCTTTGTTCTGTATAACTTTAGTCATCACATTGCACAAATGAACTCTCAAGTCACAAGACTCACCCTTGATTTATGGAATTTTCCACTGCATCTTGTGTGGAAGATATGGAATTATAATTGGAAATAAGATCAGTCTGAGTCTAGATTCTCTCTTCGCAACATCAACATGTCTGTAATAGATTTCGAAGTGTCTTTCGAGACGTTCTATCAATATGTCAATATAATATGTGTCTATTTGCGTGCTACTTGATCATTTTCTACTCTTTGCAACAAATTACAGTTTTGATTAATAATAATAACAATAATAATAATAATAAACCAACTGGGATTAAGTGTGTTTCTTTCTCTGATAAGCCATGAATCCCATTACTATTCATCTCATTTGTACCCTCGTTCAGCGTGATGGTTGAAACTCGCGAGTTATTATATGAATTCCCAGCTTAATGCTTGGCGTTCCCATGTTTAATAACAATAATAATAATAATAAACCAACTGGGATTAAGTGTGTTTCTTTCTCTGATAAGCCATGAATCCCATTACTATTCATCTCATTTGTACCCTCGTTCAGCGTGATGGTTGTAACTCGCGAGTTATTATATGAATTCCCAGCTTAATGCTTGGCGTTCCCATGTTTCCTTCGAATTCCGACCGCTCTTTATAATTATGTCTGTTAAGGACATTGGTGACAGCAACGCTATTATTGTGAACATTCTCGTTATTGAACTATCATAAAAATCTATCAATTTTATCAATTACAACGTCAACTTCATCACATTTGTGACAAGCGGTGATGATTTCAACTCCATCACATTGGTGACAAACGGTGACGATTTACTTATTGTCTATCTGTCTATCTGTATATCTGTATATCTGTCTGTCTATCTGTATATTGTCTATTATTGTCTATTGTCTATATTGTCTACTTGATTATCTATCTAATTTTATCAATAACAATTTCAACTCCATCACATTGTTGACATGCGGTGGCGATTTCAATAACAATTTCAACTCCATCACAGTATTGTCAAGACATTTCACTTTCAAGACTGAAAAAGAATAATCATATGTGCACACCTCCACTCCACACCACACTCCGATAATACATACAATACACGATGGGTTCGAAGGGAGTGGTAAAGGGGTGAGAGTTGGGGCCAAGTTTTCTTTTAACATTGCATGACATATCTTGGTAGTATATCTCTATCTCTTGATGAGTATGACTCGATAGTTTTACCCTAGCAACCTGTGGGGCACCAACACAAATCAAACTGAAAGACTCAATTAAGAGCAAATGGATGACAATTTGCTATCACTCATCCAAAAAACCAAATGTGATGAATTTACTGCATGGGCCAAATAACTGGGTATACTTTAATATAATATATTATAATTATATAATATATTTACCGGGTATAATAGCATTCTATTATACCGGAAATTATACTGACAGGCAAATAGATACGTATTATTATTATTATTAACTCTTACAGTTGCGCAAAAATGCACGGTGGCAAGTTCCCTACCCTTGATCACGACGGTTGGCCCGCCTCCCTAACCTTCTGCCGGAATTGTTTTATTCTTATTTCATCCCCCTCAAAAACACTTCTACCAAGTTCTACGTTACCACTTCTACCACTTCTCTCTCTATATATATAATATATATATAGGCCTATATATTAATAACATCAAAACTTGATACAAAATTATTGTTCCCCAATTAAGGCTGTGGATGAAAGATAGGACCGTTCTGACAGGGCACCACTCCAAAATATGACACATATATGTTGCTATTTGCTGCTATATGACAGGCATGATTCTTATGGACATTCTTAGTTATACACAACAATGATTGTAATTTTGTAACTGAAAGGTATTGTTGTGCAACAAGTTATCACCAAGTGCCATCTAGTGACTGGGTGAGCCCTAGAGCAGGTATACTCTACTACATTTTTAAAAAGATGTTCTCTTAATGTATAATTATTGGATTAATGTGAGTGAAGACTGCCCAACTATTATGGAAATTATTCTGTGGCAATTGTTTCATATTCACTCCAATGTGTCAGATGACTGATGCAAATGTATACCAACACACCAGAATAGAATGCAATTTCAGTTTTTTCAAGTTTATGCTCAAAGCCTATCTTCACCTTTACCCGGTAATATCTTCAGCTAGATTTTGACAATAGCCGAAGAATGTAATTTCAGAAATGAAACATTAGAAAAATATCCTGCATGACATTTGCCAAAAGATATGAGAACTTTCGATCACCTCTGCTTCTCTACGGTTTTATCCAAGTTTACTTTTATTGGCTGAATTACCTAGTACAGCAATGGAGCACAACTTGAATCAATATCAGACCTGAAATGTTAATTTCTTATTAAAATGTAAGAATTCTCTCACCTTCAGGTATCAATGTGTATATTGCTTCACAAACTGTCTCCATGCTATTCTCATCCATTGTAGAGACGATTTAATAAAAATGAGTAATTTCAAATTAAATATCACGTACAGTACCGTAATCTTGAAAATAAGCAATGAAAATGAACTGATGGAGTAACAATGCCATTAAATCTAATCTAATAAAAGCAAATTTATCCTAGTCATCTAGTATGCAGTGGCACAAAGTACATATTTTTTATTCTTGAAGAAAACCAATATATAAATAGATAATAGTAATACCATTGACTTTCAATTATGGTACATTAGTTGATTTGAAGAATTATTTTTGTGACTGACTATCACAAAAATATATTCTTTAAATCAAGTCTTACTTTTCAATAATGTTAGTAGTTAGTACCGAATCAAAGTTTTTCTTAGTTTCTATACATGCACGCTACTATTGGTTGTAAAAGATGATTGAATATGAAAAAGATGTAAAGGTGACTCTATTGAAACAATATGAAAACGACATACAGTACAAAACATATTTTATTTATATAGGTCTACTGTGTATCATGTATGAATGCAGTCACACGAAGTGGTCAGTCAAGCTAAAATAAAATGCATTCCGAAGAAAACACTATACTGATATTATACGCACTAAAACTAGAAAACAGTGTGCATATACACACTCCATGCAGCCTACGAAAAAAATGAGCGGTAAGATATGCATAGATTTGATTTAAATTCAAATTTTAATTAAAACAAGTATATATTTCAGATGACTGATAGAAATAAACAGACACACATACTCAAGATTAATAATTTGTAGCAAAAATTAGAAGCCTGATGACAATATCATATTCTTCACTATAGACGTGAAACCTGTATGCATTGTTTTCTCGCTTCTATCATTCCTTTTGTCCCACCCTATTTCCATATAACCAACATTAATGTTTCTGGATGGGTCATTTTCCTGGACCTTTGAAAAGCGATAGAGGTTTCACAGTTCACCAAAGGGTGGATAAGTTTGCGTATATAAAAAAAGTTCCATGTCAATCGGTCAAACCCTGCGACCTGTGCAGTGCCCACAAACAAACAAACAAAAAACACACAGACAAAGCTCGGTAAGAGTTGCAAGGAAATCTTCGCTAACGCTCATCTAATGAGTTGCATGTCTTAGTAGAGCTCCAATATTACTTATACATATACCAGTATATATAAATTATAACTTTGAATACGCTACTAGCGTATGAGTTTATGACACTACTTTATGGTTGAATGTTTTCAACTATTTATTATAAAACATGTCTGAAACTGTGAGGATTATTTGGTTTTGTGTAACATTTTTGAAGGGAAGTTACTAAAAGTGCTACAAACAGAAAAAGGACTACTTACTACTGTACCACAGTAAAATCAGTGAACATTGTACTATTGAGAAAAGTTTCAGGTGTTTGAAACAGCTTAAAAAAAATTCTAAAATACTGGTAGAATAATATGCTCATCACTGTTGTAATTAATTCTTTAGTCAGTGCATGTAAGTAACGACTCACAGCTTACTGGTATATTATATATATATATACATTTGCGGTCACATAAAATGTTCTTTCCGAAATTAAAATATAATTTTAAATCCCACATTTAACCCATAATTATTTCACAGATTATTCATAGAGTGCATACTGCATATGCACATTATCTTCTATTTTTAGTGCATACAGTATGTCAGTATTACTTAAGATGCATTTCAGTATAGACTGATCAATGTGACAGCAACAGTACATACTTAGAACTTAATTACCTGTTTCTCAGATCCCCACTATTCATGTTGATTGTCAAACCTATTTCACTGGTGAGTATATTGCCTAATGGTTCAACAAAAAGCTAGATTGTGCAAGACTGTGAATGAGCCGAGTGACAGAGGAACATTTACCGAGGACAAATCCCGAGCCTCATTAGTCATTATAATTCACATCTGATCCCACTTAATTTCTTACGCAGTTCCCTTCCTTTGCACTTGCTGGGTATCTGAACCAGACGAATAGCTCCTCAATTTCCTTGAATGGGAATTCCATCATCAAATTATTAATTCATTTTAAAATTCCTCCATTCTAACTTTGGTACTGTATTATTTAGTATGAACCAGTAGTTCATGTCAGCAGTTACAGGTAGAGCAGGGACTAGGCCTAGAACTAAAATACTTGCACTCACAGGTCGATAGAATACAGTATGTTCTCCTGTACTTGAGGTGTACCTTGATCTGATCATCCATTTATGCAACAAACTATTATGAGCTTGGTGAAACCAAATGGGCAATGGATAAATAAGGAAAATTCTGTTCGTCAAATATCGTTGGCATTACTGTAACACATCTGAATAATTATCTTTAGGCACAATGAGTTAGGGATTAACTAGAAAATTACATGCATACTTCAATAATCTTAGTTCCTTGATCAGTATGGTCTTAAATGTATGTAGGTCCAGTAATCCCTTGTTAATCCAAAATGGAAAGGAACCCAAAAAATTGAATTTGATTTACAACATTTCGGAACCAAAAAAACACTTTTTTCCCAAGCGCAAGAGAAACTATATGCGAGAAACCGTAGAGGGGCCTCACTGATCGAGTGTACTCAGCCTACTGACAATGCGCGATTGTCTTTTGGCCCGCGGCAATTGGCGCTCGATTATTTCGATTCAACATGGTCTCGTGCTCGTCAAGATCAGACCACACTCAATTTGTATAAAACAAACAGAGAACGAGCAGCGTCAAACAAAGATCATGTAAACTGGGAAAATAATGATCATTTCAATGAACACATTCGATTCATCTAATCTGAAGGGTCCCACGAATCACGGTTTAGCTGGAATTCAGATTAACCACAATAATTAACATTGAAATGTATATATACCCTCAGTTGGGAGACGGCATCCAAGTTCTAAATATGTCAAATTCTAGAATAACTGAGCTTGGACTGACGTGGGTTTACTGTATTGATAGTGACACTGAGAAATAGTATTTACGAGTACACAGCGAGTTCTGCTGTGTGTGAAATAATTAATTTATGATGATGAGAACTATTGTCATGGCTTGCCAATTCATCAAACATGGCACCTAAAGAAAAATGTAATCTGAATAATAAAAAGCATACATACACAGAACTTTGATTGGATTTATAGGGCTAAGAATATGTAAGGAACAGCTGTTACATTTTAGATAACCTAGGCCAAACATGAGGACTAGGCCTACATCTAATCAAATGTTACATTAGTCGACATATTTTAAATTCACATAAAAAATGTCAGGTTCCTAATATGAATGATAAGCGTAAGTAAAAATAATAAATCTTTCAAGCCAGAAAAACCTACTTACAGTAGGCCTACTTTCACAGGCAGGATGCATGTCAAATAAGACGCTGTTCAAAGGGTCAAGGAAGTCTTTTACTTTAATGTGATGGCATTAATATTGCTGCCATTTAATACTTGTGTACACTTGAATTATCCACACACAGATTTGTCATAATTCCAAGGATTTAGTCCGGGTCTTCTAAATACTTTGCTATAAGACGAATATCAAGTTTTGCAGGAATGGGAGAGAAATATGCTGTTAATTGAGACGTAAACTTATGTATTTTCAATTTTATATTTTACACCAAGTGTTTTTAACATAGAAATACATTTACTTTCTTATGGGCAACACTCTCTTCGATGCTGCGGCTTTCTTCACTGGTGCGACTTTTTTCTCTGGTGCTGCTTTTTTCTCCGGAACTGCTTTTTTCTCTGGTGCTCCTGGTTTCTTGGCACCTTTTGCTCGTATACGCTTGTTAACCTTCTTCACCTCTTTCTTCACAACTTTCTGCACCTTCTTCTTCCAAACTCTCTTCACACTTTCCTCACCTTCCTTCACCTCTTTCTTCACTTTCTTTCTCGGTACCATGCCGTAGAGTGTACCTGCTTTTCTTCCTTTGTTCACTAAAAGTTTGTACATTTTAGTGCGGAGGATGTTTCTGGAACGCTTGGCTTGTTTAAGTTTGAAACGGTCAAAGTCATTCATCGCTCGGCGCTGCAACATTATACATACAAGTCAGCACAATATCAAGTTATCCAAAATCCAAACGAATCCACCGGTTTTTACCAACCCATGTAGAAAAACACTGGTAAAATCATGACGTAGGTACCAAGTTGTTTTAAACTTTGAAAATCACTGAATTGCAAAGGAAACTTATTCGAGTCGAAGAGGAGTACGCCTATACCCAATTTAGATCCAAATTGATTAAAAATCTATATTGTTAAATGTGAGATAAATTCAAATAAATATATTGTAGCCAAGAGAAATAACTTTGAACAATAAAGATGCATACAATACAAAACATGAGCTTGTTCCAAGTGTAGGCCTAATGGACTGATACTAATAGTAATAAGTTTTGAATTTAAGCAAGTTTTAAATATTATTGAATACCGGTACCAGAATATCAATGTGGACCAACAAAAAATGTTTCAAGATAGATAAAACGAAGCAGTGTAGTTGAAATGATAATAATTGACTTGATAATGAAAATCTCTATCAGTTATCTCATTGAGCTGATTAATACTCATTCACTGACCCTTGTTCTACGTTATATTTGACAATATATAAAGTAGGTAGGATTTTCTAAATACATCAGTAAACAACCCTGATCGCAGCACGGATTATTCACGGGCTCTATAGGCAATATTTGGCAAGTAAAAGAATATAATAGATGGTTTATGGTTTACCATCCCCATGTATGCCTACAACAGATAGTTGCAAAATAAAAAAGTATCCAATGTTAATCTTGATTCATCTCCTATCAGAGTGGCAACCCTAGCACTCGTGTAATTTAGCGACAATGACTGGGTTAAATAGGTGCTTATGGCTGAAGCCGTAAAATCCACTCTCATTTCTTACCTACTTAAATCTAGGTGACCAGAAGATTCCAAAGAAAAAATCAAATGATTGGTAGTCCTATATTTCGTAATGCCCGTTTTCAAATTATGAGCTTCCTATGAGCAAATTACTTCCTGTTTGGTGGCGTATATAGGCATACTACAGGTAATAATATGCGAAATGTTTCACAAACCTTGGCGACACACTCGAGTTTCTTGGCCCATTTACCTGCTGCCCACTTGTCTCCAACCTTGGCTAAATTCCAGGACTTTCTTACAACTCTAGATGGACCGTTGTAGGAAAACTTGATGCGGAATTTGGTAAGATGAAGCTGATTCAACCTCATCATACCACGTGCCACTCCGGTTTCTGGTCCATCAACCAAAACCTGCACAGGGAATTAAAATGACATGGTAAATGTGTACAGACTACAGATACAATGGATACCAAGATTAGTTACAATCTTGTTATTCATCTCAAATGACGAGAAACGTCATTTGAAATAACGAGAAACCAGAAACGTCAGAATAGTCGACCACAGTAATAGAACCCCGCACTGCTGAGTTCAGTAATTGAATTTGTAGTGTTACAAATTCAATGGATCAGTCCCATTGGATTGATCTCGGTCTGAGTCTATACGTCTCAGCTATATATTATATCCCTATAAATGTATATACATAATATACATATGTATTCAAATATATAAATAATTAATTATTCAATTAACCAACATAATTAATTAACATTCATTCATTCAACAATAGAGCCATAGACCAAAAGTATGCTATACCACAGATAAAAGAAGCTTCCTTCATCTTTGCTTCTTTTATCAGTTTGGGAGGCCATGTGGTTTGTCTCAATTATCAGTGAGGCCAATCATGTCTACACTTTCGTCCCAACCTATGGGATAGGGATTGCTGCTGTTAACACTTGATAACCACATTACAGAATATAATTTTCCCTAATGGAATGTAGATGGGCTGACTTTATAATGTGCGTCTTAGTACGAAAAAAAATAGACAATCTCTTTTTTATTTTAAAAATTGATCACTATTAAGTACACAAATTATGCGTTTTCCGTGCTGTTTGCTAAAAATGCTAATAATGTGGAGTTTGAATGGCTCTGCATTCAAGATGAGATGGTTGGCATGCAAGCCCCCCCCCCCCCCCACCCCTTCAATACAATAGTCTTGTACCATCGCTTGCTTGTTTGTGACTGGCTAACTTCAGAGATCGTATCAACATACGAATTAACACATTTACGACAACAGAAATAAGGAACGTTTTTCGGATTGCATGAGATGTAATTTTGTATGTAGACCTATAATAATCATGACGGCTGTCATTACGTTTCATAGTAGTCTAATATTACATCTAATATTAAATTGCATCTAATATTTCTTTCATTAGAATAGTCTATGGAATGAACCAACCGAATGGAAAGATTGATTTTAAACCTGAATGCCGTTAGAACATCAACTTGATATATAACTTTTTGAAAGAATTCAATTTCATTCTTATTAGCTCATCCATCAACGCGGAAACAAACAACGCGCTTTCCTAGTCCAATACTGTAGGCCTACATTAATTAATTATTATGCCTAATCTAAAATGAGTTACTATACAATACTATACCGGTACATCTAATCTAATACTGTACGTAAGTAATTAATTATTATGCCTAATCTAATATGAGTTACTATACAACACTATACATCAACTCTAATACCTGTACATAATTAATTAATTATTATGGCTAATCTAATGTACTATACTACAAATTTGTTATACTCGAATATCAGGGGCGAGCGGACAGGACAAGCTTATTAAGTGATGAAAAAATGGCTTAATAATATGGAATGACAAATGCCTAATAAAAATGGATAAGAACAATATTTTATCTAGTTCTTATGTCGTATTTTCGTTTTGTAATCTGAATCTAAATTGACAAATATTATTTGATCAATGAAATATTATTGTTATTTATTCTGACTTGATATCAATTAAATAGAGCTTGATTTCTTTATGTAACGTCTTTATGTTGTGTAACGTACACAACGTCAAAAAATTTCCCTTGCTTACTTTCTCAAAAGTCCACCTACCGTTCCTGATCCCTGAAAAACATATAAGAATAGGTGAATTTATTTCGTCGGTAATATTTGAGCAATCCTAAAATACTGGAATATGCAGTATTGAAGGGATGTCATTCAGGTATCCTCATTGCAGCTATGACTGACTATCAATAGAAATACCTATTTTATAAAGTGATACGTATATTTTTGATCACAATTTTACTGAAAAAATCGTATAAAACATAGTTTTTCGAAAAGTGTTAATATTCTTTCTGTTGTTGCCCATATGCCCAATCGTAAGAATAATCTAAAACATCAGAGATTTTAGTCGATTTGTCTAGTAGGCCTACAAGAAGAAAGATCTTCATTATTCATTTCTTCAAGGACAAATACACACAAAATAGTGTTTATTTCTAAAGTGTGTGTGTCGGTGTCACATTACTACATTTAGAAAATGTTCACTCATAATATGGTAATAATGTAATGATAATAATGCATGAGCCAAACTAAACACTCTTACATTCATTCCTAGCCTTCTTGGGAAACAATGACGGAATAGAATTATTTTGATGGTAATTGGTACAGTATTACGTAATTACGTTTTTATGTAATCGATACTTTTTGATACTCTTAGGGTAAAACTAAAAATCGACCATTTCTTGCGTCGCCATTCATCGAGCGCGAGCTCTAGACTAGCTCAAGGTTTCTCATTTCTGGCCCAAGTATACAGCAATTCCAATCAACACCAGCGAAGCAGACCGCTCAGCAGCGATGTTTTCCGTATCGCTGTTGGTTTAGAATGACTAGTTCTACAAAATATCCGCTCCGTTTCGAAGCGCTACGGTCAGCTCGCTGGCCCTCTATATTTTTCCCTTGGGTTTTTCGGAAGCTCTGAACGAACCGACTGCGGTTGCTCTTATAGAGATTTAACATTGGATGTCCCTTCTTTAAACCTACAAATTCAATGACCTAACAAACAAATGGCGAGATCATCAACATAAAAAAATCATAATAGGCTATGCAGTACACAACCCACATAGGCCTCCCACAAACTGACAGTGGACATAAAACGACATGCGCCACGGATTTCAAAAAACAGTTGGCACTAGGCCTATAAGCCTGCCAAAACAAACTAATCGTAACCCTGGCCAGATAGGTACCAACAGCTGTCACAACAGACGTAAATGGCAGAGTAGGCTTATACAAGATAACAAGAAATCATCATATTTACGTGAACTCTCAAGACATGAATAATAAGAATCGGAAAGGTGCGGAAACCATTCAAAACATCAACCCAAGATCTTCAAGAAAAAAACGTGAAAAGTGGTGATGATAACGGTTAAATCCTGATTACCCTACAACAGAGTGGCAGTTTATCACACTCACCTCAAATAAGCTGTACAATTACCCAAATAGAAACTAATTTATGCTTACTCTCGTTTGGTCGATGATATCCACGATGGCGCAGAGTTTACCTTTGTTGGGACCATCCGAAATAAAGGCCACACGGCCAGTTTCAACGAAACGTTTATACTGTAACAAGGATATTTTACATCAAATAGGGCTACATCAGTCGAAAAAGAATAAATAAGGTAATGCATTTAGAAATGAGTGACAGGATTTATAGTCATTAGATTCTTGCCAAGCTAGGCCCCTATGCCATGTGGCTGCACAGCAAGCATTATTAATTCTACTTTGAATACGTAAATTGAGACGGATATTAAATTGCAAGGTGAAGAAACAAAATATAGAATCATCGGAAACTACAAATGGAATGTTCGTAATTAAGCTTCTGATCCAAGACTTAACACAAAATAAATAAAATAAATAACGTCCTACACCTACCATTTTAACCGGATATCGGCAGGAATGGAATCTACATCCGCTATGATGGTCTCTCAAACTATATTAGTCAAACGACTTTTCGCATTAATTCACTTCATAAACTCGTTCAGACCAGTAACATATTATATAAAGGTCTTTGGTTCAGACTTTGGTTTTAAAATAATTTAATGAATAATTCTAGTATCTATAAATCAATGAAAACGAAATCAACTTCAAAATTTTCAATAATTAAAATTATTACTTTGAGCTATAAAACAAGGCTGTGGTTCCAAGCTAAGAAAGCAGCTGTTTCGTAGGACTATCTTTGAGCATCAATGCTTTGAGTAGGAGCAAATTTGGTAGGAGGCCCTTGCCACCTGCTTGCCACTGAACACTGAATAGGATGCATACAAGATTCACTGCCCGTCCTAATGAGGGAAGTTTGACCAGTGTGTTTATTCTAATTTAACATGATTTGAAAGATATTATCATGGAGGAGAAGAATTTGCTCCAGAAAATAGAGTACTTGAGCCGTAAGTTCGAGGTCCAAGCTGGGTAAATTAGTCCTAGGTCTTCGTTAGGGCATTGATTTTATAACCATAGGCATAGAAAGAAGGGTTTTAAAAGCAATGGTTAGGGTAGCCTAGGCCTAGGCCTAGAGAGTCTAGGTAGGCCCTAGGCCTAGAGGCGGCTGGTGAGCTGCAAAATTGCATTCAGTTAATATGGCCTAGGGCCTTAGTAGGCCATAAGCCTACTGAAGTTGAATAAAACTAATTATTCAATAAAGCTAAAAGGCCTAACCCTTGGAATATTATTGTTGGTAAACTGCATTGCAATTTTTGGTAATTTTTTGTTACTGGGTAGGCCTACCAAGGTGCTCGGTACCAAATGGTTGGGGTTAGTGGTCAAGGTTGGTGCCCTCACCCACAAAGATGTGATCAGTGTCACACTCTCACCTCCACTGTGACATCAATGACTGTGATCAGTATCCGTGTAATTTCATACTTTTTAGGAGTGTTCATTTAATTTTAGGATAACAATTTTATGCGTCAGGTGCCTTGTTTTGTTAGGTCTGATGTGTATCTATATTAGAAAACACAATTTTTAGGGAAACATTTGTAAAATTAGGGATGGTACCGACAGAGAGGAAGGAATCCTTCCTCTATGGTACCGAGTACGACAAACTTACCAAACCAAACACGTTGGTCATAATCATGGCCATTAAGACATTAATAAAGTAGGCTGTAGTCGATGCTATTGCTCTGTCAAGCTATTTTGTTCTGGAGACAAGTGATCAGATTAGTCTCACTAATATTCGCCTTGATGATACAGTCTTCTGCAATGTAGGAGGAGACCGTCTTTGTTAGTCAGAGATCGAGAAGACTTTGTCAAACAAAATCACCAAGAAAATGGCCTAGGATAATGGCTTCTACAAGATGCGCGACAGCCTGCCCAGGCCTAGTTTAAAAATATAAAATTAATGATATAAATACATATAAAGAAACATTAAGAAAATCGACACGATCGATCGAGCAGCGGAGCTAAATTGTTAATATCGTTGATATAATATTACCTTTGTTTTTTACAAAATGAAAGGCTTTGACAGTAAACAAGTCATTTCTTGCAACCACTACCAGTATCGTTCTAATATTCAAGTCTCCACTTCACATTTCAAACCACTAAGTCTTTGCTAAGTCTGAAGTGCTCTCGTATCTAGTATAGGAGTTTAGGCGTCCAGGCTTGTTACTTATATACCTAGGACAATAGCTATCTGCGATGGATACCCAATTGAGCTCAACATTGTTCTGGATCTATGAAACCAATTACATAAGCCACCAAGATCGGCTACTCAGGCATTCATATAATTTGTAGGCGATCTAGGCAGCAATGTTTCAATTTTACACTGACTACTCAGGCCATGAGAGCCCTGTAGAGCCTGTAGCTAGTTTATATAGGCGATCTAGGTGGCGTCAGACAATTTCTTAGCAGTGGAGATGATCGTCAGCTGGGAGAACATAGGAGAAGTCCAAGTTGCGTATCCATTGTAGATAGCTATTGTCCTAGGTCATACATGTTTGAGTATGGCCTAGGCCTACTTCAGTACAAACAATATAATAGAGGCTCGATGAAACAACTTGTAGGCCTACGATCTATGCTGTGAAAAAATGTCTCATTATTTGCCTAGAGCCTATTAGTGATGAACTCTTATCGTCACCAATTTCATCGCCAATAATTTTGTGTTATGATGTTATATTGTCGTGAAATTGTTCATACGTACTATTATGCTGTTATTGTTATTCTATTTTTGCTAGACATATTCTTTGGTCAGAGTCGAGTTTGCTCATATTGAATGTAAGGTCTTGACAACTGTTTATTTTTCCGCAGGTAAAATTCGTGAACTCAGAAAAATGTCTAGTGCAGAGAAGCCTTCAATAATGTTGACTAATTGTAAGCCACGAACCACCAGTAAATATTGGCATGATCAGAGGAGACTGGATCACCGTTCAAATCCGAGTATTAATCCAGCTCTGTCAAACACCCCGCGTGGCTCCAAATATCGCTACAAGAAAGTGACGAACATGGTTGCTAAGCCTAATTTGAGTACTCGACTTCAACAACGGGTACCTGATGCAACAAGTTTGTTTTCCTTGCCTAATGACACTTGTCCTAGTCATCAAGTAGTTGTATCAAATACCAATACTCAACCAACAGCTACTCGGACTCATTCAAATATGTATATCAATCCTCACTTTACAGCAAGTAAACATATAAGTCCAAGCTTAGAACTGAATGCTGGTAGTACGACAATAGAAAATAACAATAATCGTAACAAAACTCAATCATTGCTTCAGTTAAAGACTGTAGACGTTCCTTTCATAGAAACTGTACCACCTGATCCGCCTACAAAATCAATGTGTGTGGTATCAAGCATCAGTTCTGAAGCATACTCATCTCAAACCACCAGTTCTATTTCTGTGAATAAAAGTTTAGATATCCACCTTCAACCTTCTGCTATTACATCCAACGCAGGGGAAGTAAAATCAAATCCAACAGACACAAAAAGATGTATACATGTAAATCCTCTTGTTGTTTCTTCAAAAAACAAAGCAATAATTTCTGCTGACAATGCAAAGAAATCAGTTCATGTCAATCCAAAAGTATTTGCACGTTTGAAGTCTGAAGTAAAAAGAGAAAAGCCACGGTCTGAACTCATTAATACGCCTTCAACACAATCCAGGCCAATATCAGAAAGTTTGAACAAGTCATTGTTCACTACAATTAGTAGGACAAAACTTGTGCGTGGTAGAAGATTAAGCTTACATAGGCCATTGTCAAATCAACATACCCCAAGAGCCAGAGTACTGTCAGCCTCCAAACCAATGCCTTCTCCTTTAGTAAAAATTGTGAAATCAGTTCGTTCAAAGTATAAATACATAAGAAAACATTCTTCTACACCAGGTAGAATGAATATTTGCCCTAGTAAAGTAGGCCTATCACCATTTCTGAGAACAAAGTACAAGCTTGACAGAAGACTACAGAGAACACCAAAATGCGTCAAAAAGGTCCAGAAATATTCATTGAAGTATGAGACTCCTAAACACAACAGAATTGCTGAAAGCAATTTGCAGGGTATTTTACTTCACAAACGACTTTCGTCAGTTACTAAATCACCATTTGGTAATCGTTTGTGGGGAACAGGATCGTTTCAGCTCCAAAAAGTCATCATAACGGATAGAAAGCTCTTGAAAATGTAAGTACAGTTGGTAGGCCTCCGCCTACCTATTTTATTTTCACCACGTTTAGAATCCGCAACTAGTCACTAGTATACGTGATTCTATAAAAGTTTACGGAAGCAATACAAGTCTGCTAGGTAAGCCTACTACCACCACCATTAACTGCTCTGTTGCATCGACCTGCCAACTTTTGTCACACCGGATATGAACAGTTATTATCATAACATAATTACTTTTGTTACTTAACTTGAAAAAAGGTTATTGTTTTACTACAGGCCCTAATGTTATTGAAAATTAATGAGAGTGAAATCTCGATTCAATGTAAAAATCTTGTACCAGAAGGGCAAGGCCCATTATTGCACCATGTTTATATTTTCTTACTGGGCATATTGTTATTCATTATAAATTATGGTTTTTTTGCTTCTCAATTTGCTTTTTTAAAAATCAACTTGAACTTATCCTGCTCTTTAATTATACATTTTTAATTACCGGTATACTTTTTCAATTATTGTTTTTTAAAAACTTTCTATGAACCAGTATTTTTTACACTCTATTTTATATCTGTAGACCCATGTATGTTATGTATGTTGTGTGAGATTTCCTTTCTTTCCTTTCTTTCTCTGATTTTTTAAATCAAACCTTGTGTTGTGCTGTCTCATTGTTGATTATTCTTTTACATGAGATGAATCATTAAATTCAATAAATTGTATTAAATTAAAATACAAAGTCAAAATCACATTGTTTTTAAAATTATCATCATTTAATTATATAATTTATTGGTTATAAAATTGACTATCATTCCAGTGGCAGTACTCCAAATGTGAAAAGAAATTCGAAGATAGTAAATAGACCTACCAGTACTAGTTCAACATTAGTCCGGATAGGTGGAGTTCTGTACAAGACGTCTCGCACAAAACTCACTCGAACCAGCTCCACTAGACCGAAGATGAGAAAAACTAAACTAATGTGCCCGCTACCTGTTGTTAAAAGTAAGTGTAAATGAAATATATGGAATTATATTAGTTTGTAAATTACGCGAAAGTCAATCGAGTTGAATGTAGTTTGTGAAAATGGTAATATTTACTTGACTATGTGTGCTATCTGTTGCCAAAAAAAGGAACACTATTGCCGCCCCGGTGGCTAAGTCAATTATCGCTAGCGGTAGTAACTGAAGTCACCGTTGGGCGTGGATTCGAGTCCCGCATAAGGCATGGGATTTTGTAAACGTCCTTTCACCTATCATCACTTCATCGTTCATTGTCATCCGCACAGAAGTATAGATAATAAGGTTTATTAAGGCTTGTCCTAGAAGCCTACTTTCTCACTTGCCTCAGGGATGATCTTCCTAGCCCGTATTAGCCTTTGCTGCTATAAACAAGCTTTCTTATTTACGTTTTTTCTCTCTGGTACTGCTAAATTATTGTTATGACTAGTCATGAAAACTTCCTCGTGCTCTCAAAATTCAGTTTATAGGTACTGTTGGTGTGGTTGTTGAGCAAGCAATAATCAATCATTCATCATCGATTACAGAGTCCAAAGGATCTGGAGGTCTAGTGGTCCACGTTCGTGGCAACAAGTTTCTCATGGACTCGTCGGGTAAGACATTGCGACGCTTTTCGAGTTCCGACTCAACAGGACACGGCCAGATGAAGAGGATCGACATTGGCGGTGCCACTTTCGTGCAGAAGTCGGCCAACGTTCTGATACGCACAAATACTCATGCCGTACGAAGCATGTTAAGGTGTGTATGCAGGATGATTCCATTTGTTACAAGATTGGAGCATAAGCATTGGAGCATTGGAGCAGGTTTTAAATACAGGCTTTAGCATTTGTAGATAATTGAAGCGAAGTGGCTATTCGTGTGACTTGAAGAAGGTTTTAAATAAGTTTTAATATACCGTAGTTTAAATTAGTTGAGGTCAAGTTAGTTTGAAGAGGTTTGATTGGGTTGATGACGCTAAATTTAGGATGCGCGCAACAACAACAACGTTCACATGTCGTGACGCAATTTAAAGCACTTGAATGAAGATTTTACCTTTTTTGTACTGGAAAGTACAATTCTTTCGTACAGTTCTGATGGATCAACCGTATTAGGTTACTGTATAATAAAGCAGGAAAGTAGGGTTGTGCGAACAGTTCGAAAACGAACTCGAACTCGAACTATTTTTTCTAGTTCGAAATCGAACCGTATATGTTCGAAAACGAACTTTCTCGAACTTTCCCGCACTTTTTGAATATGGCGCGAGTGGCACTATTGGAGCACATCTACTGGCATTTGAAAGCTACTAGGTTCAAGGCTGTGGATTGTGGGATGTCCCGACTCCCGTGAATTGCCAATCCAGTCTGCTCTGAAGTGACTTGCATGTTTGTTTGTCTGCAATCTGCATTAAATGTGGAAATAGGAGGTCGTAGTGATGAGTAAAAGAAGAGTGTTGAATGAACTCAGCAGTGAAGATGAAGACAACAATGGGTAAGTCAGTTTATCAGTCTTGTTATGCCTACTTGTTACATTTTCTGACTACCTAGGTCCAGGGCATTATGCGTCATTATGCGCAATAATGCGCAGTTCCAGTGTTTCTTGTTTAATCAAAGTACTAAGTGCCTTAATTCATTATAACTTATGACTAGGCCATTAGTAAACCCTCAAGAAATCAACTTGTATAGGACGCAGCATCATATTCCCAATATTCCAGAGCATAAACATGATTCATGAGACCTTGTCACCACAAAAGAAAGTTTCTGTCCCTTTTACCACCCACTAGCACATGCCTGGTTCAAGCTGTCTATCAACCACTCAAAAAGAGAATAAACAAACATTTCCCTTGTATTCATTTTTATCTAGCCTACAGTGTGACTGAGTTGATTGATGATAAACAGATGTGTCAAAGTGTTTGGTTGTTATTCATTGTAACATGATACTAAGGAGTCGGAACTCCTGACTTCTAATGTTAGGAAAAAGGACGATTGGGGGTTCGCCCTATGCTTTAACATTGGACGACCAGCAGTGTTTCACGGAATGTTTTGCGATGTTTTACTATCTCAAAATGTGACGTTTTTTTCTCACTTTCCTTTAAAGACCAATGTGATTTTTTGATGACTCAGTTTTTGATGACTTGAAAATGGAAAAAAATGGGTCCTATATGTGTAAATACAGTAGGCCTATCTAACATTTAGTATTATCAATCACAATTTCATATTCCAGTTTGTCATTGGTGGATTCATTTTCAACACCATCTAGGGCTAGGCCTACACCAGTAGGCCTACCTGGAACATCAAGTGGCATTGATAGTAGGCCCAATAGTGGAATTCGAAACTTTTTCTGCACACCACCTTCTACAGACAGAAGTGTTGACACTGGTGTTGATCGAGAGACTGAAATAGTTGGCACCTCAGATACTTCTCCAGTAGGCCTAATAGTGGCACCAATTTGGTTGCATTTTACTAAGAATTCCAATGGTTCAAGTACTTGCAAGCATTGTCTTTCAAGCCTCCAAACCCCATCGTCTACAACTACAACTCTAGTTAGACATTTGAAAAGCAAGCATTTCTCAAAATACAATGAATATGAAACAGACAGGAAAAAAAATGTGATAGCCTTGGGTGTGCACAAAAGTCCAGTGCCAAATTTGAAACAAAGTACAATTCTGTCATACTCAACAAGTACAACGAAATATAAGCGGGACGACCCTAAGGCCAAGAGACTAAGTCAGAGGGTAGCACACCTTTTAGCGGCGGAGTACTTGCCGTATAGCTTTGTCAACTCTTTGGCTTTTAAGGATTTGATGGCAGAAGCAGACCCAAAATATGAGCTGCCTGACCGTACTACATTTTCAAGAAATATAATTCCAAATGTGTATAAGCAAGCATGTAAAGAGGTCAAGTTGCAGATCAGTAATGTTGCTTCTTTAAAGTCTTTTGGTCTCACAACCGATCTTTGGACTTCGAAAAGTGGAGATGCCTACATTTCTCTAACAGGCCACTTCATAGACGATGATTTCAACAATGTCAAAGTTTCTTTGAGTAACCGGCACTTTCCAGGATCACACACTGGTCCACTCATCTATGAAAAGATTTGTGAAATCTTGGAAGAGTGGGGCATTTTGAAACTTGGTGAAAATGTAAATATTTTCATGACCACTGACAATGCACGTAACTTGACTTCTGCCTTGCAGTTGGCAGATAATTGGACTCATATACATTGTTTTGCTCACACTCTACAATTGGCTATTGGCGAAGCCAAAAATAAAGTGCCTCGGTTTACGGAGCTTATCACTGATGCCAGAGCAATTGTGGGGCACTATAAACGGAGCCCCGCAGCTCGCATGCGTCTCCACGGAAAGCAAACTGTTTTGAAAATCCCAAATCATGACCTCATACAAGATGTAGACACCAGGTGGAACTCGGAATACCTAATGCTCGAGCGTCTACTTGAACAGCGGGAAGCAGTTGCTGCAGAGCTATCAAGTTCGAAAACCAATGTCAGCAATTTGTCAGATGCGGATTACGTGGTTGTTGAAGTTGTTATTGAGGTAAATACTTAATTATAACTTTTTTATACCGGTATTCAATTAATAATCCAAGGAATACTTCTTATTAAAATCTTTAAATTTAATGTTTCAGATTCTACGGCCATTGTACCAGGCCACGGTAGACATGTGTTCAGAGAAGTTCCCCACCTTGAGTATGGTGATTCCTATTATCGAATGCATCAGAGAAGAAATTACAAAGTCTATGACTGAAGCAAGAGTGCGATCAATAGGTCATGCATTTGCCAATAATTTGAAAATGTCCATTCAAGCAAGATTCCCAAATCCTACAGCCAATGACGATGGTTCTCCTTGATTATCGATCCTCGTTCAAAAACTCCACGCGTACGATCCAAGTCTGGTGTGAAAAACTATGTTCAACTTCATATTTTAGTTTTTATTTGGAAAATGTGCCAAATTTAAGTTGCAAGGGAAACTATCGCAATCCCCTAACAGGGACAATTGGGGGGGTTTGTTCATAACTTGAAAAAGGTTATTGTTTTACTACAGGCCCTAATGTTATTGAAAATTAATGAGAGTGAAATCTCGATTCAATGTAAAAATCTTGTACCAGAAGGGCAAGGCCCATTATTGCACATGTTTATATTTTCTTACTGGGCATATTGTTATTCATTATAATTATGGTTTTTTTGCTTCTCAATTTGCTTTTTTAAAAATCAACTTGAACTTATCCTGCTCTTTAATTATACATTTTTAATTACCGGTATACTTTTCAATTATTGTTTTTTAAAAACTTTCTATGAACCAGTATTTTTTACACTCTATTTTATATCTGTAGACCCATGTATGTTATGTATGTTGTGTGAGATTTCCTTTCTTTCCTTTCTTTCTCTGATTTTTTAAATCAAACCTTGTGTTGTGCTGTCTCATTGTTGATTATTCTTTTACATGAGATGAATCATTAAATTCAATAAATTGTATTAAATTAAAATACAAAGTCAAAATCACATTGTTTTTAAAATTATCATCATTTAATTATATAATTTATTGGTTATAAAATTGACTATCATTCCAGTGGCAGTACTCCAAATGTGAAAAGAAATTCGAAGATAGTAAATAGACCTACCAGTACTAGTTCAACATTAGTCCGGATAGGTGGAGTTCTGTACAAGACGTCTCGCACAAAACTCACTCGAACCAGCTCCACTAGACCGAAGATGAGAAAAACTAAACTAATGTGCCCGCTACCTGTTGTTAAAAGTAAGTGTAAATGAAATATATGGAATTATATTAGTTTGTAAATTACGCGAAAGTCAATCGAGTTGAATGTAGTTTGTGAAAATGGTAATATTTACTTGACTATGTGTGCTATCTGTTGCCAAAAAAAGGAACACTATTGCCGCCCCGGTGGCTAAGTCAATTATCGCTAGCGGTAGTAACTGAAGTCACCGTTGGGCGTGGATTCGAGTCCCGCATAAGGCATGGGATTTTGTAAACGTCCTTTCACCTATCATCACTTCATCGTTCATTGTCATCCGCACAGAAGTATAGATAATAAGGTTTATTAAGGCTTGTCCTAGAAGCCTACTTTCTCACTTGCCTCAGGGATGATCTTCCTAGCCCGTATTAGCCTTTGCTGCTATAAACAAGCTTTCTTATTTACGTTTTCTCTCTCTGGTACTGCTAAATTATTGTTATGACTAGTCATGAAAACTTCCTCGTGCTCTCAAAGTTCAGTTTATAGGTACTGTTGGTGTGGTTGTTGAGCAAGCAATAATCAATCATTCATCATCGATTACAGAGTCCAAAGGATCTGGAGGTCTAGTGGTCCACGTTCGTGGCAACAAGTTTCTCATGGACTCGTCGGGTAAGACATTGCGACGCTTTTCGAGTTCCGACTCAACAGGACACGGCCAGATGAAGAGGATCGACATTGGCGGTGCCACTTTCGTGCAGAAGTCGGCCAACGTTCTGATACGCACAAATACTCATGCCGTACGAAGCATGTTAAGGTGTGTATGCAGGGATGATTCCATTTGTTACAAGATTGGAGCATAAGCATTGGAGCATTGGAGCAGGTTTTAAATACAGGCTTTAGCATTTGTAGATAATTGAAGCGAAGTGGCTATTCGTGTGACTTGAAGAAGGTTTTAAATAAGTTTTAATATACCGTAGTTTAAATTAGTTGAGGTCAAGTTAGTTTGAAGAGGTTTGATTGGGTTGATGACGCTAAATTTAGGATGCGCGCAACAACAACAACGTTCACATGTCGTGACGCAATTTAAAGCACTTGAATGAAGATTTTACCTTTTTTGTACTAGAAAGTACAATTCTTTTGTACAGTTCTGATGGATCAACCGTATTAGGTTACTGTATAATAAAGCAGGAAAGGTCTTGAGATTTAGCACTCCAAGTCACAGTAGTCAAACTCGTATTTTGGTGACTTGTAAAAAAAGTTTGCTTTGGGTGATTAGTTTACTGAAAATTGGCTCTTGGTTGTTTTCATATAATCACCAAGTTCACCGAATTTTATAAATCACACCCATTTAGACATTTGTTGCAATTTCCAAGGCAATAAGCCAAAACACTTGAGTAGGCCCAACCGGTAATTAGGGTACGTAATTTATCTCAGTACAGGTATTTAAAAGTTGAAGTACTATACCAGTATATCATTTTATTAAATAAAATGTATTGACAATTTAGCCACCAACATACCTTATTTGTAATCAACATTTAGTTTAGTTACTACTGTTTCTTGCGTCACAGTACATGTAAATCATTAATCAAATACGCTGGTATCAAATCGTCCAATGTAACTTCCGTCTCACTTCTTAGTTCTTATGCGTCCAGTGGATGGCTCTGGTAAATTCTAAAAAGCTATCAAATTGTGCATATAAGTGTATCGTTGATTCATTGTCAATGTTAAATATTGAACTGTTCCAGCCAAGCTAAGCAGAAGAGCATAGATTTACTAACGAAGAAAATGCGGAAAAACAACACGATTTGCAAATTCTATCGTCGCTTTGGAAAATGTTTTCGTGAGGAGAAGGGAAGATGTCCTTGCGTCCACGATAAAAAATACATAGCGATTTGTAAGAGGTATGAATGATCATTACAGGAAAAAATGAGCAGTAGATTTGCTTTGCACGTGCGATACAATTATAAAAACTTACAAAGCATTTCAATTTTTTTGTTACAACATTACCGCGTGAGTTTTATGTGTGTCATGAACATTTTGGGTGTGCCGATATTGTAAAAATGACTGCTGTGACCTACAGTTTATGCCCTTATTTTTACAACTGCATGATACAAGTCACATTTCCCCCCTCCCCCATTTGTCATGCTGTGTGAAAACTCTTCAACAAATAGAATAAACCAATAGAAAATTATATTTTTATTGAAACTCACAGCAATTTAAAATTCAATTTCAAATTTGAAACGTAAATTTGGTCCATAAAAATGAATACTACGTTTTCCCTGGTTCAGTAGTACAGTATGTAGGTTACATGTTGAAAAGCATTTTTACTTTCAAGTTGAAAGAAATTTGGTTTGAACATTCTTGGGAAATTGGAAAAGTTGAAAACATACAGTTACATCGTTTCAAGGCAGTGTCCCGAAAACAGAAATTTGGAGGTACGCCGCAAACGATCTCTAGATGGTTATGTTTCCTATACATTGTTGTGGTCTCAAAATTAACATCTGTTTATAGCTAGGTGTACAGAGTCTATGTAGTATTAACTGTATTATGTATAGAGTAGGGCCTACTTCATATACATATCTTGCTCATTTTAAAATGCACATGCTGCATTGTGCTAGTTTATGGTATTACCGTATTATTATTATTAGTGGCAACATTTTACCCTCATATTTCGAAGCATTTTATCAATGTAAAAACCTACTTATTGTCACAATACACATTGTACAACCAGTCATTCTTATTGGAATTTATCTTTTTTCTTTCCCATTCAAATCTTTTTTTAGTCCATACATACAGCTGGTAAACCAAATCATTTCGGTTGTTACCCAGGTATTTGAACGGGGAATGTACTAAGGAGACCTGTCGCCTTTCGCACGACTTGATCCCTGAGAAGATGCCCACGTGCAAGTACTTCTTGCAAGCGTGTTGTTCGCGAGACGTGTGCCCTTACTTGCACGTCAAACTCAATGCCAAAGCACCGCTCTGCATCGCATTCCTTCAAGGCTATTGCACTGACGGACGCAGAGTAAGTAAACATTTATTAAAGTTACTTTGAACTAATTTAATAGGTTGATGGTGATGCAGTAAATCCTCGTTAATTTGAAACGCAAAGGTGTATAAAAAATACATTTGAAAAAATGCAAACATTCTGAAGATACATGCTCAGTTGTGGATCTCAATTGTGGAAAACCTTGCATACAGGCTCTAAATCAAATCCATTCCTTTGCTTACCAATTTCCGAACTGTATCTACAATATTGGACTCGTTAAATCAGTATTATAGGTAGTATGTAGGGCCTACAGAAGTTGTAAACAACATTTTTTTTCAATTGTCGGCTACTTTTTTGTTGCTTTTGAACATTGTCTAGAACAGTTGTTGATACCTTCTACATATACATCACAAACTCGAGTAACCACAATAATAAATCTTCAGTAAATGAGTTGGCAGACTTGGACATCAGTGACATTACTATTAGTGTATCTGCTAATGAACAAATTACTACTACGGTACCAGTAGAGTAGTAGTACTACTGCTACAAGATCAACAAAGGTTCAGAAAAATACAAGATATAGGCTACAATAATTTGTGAGATCAATTGGCTTCATTTCAAATAGTGTATTTTACTCGTATACATATATGCCTACCGTATATAGGGTATTTTACATGCTGTTCTAGTTGCTTATTGGATGAGCGAAGCAGACTCAATTTCACTTGACCCGAAAAAAATGTACTTTTTTTTTTTTTTTTTTTCGCGCTATACAGGTCAGACGAAAATTCAAATTCGATTGAAACTTGGCATGCCCATGTGTCATCATCTGGATTGAATCTCATTAGTTTTTATACGCAATCGATCGCACAACTTCTGAGAAAACTAATTTTCCATTTTCGAAATTACCCCCATAAAAATAAGCCAGAGAAGAATTTTCGTGAAAAAAATGTCCTTCGGAAAAATTCAAATTTTCACCAAATTTCAATATAATAATGACACATATTATTCCGAACTTTCACTGAAATCCAATCAGTCGTTTCTCGTTTTAATATAAAAAATTATATAATGACAAAAAAAGCAAGAGAAGAATTTTCGTACAAAAAATTTCTTTCGAAAAAATTCATATTTTCACCAAATATCAATATAATGATGATACAGATTATTTCAAACTTTTAATGAAATTTCCAATCAGTCGTTTAGATATAAAAAATTATTTAATGACATTTTTACACATCGTTTTAAAGCTATTTAGAGAACCAATTAAATCCAAGCAACAAGTGTCACCAATTAATGGAGAACGATTAAAACAAGGCCTTCTTTATTATCGAAGAAATTTTTGAGAATGAGTAATGAATATAAAAGGAGGGTCTCAAGGTGTATATACTATATATGTATACAGCTGTCATCACGTCTCATATAGTAGTCTAATATTAAATTGCATCTAATATTTCCTTCATGAGAATAGTCTACGAAACAAACCAACCAAATGGAAAGATTGATTTTTAACTTGAATGCCGTCAAAACATCAACTTGATATAACTTTTTGAAAGAATTCAATGCCATTCTTATTAGCTCATCCATCAACGCGGAAACACATAACGCATTTTCCTAGCACTGTATTCAACAACATTGGACAACATTGGAAATTGCACCAATTATGATCAAGGTACTTTGGGCATTGATACTTGGTAGAAGTCCATAGAATGTATGCTGCACATGTTCCTGTTTTATCCAGTGTGTTCAAAATACAGTAGTGTCAAAATGTTTGATGAATCTTGTTCATGCGTAATTGCTAGTGAGTGTATTTGTGTGGTAATATGGACAAGTCAAGAGGGATGTAGATATTCTCAGTAGCCCACAAGACCAAATTCAGGATTATACTGTGGGTTTCTCATGATCCCTACCTCTTTATTTACGTATAGATAATACTGTAGTATTTGAGTTTGCCCTCATTTTAATGTATTTCTTACCCATTTATCTTTGCCTTTTTTTTCCAAATGCACCACTTGTCAAATGAGCAGTGTAGAAAATGGCATTTCAACATCTGCCCTCAATACGATAAGACTGGAAAATGCCCAAAAGGTAAGTATTGCCCGTTCCCTCACGAGCCGAGAAAGCATACCGAACTAAACAGAGACCACTTGGAAGTGAACGTGGAGCGTATCATGAAGCTTTACAAAGACAGACAAAGAGAACTGCTGGAAGGGACGTTGAAACCCGAAGAGACGATCAGGTACTTCAATTTCAATCCTGAAATGGTGAATGATGAACTTAGTGGACTTCAGTTGTACAGTGCTAGTGGTAATAGCGATGAAGACCATAGTGGAGAAGAGGAAATGTCGGGAGCTAATAGTAGCATTGAAGAAGATCGTAATCGTAGTGCAAGCTGCGATGAAGACAGTGATACATTACCAAGACGTCCAAAGATTGGGTTCCTTCCATCATACATCCCCTTGAATTGAGGCACAAAAAAATGGAAATTGTAGCTTCGACATCATTTATTCGCTTGTTCATTGTAAAAGTGTAGAAAACTAGAGAGAAGAAAAGGTTGACTATCTCAGGTCTTGATGTCACCAGTTTACCAAACTTTTAAATGATTTTCATCGTTATGTATAGGCCTAAATGTTAAGTTGAGTAAACTTTTGTTTTGAAGTTTTAAACTTTTAAAAGTTTAGTATAGCTTTTCTAACCAACTCTTGACAAATTTCGTGACATTGTGAATTGATACACATTCATTTACTGGTACCAGTACGTAGGTACACGATTTTTTTGATATCACCAATTTTATTTTGAACCTACAGTATAGACTACCTATGTAGTATGTACTATATATTTATGAAGATATTATATTATTTATACATATGTGTACCAAGGAATTTTTGTAATTTTAATAATTTGAAATAAATAAAAGCTTCTTTTAAATTTTAGCATAATAGTTCTGTATGTATTATATTTAATGCTCTTAGAGCCAGTTTTTCAAAGTCCCGTTAGAGTGATCGTCAGAAGTTAACCTCCGGTTGCGCGATTTTTCCGTTTTTCGACCTGCCGTCAGCGATAATGCGCACCTGATCGACGGTTATCTACTCACAAAGATAAACCCTGGATTGGGTCTTTGTTTGAGTGCCCGTTACTGCACTGCCATCGTCGTCCTGTTCACTGCCTTCTAGCATACAATTTTGCATACGCATTTAAGCACAACCAATCAGAATCGTCGTTGTTCTGGTCAGGTTCTCGTTAGAACGAACAGATAACCGGGAGTTGAAAAACGATCCTGTCGCTACAGGTCGGGGTTAGACATAACCGTCGGTCAGCTAACGCAGACCTAACGAGGACTATTGAAAAACCGGCTCTTAGAATCCTAAGTACCAACTTGATCTACAGGGCTTTGTAAGAAAAATAGCGCTTTTATACGTAAAACAGGTAGATTACGTAAATGTCTGGATTTGAATTTTTGAAACAACTTGATGATTTGTTTGAACATAAGATGATCATCGAATTATGAAAAAATTTCATTTTACGTCCCTCTCTGTTACTCGTAATCGGTCTGTTGAAAATAGCAGTAGACTAAGCAATTATTAACAAAGAATTGAATGGATCACATCAATCAAGTTCTTTCTTCAAATAGCTCTGAGTCTGACTATAGATATACGGATATACCGTATGAATACCGTATTAGTTCAAAATATAAAATTAAACTCGTAGGTAAATATGCAAGAACTTTTAAGCCAATATTTTTGACGTGTTTGGGTCAATTCTCCACCAGTAGGATACTGTGATGAACTTACTAAATTAATTTATCTCGAAACGAAGGACAAGTATTGCACAAAGCCTCTAAAAGAGAGTGTGCACTTTCAACTTGATGTGGGCGTTGGCTTCAAATTTTGAATTGATGATGGAATGACCAATGTGGGCCTGGCCCTTGAAAAGTGGTACAGTATCACCATGATTAATCATACAATTTGTTTTCAGCAAATCTCAGAGGAAAGCTAACTGGACTTGGTAATACTGGGCGTTAGAGAAATGAAACTACTGGCAACTTGAGCCAATCAGCCTTTAGCTAAACAGCATGCAAGTCTGAAAGATAATCCTAACATCAAAAAATTATAAACACTTGGGATGGTTAATCAGGCATACTAGATGCAATTAAAGCTGTCATTTTGTAAATGTGTTTATTCCTTTATAAGTAACAAATCATAAATAGCCATAAGATGTAACATTAATATTATACAATCTCTGCAAGTCTTTTCTAAATATTGAACAAACCAAGTTCTAAGTTCCACAATGTGTTATTATTTAAAACTATCGCATTTTCTATTCATATTAGCTTGATGGCTAATATGCATTCAGTTACAATACTTTGTAAACAGGAGCTAATTTATCAAGTTATGAATGAGTTATTACAATGACTTTGTTAAATGAGTTCAATATAACTTGTTTTCCACTGTAATGCCACTACAGGGTAATGGGATGAAGTCAGCAATAAAATGAAAAATTTCCAACAGATTAACAATTTTCATGCTTGGCCTACCAAAATAAGTACAATATAAATATAATTAATTGATCATACCGGTATATAGTAGCAACAATGTGTATTTGGCCCTTCCACACAGTAGAAACTATTTAATAAGTTTATCTACAATACAGAGAAACCTCTATCCATCGTTTTCGAAGGGACCAGGAAAATAAAACCTTCCATGCAGGAAAACTATCCATCCAGGAAAATTTGACATTGATTATATGGGAGTAGGGTTAGGAAAAATGAATGATACAAGCAGGAAAACAATGGATGCGGGAACGTTGAATAGAGGTTTCACTGTATAGTATTCTTAGTAGATTCACTTTCTAATCCCTAGCAAATGCTCCCCAATGTTCACATGCTGTTAATTTTAAGTACGTATATCCATTTTTCACTTTGGCCTCTTTTAATCTAAAAAAATCAAAATGGCTTAGAACTATTCACGTACTTTTTTTGTGGACTTCAGACTATAGGCTTTCCCCACATAAGCATATGGTTTTGTTTTACGTTATAAAAACTCTTTGAAAAAACTCTTGAAAACTCTTACTCTTAGAAAAAATGAGATGACTGATGAAACAAGAATTTTACACGCTAGTGTTCACGTGTTTCAATTATGAACAAAGTAAACACTTTTTTTTTCCATGTTAAGCCCAATAGTTTTTTCCGATACTTTGCAAGTAGGCCTACAGAAATTAATCAATTTCCTTAATCCATTAAATGATTAGTATTATCAGTTGTTTATTCACACGGAGCAAGATGAAAGGATATTGCTATTAGGTATTCTCTTTGAAATTTAAATTCATGAATCATATCACATTATACCTGGTAGTTCTTTGATACAAAGCACCTAATACCTGTACAGAACATTCTTCGGTTGATGAATCACCACACGGAGAGCTGCAGCGAACTTGTCGCCGTTAGTAGATCAGTGACCAGTTGGTTGGGTGATTGTAAGCTAATAATATCGGACAGTGTAATAACAAAGATAGACTACCTTTGTCCACTTCTTGAGAGATAACTAACCATTGCGTTAGCCAGTCAACTAGATCTTCATTTCTCATATTGACAGGATTCAGGCCACGTAAAAAGCATGCCTGAAATAACAACAAAATCAAATTGCTTTAACCATTTGGTTTTACAAATGCCAATGACCTACACTTCAAGAAATAGCCTGTGTTAGTGTACCGAGTGACTACTACCCCAGGTTATAATAATATATTTGCCGTGAAGTTACTGCGTTGTTGCCTGAAAACCAGCTTTGACCTTAACGGTGACCGACTGACCCGATGAGCGCACGCCAGGTAGGTATCTCCCTCCTCGCTCTCTATACCTATCTCCGTCTCTTTGAAGGATGGAGAAGTTCCAGGACGGTGCGTGTTCTATTCTCGCATGAAAACGCTGTTATCATGGAGTGCTACACTATATCGATTTTAAAGACATTTCATGTCAGGATTGTCATTTCGTACTTCAGTGATCGCAATTTAAGTTAAAGGTTCTAGATGAGCATAACAGGTAGGTCAACAATAATGGGAGATGCAAGATCTGTCAGTGGATGTAGTGGGAAGACATTAAATTTGGAAAGGTTTGTAGAGATTGTGTGAACAGAGAAAAGTGTATGTTTGACACATTATTGCATATCTATCTTACTATGCACATGGTGCGTTTTCAAGGTACAGTAAATCCTCGTTGATTCGAAGCAAACTCTGTTCTTGACCCCAGATATATAGGGAATACAATCTTGAATATACCGATAATTTGAAATCCCCCATCACTAAGTAATAGTTGTAAAATTATTGTTTAATTCAAAGTGTTTCTTCCGACACATACAAAATAACTACAGTGTTTACTATCTGAGAATTATTTAACCCTCGCAATGACATTAGTTGACTAGAAACTGTGATTGTACGTATTGATACCATTATACTTTATCCCAAATTGTAAGTAAAGAAACTCTACTAGTACTACTACTACATTTATATCTCGTATGTTCTAAACAGAGAACCATTGTTGTCATTTGCAAGTTGTGAGTCGCAAATATCTGATATGGCCTCACGGCACTAGACCACCACTGTAACATTGAAAATAAGTTACAAAAATAAAATTCTGCACCAGAATATTTTCACGATTAGATTACATATTACCTCGATTCACGATATTACCTCGTTCCAACATCTTAGCTACAACCCATATGTTTTATTGGCGATTTTCCAACGCCCAAAGTACGTAATAAAATTGTTGGAACACGTACGTAACTACGTATGTTCCGCAGTATATTGACGCAGTACCTCGTACATCCGGGCCATCTTGGTTATGTTCGGCACTAGCCATCGCCCGACGAGACTTGGGCACTGCGCAGAAAGCTTTGAACAGCGTTGTTCTGACACTTGAGTGTATACTACCCATCCCGATGAGTTGAAATATTTGCCGTAATTTTTTTCCGTTGATTCAAATTTATTAAATTCGGATGCCTTCTTCAGACTCCCCACAGTTGAGTTTCGAGTTAACGAGGGTTTACTATATTTAGGCTACTAGTTTTCACATCAATCACACAACAAATGCTTTTAAGTGAAGTAATTAAATTACCCATCTTAATTCTTCTTGTGTCATCTTTTGTGGTCCGCCTTCACGTATTATTGCAAGGTCCATGTGGCGTACAATCAATGCTCTGTCAGATAATCGGGTGCGCCTCCGCAATCCCGTATGCATACCGTGGATTTTCAGCAAACTCTTCTGTAACCAAGCAAAATTGCATCATAATTTACTTTATTACTGTAATACCAAGTCCTATTAGTCATTATCTGATAGATGATGAAAACAAATAGCATGGGTAACTATGATGATAACGTTTTAAAATTGACATTTACTGCTACCCTCAAGCAGTGTTGAGGAAAAAAAGAACTTTCTAAAAGTTCAGTTCATTTCTGTGAGAGTGAACTTTTCAAAAGTTCAAGTTCATTTTCTATATTTTATTCTGAAAAGTTCAAGTTCGTGTAAAAAGTACATAAGTTCACGTGAAAGTTCATTTTGCGATTTTTTGTTGCTTTTGACGTCAATTTGGACCGCCGGACAGTTGTATATAGCTAATATTGGTAGGGCTTACTGTGAGGAGAAGGATTCGGTTATAAGTTTCGGCCAATGGAAACACCGCTAGCCAAACTGAGCATGAATCAGCGTTTCGGATTGGTCAGAAAACCGGGTCCATCTCCTTCTCTCTCACTCAAGTACAATCGTCATGGAAAAATGTACTACTCGCTTGAAAAAAACGTTTCACCGGCAAACTTTTGAACTTCTGAAAAGTTCGTGACCGAAAAAGGAACTTTTACTAAGTTCACGTTCATTATGTAAAAAACGAACGCGTTCATATAGAAGTTCATCAAAAAATGAACGCGTTCCCGTGAACGCGTTCATTTTGCAAGTTCACTCCCTAACACTGCTCTCACGTTGATAATTCCGGCACTAAGACCCGGTTGCACAAACCGGTAGTTTATGGATCAAGCTATAATTAGCAGATTATTGTGTCATTGCCCTTGGTTACGTATGCTATTTTCGTAACTTGACTAATGGTTGGATAATTAATGCTCAACTAAGTGCCGGAATTACCAGCCGGGGAGTAGGGTAGTTTTAACTGGCAGTTGAAAGTTGTTATCACCACACCATTGTAACCACTGTTATTAGCGAAACAAATGTCAGATGAAGGCTAACTGGACTTGATAATACCGGGCCTAGGAGTTTGTAAAACTGGCTATACATAGGCCTATTGGGTATATACATAATTGGGCCTAATTGCAAATAAAACATTCTCTTTCACAAAATGGGAATTTTGTGGATTTTTTACAATTTAAATGAAGTAGGCTAAATGGTTATTTAGAATTCATTTTCAATGCCTTCTAACTTGGTTCTGCATGCCCTAAATTTCCTAGTTTATATTGGGTTGAACAATTCACTGACTAATAATTCACTAATGGAGCATATGTCTACTGGTACCATATGAATAATCAATGCGATGATGAAATTAAGGTTTTGTTAGGTAATGGGAAGCACGCGGTCGTGGGAGGAATTACCCCGACATACACCAAAGCTACAGAGGCAAACCATGAAAAACCTCTGTACAGGTGGCATGGATATAGTACAATATGGTCATATAGTACAAGTGAGTTACTGTTGTGCTGCCAGTCCTGGTCACATTCTACAATTTTCTATAAAATCTAAAGCTCGATTTACACTATTCAATTTCTCATTCAATGCTTTCATTAAACCTGTACTGGTAATGCAAATCTTTGCAAATATAGACTATGAAAATGTTTGAACAGTACAAGGCGATTCATGTTTCGTTGAATGAAAGACCGACCGCAAAAGTGGCACTCTCTCAACTCATCTGAACCTTGGGTTTTATCTAGGCCTATATCTAGCTATATCTATACCTATATCTAGCTTAATATTAGTTTGATAGTTATAATTCAAGTATGAACTAAATGATCTGCTATAGTTGGAAGTTATTTTCATTTAGTGCTAGTAGTACTGAGACAGAATGACATATGACTCGCTGATTGGGTGATTCCCTTCAATCCATTTAACGGTACTGAAAGGGTAGGCCTACAGAATGTGTTCTAATGAAAAACATAACGAAACATAATGTTCCATGTTACGTTCCAACAAGGTTTCATTCGAGTTGTCCACTTACATGATCCAACTAGGTGTGCTCCAAAGTTGTTTTAGATATTTGAAGATAAATTGGCCCGTATGAATTGGGCTTTATTCATTACTTGCATACTGGCATTGATACTGGTATGGAAATTATGGAGATAAAAATTAAAACAAATTGTCAGGTCAAGAAGTTACGAAAGTTCATTTGTGTTCACAACTGAATATTATTTTAATATATTATTATAGCAATGGCAATGGCCTGTTCTTACTGCATGTCCAGAATAGATATTGATCAGGTGATAAGGCTCTCCTCTAAAAAGGTCTATGCACTTAAGAATATCGTCGGGCGAAGCATGAACTCCACTACCCAAGAGTCCAAGAACGCGTGACCAATCACAGTAAAGCGGATGGTCTGCTATACTGCTGAGCTGTGCTTGCATAGCTCGAAATACAGGGCGGTTATGCATCAGTTTATTTCTATGTGCATGCACGGCAAATTCCATACGCTGCTGCAGTGACCAGAAGTGGGAGCAGAGCAGTTGACGTGGAAATAAGTACCTGCATTGAACACTACATTAATGAAATGTACAAATATAAAATTACTAATGTTAATAAATCATCAATTTGTTCAACCTCTGTGAATTTGTTGCACAATTCAACTTGCTTAATTCAACAAATATTGCTACATTTTATCTAAATTTAGTAATTATTTCAAGTATTGAAAATGACACACAATTTTCCTGCATACTGGTATAGGCTACTTACATTAGAGGAAACACAACATAATTTGCTAATGGTAATGTTGAGACTAGAAGCACAGGGGCAACTTTTTTCATGTCTTTGGGCATTTGAAAATATAATTCTATTTCTTGCCGTGATAAAGATCTTAATCCGTCAGGAGATTTATTTAGACGTTTCATGATTTGAAAGAAGGATTTCAAGTCTCTATAAAAGTCTTTAACTCCAACCATGAAGATACGGTAAACATGCATTGCCGATGGGAATTTGCTTTCCAGTACTTTCTCGTACCGATCCACGAATTGCATGTATCTTGATAATACATAGTGGTGAAATTTGCTTGGAGGTTTTTTCCCTTTAAGCTTTGCCGTGTTGGGAGGCGCTGGTAATTGGTGATTCAACCTGGAAAAAAAAATGATATTGTAATGTAATGTAATGTGTAATGTAATTTTGTTAGTAACTAAACGCTACAAAACTTGCGGTTATTAATGAGAACAACGATTTATTAGATAAGAGTAAATGAAGACTAAATTCTTGACTGAAAAGCAGCATGAGGTAGAGAGAGTAGAGTTTCAAGTCGAGCGACTGCTGTGAGTTTGGCAATCGGCTGTGCCGGTTTATGATGCAATGATAGGCCTACAAGCACGATATTGGTAGCCTATCAAAAGTTCCGGAAAAATATCCCGATTACAGAACTATTACGTAAGACATGTTTTCAAGGGTTTTTGCCCACAAAACCGATTACGAAGAGCAAATTCCCTTGAAATGTTGTCTTAGGCCTACATAATGTGTAAGGTCATAGGCATTTTTTAATGAAAATAGCATTATAAGGCCTTTTTGGGCCTCTTTGACTGCATCTTAAGGGGGTAAATACTTGGAATTTTATTTGAAATGTAGCATCAATAAGCCCCAATAACAAACTGTGCTGCAAGCTACAGCAATGGATCTAAAACGAAACCAAAAAGACAACGCCAAAACCAGATCTAGGGCCTAGGCCCTACTAAAGGCCTAAACCAATGCTTAAACTCACTGCCTGGCCTATTTGAACGATAGTGGATCAATGGGCCTATTAGAGATATTATAGGGTAGGTCTGTAATTCTAACAATTGATAATAGGTATAAGCAGTTCACCTAAGGAAACTCAATGCAGGTGTACGAATTTGTTTCACGCCATGGCATCCAGTCCAAAACAATAACGTCGTCATTTTTAATGTGATATGTGTTGCAGACACAAATTTACACCACCATGTTTTTCAAAACCCTTTCGATGACCAATCATTGAACCCCACCGCCATCTCGTGTTTTCTACTTATTACAGCAGTAGGGCGGTGACACCTGTATGCTGAATCCACTGGCTGTATGGCTTACGGCGGGTCGCGGATGTAAAATGAATTCTATTTGAGATGATTTGGATTTTTTGGTTTATTAGAAAACATCTACCACAAGCCCTTTTTGACGAAAGATCCTAAGAGAAACCATAGAATAAATAATGTATTTCTTTATTCTATGGAGAAACGTAGCCGGCAATAAGATAGCGCATGCACGCCAGTAGCCACAATTTCCGACCGCTCAAGAATCTCGAAGAACTCAGACCGAGATCCCAATCGTCAATGCTAAAGGGTGAGCTCAACAGTAAATGCACCTCTGCGTGATAAAGACGGCAGTCTTTTGGAAGCCTCTATTGTTATTATATAGTAGTGCATTTTCGATTCACTTTAAATATTGAGAAAAACTGATATAGGTTTGATATAGGTGATTCTAAAAGTATATTAGATCATAAGGTAGGGCCTACCATAGGCGTGTTGATGTTATTCGCTGTACTCCATACACCTCTTAAAAAATTGTCTTCGATTTTCCCGCCGTGGATATCGGGATTCGGAATCAGGCAGGCGGCGCAGTCGGCACTCAGCGAGGTTCAAAATAAAGCACTACGCCTGTCCACCCACTCTCCCCGTATGACCCGAGTGGCCGACCTGCATGACAGGCTCAACATTAAATACGTCCGCGAACACCTGCAGGACTTATCAATCTCATTCTACGAAACCTTAACGCAATCATCAATTCCGCACGTCATGGCTTTACCAATTCGCCCGATACAGCCTACAGATAAACATCGCCGGCCCATCCACTCTACGATGGACAATAGGCCGCAGGCGAGAAGACACCCGGTCTGAATACGACTCATTAACACGGCGCTACCACCAGGCAATAGCCGCGATACTGCGTGCAGGAACTATCCTTCACGGCAAGCACGGCTCTTCCACGCGGGCTCTCCCCCCTCGCCTAGAAGCCCTAAAACAGCTGTACCGCTCTTCCAAGCGGTCCATTCCCCTAACACGCTCTCTCGACCGCGGCTCGCTCTCTCTCTCTCTCCCAGAGGTAGCCCGGTCTCCCCCCGCCCTCATATCACCCCCTCGCTCAGCACCGACGAGAAGGGATGCCATTGTACATACACATATCTAGAGACGCATAGCATAAAGGCACTCTCTCTTTACAAAAACGAAAAACAAGAAAACACAACAACAACAAAAAAAAAAATAGCACACTAGTATAGTTCTAATTTCTAACTTCTATATTGCACGCTATAGACCCTCGACCTTCGTCATATATTTTAGCACAACACAGTGTAGTCATCAGGCTTGAGACTACAGACTGGTTGCTGCTGATCATCGCTATAGGTACTGCGTGCTTTTAACCACGCATCTCATTAGTATTACGGACAATTACGCTAGTTTCATACTGTATAAATCTCACCACTTAATATACAGAGACCAAGATCTCTAACCAGGCTCTAGATGTAATTATTAGTATCTTCTTTCTTTCTATCTACATTAGACTAGTCACCTACACATAGTACACCTGAGCTTATCACTCAGGTAAATGCCTAAGCAGGCTCCGGCCACTATCCACTTATATTTAACATTACATCACTCTTAGCATCTCTTTTAGTCCCTACAATTACTCGGTAGACTCCAAATCATCCAACTTGGGCGAAATGGAATACCTTTATAGTGGTTAAGTTAGTCACTAGGATATATCATTATCGTACTTTAATCAGATAATTAGCATCTAATCCGATATTGCCAACTCTGCGACCGAGTATGACTCGCATGCTGTCATACTCCGAACTATCACATCACCCTCTCTGATATGAAACAGACTATACCCAACCACCCTAGTCGACGCATAACTTAACGTCGGCTTACGCTACCCCGACCTTGGGTGCACGTGCAGCACCCGAAAAGAAACCCTCAACAATCCCAGCTCTCTAGCTGACAAACAAATCCAAGGCCGAACACCAACTTCTACATAGAAAACTTCACCCTCCAGCACTTCTGCATCACGCTAATTTGGCTACTGCTAAGAATGATGCTATTGCTGTTAAATGCAGCTATGTCCGGCACGGCTACTTTGGCCTCGGTCTGCGAGCGTCAGCGATCTATTTCATCAATTGGACGGCTCGCGGCGAAGGCTGACGGCGACCTGAACTTGCCGGCGGCTATGGCAGCGATTACTAGCAATGGCATCTCAATTTCGAACACCTCGCCTAAACTCCCTTGTAAATATTTATTATGATCCCTCACCTAGAGCAATTGTCTCTACACGCCTATAACCTGTATATAACACCCCCTGTCAGCGAATTGTGGCCTTGCGGCCGGTGTCGCTATTGTACATATTGCCAACAGAAAATATTTCGGTTGGTAAACAGAACTAGATCCCCCCCCCCCCCCCCCCCCCCCCACTCAGCGAGAACCGAGAACGCGAGTGTTGTCTGTGGAGCGTCTGCGAGCGTTTACAGACTCTATTTGATTTGCAATTTTGCATTCTGATATTGAAGTATTGGTTATATTATTTTGTAAAAATGAATACCAGCATAATGAAGATTCATAATTCTACAGAAGTAATACCCATCGGATTGGGACATCAAGGACCAAGTGGCAAGAATCCGAGTATGAAGAACCGCTTTAAACAAAAACATGACAACAGACCAAGATCCAATAATCATTATCCGTATTTTGGTGATCCTCTGATTGTCCCCCGTGTCAAGCAGGTTAGTGAAAGAAATTCAATGGTGAAAGCCATGTTTGGCTTATGTTCAATAGTACCAAGGGATTAGGCCTAGGTAGGACTAACCGAGGCTTAAGGAGGCATTGGCATTATGCAGTCAAGGGACCTCATGAGGGTCTGAATCATAAATACTTTCCAGCCAACCACAACCACTGAGCTTATCTATTTTAACTATACTCAATGTCATAACCCTCAAGAAATATGGTTGAAAAACAGTGAATTTGGAAAGTATCTCACAATGGAAGCATTCCTTGCAATGATCGGTCGGTAAAGTTACTGAGACACTGGGCATGTCTAGGCCTAGGCTCTATTTTTTTTTCCCAACCTCCCCCACTAACCTAACCATCATATCATCCAGCACCCCCCCCCCCACGCTTCCAAACAACACTGACTACGTATATCACACAGTCGGGAAACGGTTTAGTCAAACCGGTTCAGGCTGAAACGGTTTACAGATGGTGATATACCTATCGGTTTTGGTGTAAAACACTTTAGTTCCAATCCAGTTTGGCAAGTGGATTGGAGAACTCGATACGATTGATATGTACAAGTCAAACCGATTCAGGGTAACCTTGGACGCGAGCAATAAATCGATCCTTGTTGAATTCCAGCTCCGTTATCGATTATTTACCGACTTATGTCACCATATATCCAATATATACCAATATACTACCAATATATATACCAATATATCGACTTACGTGAATATTAAAAATGGCTGGCGCTGAAACGTTTTGACCGCGGTTTTGCCAAAGTGTTTCTGAATTATTGTGATATACACTCATTTGTTGAACCGTTTCAGCCTGAACCGGTCTGACTAAACCGTTTCCCGACTGTGTGATATACGTAGTCATTGATGAACAGCTGTCAAAATACAGTCGCCGATGCAAAAGCCGTCAGATTCAATTGAGTTTAAAACTGGAAAAACCTACAATTCTTCACGCACGTGACTTTTTCTGATAGATATAAACAAGATCTTTCAGAAAACACCAAAAACTCAAAAATCAAACACCAATTGCCAAGGTCACTGTCACAGTAAAATAACCGATTAGTCTTATAGAAAGGACTCGTAGGCCTAGGGGTGCCTAAGCCAAACTCAGTGCCTAGACCCAAGGTCTACTCGATCTCCACCCTTTCACCCTAAAGCAAGTAGGCCTAGGCCTACATCAGTATCCTTACGGGATAGAGCGACAAAGCCCTGGTTAAACAGTATAGATCGTGGTAGCGTTAGGCCTACGACTGAAGAGTTGGTCTGACTGTAAAGCCTGGTTCCCACTCCGATTTTTTTTTGGGGCTGGCCAACAAAATTTCGGTCCAAATTCTGTCCCCGGTTCCTATTCCGAATTTTTAATGGCAATTTTTCGTAATGACCGCCATGGCTTCTTTGAATCCAAATGAGCAAACTTTGAAATCTAGAAGTCAGATGTAAACATTCAATCAGATCCTGAGGATTAGGCCTATATAAATACTTTGATTCATATTTATCTTTGAACTTATGAAACGCAGGAACGAAATAAAAACCGAATTGCAGTGTATTAAATCCAATGCCGTCTGAAAAACAGGAAGGCCGTGGATAGACGGCAGTCAACATGGCAACATAACAACTTTTTCGGCACAAAATAAATTCTGCCGAAATTATTGAACATAGTTAGGGCACAGCTCCGCTATGTTATGGTTAGGGCCCAAATACACCATCTTGTTTCGGTGGTATTCTGGATTGTGATTAGATGAAGGGAATTTCGGCCGACACTAAAAAAATGTGGAGTTAAAGAGTTATGTTTTAGGTACCAGTAACGACAATTCCATCATTTTCAACAGTATTTTGGGAGATTTTGAAATTGCTATAAATTAGTAATTATGACAAATAAACCAACATCATAAAAATTATTTCCAAAAAAGTGAGAATGAAACGACAGAGGCTTAGTTTTAAAAATTGAAGTGTCAGAGAATTAAGGCCTCCCAAAAGAAAAATCGGGAACAGTTTCACAGAAAATGACCATTTCTATCCATAGTAGGCCCGGCCCTAATGGTGGCAATTCGGAATAGTCTTGTGGTTCCTTTTGGCCAATAGGCAGCTGTTTTAATCTAGGTCTACTGCCTTGATTATGTGTACCCACTATTAAATTTAATTTAGTTTTATCTCATTTTACTACAGTTATTATTATTTATTTTTTTATATTGGGTTTAACGACGCGCTGTTATGATAGCCCAAATCTAATGGCGTCGGATGGATGATTAATGAGATGATGGGATGATGAGATGAAGGTTCTTGGATAATGAGAAGGATAGTGGGAAGGAAGCGGTCATGGCCGACTTATTGTAGGAACCATCCCGGCATTAGCCCAGACTACAGAGGGAAACCGGCGGTGATCGAACTGGGTTCGGAATTCCCCTCGCCTCCTGGATCACATGAAGCGAGCGCGTTAACCACTGTGCTGTATGTGCCGATTTTACTACAGTTTAGCTATTTACAACGACAGGCCTCACTAATATTATTAATATAGCTCTAGATGAATCCCTACTTTCATATACCGGTAATACTTTTATATAATTTTTTATTTTTTTCCAGTATTTAGAAGAGCATTCCAAAGATATAAGGATTGACTTTGAAGACATGGTGAACGTTCTACAATCCAAGTACAGGGATTACACGAGAAGGAAGAGAAATGCTTTCAAAGGTCTAGTCGATAAAGCATATTCAGCAGTGCTACAGGAATTTTCTAAAACCAACATGGATGATCAAGATGTAGATGTTCACACATCGGAGTCCAGCGGTGGAGAAGATTTCTACGGGGAAGATGGACTGGATTCATATAATGTTAGTTTTGGAATACTAACTTATTTGTTGTGGATCATTGGATTAGGCTATAGGCTAGGTACAGTTCTTGAAAAACTTTGAATCGTGCTTAGCAATTTTACTTATTGGGGCAGCCCTGGCATTACCATATTACCTGGGAATGCCAATTGACACATCTCAGGTTAGATCTGAATCTAAGAGGCAAAATAAGTATTCCAAACGACTGTTGTCTCTTATTGTGGCGCTTTTTTTTTAACCTTTTAACTGCCGAGTTTACTGACACCAGCTGTACCCCCTGTGCTGAGTTTTTTTTCCGAAAATACAATAGTTTGTACAAATAGTTCCAGTTACTACATTTATGATCATTTTCCCATAATTTTTTGACGGTATCACAGAAATGATGAGTGCCTCAATATCGGTTGGAGAAAGCACATTATTTTGCCAAGCCAGCCTGCCAACATTGGCCATTTTCACTCGACTTGGAATCATAGTTTGACGTTTGAGTCGTTGACAAAACTTTCGTCCTAATAAATGCGACTACTTATGAAATATATCGAAAGTCGACGTTGTTCTCAAGCAGTACATATGTTCGGCCAATAGATCGCGCAAAGCACAAAAAAAATCAGGTCGATAACTGAAGTTTGCCGGCCAGTAGAAAATAAACAGTTAAGCGCGGTATTCAAAACGCGGATACGCGTGCTTAGCACGGTGGGCACGGCGTGCTAAAACGCGCATACGCGTGTGTAGCAGTTAAAAGGTTAACAAATGTTGAAGATTGGGAGTTTTGCTGTAGGGCCTATAGCCTACTTATTCAAAAGGTTCTAGTATAACATATTGATAATTAATATTTTTGAAAAAATTATCATCTGGTAGAATTCAGCTAAGGTACTAGAGATGTAACCAAACTCCTGGGTACTCGGGCAGGACCATTTTAATTGAAACCTGGGTTAAAATAATTAGGAATCATTTCCTGCTCAACACCCGTAATGTGATACACTTTCTTCTTGCATCAGCAACACTTTAGTGGAGTCTGGTGCAAGACAAACATACGTGTACTGGTACCTAATGATAACATTCTGTGAAAGTTTATTTCAATTAGATAAACATTGAAAATTCAAAATTTCACCCAATGTGTTTAAAATGTAAATTTTCAATAATATTGAGCCAAACCAATTTAGCTAAAAAACAAGCCCTATCTATTCTGGTAAAGGCCTATCAGCTATCACAAATGTCCAGAAAAAGTTTCAAGGTGATTTGGCGGGCGGAACAAGGTTTCTGCGGGCGAAGGAGATTTGAGATTGCCGCATTCTTGCTTTGTTTGACCTGTATGCGATTCACAAAACAGCAAAGAAATGAAAATTCACGTCTAGCCCAATTTTTATTTCCAGTTTTTGAAATTGAATCTTCACTAGGCCTATAGGCCCTACTCATCTAATAAATATATAATTATAAATGAATACATTAATTCGTATTTATAAATAGATTAAATTCTTTATAATTCAGACTTGGATAGCCCAATTAAATTCTTTGTGTACCGCTATGCTGAATCAAACACTATTTTTCTGTTCTACCGAATCAGTTGGTTCAATTAGCCGAGTGTTGAATTATTCTTCAATTTAAAGTGACATTTTTTGGATTTTTTAAAAATTGAAGTGGGTTCACTGAAAACAGAAAAAATATATCAAAATTACCATAATGTTACAAATCTATCTATTAATTGTTTTCTTTCTAGCAGTCCTCTGGCAACAAAACAAATGTGCAACTTATGTCGATGTATGCTGCTTCTCATTCAAGGTATGTGCAAGTAACGGTACACGATTTCAACTCTAATTTAAATATTTAATTGAATGTTAATTAGTAATTACAGTACATATTGTTTTCTTTGTACATAGACCCACACCTATTGGGTTATATCGAGTCTTTACAGGTTCAGTTTATTTTAGATTTCAACCCAACTCTGGTTAATTTTGGATAGTTCTATGGAATGGTTGGTCATTTTGTACATTTTGGTCATATCATTTTCAGGGAAAATCAAAATGGGGTATAATAATTGATATTTATTTGACTAGCGTTGCTGTAGATATCTCAGCAAAACTTGCGCTTTTTCCTGCACTAAAATACCATAATAAATGATTATTAAATTTAGCATTTTTTAAATTCAACAAATCAATTCTGCTTCATATTTCTTCTAATACGTATAGGCCTACATAATGCTAAAAGACCTGGCCTACCATCTTGGGTCTAAATACAAAACATGTGGTCCCTAGAGGTAGTCCTAGGACAAAATAGACCATTTTATCATTATATACTGTCAATCATAGTCATAGAGTATGTTTATAAAGTTGATGGGTTAGTGCTATTTTAATCCGTTGGAGTCTGTCACATTATCAGCACATTCTAATGTTTCAAGATGAATATACCGTACCTTTGTGTTTTTCACAGAAAAGCGTCACGCCCTAGAAGCGACAACCAAGAATTAATAAATATTAGCAGCAGTGAAGATGACGATGAAGAGAAAGAGGAAAATGCATCATTGAATGATAGTCTAGTTAAAGTAACAGACAAGACCCCAATTGTACCAGCAAAAGTTGGCATTTTTCCTATCAATACCATCACAACAAATCCAGCATATAATGGAGAGAAAGGTCTTTTCCCTACTCCTAAATCTATTCTCTCCACTCCTACCATTCCCTCTGCTATATCTACTTCAACTCCTGCACGCAGTACTGTCCCTTCCAGCGAGCGGACACGTAAGCGCAAGGCTGCTGAAATGATCAACGGAGGCAAAACCCCATCGACGTCGATGAAGAAAAAGCGAGAAGTTCCTACGCAGGAGTCACGTGTAACTTTCAAAGATTTTGGGGGAAATCCCAAGGTACTTGAAGAGGTCTGCAAACTTTTGGTGCATGTGCGCCACCCCGAAATATACCGCCAGATTGGCATCTCCCCTCCTCGCGGATTCCTATTGCACGGACCACCGGGCTGTGGCAAAACACTGCTTGCGCAAGCGATTGCTGGGGAGTTGAACGTTCCGCTCATCAAGGTGGCTTCTCCGGAACTTGTAGCCGGTGTTTCTGGAGAGTCGGAAGAGAGGATTCGAGATCTGTTTGACCAGGCGGTGAATTCAGCACCTTGCGTATTGTTCTTGGACGAGGTGGATGCAATCACACCAAACCGTCACACGGCGCAAAGAGAAATGGAGCGAAGAATTGTTGCTCAACTTCTAATTTGTCTTGATGGTAGGAAAATGAAATTTGTACGTTTTTGGCATAGGCCTAATGGTTTTTCCCAAATCTATGTAGTAAATTATGTTTGTTTTTTTGATTTGCACAGTCAACCCTTATTAATTCAAAACTTGGGAGAAGTAGAAAAACAATTTTGAGTTGGAAAAAATTGAATTAATGGACAGAAATACAAATTTGGAAAATGTTGTGAATTAATAATTACGTAGGGTTGATTAGCTAATATCCATGGTAGTATCGAATAACAGTACCTGATTGCATGTTCACATGTTGAGTAGTTCACATTATTATTTAATTCAGTGTGCGATTACCTGTGGAAATAAGTGAGTTGTTTATTTGTAGACCTGAGCCAGAAGGAGAATGGGGATCAAGTTCTTGTGATCGGAGCAACCAACCGACCAGACGCATTGGATCCTGCTCTGCGTCGTGCAGGTCGCTTCGACCGAGAGGTCTGCCTCGGTATTCCTGACCTCAACGCTCGGATACAGATCTTGAAGGTTGTTTGCGGACAGCTCCGTCTTGGCGCTGACATTAGCTTCGAGGAAATCGCTCGAAACACACCCGGTTTTGTAGGCGCTGACTTGATGGCACTTACAAGAGAATCAGCGATGGCTGCTGTCAACAGGGTGTTTGGCAATCTGAAGAAGGTGGTGGAAGTGGCAGATGAGAAAGCGGTAAAAGTTGAGGTGGCAGTTGAGAAGGTTCCCCAGGTAAATACTGTGAAAGTGAACAAAGTGGGTGCGGTTGTTGGGGACAGTGATGTAAACAAAGATGAACAGGAGGAAAATAAGTGTAAAGGTGTCGAGTCTGTTGATGAAGTACCTAAAGTTGAAAAGTCTATTGAAGAAGTAACTGCAGATGATAAGTCTATTGATAAAGTACCTTCAGTTCAAAAGACAATTGATGAAGTAACTGTGGATGATAATGCGAGTGATGAGGTATCAACCACAGTGGACCAGGTAAGAAAATACCAATCTCATCTAATAATTGATTTGAACCTAATGTTATCATATTTTTGTTCGGTACCGTAATACCGGTACTTATTGTAGAGTAAAACTGCTACTATGGTACGCCTACTTGGAAGCTGCCCGGGTTTTATTTGAAAATATTAGCCTCGACTTACTACGTGAGCTCTTAGTTGATTTGCTGACATCACATTTTCTAAAAATTTGTGTGCACACTTCACACAGTAATCCGATGCTGTAAATTTAAGAAAACATCTTTAGACTTGGCTCCACCTTGACCACCATTTTTGGCACGAAACAAGCCTCAACAGAACCCTAGTTTCTCATCTTGGATCAATACTTTTATTAATTTCAAACAACACAACTTCTTTATTAGCCACCCTCGTGGCTCAAGTCAATTATCGCTAGCAGAAGAAAGTCAAGTCGGGTCAGGCGTGGCCCGCGTGGGTTCGAGTTTTGCATAAGGCATGGGTTTTTGTGTGAACATCCTTTCGCCTATCATCACATCATCGTTTCATTAGTACCCCTTAATTCATTCGTACCCTCATAAAACTTAACTGTTGGTGGGGTCGTTAAGTAGCATTGAAAAAAAAAAATGCTGTTTTTCTTGATGCATGATATGCCTATAGTTGTTCAATTACCGGTACTCAGTATAATTTGAACAACGGGTAGACCTACCTTAGTAATAAATAGATACCGGGTTTGATAACAAATGTACTGTACCCAATTAACGTGGCTTGTATGACTCAATCGAATGAAAATAATCATACTTGTAAGTAAGAGCTGTTAAAGAGCCCAATTGACCAAGGTTAACACCAGTCATATGAAAATAATGAGAGGTTCAAAAAGGCTTCCAAATAAGCCTAGCCAGATTGAATTGCAAGTTTGGTATAGTTTTAAAATGTACCCTTTTGATCAACCCTACAAGTTTCACTTCGTTCATAGTACTCTGAATTTCTTACAGGCCGTCAACGAGGAGATGAAAATGGAAGTGTGCGAAGGCGTTCCTCAGACAGACTCCGCCGTACCAGAGTGCATGGAGAAAAAGCCGATATTTGGTCCTGTTTTAGAAGAGTTGATCTCATGGCTTCACGACATCGCGCCGTTGACTGACAGCCAGTTAGACGGGCTTCATGTTGAGAAGAGTGACTTTGACATAGCGATGAAAAGCGTTCAGCCGTCGGCCAAGCGCGAGGGCTTTGCGACGGTGCCTGACGTGACGTGGGACGATGTCGGCTCGCTGCAGGACATCAGAGACGAGCTACAGATGGCCATTCTGGTGAGTAGTAGATATTTGAGGTAATTGCACATTTCTAATTTACCGTCACATGCAGTGCAGTGGTCAACGCGCTCGCTTCATGTGATCCAGGAGGGTAGGGGAACTTCGAACCCACTTCGATCACCGCCGCCGACTATCTTTACAGGGGTTTTTCATGGTTTTCCTCTGTAGTCTAGGTTAATGCCGGGATGGTACCTACAATAAGTCGGCCATGACCGCTTCCTTCCCACTTTCCTTCCCATTACCCAAGAAACCTTCATCTCAATCTCATCATCCCATCATCTCATTAATCGTCCATCCGACGCCATTAGATCTGCGCTATCAAAACAGTGCGTCGTTGAACCCAATATAAAAAAAATCTAATTTGATTAGTTTTCCATTTTTGTAGTTTTAGGTTTCAATTTATCTCTTGCTGTGGAATTTTGAGTCATTGTTGTAGGCCGGCATTTACCAAGATTAAAATTATACATCAACTTTAACATTGAATGTCGGTAGTTTTTTCATATGCCCGCATCAAGATATATCAAGCTTATATGGTGGTTTCACTCAGCTGTCAATCTTGTTCTATTTCATGAGTACTGTCCTTGAACCTACCGATCGCGGCTCTACTGACAGTGCAAAATATAAAACTTTACGTCATATGCCCTGTGACCTTCGAATATTGACATTTCATGTGACTGTTGCTACAGACCTACAGCCGAGACGACGTAAACGTAATTTTGTTAACGAAGTAATTTTCTGCATTATTACTAGGTTAGGCCTACCTACGATTGTTAGGTTCAGAGATCTGGACGGTAAATTGGTAGACATTTTTAGCATTGGTGGGATAAGGGGCTGAGCCACCATAACAGACCAACAAACGCAATCCTCAATACTTCTTGGCCTGCATACTATGCAATAATATGGTAATACTGTATTATTCTTATTCAGTAGGGCCTACTGGTAGTTCATTCTAATATGAGCCTATTGTACGATAGAGAAGTAATCAGAGAGATGCATCTTAGGTAGCGAGCGGGCGACCGATGCTCGTACCGCAAATATCGGCCTCGCGGCCATATTCTTCTTTTGTATCACCATATAAACCGGCATAACCAAGTTTTTATGTGTTGATATCCATTGTCATGCAACGAAATTACGAAATAATTGTGTATTAGTAAACTCTGCGAGTAAGAGCAATGCGAAATAGCACGTAATGGCTATGAGCGAGTCATAATAAAAGAAGAATATGGCGGATTGTCGCCATTTTTTGGAACACGGCCTTGTACGCCTCTATAACCCCTAGATGCATCTCTCTGTATACTTCTCTATGATTGTACTAATAGATTATTCTAATATTATTATTATTATACTCTTTCGTAAGAGTATACTCTTTTATACTCTTTCGTTTTTGTAATGATGCTCAATGATCACCACATATAGGGAGTACGAATGAGTGAACGATGGTGAAGTGATGAAGGATATCGAGGCGGTACAATTTCCGATGCCTGTAGTAAGCAGTGTCTCAACTGTAGAACGGCTGTTGATGTAGATGTCAATGTTTTCCCACTAGGCCCCAGTTCGTCATCCCGAGCAGTTTGCCGCGCTGGGCTTGACTACGCCGACGGGCGTGCTGCTGTGTGGCCCGCCAGGCTGCGGTAAAACCCTGCTAGCCAAGGCCGTGGCCAACGAGGCCGGCGTCAACTTCATCTCGGTGAAGGGCCCCGAGCTGCTCAACATGTACGTGGGTGAGAGCGAGCGCGCTGTACGCCAGTGTTTCCAGAGGGCCAGGAATTCGGCACCTTGCGTGATATTCTTCGACGAACTCGATGCACTTTGTCCGAAAAGATCGGATTCAGGAGAGGTGATTATTATTTTGTTATCCCTACTCGATTTGTAAGACTGTGTGTTTTAGCCAACTCTCTAATAATTGAACATTTGAAGTTGAAATGAAAAACTAGAAGAAAAATTGAGAAAAAATAGAATAACCGATTGATGGAATAAAGAGATATTGAAAGAGAGTTGTTTATGCAAGCTAATGTGTTTGTATCAGGGTGGCGCAAGTATGAGGGTGGTGAACCAGATGCTCACAGAGATGGATGGTATCGAGGGACGGAAGGGCGTGTACCTGATGGCTGCTACGAATCGTCCCGATATTGTCGATCCCGCTGTATTAAGACCTGGACGCCTTGATAAGATACTGTATGTCGGTCTACCGACAGGTCCAGACAGGGTGCTTATCCTTGAGGCGCTCACCAAGGTAACTTGATCAACCACCTGTATTCTTTCAATACCATAGAGCCTACATGTAGTGTATAACATGAAGTATGTATATAGGCTTAATGATATACACAACAAACATGCACCCCTACAATATACCCCTACAAGCCACAACAAAGTACTGGTGTTACAGAGCCATTCTCCATTCTCTTTGATTTTCTTGTATGAGAAGAGGACTCTATTAGGAAGGATTTTAAACACCAAGCTAGGCGTTACAGTGAAACCTCTATGCATCGTTCCCGGATCCACCATCGTTTTCCTGCTTGTATCATTCATTTATTCTCACCCCACTCCCATATAATCAATGTAAAATATTCCTGGATCGATAGTTTTCCTGCATGGTTGGTTTTATTTTCCTGGTCCCTTGAAAAATGATGCATAGAGGTTTTACTGTATTTGTTTTGTCCAAGTCAACCAGATTTGCTAGCATATTTGAGTTGCTAGCACAGTGAACCGTCATTCAGGAGACCAGGGTTCGATTCCCGCCATGGTCGACCATCCTCACAGGGGCTTTTCGTGGATTCCCTCTATCATTCAGGTCAACACTGGGATGGTTCCTTAACAAGACGACTCATGTGCACTATCCAAAGAGGGGCAGCAGTGTGTTCATAGCCTATATCATTTTGTGTTCATTATTAGGAAGAGGTAATTTGAGATACAACTCACGGTACCTGTCCATTATTATTTGTTCATATTCTCGCATTCTATCTATGTTTTTGTTCAATCCGTAGGCCTGCTCATGATTTGTCCTTGTCTTTCGTAGTGTCAGTTACACTGTGATTTCCTTTTCATAACATGTATTTAATTGCTTTAAAGAGATAGTATTAGACTAGGCCTGTACAGTGATTGTGTATGGATGCGTGTTACAGAAGGGAAAGAAGCCAACGCTGGCAGCGGACGTGAGCCTGGTAAATATCGGCGAGTGCGACCTGTGCCACGGCTACACGGGCGCCGATCTAGCGGCGCTGGTACGCGAGGCTGGCATCGAGTCACTCAAGGAGTTTCTCGAGGACGCCGACAACAATGACAGACAGTTGGTCGTGGCAGAGAAACATTTCCAGAGGGCGCTGGCCAAGATACGGCCGTCGGTATCGGAAAAGGTAATGCGGATACAAATTCAGTAAACTGTGAACTTCTCATTCATAAACTGCGTTATTGAAGCGACTATGTGTCCCTACTATTTTATTGAACTCTCCATTCTTTAGGTTTGTCCCTTGTATCCGCTACATACGTTGGACGAATTGATTGTTTTTAATAGTACGTATCTAGTTATTTTTATGCTAATTTATATTATTTAGGCCTATGCCTAATGATTTTGAAAAAATATGGGTCCTTCATATTCACTGAAAAAGTCTACTATGATTAAAAAGAGCTTTACCGTATATAAAATGAACATGATTTTCGTGCGCCAGCAAAACAAGATCGACTTTGTCTAGAATTGGATTTATTCTGTTTTAGCTAAGAAAGCTACATACTTAATGTACTTCAAGGGCTTGAAGAATATTTGCAGTTGCCCAAAATAACGAGTGAGATGAGTGGGACCTGATTCTTGCATTCGTAGTAGGTCTTGGAACGGTTAATTTTACGTTCATTTAGACTACCCATTAATGAACGTGAAGTGAAATGCGTACGCTACAGTGAAACATACGTAGCAATAACAAAGAAACTGAACTAAATTACATTATATAATAGGCCTATACAGTGCATATTCTATGCATCGTTCCCGCATCCATCGTTTTCCTGCTTTATTTTGTCGCACGCTACTCCCATAAAAGCAATGTTAAATTTTCTTGGATGGATCATTTTCCTGCATGGATGATTTTATTTTCCTGGTCTATTGGAAAACAATGGGTAGAGGTTTTACTGTAGCTATTTCCACATTGGTTCTAATGGCGCACTGTACTGATGACTTGAGATCTATTGGCGTCGGTGAATAATGAATGATTGGAAGATGAGATGACAGTTTATCTTATTTGGTGGTTTTGGATAGTGGGTCATGTCATTTGTGGCCTGTTATCAAGGAACCAAACCGTATCAATATCAACCGTAACGGCAAGAGGAAAACCACAAAATACCTCATGTCTAGTTGGTCGACGATGGCAGGCGTCGAATCCAAATATCCTGATTGACGGTTCAGTTTGGTAAGCACTGGTCCACATGTCGCTACTTATTTATTATTTAATGCATGTTATTGTTTTTCCTTCAGGACCAAAAATATTACGAAAAATTACGAGAAATATACACTGCAGTGCCAAAGCATTAGTTGGAAGCATGAAGTCTGAGACTGTGCTACTAGAATGTATGTAGCAGTACTCAATGGACGATGAAATGAATGTATGCATCAGAGAAGATTGAACTCGGAAGAAGATATGAACCAGGTCAACTCGGTTGGGACTACATTACCAGTTTCATGAAAGTATACTCAATCAATCGTCATTTATATTGTTTACTACCCTGTACTCTTTAGTTTAGCCACTTACTCATTGGTTACATTGTTCATTGTTATCGTAGTCATTACTGGTATTCCTCTTTAGATTTTCTTCCTTTGCCTATTATTCAATCGAATTATTGTACCTCTTGCTCAATGCATTGGGTATACGTATGTACCTACCGGTATATTGAAACAAGCCATCACTGCAGTGTATTTTAAATTTTTTATAATTAAAATCCACTGCTTGGTTCTTATAATTTTATCCTTGGAAATATTAGTTAATACTTAGTTATGAATGAATTGAAATAATGGGATAATATTAACCAACAAACTTAGATACACTTCTTATGTAGAACTATCCAACTTTGTCCTATAGGCTGTAATAATATTCTTTAGCTTCTTAATTTTCATTGTCTTGTTCAAGTGACACAGTTTTGAGTTTTATAAATACTGTGCCGTGTTCAGTATGCTAAATGAATGTACCCTCATTTTACACCCACTTATAGCCACAATGATGAAAGTCAAAGTACTGTTTGTGTTCCTTCACTGAAATTAGTGTGATAAATCACAATATTGTAAAGACCTACATGCAAAAGAATTGAGACATTAAAAGGAATACATATTCAGCATCGTGTGTATTGTTTAATTATGCCTTTTTTTATTGTTTTTTTTTATATTTTTTGATGAATATTACATGTTCAGATCCTGGTGCAGATATCTGGGAACATTTCAGGAGTGGTGGTGAGGAGTATGGTGCCTAACAAGCCATGGAAGAATATATACCGTAGTATAACAGTACAACTATAGTGCGATTTTGCATAGATGCTAGTATCATGCTGCGTTTTACTTCAAATTGTGTATCGTGGAAGTAATTCCATTCCGTCAAGAAAATATCATCGATGCTAAGCACTTTGTATACATAGCAAAACATCAGTCCAAAATACTAAAAAAAATTAAGACTTGACTAGAAAAAATATCAATACTGGTATCCAATGTTGATGTAACAATATTTTATTATTTACAAATGTAATACAGTTGTTATATTACAAGACAAATTCATTTAGTTCTTGCCTCCCTTGATGTAGTCGCCAAAGACACGGATAGCTGGGAAGAATTCAGTGACTGTCCTCTCGATCTGACTGGCGGGAAGATCAAAACCGTTGGCTCCACCTCCTGGAAGCTCGATGGTGTACGAGAGATCGATACCGGCGACTCCTTTAGCCCAATCATCACTACCACCAGCAGCAGCATCTGAGAGGAAACAAGTTGGAATTATTTCACGTACGTTGACTCGACAAGACTGTAGCCAAAGGTTGTTCAGTGTACTGTGAAACTTGGATGCATCATTCCCAGATTCATCGGTTTCTTTCTTCTGTCGTTGATTTTGTCCCACCCAGTCCTAGACTATGTATAATAACCAATTCTAAATGTTACTGTACTTTATACAGTAGATGGTTTTCACTTTTCTCCCTCTCCCGTAACAAATGATTACTGATTGATAGGTTCTATCTAGCCTTTGGTACTTTTGTCTACGTGGGTCTATCATTTTTATTTTGAGGATTTTTGATGTCAAATTAACATTTAAACTTGATACAAAATGTTTGTTTTCCAACTGAGGTAAGGGTGAGGAGGTAAGGTAGATAATTTAATTTTTAATGGTATTTTTATGTAATCTCTACAATGTAGTTGTTACCTACTTCTATGCCTATTATCTACCATACTTCTTTTTGATTTTGGTCTAACAAGATAGGTAGAACAAGAGGAACATGCAGTTGTAGTACTTACACAGAACATTAGTTGAAGTTCCAATTTCGTAGGGGTCACCTCCAGCTGCCTGTTGGGCGGCATCGGCTTCTCGTGCAAGATCATCCTGTAGAAAACAAATACTTAACTCTGAATGTTTAATAATATTACATTTTCACCTTTATTTATATTATTTTGCTTTCATTCAGAACTGTATCACCAGATCAGTACTAATGACTCGATCCTATGTGTTTTTTTTTGCGTGAGTTGTTCTCTTTGATATCCTTTGATCTGGGTTTAATTGCTTTCTCACATTTTGAAGGGAAAAATTAAGTTTGTCAATTTAAACATTTGTCTCATTCCAATCAAAATCATACAGTTGATTTAAAATCTTGTTCAAATATGTAAAACATAATATTCTTTCACTTACAAGTACTTTCCAGTCGCTTGGGAGAGCTGTAGTCCAGCCCCATGGATAAAGGAAGTACTAGAAAAAAGAAGAAATTATATAAATGAAAATCTCGACGGTATGCAACATATAGGCTCTGGCAGCTCGAGCGAGCGCATTTTTCATATATTTCTATACATTTTTAATCCATTTTTCATCCATTCATTTCATATATTTCATACGTGCAGTCATACAGATGTGATTTCGTTTTATTTGCTTTTTTGCACACGTTTCACTTATATTTGGCATCTAAAATTTTATTTCAATACGTGAATATACTTTATTCTACTCTTTTTTCATATTTTTTCAAATAAATAATGAATTATTTGTAGACATCGTTTGTGCTTACGTTTCCGTAGGAGTGGAAAGTTAGATACAGCTTGATTTGGGCCTTGTTAGCGTTCAAGTGATCACGGACAGCCACATTCTCGGGCTCGGAGAAACCTTGTGGTCCAGCAAAGATATCAGAGCAAGGGCTTGAACTAGCGCCAACCTCTGAAAACAAGTTTATGGAAAACACTTTGAATATAACCCTTGCCAAGCCAGTTATAGAACAATGTCTCATGAAATAAAAAGTTCTACAATTTGTATGGTTATAAGATTTTAAAACAGAATAGAAAACAAGTGTCCTAGTGATATTTATATGTAAAAAAAAAAATGTGTAGGCTACCCTCTCTACGATCGACCAAACCAGTAGTTTAGTGTCACTTCTATTGTTTTCAAAGAAAATATGTGACATACACTACTATTTTCTAATCAATTTTAATTTTGTAGGGCCCTACGTTTGAGTAGATTGGACGGTGAACATTATATATTGTTAAAAAATTTCACACCAATCATTTAATTCTCTCAATATATAAAAATGTATATTTTCACTAGGTTTGTACCCCTCACGAGACCGTAGTACTCGAAAATGACATTAAATCATAAGTCCATTCCATGATTCCATAAGTTCATTCCAGTTCATTCTATTCCATTCCATAAGTTCGGTTCATTCCAGTGACCAGTTTAACTTACCGTTCCAGTGGAAATCCCAGTTCCTGTTGGCATCAACTCCGGGGCAAGTAGTGGATGAAACTGTGCTGCGGGTCTTCCTCCAAAGACGTGTCTGTAATTTTAATTATGATGTGTAAACGAATATTAACTATAATTTGTAAGTGATTGCCATTTGTTGTTAGCTCAGGATGATACAGGTAATAAAATTAGCTGTTTTATATTGTTTAGGTCCCATTTTACGAATGATGAATTTGTTGATTAAGCGATAATTGGTGGATTAACTTGTCATTACCCTTGGTTACCAATGGTATTTTTGTACCCCAATTATAATGATTAGCTCAATCGACACATTTTTATTATGTATTGGTAATATGTGGTCTTGGTAGGGTAAGTTTGTGTTGTATTGCTTGTGATTATAACACAATAATAAATTCACACCGAAAACATTTAGGCTCATTTCAAGTAGTCAGATTTTATGACTTATTGACTTTAATCATGTTCCAACTCAGTTATATAACCTATGTAGAATATGGCTTTTATATTTGAATTAATTTGATTACCATGGTGCAAGTAGAATTAGAATTATAGATTCAGTGAATTGGAATTCTCATTGTACCAACTTGGTGCAATAGTGAATTGACAGTGTACGAGTGAGGTTTAAAAAAGTGTCTGAGAGTCTTGTATAGATAGCGAAACTTACGTTGGTGTGCGAGAAATCATAACCGTCGGCATTGAGTACGGGAAGAATGTGCCAGTCAACACCGGTTAGAAGATCGCTATTGGCGCTGTTTTCGAGCAGTTGGTTGATGATGAAAAGAGCCATCGCAGGAGCGATCCATTCACGGGCGTGGATGCCGCTGTCGACCCAGATGATGGGGTTGCTGCCTCCACGGGAGATTTTCAATACATTGATGTTGCGGTTTTGGGTGCTCTTGCCAATAGTGATCACACTAGCTACGCTGGGGTATGTGGCTGCCATCTCATCAAGGTAGGCATTAATCTGTTTGATAGAAACAAATAAAATCATATTTCACTCTTTAGAGGCAAGTAGGATTTATGATTCCCGGTGTCAGTTTCAATGACTAGACAATAATATGAGGTTAGGAGCCCGGGTTTATAAACACCCATGTTACAATGTTGAAATTCCATTCAATGTTGAAAAAAGGTCATGAAAACATTATTTTCAAATGTATTGGTATATCAGTTTTCATCACAATATTTGATACCATACACTGAAATTTCACAAAAATGTTATTTCTCAATCGATTGATATGTATATATTTTCTCTTAGCATTGAGGTATCATTATCCCTCAAATTTATGAATATTTTGATAAATAATTAAAATATTTCAAATTAATTTAAATGATTGGAATAATAATTATATCATAAATAATGAATACATAGTGATTAAAATAATTAAAAAAAACTATTCACATGAAACATATTTCTTAGTATATTTCGAATTAACATCTCAGAAAACATTTTGAAATGCATCACGAAAATAATCCATGCACATAAATAGAAGAATGGGATTGAAGGGCACAAATATTAAAAACAATGACAATATCTTAGTGATGCGAGAAAAATAAGATATTCATTTACCATATATAAATTCTTTATTCATTTAAAATAAAGACTCTGCCTTTTGAAGAAGGTTATGGACACAGAATCGAAAAAAATAACGAATATAACAAATTAGTGAATGGTACAGAAAAATAATGATAATATTGGAAAATGCACATGATATGAGAAAAAAAATGGCTACACACTGAATTAATTCAAATTATATAAATGGTTTCTAAAAATTGAAATGGATACTTTTAAGGCTAAAAGAGCCAATATAATACAACACACCCTACTCTTCTGAATATTTCTTGTTTGATCATTGATCATTGATCATGTCATGATCATTGTCAACTTTATATTATAACTACTGCAGTGTGTGTAGTTACTTTTGCTAGAACGTAAAAATAAAATATTCAAAGAGATATTTTGGAGTTTATACCTCAGCGTGTGTGTAGTATTTGTTGAAGGTGATTCTGTCAGTTTCAGACTCAGACCGAGCCATGAGTTGGCGGTACTTCTCAGCCTCAAAAACGCTTAAATAAACAAAACACAATGGCATAATCAGAATTGAATCAAATAATAAAAATACGCATAATTTATTTCGCTCGAAATTTATTTATTTATTATTCTCGAATACGTGAAAGACCATAGATAAAAGACATGCTATACCACGTATAGTTTCATTGTATCAATCATTACATGTCTTAAATACATGTCTTGAAGTATTACCTTTCATGTGTGATGATAGGGCTACTATATGCTTGAAGGAAGTTTAAAGTGAGTTGAACATGTACGAACATGGAGGAAGATGGAGTGAGAGAGATATGTTGTAAATATAATGATCTTTATATTTTGGGGTTCTCATGCAATCTAGATATGTTTACGTAGGGATATAAAATAATTATTTCTTCTTTACAGCTGACCTAACATAATTTTGATGATTTATATTACCTACAAATGAGTATGAGCTAGTTTTTAGCTTGACGTATGAAAATCGTTGGAAAAAAACACAAAAACAATCAGAATGAGGTTATTTCCGTTTTGAAATAATCAAGTCAAAAATAACGAGGTATACGTACGTAGTACGTCAATATTCTATATTGCCATTTCCCATTAATTTGTGAAACATTTACGTTCCAAATTAAATTTCAATCTCGATCCGGTTTTTATTATCTCTTTTATAATTTAATCTTGTTAGAATACGGAATTTCCATTTTGCTTTCAATCATTTGATTGAAATTCCGATCAAACTAATCAAGTTACCGATTTTCCAAACAAGTGAGTTCATTAATGTTTGACAGAAAATTGCTACATACATTTAGTTGAAGTAAGGGTTGATCAACAAGAAATAAAAGTGAGTTTCAATTATTTTTTGAAGTGATATTCTATATTGAAATTATTAAAACTATAAATTCTTAGGCTGCGCTTTCCTAGTCAAGTTCATAAGTAACATCATTAACCTTAATTAGTAGCTATTTTGTATATTTTAACTAATAGTTATACATTTCAAATCCTAAAAAAACAAGTCACTGTCCATTACAGATTGGATTACTGAAGATATCTATAACCGAGTACGATATCATCAAAGATGAAGAGGTAACAAAATATAAAAAAAATAAAGAAAAATACACCCCCCCCCCCCTTCCCCCGTATAACCTAGCTGTTGGTGAAGAAACAACATTGAAAAATAACCCACTAAAAATGTACATTTTTCGTTGATTTCAGATGAGCGCGGGCATACTTTGATTTCACTTTATATACTGACAAAAATCGATTCGATTTTTTTCGTTTATAGTCTTTCTGTGTGTGGTATACAGGTAACCAATCGACTTGAAGCATTTTACGGATATTTGTGTCATCATTCCTCACACAGTATACCCCATTTGTTTCTGATCATAATCGGTTTGACATAGTAAATAGTTTTGAAAATTTGATAAATAGCGGTAAGAACGGCATTGGGTAAAATTTGCTTTTTGAGTCCATATCAAATGAAAGTTTCACATGATGTTAATATTGTGTGTTGACTAAGTTTAAGAAATTAAGTTCGGGTATTTTCAAGAAAATAAATATATTATACTGAAAAAATGGAAAATATTGAGTTTAAAAATCAATGAGAGAGCTGTATATACCGTATAAAATGAATTAATGATCAACATGTAAAATCAATAAAAGCTGCATACGAAGGAAGCGCACATTCGATGTCCTTTCAAGCAAGCACATTTCATACAAATACGTCTCTGATCTTATATAACTCATATGCTGCGTTTGTCTACATTTTGAGTCCATTAATTCCGTCATTAAAAGTATACCAGCCTCTGTAAATAATGACATCGTAAGAATATTTCTATACATACGTTTGCACGTTGCTGATGAGCAATTCGTTTTGGATCGAGTGCTCTTTGAGGAAAACGAGGAAGTTGACTTGTTCTTGTGGAGATACCATAATGTCGATCGGTTTGCCGGCGGTGCGTCCTCGTGACCAGAAGTCATAACCAGTAGCTCCATCGAACTGGTTGAGAAGAGCAAGCTGCTCTTCTGTGGCCGTCAGTTGGAATACCTTGAATCTGAAACAACATGACATTTGATGTTATGATCAATGATGTTTCCCAACATATAGGTTAATTTGGGTACGAATGAGTGGATGATATGAGCAAAACTTTTGCGGAGTCCATGGGAGTTGATTTAGCGGAATATCAGTATTTTCGTTATAACGTTTGAATGGTATAAAATATGGAAATTCTAGAAACGCAGAAACACAGATATTTTCAATACCTTCAAGATGGCGTAAGTAATAACCATTTATCTCAAATAGCCTGATTGTCAGGCGTATACGCTTAAAAATACACATTTTCAAAGGGTATACGCCTGAAAATTTCTTCATTTCTTCATCACATCTGAAAATCCTAGGCCCAAACCAGAATAAGATAATATTATATTTAACTGACTCATTTCAATTTTATGGATTGTAGCATTATTTAAATAATACAGCAATATCATTATGACATTATTTAAGAAGTATTTTTGATGAAAATAAATTGGGAATCACAATTAGGCCTACTATCCCAGACATGAATTTTCCGTGAAATTTAATAAATAGTCCACACCGATAGGTGTGTTATTATGTGTAATTATTGAAGAAATGAAAATTATCAAAATTTTGATGAAAACAAATTGACAATTTCAATTACTGATAAAAAACGACTTACCCATCATATGATGTCTCCGTATCGGCCAGGGCTAGCCCTAGCACGACAGCTAATACAACCAGTTGCAGACGCATTTCAGAACTGTGGTTCTCTGCTAACTTACCACTCGCTTATAAACACATTACCTGTCCTTGATAGGGCTCTATCAGACACACTTGAGAAAAACCAACTGATAACAGCTAGATCACTTTGACTGATGCTAACGAGAGACGAGAGAATCTGGTGGGAGTTCCGCTCACAACGAGAGGTGTACTGGCATTAATTGAAGGGACAGCTTCTTCATGTGCAATGTGGGAGAGATTGACGTATTGATAGATGGAGTACTCGTGCTTCGTTCGATAAACACTCTATGTGGTGTAAAAAGTTTTGGATAAAGAAATGTTGGTTTTGATATTTTTCAAAGTTTGGAGATTTTTATTGGTTAACTTTGGAGAATTTTTCACTTCATTCGATAACAATAATAGTATGGCTCAAGTAATTGATTTTCGTTGTAGAGATGTGATGAAGATACACAAATTGTAAAAACAATTAGGGAAACGCATTTGGACGCGTTGGTGTGGCATGAGCGAGGAAAAGCTGTATTTTTTTTATCATTCGCTAGAACGGTTCAATATGTGATTCAACTGGAACTACAAAATTAGGATCTACTGCTCAATACTATTCTTAAATTAAATAAATATAACTGAAAAGAAATGTTTTTCAAGTGGGGGTATTTCTTATGTGATTTTCCGAAAATTCGAAGTAAATTTTCACAGAAGTGTTCTACCGATTTGACCGATAACCATGAACTATCCATTTTTGTATTTATTATACATGATATATATTCTGGTATACGTCATAGATGAGATGTAAAAACTGTGTTATTTCTCCACTCGATTTGTGAATCACTCAAAACAAACAAAGAAGTTGCTATTCATTGAAACGGAAGTGCATATGCTAGATGACAATGCCGTGGTGTTTCGACTTGCTCCGCTTAGTTTTAGATTATTTGAAATTAATTAAGAATAGGTTTTGTTAGGTTAGTATGATTTGTTTAGCTGGATCAGGTTGGTTTACGAATTAATTTGGGGTGCGCGTAACAGAAACAACAGAAACCACATCATCAACAACAACAACAGCAGCAGCATCAGCCGAAACAGCGTTCGAGTGGGGGTGACAAGTCAGATGGTCCGGTAAATAATCAACAATGCTAACAATCACATAAACGAATCATTATTGTTTATTCTGTGGCATAGAATTTTCTCTTAATCATTGATCTTGTTTCATCATATTTTATAATTTTACTCCACAGTTACAGTTTACAGTTATTTTTTAAATAACTTACTATATATTTTTACTATTTCCAGAAGATAACAGATTTCTAGAGGATCTCGTATTTCGACACTGTATGTAATTTTAAACTTTGTTTCAAAATGTAGGTCCAAAACTCCATTTTTTGAAACAATCATTGAAATTATGATATCAGTTGATTTCTAGATATACTTTCATTAAAATTATTCTATTTTGTTGAATCGTAGCCTTCGAACTCGCATCAGTTTATGAATCATTCTTATATTTTCCATGATTTTATTTTGAAAAACAAGAATCTTTCAAAATGCAAGATTTTTATGATGCAGAATATTCCATCACATTGCAACCAGGATTTAAAATGTAATTCAATTGGTATATAATATCAACGCCATCGAAACGCATTACGAATTTGTGGTTCATTTACAAATAGAATGCAAAAAATGAGGTTTTTGAATGGAAATTAACGTGTTGAAATAATTTAAATTTCAGATATAACCTACAGATCAAAATTCTAAGTGAAAATGACAGCAATATTCAACACTTTTTGTATTCAATATACAGCATAATTGTAATTTGGTTGCTAAATTGGATGCTTACATGTGCTATTTTATATCGCAGACTTGATAGTTCATAATATATTGTAGGTTTTTGTTATCTCCAGGATGAATCGCCTCTTGATATAATAAATGAAAAATATGACACACCTTCTTGTAGGCCTATATCATGCACATGTCATCGTATTTATAAACTCATGTCAAATATTGGGCACCATTTGATTGAAAATATTTTAATCTAATATAAATCCTAGTTATTAGATAAGATATATTTAGTATCAAAACATGCATTCTATAATTACGAATCTTCACCAATCAGTCGATATTATAAAGGCCTGATGATATGCTTATGGAATATGAATATATCCAGGAATAGGCTTATGTATATGCTTATATCAGTTATACAATATAAGATCTAATAGCCTGTGACGATGTGGCGTAGGAATTATGTTAATTGCTTCCAAATAATTCATAAAAATAATTATTTTCATAATGCTTAAAAATGCTGTTCAGTAGGCATACACATGTTCTATTCTCATGAGCTTAAATCGCGTTAAAAAGTTAACTAAAGCGTTTCTATTTTAATTGGACTTTCCTTATAATATGAACCTATAATCTGTTTTCCAGAAGCTTTGTTATAATTTAATATGAAACAATGAGATACAGCTATTCCGGCGTGTGAAATCGTGAATGCATATAACTTATGAAGTAGTTGACTGCAATAATTGTCTGCCCTCATATGTCAGTCCTTTACTTTGTTTATTTGAACTTGAAGGAAAGTGATGTACACCACTAAGCTGTGTACTGAGCCAGTATTTCGATTATGACACCGTTTGTGGTCTTATTCGTTAACTTATGACATGATGATACCATTCCTTGACAGGCGTTAGGATACCTACAATAATTACTTTCTTTCAACATATTACATGATCAGCCTCTCTTCATAGCTGAGTAAATCATTTTTTCTCACATATGATCATGTAATGTGTTGAAACTAACACATTACATGATCATATGTGAGAAAAAATGATTGGCTACATCTCAACTGGTACGATTCTTAACTCGCAAGATCCATTTAGAATAGAAGCATATATAGCCGTAAATGTTGCGAGCTGAGAATGGTGCGAGTTAAGAATCGTGTGAGTTAAGAATCGTAGAAGTTGAGACGACGTTGAAATAGCATGAGCCTAAAATGTTGCGAGTTGAGAATCGCACCACTTGAAAATGCTGCGAGCTGAAAATCGTGCCAGTTGAGAATCGTATCAGTTGAGACGAATGTGAGTTGAGAATCGTATCACTTGAGAATGGTACCAGTTGAGAGACTACCATAAAGAGTGAAGTAGCAATATCTATCGAAATGCATATCAGTTAACACATGTCATTTGATAAAGCGCTCATATTTACTTTTTATATAATCAATGAGTCCGTAATGACTACAGTATTCCGAAAAAGTATTGAGCAATTATTGGATAAGCGAAGTGGAGACTTATTTTCACCGTAAGCCCAACTCGAAAATGAATTTGTTTTGTTTGCGCTCCTTAGGTCAAACAGAAGATTTTTTTGATGAAACTTAGCATTCCCATGTGTCATCATCGAACTCGATACTGTATAGTTTTTAGGTTTAATCGGTTAAATCACTTTACGAAGATAATTTCGACATTTTGAGATTTAAACCACGTAAGAATACTAAGGAGGGAAAATATGAGGAAAATAAAATCTTTCGGATCAATTCAAATTTCAACTCAATATACACGAATTGTACATGTATTTTTTTTTACCTAATTTGGAATAGCCGTATTGAAGATTAATTTGATTATGTATTTCTTTTTACATCAATCAAAAAGCTATTGAGAAAATTATTAAGGAGATCAACGAGTAAATGAGTTGAAGATTCAAAATAAAGATTCAAAATCCATTACATTTTATATCAAATCTCGCTCATCTTACAACTCATAATCTGCGTTATCCTAACCTATAGTAATTCATCACGCCAGTGGCTGTTGCCAGTGATGTTTGTTGTCAAATGAAATCCATTTTATCGAAACATTTCGTATTCAAGAGTTCATGAAAGGTGAAGAATGAGAAGAAGAATGAAGAATGAAATCTATATAAAAACTGTTTTTTGTTTCTTTGATAAATTGGTGATTTCGGGAAAAAATATAGTTGGATTAGTGTAAGCGAATAGTCAACTCGACCGTAATTAAAAATGTTAGATTGTGGAAATCAGATAGTAATTACTAGATAAGTGTCTTGTACCTACATTGTGAATTGTAGAAGGCAGTGTTTGCTTTGCAAAAAATCTATAGAGTTCTAATTCTTACAATTTTCAAATAGAATAATGAGAGTCAGGGGCGTCGGAACACTTTGAATTTTTTTTTTGGGGGGGGGGGGTTTGACCCGCCGGGGAACAAATGAGCTAATAAAGTTAATTAACGAATAAAAGTTGAAAAAAATGACAGCAAATTTCAACAAAGTGGGATTCAACAGGAAACAACGAGACAATTGAGTCTTGCAAGACCTTTTCCTTGTCCCCGCCTTGCCCCCCCTAGGTAAAAAGTTGGGGGGGATGGCCCCCTGCCCTCCCTGGTTCCGAAGCCGGTGATCAGAGTTAATCTCTTTTTATAGAGCAGTAGAAAATGTTAACAGATGATCTTTCATCAGATCAGAAGGGCATAGCATTATTATTTCAAAACTTTATTGCCATTCTTTTGTTTTGCACAACACAGTTATTTATGTTTTTAGATTTTATGAGGGCTCTCAATCTAAGTAAGGCCTATATGTCAAATGAAAGTGCAAATTTTCTACATACCGTTGTGGTCACATAAAGTGGTCGATCAAGCTATATTAAAATGCATCGCGAAGAGAACAGACTAATATTATATTCACTAAAACTAGCAGATAATATAGGTATTATCCAAGCACAGCTCATGAACGGAATTAGCAGTCAAGTGTGCATAGATTTCATCTAAATTACAATTTGAATTTCGGAAAAACCATTTTATATGACTGCAAGTGTACAATATATGTCAAATATTAACAAATATCGGTTTTAACATAAATTAAAAGCCTCTATTTGTTATCTTATCTGTTGTCTGTTCTGCAGGTCTACATACTGTTAATCTACATTGCACGTTTAATTTGTGTGAACGAGGCAATGACTTACCAAATCACCTGACATATTTCAGACGTGTTTATTGGAGCTGTTTTCGACTATATGTCTGATTGCTGATGGTATCGAATTACTTTCCGAGTGTTTGTGTTACGATAATGAATTAATGATTGCCGTGCTTAATTTTGACGTAAGATTGAGATGGCTTATCTTATGTACTTTTAATAGATGCAAATATATTTATACATACATACAATGTACACATAGAAATATATAGAAATACATACAAAACTATACATATATACAATACATACTAGTGGATTTCATACATAAAATAAACTCACACATAGCAACAAATATTCAATTATATATTTTATATTTTTTTTTAATATTCCTTCTCTTCTCTTCATTTTATATTTGTTATTGTAAATGTTCTCGCAATTTGTGTATTTAAATCATTTGTGCGTTTAAACTCTGAAGAAATCTGAATTCACTCGGAGATTTTTTTTCTATAGTTTGCTCCATAAATTATTCTCATGAGATTTTTCAAAATTTCGAAATTATATTTCTCAAAAATTGTTCAACTGATTGCGCCTCAGAACTATATAGTATACAGTATAGAGATAAATGATGACATATGTATGCGCATGCCAAGTCTCATTCAGTGTTTTCTCGTTTGAACTGTGAAGCGCGAAAGAAAATGTATCAATTTTTGAGTGTAGTAAAATTGAGTCTTCGCTTCGATCAACCAATTAAGAAAATTATTGATGATATCAAATAGTATCAAATAGAAATTCAAATAGATCACAAAACGGTTTAAATAATCAATAGGTAAATCACGAAGGTAGTGAGATAGATTAAAAATCAAGGTGTGAATTGGCATACATAGTTTTCCATTCTTTTTCATATAAAATCCAATTAGCTAATTCGCTGATTCAGTTAAGAGAATATATTTGAAACTTATAATATTAAATCGATTTTTTTTTGTAATTTTCGAATAATAACATGTATTATATTTTATCAGTTGTTAGATATTTTGTTATCTCATATAAAGCGACAATGTGTTGACAGAAATGACCAATCATGAAATCTTCTCTAGTGGAGTGAAATAAAACAATCTTATCAGAAATAATAATCATCAAATCGCCATAACCACTATAGTAGGCCTAAAAGTTCATATATTCCAAAAAATACTAATTGAAGGCGAAAGTAATTAATTGAGCAGTCATAAGCCTCTTTTTATTTTGAGAATATATTCAAACAGTAATCTGGGCTTATCTATTCTATAATACTCAACCTTTAGTTTCTTATCTGTATAATGATTTTATAAATATAATCAGTTGCAATTATAGCTATCTATAATTATGTATGATGCATAAAACATTACATAATATCTATTATCTCATTGAAAATATAAATTGAATCACAGTACAATAATAAAAAGATGTAATAATTATATAATTAATATCTGGCAGCTGTGTGCTGCGATGAACTCTATGGTATGTCGTCGGGAGCAATCAGCCGGTAATATCTATTATCTTCCGGACCGTTTTTTCCGGTCCGGTTTTCTTGAATGTTTTTTTCGACTCGTTTTCAAGCTAGGTTTTCGGACCGGTTTCCCGGGTCGGATTTTCTGGACCGGAAGGTGGGATTTCAGAGACATGGGATTTCATGAAAAAGATGAACTATAAAAAGCTTAATGCTTAACAGTGTCACTCGATTATTATTTGCAGTAAAAAATAATAGCTATGAAATTCATGAATTGGACTATAATTTTAAGAGGAAAAGTTATCAAAATGTAAAAAAATGCTCATCGTGGTAGTATTTATACTTTCAATTGAGTATTCATTACAGACTTACAAATGATTTCGGCAAAATTCATACGAAATTTAAGATGTAACATCGTGAATTTTGTATCATTTACTAAATTGAAGGTGGGTTTGGGGTCTTTTATAATATTTATACGTTGGTAATCAAATCACTTCTGAACAATACTATTACAATATCTCCCAAACATTTCCGTGACATACTAAATGTCTCCTTCGAATATACTCATACTCAATAAGATCCATAAGCCTAGTTACAAAGCAGGTTGAAATTATTTCTTTCATCTCAAGCACGGATTATATTCATGAAAATATATAATCTTACACTCTTACAAAAGACTCTATCAAAGATAATCTCTCTACTTTCACAGAGAAGGTGTTTGGTTTGTTTAGCCGTGTCACCTGAACCTTGTAAGAATCGAACAACCTTTAATCTACTTCTCTCCCACCTCGTTCCCTTCGGATCGAGTGTTTAGCCCACTCTATACTCGTTCTTTGGGAAGGTGAGCTCGAACGTCTGAACGTCGCATTTCAGCAACTTACAAGCTTTGATTAAGGAACATGAGGGTGTAATAGCCTTGAAGGTAGGGATGGAAATGTGGTGGTCTTTCATAGGATGGGTGAATATTCAGTTTGAGAGAAAATCGGTTCAGCCTGGTGATAAAGGAAAACATACAGAGGTTTTCAGTTCCTGAAATAGCATATCATCGTAACTTTGATATTTTTACTTTTGATTCTTTGGTTATAATTTAATATTAATTTTGATATTCAATATAAAATTTTTGGTTTTTACAAAATGTTGTTTGTATTAGAAAATGTTAAGCTTTAGGCTTAACTAGCCTGGCACTATTTTAATAATGGACCATACAGTCCAGTCAGACTTAACATACAACATCAATGTCAATGGCTTCCTACAAAAATATTCTCAGAGCCAAAATCAAAATTATTATAAAAGATATCGCTAGAGGAAAGAGATGGGAGTCTCTGCTGGAACAACCGATATATTCCAACACCCTGCCTCGTTCTACTGCACTCGCGATCTTCAGGATAACAACTGGCCACGATTTTCTCTACAAACATGTAAAGAGAATTGGAGCTAAACAAGTCCCACATGTCCCTTGTGCAAGCTGGGAGATCAAGATGCGGAACACCTACTTGCACCGAGTGCTGTTGAAAAATCAAGGATTGTACGGGGATTGTCTAATGGCAGCTTTCTATTGAATTCACAGCCTTATTGAATTTTATAATATTATTAATAATATTCGTGTTGTATGAATATAAGGGAAAACTCACCTTGCAATGTGATAATACTTTTACTTTTAGATATTGATAAATTAGTTACAACACTTTGTTTGTTCGTACATGACAGAGGTGTTATTAGTTATTCAATTATACCAATCTAAGTGTAGATATTATGTCTTTGATACCGGCCGACATACAAACAAATCTAGTAGCATGCTGAACTCAACGTTTAGTTGGAATTAAAGTGACAACGATATCGTACGAATGGTTGATGTGGCAAGTAATAATACGTAAGATGGAAAGGAAATATTTTGAAATATATTAACCCAGTTTTCAATTAGAATCGACTTTTACCCACTTGATATGTTAAATTTCAATCAGTGATTATTGTTGTAACAAGTGCTCAAAATTAGGATTTATATACAGGCTCCTGCATTTATTTCATGATAATCAACAGAGTAGTCAGATAGCCTTAAAAATTTGATTGTACAGTATCAGTCAAAATTCAAAATTTTGATGCACTATTATATTATATTATTAATATTCGCTGTAGATATTCAAGCACGTTATCACATTTTTGTGGGGATTATTGTAAGAAGTTCAATGACTTGGTATGCCTAACGATTTCGTTAATTTGGTATAGGATCTAAGGACCATAGCTATATGCGATTTGATGAATGTCTTCTGGCTCTGAAGGGTTCAATTTGCTACTTTAAAATACGTTTGTATACCAATAGGCCTACCCATTGAAATTTTTCAAATTTTCAGTAACATTGGTTAATCCTATAATCGCTCATCATTTATTTTCACATATTATATCACATTACAAATTTTCAATAAAATGTTCCATTATGCAACTAGTATAAAAAAGTTGATATCCTCGCTGTTCTGCGTTTTTAATGATCGTCTCTTTTTCAATGTCAACAATAAAGGATAACTGAAAATCAAACACAGTGATTTTAGCAAAATTGGAATTAACCAATGTTCGGTCTTACGCCTTCTGACCTCAATTAAAGTTCTTGCCTTCAAAGATGATGGGAGAATAGTTTTTAATAAACAATAACAAATCTTTTAATGATAAATGTACAGCAGAAAAATGTAGAAAAAACTAAGCATTTGATATAATAATGAAAATGTAATGAAAAAATAATGAAATGTTTTGATAGGGTATAGCTTTCCGCCTTGCGAGAACCAATTCCGCCGATTTCCAATGCGTTATTCGCGTGTTGAATCAGAATGGGCGGCGCTGACTTGACTTAAATTTATATTGGCTTTAACGATGTACTGTACTGATGATGGAATGATACATGAGATGACGGAATGATGAGATGGAAGTTATTTTATTAGGTGTTTTGGATAGTGGGGAGGAGTCGGTCATGGTATATTGTTAAGAAACCATCCCTAGTATTGACCTGAACGACAGAGGGACACCACGAAAAATCCCTGTCAGGATGGTCGACCATGCTGGGAATCGAACCCTGACCTCCTGAATGACGGTTTAGTGTACTAGCCACTCAACCACTCGCATCAGTGACTTGACTTAAAAAAAAAGTGTTTCACTTATAGGTTATGGTGCGCGGTGAAATAAATATCTCGTCATTTGTCCCATATCAGAAACTGATGTCGATCCTGTTCTTGATATTTGTAACCTCAGTGCGATGTGACGTCAACGAGGACTCATGTATAGAGAAGTATCAACCGATTAACGAGCCCATCAAACGAGTCACGGCGATTGAAAACAGTTCATTGTCGTGGGATGACGTTCGACGCTCATGCCAAAATCTGCCTGGATACGATATGTTGCGACAATCTTACAAACATTTGTCACCTTTGGATAAAACACTGTGCACTGATAGTGTGGTACCAATAGCAGCTAAATTCATGGCGGGCCAGTTGTATTGGGAGAACCTCGACAACAGTGAGAGATATACTGAACGGGTAAGGAAGATGAGGAGAGAGAAAGAGAGAGAGAGAGAGAGAGAGAGAGAGAGAGGGGGGGGGGGGAGAGAGAGAGAATTAACAATGTTACTAGTCATACATTTTTAGATAAGCGTAGCGAAGCCTTCTATTTCAAATACCGAAAAACATCAGTTTTCGTTTTCATGTGTGTGTTTTTTTTGTAAGCGGCGTAAGGTTAGGGAAAGATCAAACAAGAACAGAACAAAGAACAAACATTTTTTCTAGATTATTTCAAATATTCAAAATTTAAACTTTTTCGTTTTTATCAATATATAGACAGACGCCAGAGTATAGAATTTATGCTCATTTTATAAATTATTTTTTCATGGTGAAAAAGGTTTGTACGATATAACCTTACTTCTGATTGAATGATTCATTAGCCCCTGTTTAATTATGTAGGAATCAGTGGGTGAGGGTTCAGTGTGAACTTTTCATTCAATTATTACTTTACTCCTTGTCAAGGATCTTATGCCTCTTATTTTTATAGGTGGAGTCGAATGATACTATAGAAAACATGCTAGTAGGATCTGGAGCTACTGTCGAGTATGATTTTTTAACTGGAATGTTTAAACGCTTTCTTAACTCTGACATGGAACGGTATAATTGCGCTCTCTGTGAAATGCGTGAATATAATGATTTTTCATCTGGCTTTGGGCCGTTAATAAACCAGCCATTAATCTTATTTACGCATGAAAATCCCTTCATAGAATACAATATTGTTGTCGAGGGCATTTCATGGGAAGGAAGGCCTTATAATAGCAGTGATGAAAATGAACCGATGCTAAGCTTGCTAATCACTTATTTGGAGAAAATATTGAATGTTTCCAAAGACTTGGGAGAAAGTGTAACATGGGATTACTCAACGGAAATAGATTCGAATACAAAGTTGGAGCTTGTGTTTCGTTACAAGAAGTATCCGCCTGAGAGGCACGAACCTGGGACAGCCAATCCAATTATGTATCACGATTATAAGTACGAGGATTTGAAGATTTCTGGCACGGTTTTATGTGTTGGATTCAAAGTTGTTGCTACTTCCAGCTCGGATGTGTGCCCTCCGATAAGAAATACACTTGTTCATACACCAGTGGATGGGTATGGTACGTTGAATGAATCTTCAGTATCTTAGAGCTAATACAATTTTTCAAAAGCACTGAAATTTCAACTGAATATAGCACAGCAACTGTCATACATATTTTCAGTCATTTTCATATTAATCCTTGGATTATGGATAAGTAACTCGTGCTAATTCCTAATGCAGACTCTCTCCAAAGCTAAGAAACATGAGATCATGAACTGTTGGATCTTTCAGTTTTGCTTGATGATTGAAGTCAATTAGTTATATTGTGACTGGTTTATTGTAATCTTAGACGTTCAATTGTTTGCCCAAGGTACTGCTTTGCGGGATTTCTTCTATAAACAAGATTTCAACGTAGACAGAAGCAATGCATGCGCGCAAAAATTATATTTGGTTTTTTGTTTTATGCATGAAAAGTTTTTAAAACTCTCAAGTTTAAACAATTCGTTCAATGCGTAGTAAAATATAGAACTCGTGTAATTTGTAACGTGGTAACAGCACATTTTTGGATTTTAGTATATGGCTGGTTGCACACCTCTGAAACGATGTTGTCTATATCCATCGGTACTAACTTATAGCTATAATCCAAGATTAATTGAATAGGTAGTAGTAGTAGTTGTTGTTAATCATAACTCATGAACAAGTTCTGCTATTTTACATTGACACGTGATATAATTTCATACACTTCACCAATAAATTACAACAGTTTTATAATAAATTATCATATATCACAATGGACAACTTGAAAACAAATATTTATGTCGCAAATATAGAAAGATAGCCTACAAATATAAAAGCTAGATTCTAAAGGCCTGTGACACATGCCTTTTAATTTATTAATTCATCCCCATTATTATTAATGACTATAATTTATTATTAAAATTATGTAATTAGCATTATCACGCTTATTATCAGCTATACATAAATAGTATTGGTCACAAGGGTTAATCCGCTAACTGTCACTGAATCATCAAATATATTAGCCTATTCGTTAAGCCAGACCCAAAGAGCGTAGATCAAACTTAACATAGTTGTTGTATGTCGTTATAGATTACGCAGAAGTCCAGTACATCAGTGATGTGAAAATCAAGATCTGTAGAATGAACCTCAAACATGGAAAACTTTTATGGACGAAGCCAACATACTTTACCGTGAAGTGGTCGCCATGTACTTACAAATTCATGAATACTCCAGTTGATGCTGTTCAAGACCATCTACTGTTTTACAGAAGAGTGAATCATCTATACAATTTATCACTTAAACATATCGACACTTATGAGCTACATATGTTACAGAATACGTTTAATTATCTCGTTGATGGGACATCTTTGCTCTTCATGAAAAACGAGACCAGTATATTTGATATCTCGTTAGGAATGATTCCATTAATTGTGACAATTCTTCGTAGCATTGAAATCACATCGAGAAAAGATGTAGCCAGACCCAGTTTAAATCCTAATTTTAAAGGCATAAATAATTTACTTCTTGTTGCAGATTTAAGAGGAAGTGACCCGGTAATCGGTGGATTAAATATACAAGAATTCAAACAAAAATATCAGAATAACGAAATGAGAGGAACTGTAATTTGTTTACCAAGTTTGAATGCTCTGCTTCCTTTCAGGAAATCAGACAATGAACCCAATGTCTCTGGAGACGCATCTGGTTCTTGTTTACCCAATAAGATCTTGGTTACTTTACCGAATACTATTATCTCAAATCACAAACGTCTTGCAATTGCCTATCACAGTAATACTAAAATGTTTTACACAAATACTTATCATCACAAATTGTTTGATGGTCCCGTGATGCAGATGATACTCGACCAAACAGACCCTTTACTCGTATCTTTAACAAGAGATGATTTTGTAAAAATTACTTTCACACCGTTGACAGATAGTCATTTGACAATGTGCGCTAGTTTTGATTTCGAAGCAAACGATTGGAACCTCAAACACTGTACTATGTTGAAGCAACTGCATAACACGATGCGTTCTTGTCATTGCGATCACATTTCTTTGGGCAGTGATACGTCAGAGGGGCGTTTCTTACTCTTCACATATAATCTGTTGGATCTGTTACTAGTGGATACTAAAATATGTTATATACTATTTGCGACAGTAGTTTGGTTTTTCCCAAGTCTTCTAAGTGTTGTTATGACTGCAATAATGTTTAAGAAGTGGAGGCAGGCATTCATACACAGGGCATTTCTGTGTATGGTGAGTGCTTTGGTATTGAATCTCACGGTGGTTGGTATTTCAAATTTTGTGTACATACCCTATGAGAGTATGTTTTGCGACGTAGTTGGTGTTATTCGCCATTATACGTTCTTGGCGATGTTCTCCTGGATGTTGGTGTTTACTGGTTGGCAACTCTTTCATTCCAATAATATGTCAAACAAATCCAATCAAATCATATTCAATGTGTTATACGTGTTTGGTTGGGGAATGCCAATTATTCCCGTTACGATCCCGTTTATTCACAATTCTGGAGATTATGTTGCAGTTTTATCAAATAAAGGGTTCTGCTATCAGGAAGGTTTGTGGTTTGAGGCGACAATTCTAATACCGGTCGCTCTTCTTTACGTCGTCAACGGTTTTATACTAGTCATAATGCTATACCAAATTCTTAACTGCTTCGGTTTGAGAGGTATGGTGAACTTACAGGGAGAGAGAAACATGAAAGTTCAAGTTTTTCTTGTGAAAAGGAATATCTTCATGTACACGACATTCGGATTGATTTTGTGCTTTCATTGTCTATCAGAGCAAAGCATCGAAATCAACGACATCTTATTTGAATATTTGTTATTTATTACAGAAGCACTTACCATATGCATGTTTCCCATATTATTCATATGGTTAGACGAAGACACAAAACATGATTGGCTTGACATTTTCCGGAAGATGAAGACGAAGCTTTTGTCGTTTTGTTCTTATTTACACGTCAAATTAAGAAAAAAAACGGCATCCAAACGAAGAGTTAAAACAAGGAAGGGTACTATGGGTAGAAAGCAACAGAAGAGGTCAAAAATCGGGAAAAACGGGAAACGTAAGAATAGTAAGCTGAAATCAAAGTCTGGGACTACAGCCACGAAGTTGAAAACTCTCAGTGTTGTTAAAAATACCGAAATAAAGAATAAGGTAAACATAAGAAAAAATGATGCAACAGATTAATAGTGGCGAAGACTAATCAAATCTGAAAGCTGAAAGCTGAAATCAAAGTCTGGGACTACAGCCACGAAGTTGAAAACTCTCAGTGTTGTTAAAAATACCGAAATAAAGAATAAGGTAAACATAAAAAAAATGATTCAACAGATTAATAGTGGCGAAGACTAATTGTTGCACGATCTACCGAATGCAATATTGACTTATAGCTAAGTGTTTTTGATTTATTATTATTTTTGTAAGATCTTATAACACTATTATGAAATAAAAATGTTTAGGATTAGGGCAATTAGGATAAGGGCATCTGAAATATTCCGGGTGAGAGAATTAGTATATGTCCTGACTCCTGAGACGTATATTCTGAACAAATAACGAATCCATTCTATTCGATCGTTAATAGAAATGAATTCAACCAAAAAGTCCAAAACCAAATCAATTTTACCCTCTATACCTAACTTAGCCGACACTCATCTAGTTTTATCCGCGTATATTTAGTTTATGCATGAATATATAAGAACAGAAATGACGCTAAATCACGGAATACGTTTTAAATGAATGGTTTTAAAATGAACGATTGTTTTAAAAACATACAAATAGTCGTATATTATTTAGGAACAATTTCAACAAAATGTATAAGTCTATAATCTCTATTAAATCACAATTGGTTATGAAAATATTGTCGTTCTATATTAACGTTCCACCACCTCTCGTATTGGTCAAAGTTGCCTATACATATTGGCTATAAATCACAATGGAAACGAAACAATGGTAATACAACTCATTGTGTTTGAAACATTCCCGATCAAGGGAATAAATCACATTTAACATTTAACGTAGCGAATAATTGTACGCAATTTTCACTAACGAGTGTAAATCTGTTATCGGAATTGAGAATTGAAATATGCGTTAGTCCGACATCCATTCTGTTTTCGCAGTCGATTGATTTCATTGCAATGGCTAACTGGAATATGTTTGACCTGCGTGCTCCGCTGAATTAGACTGCATGAGGGAGATAGCTTATTGTTGAATATTAAAGCGACTGTTGTTTAGAAAGATGGTAACTTTGAATGACGAAGAAAACGCATTCGTTGGGTGTCTTATTTAATAATACTAATAATAATATGGTTTATTGTCGGTTTTTCGATTTTACATTGTAAAATATCGGACATGTCAATAACACTAGATGATAATCAAATGAATTTCTATTGGAATGTTCTAAATATTATGAATTTAAAAATATATATATTAAAAATAATGCCAAGACAATTTTGGTCACTATTATTCTGAGAAATAATACAATATACCTACATGTTTTTAATTTGAGGTTTCTGTTAAATAAGCGTTTATATAGTATAATATAACATGTATATATTAATAATTTTTTCAATTAACATTTAAAAGCTGGATCAGATTGTTTTCGAGGGTATAAAACAATTATCTGGCCCAGTCTTTAAATGATGAGTTAAATGAAGTGATGAGCTTTGTAAATAAACAATATTATATTTACTCTTTGTGATAATATAAATGGCTGCCATCTATAGCTCAAATAAGCTAGTTAAGATAATAGCTGTAGAAACTGGTGTCACCGTTGATTTACGAGTCTCTCAAATGAGGCATGGGTTTTTGTAAACGTTCTTTCACTTAAATCACTTCATCGTTTCATTACCACCCGTTCGTTCGTACCCCCATAAAACCTAGCTGTTGCTGAGGTCATTAAGTACCATTGAGACAAACGAGACTTAATACATAACATGATTTGAACACTAAATTTTTTATATATGCAATTGATTTCGACATACATACGTGACAAAATTTGAATTAAGCCTGTCTTGACTCAATTGGAAAACATTTTTACAGTAGTAAATGAACTTTGAATTGATTTTAATTTGTACAATATGTAATGATTCACAGTTTTATTAAAATATATTTATCAAATTTGATGAAGTTCTGTATTTCATCCAGGTATATTTCCACCAGAAATATCATCCTTTCACATTGTCTAGAATAATACAATTTATTATGATCATCCAATATTTTAGCTGGGGAAATAATACCAACCAAATCTAAGCAACTGTTAGGTTGGCTATGCCATGAATTAGTTCATTAGCAGCTAGCCCTGCAGTACAAAAACATGCATGAAAGTAGACAATAAATATTCCGTGTGTTTGTATGGCGGTCGCTGGGTTGGTATGCCGGTGTATAGAGTGCGAAGTTCAGGGCTTAACCAACGGGCTTAGGCTTAATTTACTGGCGTTTAACTGAGCTCGCATATACGGAGCTGTGAGAAGGTTGGGAGGAATTAAGGAACTAAACAACCTGCAGACGTAATAGATGGGTGGTTGTGGTCAAACTCCACACCCCCCCTCTCTTCTCAGCGGTCCCCAACACCCAGTACCCAGCTGACCAGCTTTCTCTCGTGTACCATATCGACCAGGAAATATTACAGTTATAATTATAAATCAGTATGATGGGTGAACAATACAATTTTTTCTCTCGAAAATGACTCAAGTGATTCTCACATAACTTTGAAAATATATAGACCGAAGTATTATGGAATTCAAGATTTTCGAAGAATTTTTGACGAGTTTTCAACTCAATTTTTGTTGTGCCAATTCTTACGGAGTTTATCAAAATTAAAATCCGCATTTCGTAAAAGTGATCGAACCAATACAAAACTACATATTGGGAAGCGCAGAAACGTCAGTGATACAGTTTAGTTGACCACAAACATAGGGATTTTGATGGACATACAAAAACAACCAAAATCCAACTTGAAGTATCATCTGAACTTACCGGAATACGTATTTGAGCGCTGTGATTCTATATTTTTGTACTTGTATGGAACAAATATTGGGGGAGTGATTGTAGTTACTTCGTAGACTTCGCATCACGACATTTTGGAGTAGCTATACAAATAAGAGCGCCAGCAGTCATCTTCTTCCCAGCACGGTACGTGAGTTTTAGTCTTCACTTATTTACAACTAATAGGTACAATTGAGTGGAACAGAGAAAAATAAGGTATATCAGATAAGATATAAGATATATAAGATGATATATATATTTTTTGAATATACAACCAGAACGAGGTAATGCGATATAGCCGCATGATTCGAAGTCCGACTTTTTCCATTTTTCGTTCTCTTTATCTTCCATAATATCAATACTATCAGTTCTTTCATACTTGAAGTTGTAGAAGGAAACTCCTTCAATTTCTTCATCAAATCAGGACTGGTTGTTGTGAGGGTAAACAACAGATAATAATACTATTGAGTACATCTTGTGTATAGCCAGAGTTTGTTTAAGTCGACCAGACCGCTGGGTATAGCAATTAAATTAACCCTCATTGTTGATAATGATAAACAAAATTCCGTTTGATCATGTCGAAGAAAAATTATTTTTTCTCACTCCACATATGTAGTTCACGTATTGAAGGCGACGACAAAATAAGTAACAATTTCCTCCAACTTATTTATTCTTCGATAAGAAATCCGATTTCCCGTAACTCTTTCCGCACGACTGATTCCCTTTTGTTATTTGCTGTATATTATGTTTCCCCGTCTCTCTACAAGCATCCGAGTATCCGAGTATCCGAGGAAATAAGGATAGGGGGTGTAAAACAGCGCCGTGAATTATTATTGCTCGAATAAAAAAAAAAAGGGGAAAGGAGAACGCCGAACGGCGAACACACTGTCTGTCGTGTCCAATCGTCGATCTTCTTCTTACTTATATCGTCATACTGCCGAGAAAGACGTTGCCCTATATACACTCATCGTCACCTATATATTGAAATTGAATTGACATGTCTAGTTTTAGCTAAGTAATAGGGGTAACTATATGCAGTAGGTCTGTTGTAAGGTTATGTTAATGTTTTGTAGGTTTTTAGATTTTTCAGTGATGGTTAGGTTTTGTGTTGACTGGACAGCTAGATTGTAATTTTAGGGTTCATATGCCCTGCCCCATCAATACTTGTCCACAAACTACTTCTGACAAATAACTACATTCTGATTAACTAATGCAGCACCATTCAAGTGAAATGATATTGAACTCAAAACAAAAATGAAACCTAAATGTTCTCTCCGGTTTTTCTGTGTGCCGGAAAAATAATTAGAAATGATCGTATCATAGAGGAATTCCCCCAAATTAATTGTAAACACTTGAAACTAACGCAAATGGTTCTAATGCTCATACCAATGGGCTGTCCTCAGATACATGTCCTCAGATAATTGGTATTTTCATCAAGAATTGCCGTTTGGTTAAATATTTCAGTTGGCAAGAAATTTGTATACAATTTCACGGGATTTTAAATGAATCTGTAGTAATAGAGCGTCAAGACTTATGGTTAAATATCTGAGGACATGCCAGAATATTATGAGCAATAATATTACTATGAGCATTAATTATGGTAATTTCAATTGTTTACATCTATGTTTGGGAAATTCCTTCATGATATGAGCGTGTATAGATCTACGTTATTTTGCCAGCACACAGAAAATACGGGACAAAATATTTGGTTTTGATATTTTTGAGTTTTATGTGAATACACTAATGTTGCTGCACTAGTTGGTTTAAAATGTAGTTATTTGCGAGTTTTTCTCGAGTTTTGATGGATGAGTATAGCCTTAAGATTTTCACACGTCGTTTGATGGAAGGATTCGTCTGATTGATTTAAAATTTCGTATATTCTATGGACAATCATTACGCCAGTGCATGAACCGGATTGATTTTTATCGAGAGTGAAACAATCTCACTGTGGACACAATTAATTTTCATACATTTAATAATAGCTCCTCATAGTTGTAAACCGATTGACAATTGTCCTAATTATCCCGTATAGATCTGATTTGTGAAAAGTCCGACTTTTGTTCGTCCGATACCTGTAGAATTCTATGCAATATCACAAGGTTGACTTGTGGAAAAATACCTTCACTTTTGGCTAAGACTGTACATGATTGTTTATTTCGTATCAAATGCGGTACTGAGTTCCGCGCAACCTTTTTCAATGCCTCATGTGTACAAAGTTAGACATGATCGGTTGGTTCCAATCACCGTATTATTAAATACACTAGATTTGACCACTTGACATTGTATGCAATTTCACTTCACTTCCAACTTTTATTTATGAAAATTTAGATTCCGATTTTAGTTTATTAGCAAATATTTGTATCGATTTCGATTCCAATTTTTAAATAATTTCGATTTCATCTAACCGTGTTCGGTATAAATCTTCATCATGTTATTTACACCTTGAGAGGAGACCCACAACTGATGTGAAATATCGTTTGAGAAAATAGAAAATCTTATTTAATTGAATAGAAAATCTTATTATATATTTTAAAATATCTTATAATATGTGTTTTTTAATTTCTCACTCATTATTTCACTTATTCGACTATACTTAATTTATATATATATATTAATATTAACAATTGTATTTTATAATGTTTATTATCCTGTACACCTTTTGATGAGCCAGGGACCAATAAAAGTTATTTATATATCCCTGGATTCAATCTATATAGTTGAGGTCACGTAGAAATTCTTACCTTCTTCAGTGGGAAATTACAATTCCTGTTTTCTACGAAAATCTAAACACAAGGCAAATTAATAACAGCATTCTAATTGCATTTTATTTTCATTACATCTAGAATACATACGGAACTTGATCCAAAAGCTCTATAGTATGGAACTTGTGGAATTTACAATGTTCAATAATCCAATTTTATTTGACAGTAGATACACAGACACTTGTTTGAGGTTCATGTCTGGTAGGGTGTTCACAGAGTTCGTTTGAGTATTCATCCTATTCAATATCAAAAGCCACAACTGTTCAGCAATGTTTGGTTTTCGTGATGATGAAACGTAATACAATACAATAGGTCTTTGGCGATTTTTTCTGCAAACTTTACCTGCAAATATTTCATTTCGTTTCATTTATTTATTAATCTAAATAGATCATTACATAAGATTATGTAGACAATATAGTCCCCATGGCAAATATAACGTTATATGAAAGTACTTCATATATCAATTGTAAAGATTTTGTCAACATTTAAAAAGTACGTAAAGTATTGTACTAATGTCAGGTACAGGATAAATATGATCAGAGAATCAAATAATTGAATAATCCATTTAAATTTCTGTTATTATCAAAGAAGTAGTATCGATTTTGATTATGATTCCAGTTCTCGTTAATTAGGAATAGTAATTCCGATTTCTATTCCACTCCCACATAAATGACAATTCACTTCGATTTGGATTTCACTTCGAGGTCCTGGCTATATACGACCTAGTCCTCCATAATAATTTATAGGACTGTACATTGAAAATATTTTGACCACATCTGAAAGACGCACCTTTTCGAAGAAATCCATCTGAAATGCTGAAAACCATACATGAATAATAATTTATATTGATCAATAGAGAATAAATTTGATTGAATTAAAAAAAATTGGTTATTTCGTATAATGGTTAAGTATATTTGGTAATAATACTACAGTCCAACAATGTAATGAGTGAGCTTTTTAATGGGAAAATCAATTATGATTTGTTTTACCTCCACGCATTCATGTTATAAAACTCACTCGCAGCATTTACCTATAGTAACTTATAAATCCTACTTAATATCTTACAACATCGAACCCTTCGCACACTATCTGGCAGTTCACACTTTGTCAGTATGAGAATGTGCCAAGTGATGGAAATGTAGTAATAATGTAAGACCGACACCCTCAAGAGACAAGGCACGATTTCACGACATGCTTCCTCCGAGCGGCTACGAAATGCTCTATAATCATATTTAAAACGCTCAGCAGATGTGTTTTGACCGATACGTTCGAAATACGAATAATTCGAATGTTAATACACGTAAGAGTTCAAGCTTGGGTCACTGAGCACTTACGTTATCAACTACGTGGATGCTGGCGGTCTCTGGTGGATTAACCAGTCAAAACACAAATAACTTATTCGACCAGCGATGCTAAAGTATAAGGTATAAGGAATGGGGACAGTCAGGTGTCTTTGGGGACATAATAAAAATTATGGGGTTGGAGTCTCGGTAGACCTCTCGTAGAGATTCACTGGAGCGTATTTTAGAAAGATTTGTACTCAAAACAGTTAGGAAGTGAAATATTGAAATACGAAATGTGTTTTACCCGGAAATGTAGTTGGAAAGAACAGATATCAAGTATATATATATTTTCTTATATATATAAGACATATGGGTATGAGAGATGGTAAAATCCTTCCTATTTTAAATATAACTTTGTGTTAGTTGTGGGAGTGTTTTGTCAATGTATGAGATTTTCATGAAATTGCAATAAGTAATACAAAAGTTAGCATACAATGATTTTCTGGTTTATAAACCAAAGTTATCACTTTTTCATGTAGTATATTAACGGCCGCCTCAGCTCTAGAAAACTTATGACTATTTACATATTAAAATAAATAATCATTAGAACACTCGAAGAAATTGTTTTGTTGAAAATACTTGATCAGCAATTATAATTTGTACATGCTTTTTCTATACCATCATATTTTTACAAGGTTAGAGATAATTACCTGGAAAGACTATTTTAGCTGAAAATACTTGACCAATGATTTCCGAATATCGTAAACCGAAGATTATCAATTGTAAACATTACTCTCCATTACCTCGTTTAAAAAAAAGAGAACTGGAAAATTGAATCGGAGTTTTTAAAAACTTCAACTTCTAGAACGTATGCCTATTTACAATGTAGCTAGAAATCACAGTACTGCTATGATGAGCATCGATTTGATGCTTGAAATGCCATGAAATTTGTTATTTCAACCAATCTTGAGACCTATTCTTATCATTATTGATAATATAATTATCATCATTGTTATAGAATTATTTATCAATATACTAAGGCCTGGTATTACCAACATGGGAGTAGCTCTAACTGGCAGTTTGATATAGCCATCACCATGGTTACACATGGCATTTGTTTTCACCAACTGTCGGATAAGGTCTAACTGGACTTGGTAATACCGGGCCTAATACGACTAGTTATGCTGGTTATACACCAGTTAATATTATGTAAAACGAGAGTAATATATAAGTGAGTACACGGTATACATGTTTAATAGCGGCGTAATATACATAACAATAATGTGTTATCTGTATAAATGTAAGCTGCTAACCAAACCTATTCCGATTTCCACGAGAGAGAGTCGGAATAAACAAATACAAATACAATACAAATAATGAAATGATGATATATAAAATCATGATAAAGTGTAGAAACCAGTAAGAACTGTATTGATTGTTTGTTCTATGGTTTATCCTCTGTCTCTGAATGATCACAATAGCAGCTTTAATACTGTTGTAGCTGGCTATCTCCCACTTTATGTTACTTTTTTATATGAGCTCGGAAATAAAGACTGCAGAGGTAAATTGATTCAAAAAATGGCTCTATATAAGCTAGATTGTTTTTAAAGGAATGGAATGAGTTGGAATATTGAACCGTTTGGACAAAGAAATCGATTAAATCTAGTTCCGGTAGTTCCGGTATACTTGAATTCACGAAAGAATAACTTGGCAATACCAATATAGCAAACACAAATATCTCCGTTTAATTCGTATAGCTGTGCTATTCAGTAGGCATAATGATTTTTAAGGACGATATTTACAATAAGAAATGCTCGGCATCTTCCAGAAGCGTCACAGACCTCAACGCTTCAATGTGACAATACGCTATTTCCTGCGTATTTTTCACTTTTATTTAGTTGATAGACTACCGACAAATTTCGTGGATTCAAGTATATTAGGGTGACCCTGTATGGTTTTTGAGGATTTTGCTATGTTTTGTGAGGAATACATAAAACATTGATGGATTTATTCATTGAAAAATGATATGATTTTCAATTTTTCTCAAAGTTGGGTATATGAAGTAGCCCGATTTATATCCTAATAATTGATAACGTAAAGCTCATTGTTATGAAAACTGTTTATTTTATTAATGGTAAGATGATGGGATGATGAGTAGAAGGTCTCTGGGAAGGATAGTGGGAAGGAAGCGCTCGATGCTTTTATTGTATAGGAACCATTCCGGCATTGGCCTCGGCTAGAGAGGGAAATAACAGAATACATTAAAGATGGATGTTAGCAGGGATCGAACCGAGGTCTGATATGCCCCTCATATCTCTGATCACATGGAGCTACATGTACCGATTTCATAAAAGTATTTTACAAATACAAAGTATCGTAGATGACTCTTATACGGTGTAAATTACGGAAATTATCCATCTTAGTTTCACTTTTTTATCCACGTTAACGAACACTTAGTCAGAAAAAACTCACAAGAAAATATGAATATAAAATTTCCATTATTATTTCTTTGATAACATGAAACAAGTTTCACAACTTAGCCGAGAAAGCCGAATTGCCATGAAAACAATGCCCGTTTTCTTCTATACCCATGCTACTGGCAGCTCTACTTGACGGCTCATTAAATCTAGTTGCTAATTACTATCGTCTGGTTTTCATGTAGCTTTGCAGTTGTGTTCGCAGTTCTGCCTCATAATGCTCAAATAACACTGATGTCTTGAACATCGAATTTATCAAAAAAAGCTTGTTTAATTAGAGAGCGTAAGAAAGAGTAAAGAAGGAGGCCGTCTACCAACAAAATAAATGGAAAATCTTTGGTTATTACATAATATCAATGCAATTTTATTGATGTGAAACTTTTGAAAGATGCATATGCGTTTCTTATCGTAATTCCCGTCCTGAATAAAATCATTATATCATGAAAATAGTAGAGCTATAAAAAATAACGATGATATTCGATGACCGACTTCTTCCACGGATATACTAGTTCATATGTGGTGTGGTATTCCTGTACGAATAATACATATGAACACTCGTTGTTATGGGATGAACGAAGTGAAGACTTCTCACTGATTCTTTCGGGATTTACCTGGTATTTGTTCTGTCGTATTTGTTTTTTACGCACTTATTTCTTTGTTTTGATATCATGCTGTTGAAACGTTTCGTCAAGTATTGGTGAAACAAAAGAAAACCAAGAGTGTTCAATATTCGTTCGTGATTTTGGTTCGTGTTTAGAATTAGAAATTCAGAATATATATTTGCTTTGTCGTTTTATGGACGATTTCTGTTTATTTCTAAATATCGAACATAAAAATTTTCATAAATATATTTTTCAATTCCTATAATTTTTTTCAAGACCGCGTTTCTACAAGTAGATTAAACATTAATTACCGAACCGTAATCTTCTACTATGTACATCATCTTCTACTGATGCCGCAGTAGATGTAACAGTTTCATTTAATGCGACTGCTTTCTTGAGAAAACTGAATAACAATTCAAACTTTTCTTCTTTCGAACTCATCTTAGCGAAAGCCAAGTTTGAGTAATAAATAAGTTATATATATATAAAGTCTTGTACGTTTCCCCTTCATACAGGTATTTAAAAATTCCATTACGGACAGATTTCATTTTAGCTGCCATCGTGACTTTTCTTTATACAAAATTAAAAAGGATTTCCGTTGCAAGAAGATAATATGTTCAGCTTACGTCCTCAATAGAATACTCAGTTCGTGTTTTACAATATACATCAAACATTACAGCTAGTACTGGTTCTACCTCAGTCCTATTGAGTCCGGTAAAAGGGAAAACATATATCAGATAATTTCTTCGAAATGACGCACCAAAATACTGGCTTTTGTATTAATACCGGTACACAAATTATTATCACTTGACTAGTTGGGAATTTTGGGGCTGATCAGGGTAGAATAATGTGCATAATGATATACAAATGTAAGTCATAATATTAAATAATCAAGCCCGGGGGGCCTGATTCCTGTAAGTTTATCAATTGAGGAATGAATATTCATTATTCTATTGTTTTTCTCACCAAACAATCATATTCTATCGATAAAAATGACTGACCCGAGTACTATGTTTTGACATGAAGTAACATGATCTAGGCCTCTCAAGTAAGAAAACACAAGGAGACAAATGTCATAAGTGTACATTATACACTATCTGAAAAAATCCCCAATACCATTTACACAACAGGAGAAAATTTTCAGTTGGATGGAATAGTATGTATTTCATTCAAGATAAAACTGATCGTAAATGAGGTCCCTAATCTTCTAAACAAGAATAATACTCATTTCAAATCTTGACTCCCAGTTTTAATTACCTAGCTTCTGATTATCTCAGAGTAATAATTCCAAAATGAAACGATTTATTTCAGTATCAATTTTCGAATCGACATGAAATAAATATACGACGCGATATATTTTACATATCACAGTCCCATAATTGATGGCACTTTTATAAAGCTTGTGCAAGGCATATAAACTTCTGAATATACATTTACGATGGGGTGGTTTTTAGTTGACATTTGTTCATGCAGAGAGTGTGCTACTCCCTATAGACATTCTCATCAACTTTCACTTAGCTTTCAATGTGTTTTTTTTTGTTAAGTTTTCAAATTGGTTTTGTTTGTGAAGTTGTGAATCGGCCAATGGCTGAACCGTCTTCACTAGAGACCTACACGATGTGCTATGAAATTGTGATAAAACCTTTTTCCTTCTTTATTGGAACACATCGATAAACCAATAAACTGAAATAGACAAGACAAACATAAATCCAATTTTATATTCTCATCGATTGTAGGCTTATCTGAATATTTTAGATTTATACGTAGACCTACTTTACATTGTTAATTCCATATTCCACGTACTTTATTTCGGAAACTTCTTACATTCGTACGTCTGAAGACCGGATAACTGGCAAATGTCCTTGTCTGTAACTTGTAACTTGTCCGGCAAGAAAAATAAAAAAAATTGTTTCTATGTCACAGTTCGTCGGTATTATGTATCTGAATATATATATATATATATATATATATATATATATATATATATATATATATATATATATATATATATATATATATATATATATATATATATATATATATATGTATTGATACACGGTTTCATTATGAAGAGATTTTCAATGTTTCCAACAGTTTCTGGCGTTTCCAGTATGTCCGATACTAGAAGATTTCAATCTGAAACCAGTATGCCTACTTTGTGCAGTATGCACTGTGGTTTCGAGTCCCTGTATTACTACTGTTCAAATAGTCACTGTTTGAATCACAATTTGAGATGGACTTCCGGTTATATTCACAGCCCTTGCTAAACACCCGCATAGCGTGGTCAAGGCCTTAGATACTGTCATTCTAGAGTTTTAGTTAGGTAGGTATACAGGAACCCGTGCCTTGTTCACAATGAGAAGAAATAATACCAACTCCAGAAATAGAGATATTATAATTGAAATATTTCATTCATGGGCGTGGTCCGTTCTTTATTATGGGAGTTGCATGGGCTAATTCAAACACATTTTAATCCTGTTTTAAAAACGATTATCTTCTTTTTCTTGATTTGAGTGTCCTTCGAGCAAATTTCTATCTACTATGAAGATTGTAGTTTGATTCTTCATTGTAGATAATTCTTGATGAAAACATTGTTTCATAAGATTTAGATATAGTGTTCCAATGATTTGAGAAATAACATATTAATAGATAAATCTACTGACAAATATTTGTAATGACAAATTGTAATACAATTAAAGATTGCTTTTATACCAACTGAATGCAGTTTGGCTCATTGGTATTTACACTATTACTATTTTTCTATATTTCTATTTGCAATACCATCAATGATGGTGACTGGTTCCTGCGCCACAATACACAATGTTACATAGTCAATAATGACGTATTTATTAACATTCAAACTGATGCATTCATTCATGCTTCATCATGTATCATTCATCCTTCATCATGCATCAGCTCATTCATTCCAAAATTTATTTCAGGAGTATTCAAATATGCGTTGTCCCACAAAGTAAAAGTGTTCGTTATCTCATAGTTCGTATCTCCTTTCGATTTTTTCGATGTGACGAGTAGGCCTATATACTGGTAGACCCATATGACCTGTTGAAATGTCACGTTTCAAAAACCTACACATATGAACAATGCCATTCTCAACTAGGGCCGGCTACCCCAAATAATAACCGTCTTCATCCAATAAATATTAGCAAGATAAGTGTCATGTTGCATTATGATTAATCATCTTATTGATATCAATATTATCAATCTCATTAATAATCTGTAGAAATCATGATTTTTATTTGAAAGATAACTAATCTTTCCTGATAATTTTATGCTGAAGATAATGATTATAATACAATTGCTCTGCTTTGCGTGTAAGATTGCACGCCGTGTACTCTCACGAGATTAGCTTTGTAAAATAATAATTCAATTTTTGTTTCATCTTATTTTTAAAGATATGATCTATAGATTTTCGTCAATGCAGAATTTTTATAGTGTACCGAGCACGGCACGCGATTGTTTATTTGAGTGACTGTTTTCGTCTCGAAGGTTTGCCCGCTTTTGAACTGATCTTGAAGCAAATAAATGTTCCTGACGACATGCTTATTGGGAATCGTTGAGAGGGGGGAGGGGGAAGGAGGAGGAGGAGGGGCGAGTAATTTGAATGTATGTCATATTTTACTAATTATTTTGTAAATAATCGTAATTACGTTTTGAAATGTTCCCATAGCATACTGTAGGAATACAGATATCGCACTTTTAGGTACCTTGAATCGAGTCTTATAAGGAGGGGTCGTCGTTAGGATTTGTGATTTGATTTTTTGTGTAAATGAAATGACCGCCCAGTTGGACACCAGTCATCAGTATTTTTTGTATTTTTTGGTATATTTTTGTATTTTTTGTATTTTTTTGTATATTTTCAATAATTGAACAATTATGGACATTTTCGAAGTTATTTTTGCAATTTCCCCTAACAAAGCTCTGCAGCGAATTTGTTGAAATACGGTCATTTTTTAATTTTTGGGATTCACAAACAGTTTTGGAATCCAGAACCTTCATGAACATTTCTGAAGTCATTTTCAATATTTTAATCATTATAGACATTTTCGAAGTTATTTTTGTGATTTATCTCAACAAAATATTCTATTGTACGCCTATGTTCATTTGTAGGTCAACACATTTTTTAAAGAAGGAAAAATTATTGGTGGGGCACAAATGTCGATTGGTGGGGGACGTGCCCCACCTTGGCTCTCCACAACGACGTCCCTGCTTATAAGTTTTAGTTCTGACTTCTGAATCTACCTCAAACGAGTTGTCAGTTTGGTATTAATTTGGGCGTGGTTATTGACTTAATCAGCTGCCGTGTGGGTTTAACTCGCAGCCACATCTCGTGTCATGTCAACCCCCCCCCCCCGTCTCCCTCCACCCCCTGCCACCGCCAACTAAAACAAATCGCAACGTTGGGAAAGACGTGGAACAAACGGCGGGGCAGGAAATTAGCCCGTCACCCGCTTTACGAACACAATAAACGAAACTAAATCGCGCATGCGTGATCATCTTCACTTGGCCCTTATATCATTATCGGTATACAATATCGCACAAATATGGTTATTATTAATATTGTTAATATTGTGTGAGTATTGTAATAATAACATAAAAAGTTAATAATTTATCAAAAATGAGAAATTTACTGAACAATATTCATTCGAATTATCAAGACTTATTTTAATAATTCTTTCGATAAAGAAATTTAGTTTGACATAATAAGTATATTCATAACTGGTCAATGAAATGTTATCTTGGAAAATTCAATTTCGAAAATAGTAGCTTCTATGCGTAAGTACGGTTCACTCGTCCCCTCCTATTAAGATAGCAATATAATGTTTCTCTGTATACTAGATTGATACATTAGCATGTTGTTAGAGGTCTTTTTGTAAAGACAGTATTATTGATACTGCTGCAGTGCAGGTAAGGATGGTAGTACACGCAACCCTGATAACTATATAACACGCAACGGGAAGATGCCACGCTACTATCCTAATGATAACAGAAGTCTATTTTAGTGTAATAACCATTTGTTCAAGACCTGGGTCTAATTAATATTTTACTTCTGCTATTCTATGCTCATTTTCGTTCTCTTATTTAACCGTGCATTTATAATCGTAGCATGTGGACAATTGTCTTATCACACACAGATATCTTGATGGGTTTTAGATTGAACTCAACTTTGAGACGAGTTGTTATGATTGATTTATGATTGTTTGAATATTTATAGTAATAAGCTTGTTATAATGAACGAATTAAATAAATTCTTCTCGATATGATAATTCCAGTAGTAGTGTTCCAGTATCTTTCCAGTACACGAGGATTGAGATGTGGATGACGTACTATTTGTTTCATATGTTTAGATTTATACTTCATAATTCTATGCCTAGGTCTATACCGGTGACATAATTGTCAATTTTCAATAGTTCGAGCCAATTAGTGTTATAAAGATACGTCATTTTGGTTGAAATTTTCATTACAGTAAGTGGCCAGCCATTTTCATTTGCAATAAGTTTTTAATGTTTTTAAAGTATATTGGAAGATTGGAAGATTAGATTACGAAGACAAGATTATGTCACCGCACCACATCGTGTAAACCGGTCATGTAGCGACCTCTGATCTTATTTTTATGTTAGAAATCACGATAAGCAGTAAAAACTTTTGATGATGCTTTATGACTAGAATAAGAACCTCCAAATATTATTATACAGTACTCTTATAATCTTTGTAGGATGTGACTTGTGAAACAACACCTGGAGAGCCGAACTAAAAGTCACGTGGCTCGTGGGAAAAATGTTCGAAAACATCCTGGGCCATTATTCTGTAACAGTAAACGAAATGGATGCGTGATGAAAGTGTCAGAGATACACCGTGTTGAAGTATACGAAATAGTTTGGACAAATCGAAGATGGCCTGATTTCGTTTCGTTTTAGAGTTATAGAATGACACTCCAGGATATCAGTTGGCACTTCCACAAAAATAAATTCAGTGATTTATGCGGACTTTTCTAGCATATTGAGGTAATTCTGTAGAATCAACGATGAAATAATGTCCAATGAGATTAAAGCCTGATTAACACGGGTCAATGTTTCGAGCAATGGCTTGGAGTTCACCACTTGAGCGTCTGAGACTTTTCCAGTGGGTCTTGCGCGACGAAAGATGGGCAATAGGATGGTTTGATTTCTGTGGCTGGTTTCTGTCAAGCTTGTTCAAACATAATCAAGGGATTTTCGATCAATGGTACCGTCCACACGAGTCAATGGATTGAGCTGAAGGGTTGAACTCAAGTCATTGATCGAAACATTGACCCGTGTAAATCTTACAAAGTAAGTACAATTACTTACAAAGTATTTCTAGAGGAGGTTGCCTGAAGTTCAACAATATATGGCGTCAGCTGGAAAAAGTTCTAAGACTTACAACTATGCTCGAAGATAGTGTAACGAAAATCTGGTTTCTGGCATATGGATTTATTTCCTTATGGCTATGGGATCTGGGTTGGGATGGGATTCGATTAGTTTCATCTTTCTATCTTTACAATTTTAAGAATCGAACACCATTTTTCCGGTATGATAGTTGAATCTGTACTTCACTATAGAAATTCTTATTAATTAATTCGATTTTCGATCGTTTTAAAATCAAAGTCTATCAATTCACGAATTCATCTTCCTTATATCTATGAAAGTAGTATACACATCGTTTCCCTATCAATTGTATTTAATTCAAACATCTTCAAAAATTCGTATTTTTACATTACGGTTCGGGCGGGGCGTAAGACGTACTTGTACCACCAACATCTTGTCGTGTGCATATATGTGTGCAAAAGACCGTGGTGGAGAACGTCCTCTCGGCATATGGGACCGACACATCCCTCGGGATATGGCGCCAGAAGTCGGGACTATCACACCCCTTTACTACAGACCTCATCACTCAGTATAGCGCAGTGTATTACGCGTCTATATACGCTATCCAGAGTTTCAGTGGTTTCAAATACCATTACCCCACGAAACTCGAGGGAATTTCAAGATAGGTTCGCTTTTTTTTTAGAGCTTTTGTACATATAGAAAAGATATTAAATGGAAAAGCGCGTTTTCCTAAAAACATGCTATGATGTATGATGGTTTTATATATACACGTATATAACTTATGCAATATCTATTGATTGGTGTTCGATAGCTGTAGTACGTATGCATACGCTATAGTAGTGGTTGTTTTAGAACATTCAGCACTATCGAAAGCGGTGAATGTGCGAAGAGAAAATATGTTTTTGAAACTTCTTCAGGACCAACTTGATTAGAATTGTGAACATTTTGGTCATTTTACTCTTCAAGAAAATCATTTTTTCCTGATTCATTCTATTCATCAAATGAATAGAAGGCATAGTTTTATAGAATTCTCTTCGGAACTTTTAAAGAAGTGATACAATATTATAATTTTTAAACGTGAAAATCAAATAAAAACCATTTTAAATTGTATTAATATCCAGTAGTAAAACTACTTACACAATAGAACGTGAAAAAAAAACATGGAAGAAGTAATAGAATTGCCTCAAAACTCACTGTTAGATTGAGATATAATATAATTTGTCGTTGTCACAGAGCGTCGAAAATACAAGATTTGAGTTTGTAAATGATATATGTTATATATATATATATATATATATGGTATGATTTGAAACTGTTGAAAAACAATTTTTGAACAGTTTTAAATCATACGATTATAATAACCTATTGGTGGTTAATCAGAGAGCTATTTAAATATTATATATGTAGGCCTATATGTATATATATATATATATATATATATAGGCCTTTATATATATATCCTAACTCTTATTTCATTACTGTAGCGTTCAGTATCATAACCTAATAAATTACTTTCTAAATTTAAAATTCAGAAACACAGAAAGCGCAAAGAATATAAATAAAAAAGTAAACTTTGTCCGAGACTTCCAGCACGACATAAAAAATTATAGTAAAGTTATTAAAAGAAAATTTTACCATATGACATGTATTTATGTATATATACGCTCAGAACTATATAACAATAATATATACGTTTCATTACTTTTTATTTGAAAAAATAATCATATTTTTGTCATTTGTTCTGACATCTGAAACTCCTACATCACCCATGTGACTATTTAATATTATGTTGTGAGCGCGTACTTGCTTCACCATCACCCGTATTCTCTACCCGTTATGAATTTCACTAATGATGACAAATACACATAAATTCTTGTTAAAGCAACATGGAATACTAGCTATAGACCTAGCTCTAGCGCGGCATGTATAAACTTTCTGTTTAAAAAGTTTCGTGGATCATGGCAGTGGATTTATTGTATGACTTGCATACGTAAATGAAATGCGGGCCATAAGGCGTGAACGAAACTCATAGATTGGTAAAACGATTTCGAGTATATATGTATATATATATATATATATATATGTATATATATATATATATATATATATATATATATATATATATATATATATATATATATATATATATATATAAACATATATATATGTATATACAATCCAAGACTCAGGTTTCCATCAATCACGATTTTGTGTTATATTATTTGAAAGATTTATAGCGATCGACTTGGAGTACTGATTTTTTTATCGATAATAATTACTATTTGATGAACGTTCCCAACAATATCTCAGTAATTTGGGGGTACGATAATTTGGGTATGCCTTTTGCATGATTGGTTGAGGAGGCAGTGGGTGTTACTTGGGGCGTGACTTCAGACTGAGGGCCATGAGTTATAAATGAATAAAATATGAACGGCAGACGCGTTATAAAGAATGCTCTATGTATGGGCATACATTGTTTCGAGTTATTTTGCCCGTCATGTTAATTTTATGAGATTTTTTCAAAATTGAAAAATGTCAAAACTGATTTTTCTTCAGAAACTTTTCAGTTTTCTGAACAAGGACAAGTGTTTCAATTATTCATCTTCAGCTTGGATTTTGTACCATATCATGTCCCTAAGAGGATAGACTATAGATAACGCATGCATGCCTATAGTACCGTACTTTATAATATGCTGCTAGTAACGATGAAACACGATCAGAAATAGATAAGGAAGCGGTCGTGTTACGTTTGTAAGGAAGGGCCATTCCGGTATTCATTTTATATTCAAGTGAAACGTAATTACAACATTGCACGAGTAACATTTTGGGATTTCCAAAATATTACAAAATATACTTATAAACAGAAGTAAAGATTTGTAATGTAATGTTGTAACGTTTGTACAATGTTTTTCAACTAATTATAGCTATAGTTATCGATGTAAACTCGTTTAAAAGTTGATTTTGTTGTTGTAAATTTCGAAGATTCCGTTATAATCGAAAACATTATTTTTAGGTATGACGTAATAAGCGATCATTTCTCTGTGGGTGGATGGCATTTCTCCAATCCGTCCACTGGCCGGATTGTACTCAAAGTACCGCTACGCTACCGATCCAATACCCTTATTTAATTGATTTAATGTTTTCTCTTCATGCTCTTCCTGTATACATATCGTACCTATCTATAATATCATTCCGATGCTGTTTCATCCATTTTATCGTCGAATGTGGTCGTGAGAACCGAGCAAGTACCTACTATAAACATAACTCAATGTTCTCTCTAAGCACCGTGAGGCTATCGTCAAGTGATCTAGCAAGAGTCAGCTGCCGATACTAATATCCATCCTGAGGGAGGGTGCAAACAACCCTTATACTAGCTTATAATAATATTATAGCTATACTTGTGACCCCCGCATGTTATACTCAGGTTACTCGTGGGATATTATTTTTTAAAGGTCGTGAGATATTATGGTTATATGTGTAAAACTCATGTTACCCAGAATTTCTAATAAGAGGGGAGATAGATACGTAAAAAGTGAAATATATGTCTATATTATATACTTTCATGCCTGTAAGCTACAGAGAAAGGCAATATTGATGTTGAATTTACAATAAAAATAACGTGAATACGAAAAAGTAAGTTGTTTTATATGTTTTCGTTTTTGGTTGAAAATATTGAGTGAAGGGCCTAATTTATATTTTTTATAACATGCTTATGGTCTGAATATTCTCCATTATGTTCAAGTTATATGAATTGTAATCTGAAATCAATTACTCTTCATGATGACATTTCATTATTAAGGTTGATTTTGTTGCAAAACGCATCATGCATGGTGCGAGCATCATGCAAGCCACTTCAATAGTATGGGTCACAGTTTTCTACGTGTGAGCTAATACATTGCATTGTTTTAACGAAATCAAAATGGCATATATTTCTGGTTTAATTTTTCACTTTTCGTCTGGTTCTATCTTCTATCATCACAATTTAATACATATCACAATTAAGATCGTCCTAAACTTAGTCTCTTTTACTTGTGAAAGTTACATATGGACTGAGAGAATTTATCATATCAATGTTATATCAAGTTGAAATTACGAATTTTGGGTGAATACTTTTTTGTATATTTTTTTATTTATGTTTTAACAAAGATTCAAAAATCGAATTAGTGTACGAATTATCAACATGAATTGTAATTACGAGTGCCATTACCGACGTTTACTAAATGGGCACCAATATTTTCTTATTATGTATGCAAGTATTATTTGTAATAATTCCGCTATTCAAATATATAAGTTCATCAGATCAATTGATATGTGTAGTCTCACACAATAAAAACAAATTTAGTTAAAAAAACATTTTACAATTGCTGAAATATAAAAAACTATCTTCCCTATCTCATTAGCTACGATCTGTACGTGTTTACCTCACCTTAGTTTATCCTAATATGAACCCCACTGTCTTATGAAAACACCTAAATGTCGATACCCCCACTCCACCCTCATTACCGGGCCACCTAAGTGTTACGACGCCATGGAGTTTGTGTGGAATGATAATAGGCAAGTCGTTCTCATGCTAATGGTCTAATGACGCGCTCGGTACTTGTGGATATGGACGCAAAACTAACGTTACAAGAGATTAGGAATCATCACGGACACAAATGTCGTTACGAATTACCTCAATCTTGCTACGTAGATCACACGAAGTGTGAGCTCGGCGAAGATGGTAAACAACCTTTTTGTGGCAATAGTATGTTTATAATTAACTTCTATTGGGTAATGAAATGTATTAAAATGAAGCATATTTTACATAATTCAAAATGAGATATTGAATTAAATTCGTTTCGTATAGTGTATTATTGCTATTAATAAGAGATACAGATTAACCATGATTTTCAGGATGTATGACCACGCCGCTAGAGGATGATATATCACATTTATTTGTTTTTATGTTTCAATTTTATGTTTTAGTGTCCTAAGGGTTAGATTTGCATATTGTATCCATCTTCTCTTGAAGTATTTCGAATAAGCGAGTTGACAGTCCCAAGGAAGAGTGGCATACATTGATGTGGTATCTTGGGAGGAAAATCTTACCAACATGATCTTTTGTAGCTCTTTTCAATCCGCTCTCAGAAATCCGCTTTTGTTAAGTTCTTTGGTGAGCGCTCGAATCTCGAACAAAGCAGCCAAGTGTTGTTCTCCTCACCTTCTCATTGGCAGTGATTTAAAGCATCACTAACACTGAAATAATGGGATATTCAGTTCGACGATACCATTCGTGCTGATGATTAGCAGTAAGTAGTGAAAAGCAGTGATGAGTGCTTGCTTTTACGTATACGTATTATGTATATATTTACGTTTTACGAATTTGATCATTAGTGTTAGCATCGCTTAGTGAAATGAGCCCACTCAGATTCAATTTCTTCATGATGTTCGAAATTTTGAGCATGGGTGATGGTAGACCTACTATATACTTCACTCACAGAAGAATCTAAAATGAGACAAACATATATTCAACCAACTTACTAAATGTTTCAACTTTACTGACAACGTTTTTTCTTTTGAAAATATGATTAGGGCTTATAGTGTTTGCAAATATAGTTATTTTCAATATGTCAAGCTTATTGGTAGTGCATAATCGTAACCTTGAAAGTTATGGTAATTAATACAGATATAATTAAAAAGGAAAACTTTGTCAAACCTTGGATAATTATATGGATACTTCAAGCAATAAACTTCAAGCAATGGACACGGCACCTCCACCAATAATATATAAACCCGCAGATAAATATAATCTAGCATATACAAGCTTTAGACAGCTTGAAAGTGAAGACAAATTCTGAAAAATTATCACTACATTGATGATAATACCGGCGAGCATAATTTGACAGCAAGCCGTTTTTAGAAGGGAATATCGAAAGTATAGGCCTATACGCAATGGAAATAATTAACCAACTTAAAACTCCAAACCCCGAATAAACTTAACAATTGATTAACAATTGAACTGATAAAAAAACTTCAAACCCCAAATAAACTTGACAATTGATTCAACAAACCTGACACACCATTCACAAAATGGGCGGGGCCTACCATTAATTCAGCGTATGCACTTGCGGTCACTCAAAATGGTCGATCAAACCACAATGAAATGAATCCTGAAGAAAATGTCGTCTCAATCAAATTAAATCAAATAAAACTAACAAGTTAAATGCACTTCTAGTAGAGTCTATGGAATAATTAGCGGTGCAATAGGACTGCATTTGATCAAAATCAGAAAAAAAAATATAATTGTATGTTTACGCAAGTGTATGCAAACAAACACATGCCTATCAACAGTCATATTTTTCTAGTTTTTTCCTTCTAGCTAGCTACTTTATACTATATTATCCGTTAGTTGAAAATGACAGAAGAATATACTATAGTCAATTTAAAAATGACTGATTTCGTACTCTTCTATATACTGTATTATCATATCACGATCACTTATATATTTGCATACGACATTAGGCATGCGCACAGACAGACAAATTTGTGTATTTTCAAAGCTCGAAACGCTCGTGAATCAACAATCAAACAGATAAAGAATAGAACAAAAAGCAAAGCGTGGATTTAGACGTACGTGATCAGGTTAGAAATATACACAATCAGCGACATCGTAATAAATTGAGATTCAGAGTAGAATATATATATATATATATATATATATATATATATATATATATATATATATATATATATATACACAGAGAGAAACGTATACGGCTAAAACATTCTGAGATTTACAAAGAAACCTTATCACAGATAGAGTGAGATAACTTATTTATATTTATATTTTCACCATGTCGCAAGTATATTGTAAATCCTGTTGAGAACTGAATTCAAATTTTTCCTTTTTTTTTTGTCAACTAGCATTCGTAAAGCTTCTGTATTGAAGTGAAGTATGAAACTTTGTTTTTCTAGGATTATAATAAGGTGGATGTATATGAATACATCTCGATCTTATACCACATTTATATCTATAAAATACTAAAGTTGTGGGCCTACAGCTAACTCATCCTTCTACAACTAGAAGTGTTATTACATCTTTCCAAAGTAAACACATGTTTACTCCTAATAGATATCACCCTAGATTACAGAATGATGAAAATATTTTTCCAAGAACGTTAATATACTTGAGTGTTTGAATAACAATTTTCAGAATATTGAAAGCGTAATGTATAATAGATATACATATATAATCAGTCAGTCAACCGTCTTTGAGATGGAGATGAAAGCAAAGAGAGTTTATTCAAATAGTACACGCCTCACTGAAGGAATTAGCTAAGAAAATTAATGTTTTAATAATTAATGTATATTATAATGCATATTACTTTATTTTCTCTACAAACATCTAAAGAGAATTAGAGTTAAAGCAAGTCCCACATGTCGCTTGTTCAAGCTGGGAGATCAAAATGCGGAACACCTACTTTTATGCACAGAAAGCTTGTTCAACACCGAGTACTGTTGAAAAATTAAGGATTGAACGGGGATTGTCCAATGACAGCTTTATATTGACAAACGAGGAGAGATATTTTAGAAGTTGAGTTTTCATCTCAATCTTGAAGAATTATAATCTTACGGAGAACCAGGTTTGACTACACTGTTTTGCTGAGTATACCTAGTTTTGTCAAACAGCTCTCTGGGACTTGGATCTCTTGTCTGGCACATCAAGTCTGCACGACGAGTGGTCCAATGGAGAGTTGTATCCGGAAAATCTGTGCGTCCTCACTATCTTCACATCAACAACTTGAATATTTTTCATTCTGATTGATGGATTTTCGTGAGTTATAATTCACAAATTCGATCAGCCACGACCGTAATAATATTGAAAAAACGAATAAAATTGAACATATAGCCTACCAAACAATAACAATAAAACGAGGAAATAAACAAATGATCAATTTTGTCAAAACTTCAAAAACAGGGAAAAAGAGAGACGAAAGATGATTTCAAAAAGAAGAAGAAGAAGAAGAAGATCAAGATAATAAGAAGATGAAAGATTTTTTCTCCCCACTGTGAAGGTTTGGATTGTTTTCTAACCCTAAAAAGTAGGCTATCTTATTCGAGATTTGTTTGTTCAATGAGTTATCATATTCTAATTATTCTTCGGGGTGGTAGGATCGCCCTTGTGGTGACCCGTTCAAACGATCTCATCTTTCATCTATAGCCTCAAGTGGGGAACAATGATTTTGTACCAAGTTTCGATGTTATTAAAAAAAACTTTATTAAGAAGTCAGCGAAGAAGAGATTAAGAAATCTCAGTAAGAAGAGCTAGTAAGAAGTCTCACAAATTTGAATGCATTCAAAAAAGGAAGCACAAAATTTGTCAAAATTAAATTTCCGTGATGATATTTCATGTTGACTCAACTTTATAGGCGTGGTGGCCCGAAGTGGCCCAAGCACGCGGGGACAAGAGATGTTGGGCACCCACCACCCTCCCAATGAGCCCAGACCACCGGCTATGGCAACATTTTAAAATACGATGAATTTTTTCTTCGTTTTATTTAATTGACGTTAAATCATAGGTGCTCCACGAATGACAGTGGCTATAGTAGATGCTAGTGCTCGGTAATGATATTTTTCACTTACGAATTTAGATTATGTTCTTAATTCGATTGAAGATGTATGAGATCAACAAATTAGCGTCCACTTGTCTCCATGGTGACAAAGCATTGTTCATGCTAGAGTTGACATTATGTAACTCTGCTTTATAACTGAATCATAGCATCAGAGATCAACGCAGGCAACACATCGTTTGATTGAGTATGACGATTCAAGTTGAAACTCATAAAATGTTCTCTATATAGTCAGGCACCTGACTAAATATCCACCCCTATCGCGAGCGGGGCCTGGCCCTAAATTTGTATTCTAGGGCCGCCACTGTTTATAGGAGTGCATGATATATTTTATGTTACATTAAAAAAATATCATATCATCATGTTCTTTGTAAATGTATAGAAATTGAATAGCTGAAATATGCTAAATAAAAACCCTTGACTTCGCCACCATTTTGAGCTTATGTTGCAGTTATTTTGTAGTTTCAATTTACACGTATTGTTGCCAATAAAACAAAGACAAAGCTGGTTTCTTGTCAGGACCCGGATGCACAGAGAGTTTTATCTCCTATTTGTTTTAATATAGTCTGACCTGCCACCGCTGCCGTTAGAACGAAGTTGAAGTTTACATGAATAAAAATTCAAATTTGAATTCAAATCGTATTATTGCAAATCGACTATTCGAATGCTCCCTCAATTGTTGATTTCAATGCAGCTAATACGCAAATGCATGTTTCGTGCATGGTTTATTAAATGTTCCGCCAGTGAAAATGATCTAGATGCAAATATTCCAACTGGACTACAAATATCTTAATTGATATTTTCTTTATTCTTGTTAGTAATCAATCGGCTTTCTCGACTTGACGAATGGATAGAATGTATTATTCATCTAAAAATGAATCTTATGACATCACATGTTCAAAAAGATACACAAATTTGTCATTTGAGTTCGATAATAAAATGATTGAATAAAATAACCATATTTGTGTAACACATCTTGCTGCAGCTTCTTAGCTGATGAAGTCAGCAATTTAGCTGATGCATTCTCAGCTACTATATGTGTTAAAATTGAGTGACTATAGTACTGATGTATCGAACACTATTATTTCTTTTTTATTATTCTTCTGCCATTTTTATATTCCTGCAATCTGATAGCGTATATTTTTCTTCCCGTGGGTTCGGGTATCTCCTAATTGGATTACTCAGTTAGTGTTCGTATCTTGTAGAAAGATAGCGGGGGAAAAAGAGAAAGATACGAGAAGTGAGGGAGTTGTGGGAAATGGAGGTGTAATATTAGGGTAGCGGTGGGATGATGTAAGAGTAAGGTATACGGAATGAATTTTTCCTTCCATCTTTTATATCAAAGTTGTTTACTATCCTCTAAAAAGCGAAGCTGTATAAGGTTGCAAGTGCAACACTAGATCTTATCTATGGTTCACTATATCTCATCACTGGGGAGGAAACTTACATAGAGTAATATTTTTCATTTCCTATTCTTTGCTGTGAAGATTTTCATTTTGGTTTTCGAATTATGGTAGAAGGTATGCATTTTTACCGGTTTATTCATTGTGAGTATAATTTGAACTTGACAAGTCATTCATATTGGTTATACGTCAAGTTGGTGAATAAAGAGATATTCAAAATTGAATTCAGATTTACTCCACTATTTCATAAGGTCAACTTATTTTTAGTTCTCGTCTCGAGTTCTGATATTTTCTATGTTTTTTTGTGTGATATGCAAAATCTATCTTGAATGAATAAAATACAATACAATATAACGGCATTCTTTAGGGTTATTTCCATTCAGCCTAACCATAATTCTAATCATGTAAAAAAAAATCAAAGATCTGTTATTATCGCTGATAGCTGAATTGATAAATGTGCATCTCCCTCAAATAATGATACAATTTTAAAATATCGATGTTTTTCATTTTCCACGATACATTTTTCTTGCCATGTTTTTAGAGTTATAAGAGGCATTGGAGTTATGCTTTTGGATGTAGGGAGTTATAAATTCCAGCATTCAAAATTGTAATAATCAATTGGGTATTAATCATTTCCTTTTAATTAAATTCAAATAGAACTAACCTAATAAGTAGGCGTACAGATACCGAGATACTTCAAACTGAAGAATTATCGCTATTTAGTATCGCGTTTCTGTTGGACTACAAAGTGGAATTTCATATATAATATCAAGTTGCATAGTATATTCTCAAAAATAAATACATTTTCTCGATTCAATCATCTTTAAACAATGTTATAGAAAACTGATGAACATGACCCTATACTGTAATTTCAACACTAATGGGCTAATCGACTGAATTGGCCTATTTAGTAATTTACGCTCTCTACTGAGAGTTCCAGGTGTTAGTTGTTCGTCAGTTTCACAATCATGTAATGGAATTCGAGAGTAGGCAAGTGGTGACTGGTGTGGGATGGTTTACACAAGCTACACACTTAGGGCTCATTTTCTCACATGCTCACACATTATAGATGAGATGTTATCCTGTCAGCTTTGATGCATAACGAAGGGATTCAGTGCATGTTCTGATAAGTGTGTATAACCCACAACGTAACACCTTCCTTGATGGATAAGTATATTTTTTAGCTGACAAACAAACATTGTAGACTAGCTTGTGTGTACTACCTGAGATGCAATGTGTCTTCTGAATAATATCTGAGACGTTGTCGGGAATTACATCTTGTGAATCCATTACGTAAACTTGTTTTCATTTGGAGTACATTTGATAGTTGACAAGGCTTGAAGGATTGCTATGAGATTATGATGAATATTTTCACAAATTAATGTAGTCGTTGGAAATATATACACAGAATGAAATATTAAATATTTACATTCTTTCCTCATATTTTGCAGGCCAACACGGATGAAATTGATATTTTATCAAGTTTATAGCATATTTATTGTTTATAAATATAATAGAACTATTGCGAATATTTTATATATTTTAGAATATTGAAGTAATTAAGTTATTCATGACGTCGTTGAATAAATAACGACTGCATGATTTGATAAGTTCATTATCTCAAATATGTATCATCATGAATAAAAAGTAAATTCACAAATCCAAACATTATGAATAAAACATATAGTTATAGAAAACGAGGTCTATTAGAATTCTCGGAAAATTAAATGATGAAACAAAACAACAAAAATGTTACTGATAATTAAATGACCCCCATGCTACTCTTACACAGCTTGGTTTTAACATTTTCTGTTTTTCTGTTGTTTTTTTTCTGTATGAACCGCACAAGTCACATGGTTTGACTTATAAACGAGGAACTTTTTTTTTTGGCACCTATCTAACCTAAAACTGTAGATACTATACAGTTTTTGGGACAAACTGGCTGGACTCCTTTTGAGAATAACTATCACCTAATTTTGGAACCCCCCTGAGGATAAGACCGAAATGACAAACGTGGAAATAATTATCCTCCAAAAATAAAATTTTTCTTGAATGTAAACGCATGCAAGTTACACATTAACGAAATATTTCACTCACATCGGATTTTCAGTCAAGAGCATTATAATTAATTAAATATATTTTCTAGATTGAATTACTGGAAATGAGAGTAATACAGAACCATGAAACTGTGGTTACTGGCCTAATAGTTTCCAAGTCAAAGTTAGTAGAGTTAAAGAGTATATTTCATATAAGTCAAGCTAGATGCATAAAATTTTCGAGTGTGTTTCATATAAAAATCTCGCTCATCTTACAACGTTTGTTGCGTTAGCGTATGTTGTGCTGAGTTTTATATATAACGCATATAATATTTACTTCATCAATAATAATAACATTATACAGAGCAGTTTTTTATAGTATAATATGTATTGAAGACCCTTCCCTTGAATCGTTTCGATCGCACATATTGATGAGAATTGAATGATCTATGACAATGTAGTTTGGAGTCCGCATTACTTCAGAAAACCCGGCACTTCCACCAAAGGTGTCAAACATCGATAATATTCTTTTTATTAGGGAGTTGTAGCTATATCATTTCTACGAAACAAAATGAACTTTAATGAATTTATAAAACATATACTGGTGTTTTCTTGACATTCAACAATCAATATTCATTTAATACCCATCATATATACATATATATAGTTTTTTGTATAATTAAGCTTCTCGAATACGACCCGATATCGTCATAATTAGGATGTAATAGTCAGGTTATTAAATTTACGCCCTAACCGGGACTCGCAAACTCGGGACCTTGGAATGTTGCGGGTTCGAGTCTCGGTAGAGGCATATCTTCTATAGGTGAATTTTTCATTAAAATTTCATCTCATATTAAAGTGATTCTACTAACTATATTTTCACTTAGTACAGCGCATTAGTTTCATATTAACATATCAAGTCTATTCTAGCTATGTTGGTTATATGTTTAATTTTTTTTTAAGTATATCAAACGAACAATTTCTGTTAAAATAAACTTTGAATGATGCTTTCATGAAAATGCTATTTGTACAGAATATGACATCGTCAAATGAAAGATTACATATCAACGGTGTTCTCAATTAACATAATATTCAATTAACAATTTTGTGTCATCTGCCATGCACAGACGTCAGCTATAGGAGAGAAGGTGTCAAAGAGATAAATTGAATGGAATAAGCTCAAAGAATTAACAAACTCAATTACTTGCTTGCATTTGACAATGTTCAATGTAAATCTTTTCCAAGTGAAATGTTTCCAGGTAGAAATAAATTATCACACTCCTCTGGAGAGACTATAGCGTAACTAGTATACTTTTATATAATATATTTTTACAAGCAACGAACATGGATTCAGAAACACATATATTTCAAAAGAATCTAATAATTAATCCAACCATAAACGAAATTAACAGCTAGACACGAGTAGTTTGATTAAAAATGTAATTAATTGTAGAAATGGAACGTACATGATAAGTACATTTTTATATTTATCTCTAGATTTTTCAGCGGTAAGCTCGCTATATACATCTCGATATATACTGAACTTGTTCTAGGAATTGGAATGAAAGCCACACTGATTATAGACGCATCGCTTTCTTCTGGAAACGACCAAGCTTTTGAATCCTCAATCCTCATTTATCGGGAATGTTGTTAACATGAATTGACCACTGACAACAACACGAAATTAGATACATTATTGATCAGTATACATTGTGACAAGATTGCGTTTCTTCTCGAATATTATTTTATCTCTATAATATTCATCAAAGTTCACAGTATAATTTTCCAGTTGATCAAGTTTATTTGAGCATTGTTTAGAATAGTTTCCTCAGCTTTATTAATATCAACTTTATAATCTAGCCAAGTTTGATCCACGCATCTGACAACATATGCTACAACCAAGTTGTCTTATTCAACTATGTATTTCCACTTTATAAAGGGTGGATATAGCGTGGATGTAAACTAAATTACCATATCAGCTGTGGAAGTCATTGGGGGCAACAAGACTAATTTCTTGTTATATCTTCCTATAGGTTATAATGAACTTTGGTTATTAGATGAAAGGGAATCTTGTTGAGAACATTTCACAATTAACGATTTTAAGGATTGGCCAGCCGACAAACTCTAGAAAATATGACATCCAATCAACGTGGGCTGTTAATTATGAGGGAAATTTGACAATATACCAATCAGAGTTTATCTATATGCCCACATTTTATATACTCTAGGCAAACGCTGAATATGCGTTGTAAGATGAGCGAGATATCTATAAAGTGAAATCTAAATCACCTTGATCATATAAAATATACTTCATTCGATACCATCGAATCTAAGAAGCCGTGGATCTATCATTGCAACACTTTTCTGCTATTATTTCTATCTATTCGATGAATAAAGAACATGTATTATATTATTTTCTTCGAAACAGCTGGTTCGAATTGCATACACATTTTTAATTATGTGTATCACTTCCGTTTTTACATTTGAGGAAAATTTGAATAATATTAGTGAGATTTTATTATTCATTTTTTTCCGCCCAGCCTAATCTCATGGGGTTTTTAGAGATGATGTTTCTAAAAAATGGTCCAACAGATTTGACCCAACAACTATTCTAAGTTGGTAAGTTTGCGTGTACAGAAAAAGTTCCATATCAGAAATGTAAATTACTGTACTAAAATCCCCTGAACCGCACTTTCGCAATCTCGCGAGTTCGAACTGAAAAAAAATATTTCTTTCGTTGTTTCGAGACACTACCCAACGAGGTACTATCATGTAAGATATATGTATTATTCTTGCTGTCAACTCTTTTGGCGGACCCTATCGACCGTCTTTATCATCAATTAGCACTAACGGTCGTGTGTGGCGATCCTATTTAGTACATAACAACATAACACGTTCTTGCTATACAAGATTTTATCACTGCCCTCTTTATCGCAACGGCAGTGTCCCACATGATTGATGAGATGTGCTGCGGTTAAGAAGGCCGTGAATAGCTAACGCAATCTTTCTTGAATAAGCCGAACTAAACAACAGTGAGATGTGCAGAAGATGTTGGCCGATTAGAAAACAAATTGTCTTTTTAGGGGTGTGATAATACTTAATATATGTATAACTTTCGTAGATACAACACTCAGATTATGCTTACGTATGATTTTAAAACCAGAACACCATATACAAATGTTCAATCAGTGTGTACAAATCTTCATTAAAATCTTGTAAGAAAATATTTGTATCAAGATGACATATTTCAGCAAGCATTCATAGTGAATAGATTACATTTTTTGTCATGAAATAAATCGTTCTTCTTAATCATTTCGAATTAAAACTAGAAAAAAACGAGAAACTAGATTGAATTACTTTATCGTTTACGTTGATAAAAATATATAATAATGTCAGTGAAGTACAAGAGAGATTCGAGAGATAATTATACAAGATGTATAACTTATTTTAATGATGACTCCAGAGTAATGAAGTCCAATTAAGGAAAATAACAATTGTTTCAGTGATTATTTGAAACACAAAAGATGATGAACAATTGGAATATTAAAAAGAAATCAGCATTTTGAAATCCAATAGTTTTTTCTTATATATAATTCCATATTGTATAATCTTTAAGATGGAAAATGAAATTTTATAATCTGTAAATCAGAAAGAAAATGATCTAAAAATATAATGAATATGAATTAATTAAATTTTAATGGTCATACGAGCCCTCTCAAAGATAGAGAGGAAAAGATGTTGGATTAGAAATAATATCTTTTATATGTATTATATATATGTAAGAAAAATATCAAGAGTAGATAATTATTGAAATAGAAGTAAGAATGATAACTGAGGTACGAGTCCGACTTCCAAAGGAAAGATGGCAGGTGGTTGTAATGGAGAGAGTTGAATAAAGAGGAGAGGTTTGGGAAGAAAAAGAGGATGGAAGTTAATGGAAAAATAGAGAAATGGAATGATTACTATTGGAAGAAAAGAAGAGAAGAGTGGTTCTGGAGATGGAAAAAAATGGAGAAACTGGAACGGCAGGAAAACCAAGTCAATATGGTTTCTGTGATCCAGATTTGATTCGCTTCAGATTCTGTGGATCGCGCCACATTGGTCAATTTTGGTTGGTTTTCTGGGAATTATAGATAAACCGAATGCTCATATTATTAGTTTGCTGTATATGAGTCAAGTATCCAAAATAAAAATGGAACAAGAAATAAACAATTATGGAAAGTATTCAATTTTAAATGTTCATCTGTTCCAAAATCATGTTCAAATGGTAAAGTGTTCAAGATGGCAAATGTCCATATAAGTAAAGTATCAAGTTTTCATCCATGCAATCATCCGAGGAAGATTGTTCAAAAGTATTTTGTTCAATAACATTGTAAATTATATAATTCTTCCCAAACAATTTTCCGAAGGGTAATGAGAGCTTGAAATGTATCTTTTTCAGCTTGATGATAAACTTGATGAGCCACATGGAGAAAAAAAAAACATTTAATCAACCAATTTCAATCGTGAGGCGTTTATACACAATGTTCAATACTAACATACACTTTTAATATCACAACTGTTCGTAATAATAAATCCTTGCGGGCCAACGCACCATGTCAAGCCAACAGCACTGACGAACAAAAGCAAACAATCTATATAAACAAGTCTGTGTATATTTTAATTAAATTTATCTTCAATTTGTGTAATTTCTCCCCCCCCCCCCAAATAAAAAACATGTTCAAAGTAAAATCCAATGCTGAGTAACAAAGAGAATTGATGCATATAATACTTGTGATATCAAAAGTGTAATTCAAGCCTAAGGTTACATATAAAAATTATACGTTACATATCACAGTTAGTTTTTGAATAATTAAGCTCATTTTTTTATGAATTGAAATAAAAAATCATACACATGAAGCTTTTTCAAGTGTCACTGTCTATGAACATATTTTCTATGAAATGATTTGGTTCATATTTGATAAAACCACAAGTTTTCACAAGTTTTCACAACTATTATTCGCATTAAATTTTTGAAATTTTTGCTAGTCAGACATTCGCTTCCACCTCAGCGAAATGTTTCACTGAGAAAGCGTATAGTTACAATACTTTCTTTGTTGAACTGAAAATAATTGATTGATTGATTGAGATTTGCTTGCTTAACGACCGTACCAACAGCTAGGTTATATGGAGGTACAAATGAACTGATGATAAAGAAACTATGAAGTGATGATAAGTGAAAGGATAACAAAAACCCATGCCATATGCGAGACTCAAACCCACGCCCAACAGTGTTAACAGTTTCGAAATTCAGGGTGAAACCGTTCAATTGATAAATGGTCGAATGTATTCACTCATAGAACTTCCTTGGTTTCAATAATCACCTTTCTATATTATTTCAAATTTCCATTAATTTAATTTTGCTTTCAACAATATTCTGAATTTTTTGTCTTCAATAGAAAATTCTTGAAAATTCTGTGAATTTTTGTTACTAACAATTGGATTCGTCAGAGTAATCTACTATAGAACTTATTCTAAAACCGATAAATAAACCAAATCATTGCAAAACATGCCCTGTAAACTGAAAGTATTGTTGACCTTCCATGAATATTGCAATCGATGCGAAACAGCTAGGTATGCTTCTCATGTGAATGGAATGATTCTGTGCATCCCTTATGTATAGACAAGGAGCGGCGAACCATCCCCCATGTGTTAATATGTCAGGTTAACCTAGTTTACTTTGGGGGTGTAGGGATGTTCATGTCAGGTGGTCGTTGGGGTCTTGAAGAGAGAAGGGTTGAGAGTGTGGGGGGGAGGGGGGAGGGGGGAGGGAGCAGTGATTAATGATCATTTATTGGACCAGAGACGTGATACGACTATAGCGAACTGCAAATTATTACATTAATACATAATCAATCCAGCGTATATGTATATAGTGTTATGTTGCGTTCACTAATGTTTTTGCTTCCTTTCTTTGTTTTAGATTGTTTTATGTTGCTAAGATGGCGTCATTTCTTCTTATAAACTTCATTATTAACGTGATAATTCGATTACATGGACGCTGGCATGCTATACATTTATTATAAGTTCAGCACAAAGGTGATTTAATCGTCAATAATAAAGCATTCATTTCTTACTTCATCATTGATTTGCTTTTGAATCAAGTTAAATTTTCTGTCTTAATTTCTGCTATGAAAAGAATTGAAGCAATGAAAATTTAATAGGTTTATGAAAACTATATATGAAAGCTCCATAGAATGAAATGGTTGAAAACCATCAATTGGTAAAATATTATTGTCAATATTTCGACTTTAATAATACAAATAAATGAAGGAAGTGAACGACATTTCAAATAAAGATATACGTATTCAAAATTTTGGGAATTCGAAAAACATTTTAGAACGATTTGGAACCGCTCAGTAGCTGGAACAATGGCGTTTTCCTCGATTTCTATATTATCTTCATAATACATTCTTTCATTCTTGAAATATTGAGACGGATTCATAAAATAAACCATTACTCGTGAATAAGGATTTTAGGCCTATGCACTAGAAGTAAAATACATATTTTAACTACATAAACCAGTCAATCTCATGCATAGTATGTATTGCATTAATGAGGTACCAGAACAGCAGTTAACAGACGATTTACTTTTACTTTACGAAGCTCTACGTATAACATAGATTGAAGTCAACCACAATATACATAAAACCTGGCACCTCCACCAAAACTTATGTAAATCAATAATATTATATTTATGAAGTGATTGTATAAAACATCACATGTAAAATGGATTTTATAAAATTTCGTGATTCATCTTCAGAATCAACAAACACTATAGTGCAATGAGCCATTGGGGCGGACAATTTTTATTAATTAATGGTCATATCAAAGATATGCTAATATAAGTATAGTTGATGCTCTTTCAGTACTGAACGAAGCATTTTGAACGAAGCAGTCTCTACAGATGGTATGTAGTTTCAAGTATAGCTCTAACTTATCTATAAGTACTGATATCAATTGTAATACTTAGTAGCAATATGTCTGACATTCATTCTCTTAGGTTGCTTAGCAACTCACTAATTTCCCTTGTCCTGATCCTAGAAACTCAAGAGAGATACACTTGACTGGAGGGTGCATTGCCCGGTCGCTCTTCAGTCGACTTCAAGTTGACAAGCAATTTCATGTATAAATAATACCTTTCAAGTATCAAGTGAATTTCAGCATGGGTACAATTTAACGGATTGATCTTTCTAAAGCTGAAATTCTCTATGTTCTTGGCTAATTAGATTCAACATACTTCCCACGTAACTATAACAATTGAGTTATTTTTAATTGAATAGAAGTCTATATTCGTTGATGAGCAACCAAGTCGTCAGAATGCCGTTCGACAGAACGATCTAATGAACAAGCGTGATGAGTTCACATGTTGTACTTTTGTGGTGCTGTTGTAATTATATCAAGTTGTTGATTTAATGCCCTTAAACAGCACGACCCAAGGATGGGCTTAGGATGTATATCGGTATACTTATACGTAGGCTTATATCCGAGCGTAGCAGCTAATTAATTGTGGAAACCACAATGTTAAGGATTGATAGTTTCTGAAAGATCAATGTAACTTTCTTATCGTGAACTTCAACTTCATCTTGCAAATCATGATATACCATAAAAAAACACAGCTATAGAAATACAACGACGATATTTGTGTTTGTTATATTGGTAGACGACCATCTTCCCTCGTGAACAAGTATGTATAGCATGTATTTAGTATACCGTTAAACAGCACCGTGATGAAGAGGTCACAAGCTAGATTGTATAGTATCAAGTTGTTCGTATATTGTCGTTAAACAGCAGGTCGTAATCACGAGTGTACAAGAGGGGCGGGTTGTAATCCAGAGAGGATCCGTGAAAGCAATACTGGGGCTCTGTGGATTACATGCCGATGATGGATTACACGTCACGTGAGAGTGTTGGGGGGGGGGGGGGGGAGGGGAGGGGAAGGGGATGATGAGCCACACATGATATGCATGACAATGTTCTCTCGTTCTCATCCCGGTAATTACGTTGAAAAAATCTGTGATTTCTGTGAAAGTTGGTTTATTTATTCATCACAAAAATTGTTGTGGTAATCACGATACAAATACATTGTGTATCTTTACTCGCGTGGATCAAATAAAAGCGGTCAATCGACATTTCTAAATAATAGTCGATTCAATGAGAACTCAACAAATGAGAAATTATATAGTATTTGAATACATGTTTGTATAACATTTTGCGAGGGGTTTACAACTCGAAAATTTGGTGTACACCTGATTTCAGATTTAAAGATTTCAGGGGATTTCAGGTGATTTCAGGTGATTTCAGGGATATCAAGTGATTTCAGGTGATTTCAGGTGATTTCAGGTGATTTCAGGGATTTCAGGTGATTTCAGGGATTTCAGGTGATTTCAGGGATTTTAATGGGATTTCATGGGATTTCAGGGCAAGTGTACACCTGATTTCAGGAGTTGTTAACCCCTCGACATTTTGTGTTCATAAAAGCTCAATTGACTTCAACTAACCTTTCCATTTTTTCTTCAAACAAATGTGATAGTAAGTTTTAAGATTTTACGAGAAACTATCAGGTGAAAATCTGTATAATCCACTCATCGGGCACCCATCGTTATCAACCAATGATTATAGCCTACCTTCCGTTTATGCACCACTTCACTAATATCGGACACAATATCGCCACATAGATGTATTCATGTTATATTGACGAACTTGCGTGTATACTCAGAGAATAGTGGTGTAAATCGTCAATACTACAACACGGTTTAGTGTAGATATAGAAACAGTAACAACAATATCAACACCTTGTTGATCAAGGCAAGAGCAAGCAACCTAGCTAATTTAATGGCTTTGAAATGTGCCGCTCACTCAACTCAAACTCGGTGGTATTGTTTGTTGATACAACAGAGTTAGGGGGGATCAAAACTAGAAACCGTCAATGCTGATGTGTATAATGAAGACTGTCGCGCGGTCTATGTTGGGTATAAGAATATATATATATATATATATATATATATATATATATATATATATATATATATATATATATGTATATATGTATAATGAGTATTGCAGAGCCATATTTCACGCATCAGTTGGGAATTAGTTTGTATTGTATCTGCTTTAAAACAGATTAATTCGGTGACACGGAGGATATAGGCATTGTCCTTGATGTCATTCATATGTTTATTCAACTGAATAAACACAAACAACAATTTGAGTGAAATGTCTGCAGAAAGAAAAGGAGGAATAATATTGTTAGAAAATAATATAATGAAGCATTTCAGTGCTGACGAAGAGAAAGCAAAGCGTAGCTATTGTCTGCTTTCTTAGTGGTATTTATAATATCTTACATTTTGAGATATTTTCGCCCTCAAAGTAGATGGGAAAATGGAAGGATTGTGATTATTATTTTGTCCTAATTTTTTTTGCGTTCAGCGTTGTTTTTTATCATTTTATCTTATTCTTGTTTCCTGTTTGTGAAAAAGTGTCCTCTACTTCAATGATAGAAGAGAGAATATGACCACAATATCGACAAGTTTCACAGCTAAACTACAGTGTGTTGTAAATGAAAAAGTAAATTTCAATCTCTTACTGCCACGTCACGTCAAACACTTTAGAGGAACCTACTCACAGCGTAACATTTTCAGTGTCAACGTAACTTATAAACGATTGCAGTGACTTTCCGAATAAATACATTATAGTGAAACTGCTTCATACCATTCAGCGATGTATTATCTAAAAATGCTGGCGAACCATAATAAACATTCGCATTAGGTTACATGTTATTTGTATGTAACGGTACGTGGTGGGGTAAAAATCAATAGCAAAAATATCGAATGTTATTGTTAACACGTTACAAGTTTCAAGTTCAAGTTTGTAAGCAAGAAAGATAGGAAGAATAGGAGTAAAGAAGACGAAGAAAATTGAAAAATATGGCATGTATTCAGAAAGATGATTGAGAACTTTTTTTCCAGGACAACTTTCGAATTGTTCGTCATCCCTTAACGTATCACTATATTTTAAACAATTTGTTGCATGGTATATATATTATCCAACTATTTCTTTGGGGTGGAAAGATCACTCTTGTGCTGCCCCGTTCAAACGATTCTGAGCTGTTTCAGTATAATATATGCATTCATTGGAAACAATAATTCTACATCTATTATCGATTTTGATGGGAAAAAAAACATGGAAGTGACATTTTCATCTCATCACTACACACATGTAGGCCTATATATCCAGTTTATTTCACGTTATATATTATATTCCTACACTAATGATGTATTCATTCAAGGTTCAGTATGAGAGATTATAGCAACATTTCATAAGTCTATATTATACTGCATTTTGTTGAGAGCCGTATACACGATCGACACCCAGAAGTTCAAATTTTCAAAATTGGAATAATAAATAAATTGATATATAAATTGAAAATAATAATCATTACATTAATTTTTATAGGTTGTGGGAGAGGTATTCATTTATACTATAGAAGGGGTTGGCGCTGAGGAATTTCACATATTTAATTATACAATTAATTCTTTCTCATGTTTCAAAATATAATTATATAAAATCGAGGTTTAATTCGTTAATGTAGGTCTATTGTATGATCTACGCTCTAACTATTAATACAAATCACCATTATTAATACTGTGACTTACTATATTCATCATAATGTGACAAATTGTGAACAAGATTAGGTGATATGTCATACGGTCTGTGACGTCATGTCATAATCTGCTAATCTCGCATTTATGAAACAATCGATCAGGCAATTATACCATAATTATGCAACATTTAGCAATTAAGGTCAACGTCTATCCATCTAATAATCAACAGAAATTGCAACTATTACTTCGAACAAGTAAAATTAAAATACGAGTTCATTGAGGTTACCGGAAACTTGTGAAAACTGGATTTCACCCTCAACAAGTGGAAGGCCATTCATTTTAATTAACCACGTTATGAAATAAGATGAAGATTTCCAATTTTTTTTTTTTTTTTTTTTTTTTTTGGATGAATTCGATTTTTGATAACGTTGATGGTTTTAGCGACCCAGAAAATAACATATTCATGTATGATTTATTTCAAGTAAATACATACAATTATTTAAAAAATAGGGTGGTGTAGAGAGGGAAGTGTTGAAACATGGTATGTGCGACTTTTTTTGGTTGAATTTCTTTGGTAATTATTATTTTATCATTGTAATTGTTTCTGTTTAGAGTTCTGCTATTAGTTTAAGACCTTGTCAACGCACCTTTGTGCAACTGTGAGTGAGTGTACACGATGAATACAAAACTGTATCTCTTTTAGAAAATATAAAACTGTACACCAACTGCATTTTAGATATAAAACTGACCAAATAACGGATAGTCTGAATAGATTCGATTTCATAAAGGTGATTATTCAGTACAATGGAAAATGAAATACGTTATTTTTCATTCAATTTGAATTGGGAGTAGAATCAGCTATTTGAGATGAACCATGCATTTTGTATGTATTCACAATCATCATATAATAGTAACTGATTAAACTAATATTTTGCACCACTCTGTCACGTTGATTGATGATTATTATGTTTTGAGAATTTCTCCATGTCTGAAAACTTTTTTTTTATCAACGTCAACATTATAATAAATCTTTGTTATTCATGCCGGTATATTACAAAAATGTTGAAAAGGTAATAAGAACTTAGAAACTTTATATTTAGTTCTCATTTTTAGGCACGTATAATGACGGGGTTTGTTCCCCGTGTGAATTATGATTTATAAAATAACTGTTTGAACTAAAACATGATAATATGTGACATATGATAGAAAAAAAATCAATTAAATTGAATACAAAATCCTTTTTAAAAACCTACTTTACGCGTTATCTCCAAACGGAACCTTTTTGTTTCTTTCTCTTTCTAGATTCTCGTACCTCTGATACCACCCCTATAATTAAAACATGGCTCTTTCACATTACACATAATCATGCAAATCATTCTTATTGTTGTATCCCACGGATATGGAAAGTAATTATTGTTGTATCCCACGGATATGGAAAGTAATTAGCTGTAAGCCATGTTGTAGAGAAAGTCAGGGCAGTTGGTTATCTTTTCGTTCGGAGAGTTGGTAAGTGTGATTCATCAAGCACGTATTTGCGTGATGCCAACATGACAAGGTAACATCTCACGCGAACCCGTTAGGATGTGAGGGAGGGAGTCAGGGTCAGGACTTTTATTACTATCGTAGAGATAGAATATGAAATGAATAAAATAAACGTTGCTTTTACTCATTCACAGTGATATTGGCAAAAGATGACTAAGTTTAGTCGAATATGACGGATCATTATTTGGGGTTTATAACATCAAAACACATCACTTTCTAATTAGTTTGACTTCACTGTGGCCAAAAACTGCAAGTTTCTATGTCGGAATGGTATCGGTACTGAATTTTTATGAAAAATTACACTCAAACATTTTTTTAGTTAAACATTCTTATTTTCACTATGAGAAATTGATTCTTCGCGATTTTGTCATCAATTCACCAATTTACTCAGTCATCTCATTTTTTCACTCACTATATTTTTACCAACACTCGAAGTTTCTTCAATGGATTGGGATCGGTATTGATTTGTTTAAAAATATACTTGAATAATTTCACTTATAGCATCTTGAAGGTACCTAGAAGATGTGTGTTTCTGATTCTGATTGATTATTGTTTGCTTAACGACCCCACCAACAGCTAGGTTATACGGGGGTACGAATGAGCAGGTGATTATGGGACTATGGAGTGATGATGAGTGAAAGGACGATTACAAACACCCATGCCTTATGCGGGACTCGAACCCACGACCAACGGTGACTTCAGTGTCTGAAGTCAGTGCCTCAGCTGACTGATATACCGAGGGTGCCATTTGTGTTATGTCATATCATTCAAAATGTATCACCAAAACCTGATATTTTGATAAATCGACTCCTCTGTACTCTTTTTATAAACATCATTAATTTATCACCCGATGGATTTGTACCTTCAAATAACTGGCCTGTTGGCTGTGTGGTATGCATATATGTGGACCATTTTTTGATGTAGCCCAAAGCAAACATGAAAAACGGATATACAATCTGTGTAGGAGAGTGATGAAGGTTGCCTATATGACAGTGTATCGTCTCATGTACCCCCTTGTTAAACAAACGTGTTCGATGATTGGCAGCGTGATCTAACACGCACAAGTAAAAACAAATCGTTCGAACACGCACACGCTCGCTGTTACAAGAGTCAGCTTGTATAGCAATTTTCATGCTATTTTATGGGTATATATACCTCTCAAAGCGTTCACAAAGCATTACTTGTTTTGTTTGTTAATATGTTGATAACTTGATATGATTCTTCGTTTCGATTGATGGATTATAGTCTTTGAAATTAATATCGTATAATTTAAAAGATACAATAAGCTACATTACAACGGGCTGTATAATTTGATAAGTCGTAAAAATCCACAAAGTCAGTTCCTTTTATTCACCAATAATATCTACGTTCAAACTCAATGATTTGCTATCGCCATTGGTTACTTGCGTTGTTTAACTGCACAATCACTTGATTTGCCTAAATGAGTCCTTAAGGATCTATTGAAATCCAGGGTCTAAAATAAATGCATAGTGATATAACAGAGTAATTTCATGATTCATTTTTATATGTAGGATTTTGATTTTTTTCAACCATCATTAGGAACTATTGTTTTCAATCAATTTATATGACGTAGCTACAAACTAAAACTATTCAGTAACTTGCACGTCATTATTTTATTCATTTTTGAAGTTTTCGATGTTTGTCATCTAGTTATAGAGCTGTGTGGTAGATGTATCTGTGAGTTGCCCAGAGGTGATTTTGCTCTTTGTGAAGGTTGTGTGTGATATCTCTTATTGATCACTTCAAGTGTGCTTCTGTGACTTCAACTGCATTTAATATGAAATCAAGAGATAACAACTCTGTGTGGAAGCACTAAAAGTGCAAGAAGGGAAGAAATCTGTATTTAATACGCCCATTGACAGTGAGACAGTCAAGTTTAAAACATATTTGTTTTATTTACGATCTGATATTGGAGAAAATTCGTTGAGTGGTGTCTCGAGATATGGTCGTTACATATTCGTTTTTTTCCGAGTACAAAAAAATTGAGTCTTCGTTTCGCTCATCCAATAAACCAATTTCTTGAATTGATGCGCCTAGCCTTAAAACACAAAAGTAGAATTAGTAGAATTATTATCAATAATTTATTGTAGACACAATTAATTCATGATAGAGATTATGTATCTTCATTAATTGAATTAATACTACCACAAGAATTGTTTCATTGAACCTTAGTGAATATTCATATGCAATATAGCATTCAATACACTCCGTATTTTCCAATTTATTGTAACTAATAATTAAAATGAAATCCTTATGCAGCACACAGCGCTATTATACTCTCCATGCATATCATAATGTCATTGTGAGTTGCAAACATTTAATTCAATTTTCAACCACTATTACCTTCTTGAGTTCCGTATTACAATAGAGTTTCAACCATCCTGAACAATTACATCCAGGGTAATATGTAATTGCGTATTCCATATGCAATTAAGAGCATTTAACAGAATATGATATTGAAGCAATTGTGCTAGTCTTGTGCCAACTGCCAGCATATAAACATATATATATATATATATATATATATATATATATATATATATATATATATATATATATATATATATATATATATATATAGTCATATGGATGCATAAAATTAAATACGGTATGAGATGGAGTGAAATATATTACTTCTTCAGGTTCTTATAACTCGATGCATAACTAACTTTTTCAGCTCTGGATGTTACTTTTCAAAACAGTTCTTTACAAACAAGGAAATATTATCGTTGATATATTAACAAAGAAAGACGCCTCTACCGATCTTGCTATTTCGCATGGTTACTTTGTTACTTGTTCGAGCGTCTTTCTTCTTGGAGTTGAAGTGATCTCGTTTCTTCCTGCTTGCTCTAGTTGTGCAGTAATGTTAGCAGGACGACTCAGATGTCGAGATTTCAAGCGATGATCCGCGCGTCAATATCGTTTACATTAGCCGTAGGTTATATAATAAGATCTTTGAGAGGGATTCCCAGCGATTACGTAGCGTATTAGCCTATTTAAGAATGATATCTTCCATAGTTTCGCCAGCAACCTCTTCTACGTTCGAGATCTCGAAATTATTACGCCTATTATATTGTTCAAGATAATAAATTTGATCACTTGAAAGTTCAATCTTCCGATCTTTTTTTCTCACTTTCTTTTCAAGGTCACAACGGTATTCTTAAAGGATATTAGAACCCTGAAAATAGATTTCAATGAATAATGAAGACATTTATTTACCTATTTTTAGAGAAAGCTAGAAAACATCACCTCAATTCCAGAATATATAATCGGGGATATATTTGCCTTTTAGGATTTGGCCCCTTCTCTAAGTCGTGATGTAGACAATATCAGGTCTTGTGCCGAATTAGTATAGATATAGTGCCGTCAAGTTTCAAATGGTTCGAGTGCTCGAATGTCTGACTTCACAAGCATTACTGCTAGCGATGCATCATTGCCGAATCAGTACAAAATGGTGAATTGATTTTACTGTTCAGTGATTGATTTTCATAAATGGTCTCAAACCCATAATCAGTGCTGCCATTCCAAAAGGTACAATACCAAGATTAGAAGGTCAGTTCATGCTACTACTCCACCGTTGCAAATCAGCTAATACTCGAATTTCTCGAAAATTTCTCGAACCAGGATTTAGCACTGATTTAATGCTAAAAAAAAACAGAAAGTTTCAGATCGGCAGCTTCCACTCAAATGACTACACACAAAACCAACACATGATTCTGTGAATTTAGCACACTCAAATAACGCTTGAAATATGTGACCTCACCAATTATGGAGTTGACCACGCTAATTGGCACTAATTCTGCATTGCACGATTATTTTTATTTTCATCAAGTTTCAAAATGAGACAGTGCCAACCTCACACAGCTATTGATACTCCGAACCATTCATTATAATTACGTCTTCGACTAATGAGAAACCTTGAAGAGAGATATTCATTTTAATCACTTGGATAACTCAGCCGACGTCGAGTAGTCGTAGAATGTTTTCCTAGTCTAACCTACGACCACGACTACAGGCTTAAATATACCAGCATCAAGGGTGTAAATGCTAGTATTTAATAGCTTACAGTATATCTCGAAACTGGAGAGCACACTGTAAGTGGATTAAAATTCATTAATTCATGACCATACAAATTAACCCTTCCCTAGCTTTGCGTAGAAATACATATTCTCCCACTTTTGTTCTACAAAGCGACGAGCTTCAGTTCCTGTGTTTGTCTATGGAACACTCGATTAACTTCTAACGCGAATTTCTATTTGAATCGAGAAATGTTGAATCATAATGAAGACTGGGCAACCAAAATGAATCTATGAACCGTAGCGTCTAGAAAAGGGTATATACGCCATACGTGTATCCAGGAAAGAAGACGGTGTGAACCACACGTCCGCTAATGCTGTGGGATAGGGGGCACGGTCGCTCGGAACTTTCTTTCGTGGATAGAATTATATAACTTGAGATGATGAAGTAGCGATTATTGTCCGACCCCACAAATCGCTAGGTTATTTGGAGATACGAATGAGCAGGTGATAATAAACTATAATGTGATGATAAGTCAAAGGACGCTTACAAAAATGCATGACTTATGCGGAACTCGAACCTGCCTTACCTGACTGAGGCATGGACTAATACTTCGAAATAATAGAATAATACTTTTCGTAAATTTTCGTAAAATAATTCTAATAGGCCTAGATTTCATTACTAAAAGTACTCCTATTCAACGGTATAAAAATAAGTAAATTCCTCTGAATAATGTAATATTTTGAATGAGTTGAATATCATCATTGGTATGTGCACTCATATGTGATATGGTTATGCCACTGGCTTCAACTACTTTTATATTTATTGCAATAATTTCATATAAGCATAAAGCTAAATAAACATATCTACATATATAGAGAAGCTAGTTATATCTGAGGTGAAAACATATAAGTATATTGTTGGTAGCATTGCCGTGACTGTAAGTCTGAGTTTCCTCTCTTTTTTCCTAATTTCAAATTGTTTCAGAACATGACGAAAAGGGAAGGGAAGACGAAGAGTTCAGATGGGAATGTATGGTCAATAAATACCAGTAAATAATATTTTTGAACAGAATACTTTTATTTAGAGAATACAGTTGCTTTCAGACCGTCTATCAAACCCACTGTACACTAGATGGCGTATCATTCATTCATCTAGTACGGAGTGATCAAACAAATTCTTCCAATACGATTTTGGGTCTCTAAACAACGATCGAACGAAAGCAGTTCATCTACATGGCGCTGACGATTGTATAGGCGTCTGACAACTGACGGCACTAAAAGTAAATTGTTATGTGATATAAAATTGTGATTATGACTTTTTACCACCACGAGCGCCAGGTGTTATCGAATGTCACGTGACAGTTGGTAGAAGCCTATGGTCAACTGTCAGCTATAGTGTAGACCTAATTACTAAATTCTGTGTCATTTCATTATTCGACATTTCGAGTACAGGATGCCATCAACTCAAGTACGTCATGACAAAGATAAGTAAAAAAATAATAATACAATTCAAAATTATTGTAAGAATAATTAAATACCAATAGAAACATTACTACCAAATAACAATTCAAGATTGAATTAATTGATTTACAATAGCGTATCGGATAGGTCTGATCGGCAAATCGATCTCGGGGTAGGATAGGTTTTAAATATTGAGTTAGAGTTTGGATAAGTGAATTTTAAAATTGAACTACATGATAATGACTATAAATGATCGAATTACCTAAAAAGTTTTTTCTCATCGTTTGTTGTGAACAATTTATGAAAAATAAATCAATAGAATCAAACCAACATATCTTTCATTCAACTAATTTATAAAATTTAGATTCCATTACTTTCATCAGATACGTTATTAATTAATTAATCAAATCTCGCACACTTTGGCTTTGAAGAGCGTAGCACAGCACTCTCTTGAAAATTCAGTTTTCAAATAAGTGAGTCAATACTGGAGTCTATATTGCCGTTTCTGTCTGAGATGTATGAGAATCTCGCACCCTCTTCGTTTCTGAGAGTGTCGAATAAGACAATCAGCGACTTTTCATCTCTTTCACACAGTGTGGTAACAACAAATGTGGACGACAAATACACGAAACAATTATTACGTTAAACGCTTATGTCAAGATCATTCTGAATATTGTAGACACTATTGGACAAATGGTTCATTGGAGTATCTTATGTTACATAGGGACAGGGTCTACTTTCTTCTTTGGTATCAATTATTCAAAATTGCTGTCTGCAATGAAAGCAACGGGGTGTTATCTTGTAGCAAAGTAAACACCAGAGTTGACATTAGTTGACCTTAAAATTTGTTGCTAAAAGAAATCGAACTGAATGTATTTTTCAGTCAGTACAAGAGTGTTTGTAGAAATGTGTGTACGGTTTCATATTCTCTTATGATTTTAAAATGAGAGTCATATGCAGATAGATCACAGTAGTGTATTATATTCGTAAGTACCAGATGCAAACTGAAAGTATTAACAAAACAAATAATAACTCTATATATGGAGTCTCTATACTTATAATTAGTAATTAAATTGGTTCACAGTTCTCGTCGATATGTTTTATTAAATAAATCTACATAGGTACAATTTTGTAAACCGAATCACAAAGGAGTGCATTAGATATTCACAAAAAAATGGTCATTTTTAAAAAGTAATATTTAGAAATGGATATTGTGTAATAAACCATTCAGACAACATTTTTAAATTGTTCCGTTCTATTGACTGATGAAGATGTTCACTGAGGAAATAATATCAAATTGAAATCCAGTCATAACAATTATACATTTTAGTATGTTTTTATTTTACATTTAATTCCAATTCTCTCATCATATTAAAGCAGCAGAAGATATTGCATCAATGCTTTCACAGAATAACGTTTAAACATTCAAGTTATGTAAGTGGTTCGATTTAGAGTACATTCACAGTGTTTCACTTCAAGAATAAATTACCCGTCGAGAACTCGTTAGATATTTGTCATTAGATGGAGATAACATTTTAAAAATGAAGAAGGAAACTTAACTTCCACGAAATGAATTAAAAAATCATATAGGACAATATTGATAACACTTGGAGAAGTCAAAATACAATTTCGAAATCTGTACATTAAATTTTGCAGCGATTAACACCAACTTTTTTTATTCCTCTGGCTGAAACTGAGATTCCTCTTTTGAATAAACAATTATGAAATAATTATGTGGGTTGATAATCGAAAACGGATATGTGAAAATAAGTCCATGTATCAAGAAGCAGGTCTCAATGTACAGCTGTTGTCAAATAAATACATGATTACATTAACTGTACAGAAACTCCTTTCTAACATATATATATACTACATTAAACATTAAAGTATACCACTTCATAACACTTAGCAAACAAAGATACATATTAACAAATGTCAAGTTTATGAAATAGTTACAACAATAATGTATAGACACGAGAAATAATATTCCAATATACAAGAATAATATGTTAATTATAGCTTGGGTTATAGCTAGATGATAGCTATAATTCAAGATTATGGGTATTTAAACTCTACATTGTTGTACATATACCATCAAAAACAGAGTCTGCTTTTTTGGTTTTGTTGAATAATATATATTATACAAATTTTACTTGTATTACATTCTCAATTGAATGTGTCAAATTAAAACATTGAAGATTCAATTATTGTTGTGGTTATTCGTCAGTAAAAGCTACAGACGGGAATGAAGAACTTACGAAATGTAGTGTAAAAGGAGTGAGCGCAAATTCAACAACGATATTTTTTTAAATGTTCCATTGTTGACATTTTTTGTTGCAAATTTTCACCGGCCATGTTACGTTCTGTTGTACTTTTTCTGACGAGTAAATTCAACATTTTTAATAAATTTCTAAACGTCCGAGTATAACATTGTATAGATCTGGATTACAGTGATAGATGAAATAGGAAAATACAGTTGCACTTCCACGGAATAATAGATTTAAAAAACAATTAGTTGTTACTTCATTTACACCATTTTCAACTTACATTTTTCAACATGTTTTAGACTATTTTTACGGTATAAGGTAAGGTCGGGTTAGCTATGTTTCATAATATATATTCTGATCATAAAATGTACAAATCAATGGCCCAATAAGCCTAATTCTCATTATACATTCTACCTCCATGCCGTGATCATTCACATCTTCAATAACTTTGAAGTTTAAACACTTTTAAACTTAGATATTGAATTCTTTAATTTATGGGATATAATACACTAATCTGATATTGTACACACGAGTTCAACAATAAGCCTATTAAACAAATATTTTCGTTTGAGGAAATTTATGATATACGTGTAGATAGAGTTTTGAATTAATGATGTTAATATAATCATAATTCATGTAATTAGGATTTCTGATATCAGATATTTTCAACATTCTTCCAAAATACCTATTATTTTAGCTTCAATTTTACAATATGCGGAAAATTAAAAAACGTTTCGTTTGATACATTTTTAAATTAACTCACGATAATAGGCTAATGATATGAATTATATATTTATAGTTAAACACAAAAAGAAAACTGATACCGGTACTCATTTTCGTACATAATTTGAAAAATAGAGAATAACAACCATTTTCATCATGTTTTTCTAAAAAGTGAAGAATATCATTATTATCATTACACAGCTATAAAACAACTGCAAAAAACGGATTGTAATCTTGTAATCCGCTGAGTGGTGGGCACCCTGTATATATCCGTCTAGTGGCTAAGAGGCAACAGCATCATTCATACTTCAGATCATTTTGAAGAAAAAACGTAACAAAGTTAAGCAAAAGAATTCTTCAATTAAAAACATACACTGTTACACAATAGAATAACGGTTTAACTCTTCGGACATTCATACAAATTGTAAATAACATCCATCCCCTCGTAAACAACATTATCAATCAAATACACACAAATAAAATTACATTATTTTCATACTCCTCTAATTATTTACACTTCCAGAATTATAAAAAATTTCATAATTTCCTTTCAATTGAGAAAGTAACTGCAGTAATTATACTAACATTACTTAAATCTATACTGACATTTAACGACAATTTTGAACTGAATAATAATGTTAGGGGAAGAAAATATGAAACGCACCTCACTCTGTCTCTCTATCGCTGAATCTCTCTATCTCTTTCTTTCTCTCTTATTCTCCTCCTATGATATTACAAATATGCCTTGTCCAGTCCTCTTTCGTATTCACCTAATTCAACTGACGCACGCGCAGGCACTTAATCGCCATTTGTGACGGATACCATCATGGCCGACGGATCTGGTTTTATTGCTCCTTCAACAGCAGCCTGTTCCTGAAAACAACGAACATGTCTTTAGTCGATTAATACCTGAAGTGGGAACATGCACAGATATAATAGCAAAAGGGGTGTCATATTGTCGACGACTTTTAACTGGCACCCTGCCCGCTACCAACCTCTCAAAACTTGGTTACTATTCAAGAATGGTTACTGCTCAGGTAAAGTTAGGCTAGGTTTTGATAGTTTGATAGTTTGAAACTTTTTCACTGAAAATGATAAACTAACCATTTGAGTGACAATGGTAATGAACAAAGAGAAACAATGGCTTTGTGGCAAGTTTTCAACTTTAGTCGAAAACTTGAGTAGTTTTTTGTGTCAACTTTAGTCTGGTAATTATGAGATCTTAGGCCTACAGAAGGAATGCTTTCGCGCTCTCTCTCTCATCGGAATGAGAACTGTTTGGAACATACATGAAGTTGAAAAATTCCTCATTATAATTCCATATAACCCCATATAATTATCCATATTATCCATATAACCATGAGTATAAAACCATATATAGTGTCAGTATAGTTGGGGTGTTAAGATCGCCCTTGTGGTGCCCCGTTAAAACGATCCTATCTTTCATCCATAGCCCTAATTGGGAACAATGATTTTGTATCAAGTTTCGATGTTAAACAAAAAATATATATAGTATAATACAGTACCGTAGTGCAAGGGCCAGTATCACACAATCCAATATCAATTCTCCAATATTCTCCATATTCACACTTTTCCAATATCTCCAATAACACACTTTGAGATATGAATGCAAAATTAATTCACCCGATCTATTGATGTGAGAGATTACTTACAATACGCATTGCGTGCATAATGCAAGCTTGAGCGGTAGATTCGACATTTAGTAAGTCATCTATGTCCTTCTCGTGGCTTGATTCGTCCATTTTGTCTTGTTCAGGAGAGGCTATGACGTCATCGCAGGATAAATCAACAACGTTGTAATCATCTTCCAGGCTCGGGGTTCCTTCGAGGCCATTCTTCTGCTCATCCTGTAAGTAAAAACAGGACATTTCTTGGTCAAATGGATATTGCATCATATAATGAGAAATAGGGGAATAATTCCTAAAACGTGACATATTCTGGATAATATATTGAATAGTACTTTTTGCAAATGACAATGGCAAAAACTCCCCAATTATAGATTTTGCAATGTATCAAAAAAATGACAAATTTCCCATTGTTGAACAACAAGGAAACCATTGAAAATACCAAATTTACTTTGTTTCTGCTCCGTATTTTTCTCTGTACATTGAAATATGGAATTATATTTTTCGAATAGCAAATTCATATCGTTGTACAGTTACGTCATATGAGCATCTTCTTCCTACAAGGTCTTATGGTAGAATTATGGGAACTATTTCATGTTACCCGAACTATCATATTCATGCAGAGAAACTCCGACTCAAAACTGTAGACCAAAAAAAACATACAATATTCCTACATACGGTAATCAACCAGTTCTAAATGAACATAATCCAAAACATCAACATTGTTAGAGCAACAATATAAGTAAAAAAACGGAAAATAACTTTTCCGAATGAAACGTAATTAGTTTCCTATTATATTGTTTTCATTGAAGAACATAGTGTGAGGCATGAGAGGTGTACACGCTGGTGTTGTGGGACGGGGGAGGGGGTGGGGGTGGGGGTGGGGGGGTTGTAGGTGAGCGCGGGAATATGCTTCGTCTCCGAGCTTTCGGTGTGAAAAGAATATAAGGAAGCTGCAGGGGCGAGCTGGTGTTGGGAAAGAAGTTAGGATGGAAGTTAGGGGGAGTGGGGAAGTAAGTATGGGAGTTAGTAGGTGTAGGCACAATATAATGAGGTTGAAACCATTCGTTTTAGAAGATTTGTAACAATATGATTGGCATCATACACAGGCCTACCAGCTAAGTTAATTAACGAACTCTGTGACTTCAGTGTGAATTGACGCTTTGCAGTAGTTGAGGGGGAGTGAGGAAACTCCTTTGTTTTCTGAAGACGAGCGTTATATAAAACAGTGCAATAGCAAGCTTTGTTTTTCCTTTAGTACAAAATACAAATAACTTGCGTAGAGATTTGATGCTTTACTACGTGATACTGTTAACGATCGTTGTTGTCTTCGCATCACGACAAAAACGTATAGAGAGATATTTCAGTTTATTCAAAGTGTGCGTTCTAAATATCTCATTCAATCATTTGATACCAAGTTTTCTATTATTATTATACATGATGTTTGAGTCAGTTGTGCAACTGTTGATAAATCGTAGGATATTACCAGCTTTTCGGATGTTTTACTATTTCAATTGGTAATCTCTACTGAATACAGTCACATTATATTGATTTTATTTATTTTTCAATTTAACGAATGGTTTCATTTGATGGTACAAACTACACACCATTAAATATACGGTGTATGAATTATATCCTGTGCCGGTGCATGTAACAAATATAATAATATAGTGAGAATGAGTGAATATTATTATCATTATATTACTAATATAAGATCCCGATTCTGAATATAGGCCTATACCAATGAGAAAAAGAGAATAACAAATAGGCACAGTTGAATGTATAAAATAGCTGAAATCCTTCCAGCGGGAATAACATGGTTAACAAAATGAAACATACATCAGACTACATGACATTCAATGATCTTCTCTCTGTTAATCTCAGACTTGATTTCTCAATTGCTTCATTAAAATAAACAACCTTTTTTAAGTTCGTTATTGAAAATAACGTTTTACAATCGCGTTTTAACGGTTTACAATCTCTGCCCAAAGATAGAACATTACATTTAAAGAAGTTCTAAAATAAATAGTTTTCAACAGTAAGGTTATGACATGCTCTATACGAGGTACGATAAGCTAAATATACCGAGGGGCTCACTACTCGCAAATTTGGTATACACCTGATTTCAGGTGATTTCAGAGATTTCAAGAGATTTCAGGGGATTTCTAGAGATTTCATACCGATTTCAAGGGGATTTCATGGCAAATGTACACCGGATTTCAGAAGTTTTAACCCCTCGAAATATATTTAATCGATATACCAATTCTTTCTCCCAAAAAATTGCACCAACCATCACGATATTACTTGTGTGAGAGGCTATATGGGGTCAAGTTCAAGAACTTGACGTAAACTACCACATTACGTTATAGGGTGGCAACTATGGCCGGAAATTCGGCCACACCCATCATTGTAATATTACCAATACTTAAATTCACGAGTGTTATGTATGCATAGCTACGATCAACCGTCTCTTCTGGCCATTACCACTAGCGTCATGACGTTTCGACCCGCGAGCTGATCTATAGCTTCCTATTTGTGAAGTCGTCCATCACTTTCTACGGTGGATTATCGACAATATGGTTGTTATGCAATACCATTCTGGTAGATATTGCGATGGAAACAACAATATGTTGAGGGTGTGGCAAGATTCCCTATCACAATGTATGCGTTTTTTATTGGCATACGTGGATCGACAGAAAAAATATGAAAAATAAGAACATGATGTGTTATTATTATACCTATAAAAGATTGACGAGTATATTAACACCAACAGCTGAGTTATTTCGTATTATATCGTCGTTTGTTGACACAAAAATATTAATTAATGGATATTTTGTATTTAATTGTTCACACTATTGCTTTATATATGCTTTATATTACACCTTTGAAATATTTTCATTTATATCTCAATTCAACTATATATATATATATATACAAACAACAGAATTCCATTTTTCAAGATATTCATGACTCGAATCCCGGAGCTTTTGCCTGATACGCAACTGTTCTTCCCATCTGAGCTAACGAGAAGGGTATATCTCAATTATATTAACGTTTGTCCGATGGTGTATATATATATATATACATAGAGAGAGAGAGAGAGAGAGAGAGAGAGAGAGAGAGAGAGAGAGAGAGAGAGAGAGAGAGAGAGAGAGGGAGGGAGTGAAAGACGAGATGAAAATTAAATTCCAAAGTATATGTCTCTCTATAGCTTTTATTACATCACACGAAGCGTTTTCCATATTCACTATTACTAACTGTGTACAAAGCCACTTATATTAATAGAAGCTCAAGTCACTTTTAGATTTCTGGGTTTTAAAATTCATGAGTGCACTTCTTCTGTCCCTAGCGGCTTCATCCACCACTAAAAGTAAAAATAATACGAAACAAAAAGTTGGTTAATTTAAACCCATTCGGGCATTTTTTAAAATAAACAAATTTCTTTAATTCGGTTCGAGCGTTATCTCCCTTCCATCTTTCTTTCGTATTCCTCCCTAGAGGGACACTAAGTAAGTTTAAAAATACATCAAGTGTGGTTATACATTTCTCATTTGCATATTATTTAATATGATGAGGGAAACTTCGTGACTATGCCATTGTTTCGTATTATTTACACACACCATTTGAGCAAAGTGCTTTGTGAGTAAAACGAATTTAAATTAGGACACAAATTGCGTTGAAATAGCGTTAGTGTAATTTCACAGTAATTTGTTAGGAAGACGCTTCAATCTAGACATTTTATTTTCCAAATTGCATACGTGAATGAGTTTATATGTAATTATAAACTAACTTTCAAATTCTGGAGAATGCTCATGGTGTATACCGGAGATAACATATTTTTGAGGTAAACTTTGAAATTCAGATGATATCTTCAAAGGCTTCTTGAAGGAATTTGATTTTTTTAAACATAACTTTTGATTGAATTTCTGCTCTGCTGGGTTACATGAACCGATTCTACCGAATCATTTATTAGTGCCAACAGTGTAATGAATCAGAGACGACTATACTCCGTTTGAATACACAATAATTAATGCATTTGTAATTGATACGGTAAAAATGTGTATTTCTTTCTTGAGTCAACCAAAGATGGTAGTATGATACTTGCATAGTAAATACTAATAGAGAAGTCAAGCTCTTGAAATGAAAATGTATATATATATACCGGCCTATACTCACATATATATATATATATATATATATATATATATATATATATATATATATATATAAATTGTAATTTGGATGTTTCCTGTCGTATTTATAATATATTTTGAATCATTTCTGAATTTGAATATGAAATGGATCCATAAACTCGTGTAGTTTCAGTTGTGAAGTGAAACCGGCACCTCCACCAATAACATATGAAATCATTCCATGGCGATTTGAAGATAACACAATTCTAACTACGATATATCAACTTCAACTATGAAAGCCAAATAATTCACTGAACATATTGTTTGAGATTGTGGTTAATTATTTACTCCTTTTTTTTTGCCGCCTCTATTTTCACCGAAGCAGTGCCACTAGTGAGCATATATTATACGGACAATACCCTGAAACACTGATTGACCTAAATCAACCTTAGCTAACTGACTCAATCGACCTAACCTAACCCAACTAATTCGAATGTATATAATGTAACCTAATTAAAACTGAGTAAAACTAATGTATAAGCGAAATGGATAATGGCGTTTCCATGTAACCGTTCACAATAAGAAAATGTGTTAAATAGTGATTATGTTAATTGGTATATAAGAGATTTAAAAATCTTTTTCTCATGACTACTCCCTCATAACCTTTATGACCAGCTAAATAATGACCAATCAGATGGTGTTATTTATTTAGGTACTGTATTCAAGTGACTAACCAACACTGATCCTCCAAGTATCCGTCCATTGTTGTCACGCCCAGTTGTATAACAATACATATGGAAATGGAGAACTAATCTGATAAAAAAGACCGAATTGGCATATGCGCAATTTGCAGTTGGAGTTGCGTATCCATGTACTAGCTACATACCACACTGACACCGATGATTTTTCAAAATATTTCAAGTTTTGTTAGTGTGATGTTTCGAATTTGTTTTCCTCCTGTTTTTTGCCATTTCAAGCCATAAAACCACCAAACATAGGAATTTCATATTTCGTAAAATATATACAGGCCATCCTGAATAGTTCATCAAGCATGGTCTACTTAGAGCCGATTGTACCAACTGATGATTAAATATCAATTAGTTGATCATTACTCAAGGTACAAAAATAACATAGGTAACCAAGGGTGATAACAAGTTAATTAGCTAATTTTTGCTCAATTCACTAATCATCACTTGGTACAACCGGCTCTTAATCGACTAACTTGAATCGTCACCTAAGGACCTTACCTCCTTGTTATGATTGGGTGTTGGAGAGACACTTCCTTCTTTTCCCAATCCTACTTCGTAGATGTTGACCATGTGAGCCGACTGAACGTGTACCATCAGATCCCAAGCGCTCTGGAACGCGTCCTTACAGGATACGCAGAGGAGGGTTACCGCGGGAGACAGCTCGTCACTGCTGCTGGATGACTCTGGAAGAGACATATCATGATAACCGGTTAGGTTTCCCGGAGATGAAATGGGGAATTGAATCAAATTTGAACTTCATACCAATCTTAGAAAAACATAGGTCTCTTATCAGAATAAAAAGGTGACCAAAAAGGGGTGACAATAAAGGGTTTGGGTTTGGGTGTTCAACCTTATCTGGACCCTCTTTACTATGAAAAAAACCGAGTTCAGAAATAAAATGCATGTGGCAAACTCATCTCGCAGTTCGACACCCTTAGCGTTTTTCTAATGTCAATATATTATTTCAGTGAATTAACTTTCAATTATTGTATTATACATATTCATTTAAAATTTTGATATTTTGAGCTCCCCGCTTTTGTATTTCCTGATTACCAGTGAAAAGGGAGAGACCCTAATCTCATACCAACTCTATTTGTATCCATCTGCAAATCTGAATTTAAAATGAATTATAGTAATAACTAAATCCAAATAGAATTAAGTTATACGGCTGCTACAAACACTCAGAAACACAAATAATAAATACGATTCATATTGTCTTCATACTTCGCTAAGCAATTTAGATCTGTATTGTGTTCTATACGTTATGAAATACGTGGCTAGAATATCCATTAAAATATATTCCCATTATAAATAGCAGAGTTAGGATATTGTGTTAGGTTGGATACAGGAAGTTGTGGAAAAGTCACGTGGCAGCTTTTACAAGAGATCTGTACGCTAACTGAAATTGCTCCAACATCTGCATGCATGTGGAATAGAAACCCTTTACTTATTAAAACTATTTGTGGTGTAGAATAATTTATTGACATAGAATGGTATTTCAGAATGCTGAGAGTTTGTGGAAGGGAACTAACCGAGAAATAAAAACATTCTATAGAATAAAGGAAAGTTGATGTTTCTTTCTCCTAACATGAGATCAATAATATAGTGAATCAATTGGTTTCCAATATTCAGAATATTGATTATAATATCGTACATTAACTTAATTGTTGTATTCAGATTATTAATAATGACAAATTCACAAATTTTGATACAGTAACATTAGTCCTACCTTATAAGACACAAATTCTTATATGGAATAGTACAATCTTCTGATTGATTATCACAGAATTCTACATGCCAGCTTGCGAATGCTTTCTCAAATTAAGGCTGCTGCCCTAATTTAATTCATTTCAGTTCAACACAACGAAGTACACTTTAGAATGGCGTTCCGAAGTCCTTGAAAACACCCAGATCTCCTTTATCCCTTTTTGTGAGAACAGATTTCGCTTTGATCGTATATGTTGAATATGAGAAAAGGTAGTTTTCATCAAATGCAGTAAATTATCTCTCTCGACTTATCAAAGAAAACATTTCATGAATGTAGTGATTCAGTGTTTCAAGACCAGCTGTTACAAACATGTCACAACAAATTATTGTATACTACCCTTTGTTCCTAACATATCAATTAAGTTTCCACTTAAGAGAAGAGCAATTCAGAATCAGTTCTAAGTTGATAAGAGCATTCGAATCAGTTCTAAGTTGGAGACCACCAAATTGTTGTATTTACTACAAAGTAATTAAAATAAATTGATAATACTCTTAAAATACCTGCACAGCTACCTAATTTGAATATGATGCTTTTCCAGAAATATATTTCGTTTTTCTTAGAAATCAGTGAACTTTTATGAGTGTGTATAGGCCCTATAGTAGGCCCAATGATAACTATTGCTGAATCATTGAAGAAAAAGTCGATATGAGATTAAAAAATCCAAAAAATAATTACGATTAATATAATGAAGAATAGAAGATTATCGATGACTTATAGAAACAAAGTTGAATAAACGAGATGAAATACCTACTGTCAATCTTTTTGTAGACTCATTTAGAATATCGAACTTTTATGATATATTGATTGATAGAGTTGACAGGTTGACTCCACAGTAGCACTTCAGTAGACCTGACTTCGATTCCCACTAGGATCGATCATCCTAACTGAGGTTATTCGTGGTTTGCCTTCCGTAATTTGTCGAAGTGAGGCTGCATGGGTTATGGTTCTCCAGATATAAGACCACAAAAACGACTACCGTGCATACACGTGTTACGACAGATCATATATCCGATGCTGTGGTCCTTTATAGGAGCCATTGAGCAACGACTAAACATATTGATGATTTATCTTTACTCAGTTCTACTATCTTTACTCAAACAGTAACATACATATAATGCCAATTTTAGAAAGACAAACATATAAACAATTTTCGTTGGTTAGTTTAGTGGTGGAGGCTGATGCCGTTGTTGGGGAGGGAGAGGGGTTGCTGGAGAGGGTAATATGTCGGTTAGGTTAGTGTGGGAGGTTGAAAAAAAAATAGGCGTGCTCAGAGTCTCAGTAATTCTACAGAATACACATTATACATATATGGTCTGCATGGTACTGGATACTGCATGCCACGTGGTATAACACTTACTGGATCTGATGCCATTGATTGTGTGACATTTGCAGGTGAAACGCAATTTGCAATAAGTCTTCTTATGGTCGACTAGATCGTGGACGTCGTTGAACATTTCTCGGCAGTTGCCGCATATCAGGATATCAGGATTGCCTGGAAGTAACGAGAGAGACACGTTTTAGTACAACATACAGCATAGGCCTACATTTAATACAGCACACAGCACTTCATAAATGAGAAATTTTACGAGGGGTTATCAACTCCTGAAATTCGATGTACACTTGCCATGAAATCCCCGTGGGATTCTTGAAATCCCTGAAATCCCTTGAAATCCTCTTGAAATCCCTGAAATAACTTGAAATTCTTTGAAATCCCTTAAATCACTTGAAATCCCTTTTATCACTTGAAATTCCTGAAATCACTTGAAATCCCTAAAATGACCAGAAAACGTGAAATCTGAAATCAGGTGTACACCAAACTTGTGAGTTGTTAACTCGTCGAAATTTTACAAAAAGTATGGCAAGTATTCATCGATTCTTGAAATTTTCATCCATCGTGTAAAACAGATACTCCATCAAAAACAATTTCAATGCACGTTTAGTAGATATTCGTGCACCACACTTCAGGATGTTCCCAGGGATATGATATCACAAATCGCTGCATTGGTACGTAATAAGTCATTTTCAATCACCCAAAGTCTGTTCTTGTGGTCGAGCAATATTTGTGATGCCTATTTTGCGATGGCTGATGCTTGCTGGAACGAAAGGTCATTGTCTTTCATCAATGTGCATTGATGAACATCTCATCAATGTTGATGAATCATGTTCATCAAATGATGGACAAATTATCCTTAAGAACATACTAAGCTGGTATGGCGTAGTCAATGTACATAGGCCTACGTACGGTTTGAGAAACTGAAGACTAGGAAAAGGTCCTCATAAGACATAAGTTTCTGTTACACGTTTTTCGTTTGTTACACTTGTCTATTTCCGGAAAACGAGAAAGAGAGAATGATAACTCTCCGAGATCTTTTATCAAAGCAGAGAACGGAGAAAATCCGTAGAATCTTGATTTAACTGATAAGTTATGTTCACAAGTTCGAATATTAATTCAAAATTACTTTAAAATAAGTAAATGACAGTTTTATTCTGGAGATTGTTCTTGTCTCGCTCAAAGGCATCATGCTGAGGTAACCTCAAGCCATAGCACCGATTCTTCTTTTGATCTCCTGCGCCTGTCCACCAGATTGTTTCAATATTGGGTTGAAGAACGCCTTGTACTGATGATGAATATTCATTGGCGTCGACCAATAATGGTTGAGATGATGGAAAGATGAGGTGAAAGGTAACTTTATCAGTTGTTTGTGTATAGTGGGAAGGGCTAAGTTTTATAGCCTCTTCAACCTAACCTAAACGACAGAGGAAAACCATGAAAAACCTGGATCAGGATGGTCGCGACCATGGCGGGAATCGAACTCTAATCTACTAAATTACAGTTTAGCTAGTTTAGTAGCACTGGCATGTCCAACAGATGTTTCGTATTTAAATGAATACGCTGAAAAGTATTCTAAATTCAAATCAACAAATAAATAAAAACAACGTTTTTCCTACATTCTGGGGTTTCTCCTATTTTGTAGAACGTTCTCGACTCGCTTTTCGACAACTATCAACCATCGACATCGACTTTTCCTTAAAACAACTTTTCGAGATGTGCAGCAAATACACTTTCTAGAGAGTTCACAATCTCAGTTTATGCTCCACAAAATCTTGTGTTCCATATATAGGAACTATTTATATCCTACAGATTGCCCACAATTCTCGTTGCCTCAGTCTTCCTGCCTGCACGCCACTTTATAAATATGAGTATTGTTATGGGTAATATCACCAGTATTTCAAATAACATATTGGTAAAGAAGATGTTTCGTTTTATATGAATCCGATACTATTGGTTTGAGGTCAAATATGTAAAATATACATTGACTATAGAAATCGTTCTGCAATCGCTGGCAAGACAGAAGGTTATGTAATATATGCAAGGGTATGAATATAATATTACATATATAGAGAGCCTTCTGTCCAAGCTGTGCAGTACAATGTGTATGCAAGCTGTCTGTGTCAAAGGTCAATGTGTAGACCGGGAGAAATTGCGTGCAGAAGCAACATATTATCATAATATTGGGTGAAAGGCTTTATTAATTCAAACTGAAATGAATACAAATATTATCTGAAATTAGAGGGATAAATATCGTCATCATTAATTAAAATCGAGTTTAGGGTTGTGCTATTAAGACGGTATATTCTTGAAAAATAACCAATTGTTCATTTGAATAATTGGTTTTCTCAAGTCTATTTGACCAACTTGGTCCACTCGATGGAGCTAGCCTACCTCAGAACATTTACACATATCTACTATATCCATGTTGATGAAGTACGGTCTACATTGTTAAAAGTGGAATTTCTATCATCGTTTCTTAAAGGGTGGAAAAATGAAAATTCACTGCATAATATCTCTACAATTTCAATTCCTAATATTTAACGACGTAATTCTCTCCCTAGGGTTCAAGAAGGAGAAAAATCACTTCATCCACCATTTTTCATGATATTGTGTAGGGACTAGAATCTTATTCAAGAAGATTGTGGAGTATAGGATTCTGTACTCGGGATGCAAACAAGAATCACGCTAAACATTATTCTTATAGTAGACTGACTATTTGTGCCAAGTAGTGGACAAAAATATATTACTGCTTTTCATGTATAATATGAATAGGGCCTACTCTCGTCTAGGCCATTTCATTTTGATTCATTCAAAATAACTAAAAGTGAATTGAGTTGATTTAAGGTACTCATTCAACACTCATGCAGTCCACCACAGTGAAAAACACACACATATATATATACGGTATATATATATATATATATATATATATATATATATATATATATATATATATATATATCAATATCATTATATATATCAGTCCACCTCAATGAAAAACACACACATATATATACGGTATGTTTATATATATATATATATATATATATATATATATATATATATATATATATATATATACCGTTTATATATGTGTGTCTTTTTCATTGAGGTGGACAACCCCTTGCGCATAGGGGTGTCGGACAATTTACGATTTTGTTTGGAAAATTTTTCTCAGGGTCGTGTGTGGTATTTACATGAAGGTACATTCATTAGATTGCAAAAAATTCTTATTTCGTCCCAATACAATTTGTGGTTCTCCTTAAAAAAATTCGTGAACAACCCCCCGTGCAGAGGGGTGTCGGAAAATTTGCGATTTTCCCTGGAAAATTTTGTACAGGATCGTGTAAGGTATCGACATGAAGGTACATTCATTAGATTGCGAAAAATTCTTATTTCGTTCCGATCCAATGTGTGGTTCTCCAGAAAAAAAATTCGCGAACACCCCCTCGTGCTGAGGGGTGTAGGAAAATTTGCGATTTTCCCCGGAAAATTTTTCACGGGGTCGTGTAAGGTATCGACACGAAGGTTCATTCAATTGATTGCGAAAATTTCTTATTTTGTCTCGATCCAATGTGTGGTTCTCCAGAAAAAAATTCGTGAACACCCCCTCGCGCATAGGGGTGTCGGAAAATTTACGATTTCCTTTGGAAAATTTTTCATAGAGTCGTGTGTGGAATCGAAATTAAGGTACGTTCATTTAATTGCATAAAATCTTAATTTCGTCCCGATCCAATGTCTGGTTCTCCGTAAAAAAATTCTTGAATACCCCCTCGGAAAATTTATGATTTTCTTTGGAATTTTTTTTTCAAAAACGTGAGTAGCATCAAAATGCTCATGCGATCGCTAGCTTTCGGAAAATCGAACAATCAGCCCGATCGCATCGTGGGTTCTCCAGCAATCGCCGATCGAAGATTGTCGATTTTTTTTTGACATACGGGTACTAGTACGTGGAAAAAAACAAAATTTCAAAAAAAGTCAAACTCTTTTGCCGAAGCCGTGTGCGGTATCAAAATGAAGGTACATAAAATCTATTGCCAAAAATGTTGATTTTAGCTCGATCCGATGTCTGGTTCTCCGTAAAAAAATTCTTGAAAAAAAAGGAAAATTTGCAATTTTCTTTGGAAAAGTTTTTACACAGCCTTGAGTGGTATCAAGATGAAGATAAATGAAATTGATCACGTACAGTTCTAATTTCAGCCCGATCCGATGTATGGTTCTCCGGCAAACATGTTTTGAACTAACCCCTGCAGATCGGGTGTCGGAAAATTTATGATTTTCCCTGGAAAAGTTTTGACAGGGCCGTGTGTGGTATCAACATGAAGGTACATTCAATTGAATGCGAGAAAATCTAACTTTGGCCAAATCCAATGTTTGGTTTGCCGGCAAACATGTTTTGAACAACCCCCTGCAGATCGGGGGTGGGAAAACTTACGATTTTCTTTGGAAAAGTTTCACAGGGCCGTGTGTGGTATCAAAATGAAGGTGCATTCAATTGAATGCGAAAAAATCTAAGTTTGGCCCGATCTAATGTATGGTTCTCCGGCAAACATGTTTTGAACAAACCCCTGCAGATCGGGTGTCGGAAAATTTATGATTTTCCCTGGAAAAGTTTTCACAGGGCCGTGTGTGGTATCAAAATGAAGGTGCATTCAATTAGATGCGAAAAAATTTGAGTTTGGCCCAATCCGATGAATGGTTCTCCGGCAAACATGTTTTGAACAACCCCCTGCAGATCGGGTGTCGGAAAATTTATGATTTTCCCTGAAAAATTTTCCACAGGGTCGTGCGAGGTATCGACATGAAGGTACATTCATTTGATTACGGAAAATTCTTATTTTGTCCCGATCCAATGTGTGGTTCTCCAAAAAAAAATCATGAACACCCCCTCGCGCATGGGGGTGTCGGAAAATTTACGATTTTTTTGGAAAATTTCTCACAGAGTCGTGTAAGGTATCGAAATAGAGGTACGTTCATTTGAATGCATAAAATCCTAATTTCGTACCGATCCAATGTCTGGTTCTCCGTAAAAAAAATCTTGGATACCCCCTCGGAAAATTTATGATTTTCTTTGGAATTTTTTTTTCTAAAACGTGAGTAGCATCAAAATGCTCACGTGATTGCTAGCTTTCCGAAAATCGAACAATCAGCCCGATCGCATCGTGGGTTCTCCAGCAATCGCCGATCGAAGATTGTCGATTTTTTTTGACATACGGGTACTAGTACGTGGAAAAAAACCAAATTTTCAAAAAAAGTCAATCTCTTTTGCCGAAGCCGTGTGCGGTATCAAAATGAAGGTACATAAAATCTATTGCCAAAAATGTTGATTTTAGCTCGATACGATGTCTGGTTCTCCGTGAAAAAAATCTTGAAAATGAAGGAAAATTTGCAATTTTCTCTGAAATTTTTTTTACACAGCCGTGAGTGGTATCAAAATTAAGATAAATGAAATTGATTACGTTCAGTTCTAATTTCAGCCCGATCCAATGTATGGTTCTCCGGCAAACATGTTTTGAACAAACCCCTTCAGATCGTGTGTCGGAAAATTTATGATTTTCCCTGGAAAAGTTTTCACAGGGCCGTGTGTGGTATCAAATGAAGGTACATTCAATTGATCGCGAAAAATTCTTATTTCGTTCCGATCCGATGTGTGGTTCTCCGGCAAAAATGTTTTGAAAACCCCCCCGTGCAGAGGGGTGTCGGAAAATTTATGATTTTTCCCGGAAAAGTTTTCAGAGGGCCGTGTGTGGTATCAAAATGAAGGTACATTCAATTGAATGCGAAAAAATCCAAGTTTGGCCAAATCCAATGTTTGGTTTGCCGGTAAACATGTTTTGAACAACCCCCTGCAGATCGGGGGTTGGAAAACTCTCATTCAAGTGGAAAGGAGATACAAATTCAGAAACAATTCAACCATTCAAAACATACTGGGAGAATGCGTTTCTGCTACGTCCTCAATCTATCCTGTTTATTTTCCAAATATCAATGAAATTATTATGGATAATAATCAGGATTTCTCGCACGTAAATTCGGAAGTAATTGGGATTTTGCTTAAAAAATGAACCAATAGTCCGGGACTCGTCAGTGGTGATTCAACATTTCAAGAACTGGATTGATAAATGCGTGGGTTTTTCGTATAAAAATCGAGTACAATGTCCGAGTTCATACCAGGCTTGAGCCAGGCGATAATACCAGGCTTGAATGAAATATCAAAAATGGGTATTTTAATGATACAGTACGGTCGTAAAATTGTTCATTTAAGCCCATATAAGTACTACGGTTGAAATGTTTCAGTTGTCTCCTCAAGTTCGTGTTTAGTGTATAACGTTGCTCGATTTGAAAGCTATGAGCTATGATGGGAAATTTCCCAGAAAAGGATAAATGCAGCTTAACATCTACTTCAGTGTAGCATGCTATTTTAGTACATGCACAGATTGTCATCAATAAAATGAGTAGTAGATATACGTATATTTTTAAATCAATTTATTTATAAAAACACGCATCTAATTGATGATTTGAATGACGTAAATTAATAATTCTTTACTTTTTAATTTTATACGAGCGGCACATGTAGCGCAGTTGCTAACGCGCTTGCTTCGTGAGATTGAGGAGGTTCGGGGCGGTTATGGCGCTTATATATTTCAACTTTTTATTTGCTATTATATGAATCAAGTCAGTTTTACTACTTCAACATCTCTGTCCAAATACTTTTCCTTTGACATAGATTTTCGGTTCGTAAATTTGTTTATAAGGGCCGACTATTTCCTTTTTTTTTATCTATATTGTACACGTGTTAAGTTTTCGAAGTAACTCATAAAGGGTTTGACAAACTTTTATTGGATGATATTCCATTTTTTCTTATTTCTTCTCTAAAATTACTTTCAATACATTTCAGTTTAATATCGGACATGAAGTTCATCATCACAACAATTGCATTATCCGCGCATATAGTGGTGCGCTTACTGGTGAACTTCAAAGACTTGAGCTAAGTTGTGATAACAACGTTAGGTTTCCCAATAAATGGATCAGTGGGTATAGAATCGGAACGAATTATTGGTGGATTGGTGAATAATTAATAATCAGCAAAATATTATAGGATATTGATATAATATCAAGTCAAGATAAATAAAAAAAACAATAAAAAACGCTTAGCTGGAGATCGTGGAACAAGTGACAATAAAAGTTATAAAATGATGTAAAGCTCCACAGTCCAAACACAAAGGGAATGGATTAAAAATATCTTCTTTGGTCAACGTCAAACAAAATAGAAGAGCTAATCTGGTCGAATTATGCTGCCATAGAGGAGCTCAGAGTAAATTATTCGTACAAAAACCTGCTCAAAAGGAAGCCATCGAATATAAATAGTACCGTTATGTGAAAGGATTTCGCGAATAATAAAAAAAGAAAATCCAATACGTCACATTAGCGTTTCCGTTTTGTTTTACTTTCAGAAATTGATAAATCAAACACCGAAGGCAACAAAAAAACAATCCGTTAGGGAATATATAATAAGTTCGACAGAATTTGGAAAGTATTTCCGTATTATCGTATAATCTGCCAAACAATACACTTACGACACGATGTAGTCATACCAACTTACTTTATCGTAATATAAAGAAGGTGTGCTGACTCCCATTCTATAACATGGCGGGCATTATTGTTTTCTTGCCGCCAAATCAGAGCCAGAGTCCCATTTACCCTAGCGGATTCTCTTGTGAACTAGATGAGATTGAGTGGCTACGGTACCGGTGAGCACCTATTGGTACGGTACCTATTGAGCCGTGTTCAGCAGTTCAATATGAAAAGCGATAGTTGCGCGACAGGCAAATGGGACCTCTATGACGGCGGAAATGCTCCAATTGGAAGACTGAGTCGGCACATCATCTTTAAATTATGATAAAGTAAGTTGGTATCAATACATTGTGCTTACGATCAGTGTTGGATCATGTAAACACTGTCCGCTGTTGTGAAGTATATTGTTTCACTATTCTGATGGATATGTGAAATGCAGTTTTGTATAAATTAAGAAATATCGTAAAGTCGATTTCTATTCGAAGGAGAAGAAGGCAGTCCTGACTAATGTAGAATCAGCAGGTTATTATGCATTGTTACCGATAAGCAAGAGGTACTTATACATAATGAAGCAAAAATATATTCTGTCGGCTTATTTTAATTAGTTCGGTTAGGGTGATAATTTGATTATTACATATTCATTTTGGTTATCTAATTGACTTTTCCGGCTGAGCTTTTTTAATGGGAAATTAAAGTAATAATGTTCCAAAAATTTCAAATTACTCTTTCAATCCCACAGTCATGTTAGTTGTATTATTTTATTCAGAGCCAGTGCTACCAAATGATGAGATGAATGAATCTTAGATGAATGTATCATCTAGTTACGGTACGAAAATATCATACGTAACCAAGGGTGATAACACATGTTCATTCGCTAATTATTGCTCAGGCCCAAGTCACTAATTATCACTTAGAAACCCGTATTTCATGAAGTTACCGACGTGACTGTTCTCAATAAATCTAGGAATCATAAGACTGGATCCTGTTGTATCCGAATTTGGGTGAAAAATCCACAAGGCGATATTCTACTTCCCGTGAACTATGAAGCACTTTCATAAATGACACACAGAGTCAAGTTCCGTAAGAGTCTCATCGAGTCTACACTTTGTGCATACAATATTCCTCAAATTTATTCTAATCGTTCAAAATATCTAATGAAATTTTTTCGATTCACGTCATCCATTTCATCGAATTTTGTGTTTGAAAGATTAAAATACGGAAGGAAATAATAATATAATAGTATTTTGAGTTGACTTACTATAAGTCTTTAGTTGGTTCAGTGCCGTGTTCATCTGTTGAGGAGTCTTTTGGGGGTGGGGACAGGGGGGTGGAATCTGTTTCGGTTGCCGCGTGTGTTGAGCCATAAGTCGGGGCCGTTTGAGAGGCGGCACAAGCCGTGGAGGGCCGGACATGAACGCCGCTGCTGACGCATAATAACTGAAACACAGAAACAAATAACACTATTTTACTTCAATATTAATGTGTTTTTCATAAGACAGATTACGCTGGGGGAATAACGTCTGTGCATAACTAAAGTCATACACTTTTGCAAAACAACAGAAGTCAATATTTTTAAATTTTGTTATTCCTACTATACTTTAACTAACAAAGTTATAGGTAAGTAATTTTTAGAAGGGCATAACATGTCGACTTGGGTTTGCGAGGTACAAGTCTTTTTCTTTCTACTCCTCCTTTTCCTGATTCTGTTCTTCCTCCTCCTCTTCCATCTCAACTCTTCTCGAGGGGTTAACAACTCCTGAAATCAGGTGTACACTTGCCATGAAATCCCATGAAATCCCCTTGAAATCACCTGAAATCACCTGAAATCACCTGAAATCCCTGAAATCACACGAAATCACCTGAAATCACCTGAAATCACTTGAAATCACCTGAAATCCCTGAAATCCCTGAAATCCCTGAAATCACCTGAAATCCCTGAAATCATCTGAAATCACCTGAAATCCCTGAAATCACTTGAAATCACCTGAAATCACCTGAAATCACTTGAAATCCCTGAAATCACCTGAAATCTTGAAATCTGAAATCAGGTGTACACCAAATTTTCGAGTTGTAAGCCCCTCGACTCTTCTCACCAACTTTCTCTATTTCTCTCTATTCTTCCACCATTTACTGCTTGTATTTACGAAGTCACCATCATTGTCGAAATTCATGTTCACTTGGGAGAGGAAGATATACTTGAAGCCATGTCATGCAATGTGGAAATAAAACTGCGTCAAGTTGCATCTGTATAGAATTACTCAGGTTTTTCTAGAATTATTCTCGTTGATACAAGACCTTCTTCTTTCGTGGATACTAGTTCATGCAGTATACTTGTACTAGTATAATACAGTCGTCACTTAGTATACCAAATGAAGTACAACCTTCACAATACCACCCTCGAGTGATGCTATATCCCTCCACAGATTCCACCCCTCTCAAACCAAGTTGTAAGAATTTATTGATATATTTTATCATTCTCACAAGTTTCGTCTTATGGGTTAGTAATACTACATCAGTTTTCCAATATAAATATTTGATTTATTTTAGAAACTGAAATCAGTCTGAAACTCTATTCATATATAATTTAACAAAGTGTGCGCCTGCGCTCGTCGTTCTCTATACAACTAACCATAAATCATACATATTCACTTACTCAACTTGCCGACGTTTTGGCTTTTAATCTTCGAAAGCAGATTTTCTCGATGTTTTTCCCCACTCAGGAAATAACATGGTGTTTTGTATGATATTTAGACTAGTGACTGTAATCCATCTCTTTCGGCTAACGCGCGTGTTTTTTTCTCTAGCGCGGTGACACTCAACTGATTGAATAGTAGGAGCACATCATTAATCCGTTTGAAAGTGGCGTAAACAACGTAAAAATGAACGGAACTTGTTATATAGAAGTATTTTGTTTATTATTCATGTTTTTAAAAAAAGTATATTCTGTCGGGATGACAAATGAGGAAGGTGAGAAACTGAGTCACGTAAATGTTGTGAGAATTTGTGTGAAATGATTTTTTTTTCAAAACAAAATATTGGAGCAAAAACAAATTTGAAAAATTATTATTAAATATCTTATCATTTCTATGATATATATATATATATATATATATATATATATATATATATATATATATATATATATATATATATATATATATATATATATATATATATATATATATATATATATATATATATGTTATCTCGTAGGCTTAAACGACTCATAATGTGATACAAATGAATATTTATGGATAATTCATTTTTTTTTTTTGAATTATCCATAAATATTCGTTTTTATCATATATATATATATATATATATATATATATATATATATATATATATATATATATATATTCAATTTAAATAATGAATTCTATTATGATTCTATATTCTATATTCATTCCTATAATCATTGATGCATCATTGAACACTAGATTCTGAGGATACACGATGAATTTACCAGACACTCAAGTTTGCCAATTAAATTTAATAGTTCAAGTAGGTATCATGACCAGATGTCTTCTAGTGGCAGTCTTCGACAGAATATCATGATAGCTTAATTACCAACGAGGATTGTACATGACTCGTGACCCATGACTTGTAGAGATGGCACGGCTAATTGAGTGAGCCGACCTTTCTTTCCCTTTGTGTTACAGGTATTTGGTGAGGCGGCATTACAGTACAAGCATTTTCCATGTATATTCTTAGATTAATGCTATTGTTTTTCGAAGAAGTGTATAATTAATTAGGGTCAATAAGCTGAATGGTGACTTGGTTAACTCGGTAAACCATGAAATGCTGCACTCCGTAACTCATGCAGTCAGTTTATAGGCACCGCTTGGAAAACTAAAGCCACTGTTGAGCTAGGGTTCGAGTTCCGCAAACGTTTTTTTTTATAGAGGTCTCTTCACTCATCATCACTTCATAGTTTCATTAGAATCACCTGCTCATTCTTACTTCCAAATAACCTCGCTGTTGGTGGGGTCGTTATAGTTGAGAGCTATGGGAGTCGATTTGGTGAAATATTTTTTGGTGATAAGTTTTGAACAGTACAAAATATCAAAATTATGATTACGGAAGAGCACAGGTAATATTAATACATTCAGCTTCAAGAATCAAGATGGCATACGTTAATATTTATACGGTATTCAACTTTAAATCGCATAATTTCCACATGGTTAAAAAAACATTTTCAACTGTATACCTGGGAAAAGTTAAAATGCAGTGTCAATAAATTTATTCTCGTTTTGAAGGTACCATAAATGACTGTATTTATCCCGCATAAGAATGTAGACCTCTCACACTTTTCAAAAGTCGAGTTATCACAAAAAAACTGATATTTTGATAAATCTCAATAATCTCAATAGAGGTCTGATTCCCGTACTTTAATTAAGACTGTCGTCACGTGATCACGTGGTCACATGACCCATCTGTCGTGGCTTCAATTTCCTATTCATGAATATATATGAAATTGTGAAATTTGAATGATTGTATTTTAGATTCGGTACAAATACTCCATACCAAATACTTCAATATACGTTTCACTTTCCTATAATATATTCTTAAATAGGAAATTAAAGTTTCGACGGTAGGTCAAGTTATCGCTTTTGAACTACGACCAACACAACGTAGGCCTAAATGGATGGATGGGGCCCCTGAATTGTTCTTTCATATAGTAATAGTGCGTTCAGTTGGAACTTTCTCGTTATAAATAGAAATCAAACGTGATTTTACTTGTGTATAGATCCATTTTTCACAATCACTCTTCACACACACACACATATATATCTTCTATAGGCCTTCTGTATTACTATTATTTTGACATTCTCGAAATTTGATTTTTCGTCCATAGCTTTTCTTTTCCTCATTATGGAAATAGCCGTAGTAGATTAATTCGAACTGCCAAATAAATTGATCTAAGATGGAGTCGTAAAATAAAAATAGATCAGAACACACGAGGGGGGAGTTCTAAAAGAGAATGAATTGAAACTTAGGATATTCAGAAAAGAACTATGCTATTTATAATTTCATCATGCTTCACTTAATTGAGTGACATCTCAAGCTAACTGTTAAACCATATCATAAGTTATGTTATTACCTACGTTTCAATATGTCAATTAACGGTCAGAAGGCAATTAGAGTCAACACGTTAATCAGCCAAACTAATTATTCTTCAAAGAGTTCTGCTTTTAAAAGTTATATATCTAAAAATAACCCGTCACTATTTTCTCTTCGTCGAGTATTTCAAGCAAGATGTAATATCTACTCTATCAATGTTACCGATGTATATACAGTCTTGCCAAAGTGACGCATAGAATAATTCAACCGTATGAATGTTTTTTCAGGTCGTTTGCGTCGTTTGCGTGCTTTGGCAACATTGCGCGACGCCTATTCTTTTGTCGCGACAAATTTCTTCACGACATTTCAGAGGTGAGTATACTCACAATTAATGATAAAATTCTGGATGATTATCGAATTTTCAACTGAAAATTGGTTTTGATGAAATTTACTCAGTGATGTTAAAAAAAAAGAAACAAAAAGAAAATGAAGTGCTCGTAAGGACAGCAAAGTAGGCCTAATGTGAAATCCATGTTTGGTTTGTTAATATCATTTGAACACGAAATAATCAACTTTAGTCAAACTTTAACCAATATAATTCATACTTCCTTCTATATACAGTATTATTGAAGAGAATAATACTTTATTTTTCGATTTGAAACAGAATTCAAAGGGGTTGGAGTGTATAACATACTTACTAGATACTGCATGGTTCTTCTTCGAAGGTAATTATATTAATTCATAACCATGAAGCGAAATTACACATGAGTTGTGAAACAAAAATAGCAAACATAAAAAAACATAAAAATATCTAGTAATTATTACTCAAACATACACCAAATACATTAAACGGTTATCAATTCATTACTGATGATAATAGACTATATGGTTGGTATTCAAATTTCTCTCCATTTTACATAGGAACAATTTAAAAAATAATCGATATGAATCGTCAGACAGGCACATTTATTGGCAGAGCACATTCTTTTGCCACTACGGTTCAACTAGTTTGAATTTAAGAGAGCATAATCACATATTTCTTGGGGAAATATTGAGGTGGTGTATGTTGATTTCATTGTATAACGGTAATCCCTATATATGCTTTTCTGAAATCTCGACAGGCCTTGGTCACGATGTAGTGAAACCAACTGACTTTACCATAACATAAAGAAGGTGTGCCAACTCTCATACTATGGCATTTACGGTTTCTTACCGTAAAATCAGAGCCAAAAGTTCCATTTACCTTAGCGGATTCTCTTGTGAACTAGATGAGATTGAGTGGCTACGGTACCGGTGAGCACCTATTGGTACAGTACCTATTGAGCCGTGTTCAGCAGTTCAATATGAAAAGCGATAGTTGCGCGACAGGCAAATGGGACCTCGATGACGGCGGAAATGCTCCAATTGGAAGACTGAGTCGGCACATCTTCTTTATATTATGATAAAGTCAGTTGGTATCAATACATCGTGCCTTGGTTATTAGTTTCAAATAAGATACACTCAGCGGACGTTTCAGTCGAGTAATCACCCAACCACAACATTCCACGTCATCATTAACTCACTTTACAACAATTGGCATATCCTCCCATCCAAACGTTCGGTCACCATACATAGGTCACAATTAATACTGTCACTGAAACAAACTATATCAAGCTGAACTTTGTTTCAACTTAACAGCGTCATAACCAGTTGATAGCTTTAATCACACGTAAACGAGAAACGACTTTTTCGTTTTCAAAATGAACGTAACCCGTTCTAGTTAATTGCGTTTAGTTTTATCATCGTGTCAACAACAGTTGTTGTGGGCTGAATGGAGAGATGCCAGACGACATTTTTACGTTAGTTTACAACTCAAATATACACTGAGAGACACAATGAAAAAATATATAATTTTAAATATCGTTTGCCATCTACTGAAATGTTACATTATGACAGTATGACAGCGTGACAAGAGCGTATCGTCATTGTGAGAATACTCATATTGATGAATGTTCAATTCTTCGGAGTAATTGTTTCCGTATTGAAAAGTTTTTTGCACAGTAAAATGTACGAGTGACTTTTTATACAGAAAAGAAGAGAATTTTTTTTTGGTTCGTTATGTGTCAAATTTAATAATGATTTACGAATACTGCTTCAGTGATGAATTAAATGTCATTTGTAATATTTAGACTGCGACATAAACTGTGAATTTGGGTATGGTTTCTTGTTTTTGAAAACACTCTGGCATAAACCTCATTAGGTGACACAAATTTTTTGTTACCAAATTGGGGCTATAGCTGGCCTGGTAGGATCTTTTGGACAGGGCAACAAACATGATTTTACCATCATATAAATAATTATGAAGTAATAAATCTGATCAAAACTTACATTATTGAAAGAGAGAGAGATATTCATTATTAGCCGTAGGCCCATTCAAAGTTTCATCTTAAAATAGCAATGCAACATAGGCCTATAGTTCAGTAGACATATAAAGTTTTGTTATTGATTAGGCAATGAATGACGATTATTATAGCGATTGTATAACGATTATTTTAGCATTGTTGATCCTCACAGACGCTCCACACTCCGTGTATCGATCAAAATAACGTTAGTGGAGGTGCCGGGTAAACGAGACTTACAATTAGATATATTAAATAACAGATGGACCGACAATAATATCCATTCAGTAGACATTTAAAGTTTTGTTATTGATTAGGCGATAAACGACGATTATCAAATGACGATTGCATAACGATTATTTTTGCATTGTTGATCCCACAGACGCTCCACACTCCGCGTATCGATCAAAATAACGTTGGTGGAGGTGCCGGGTATACGAGACTTACAATTAGATATATTGAATAACAGATAGATCGACAATAATATCCATTCCGATGTTTAGCATACAGTGAATATAACTGTCCACTGGATATTTGATAAGTGCTTATAATATCTTCATAAAAAATTTGTTTAAGGAATATAGACTATACAAAATTAATAATGTTCGGGTTGTTAATGTATGAGTTTGAAATAAGAATAGGCCAGTCATTTATTAGCCTCTGAGAGACAATCTTCTCTGTAAACTCTAGTTAACTTTTTCGCTCTTTAATTGAAAAAACTTTCCTACGCTTAAATGTTATAATTAGGAAAAGAAAATTGCTTATGCATATTTTAGTATTTTATGTGAACTAAAAACGAGATATTTAGTTACAGATTGCAAAGTTATAAGATTAAAGTATATGTATGAAAGTAAAAAGCATAAACATTTTGTGCAGGTTTCAAATAAACTGGCTCCGAGAATGAAGCTTGAACAATGAATAATATTCTCATTAATAGCTTGAACTTGATAGATGTCACGAAATGAAGCATAAGCTGCAGCAGAAAAACCATACGATTCTAGGTTTTCCGCAGGGTTTGCAGTAGGATTATCAGTCAGTCATAGTCTAATCCATCTTACATATCACAGTCGAAACTTAGAACAGTGATGAAACCTTTGGCTCCTGAATATCGTTCGGTGGTTCTTTTGTTTAAATAATAAACAAACTCATTTTTAATCCTCTCTAATCGTGCCACTAGTAAATAGGTAATAAAATGATAAAGAACGTAACCCTAAAACCTTGCCAATATAGGACGTGCCTTATCTCCTCACACACTTGACTAGTCCACTAAAGGGCAGTTATTCTCACTTTTCCCAAGTAATATACCATTTTAGTATCCCCTTCCCACCCCTTTTCGCCCACCCCTTACTCCACAAGTCAACACGGTGAGAAGTGTGGTTGAAAGTGTGTGTCCAGACCCAGTTGTTGACACGGTGACATGAAGTACGTGCTTGTACGACCAACTCAGCTAAAATAGTACGAGATTAACAAGAGATGCACAAAATTGCTATTAATATCAGCTGATCATAATTATTAACGAGAAACATGGGAGTATACGACAATATGTATATTCCGAAGTGTAATAAGTTTTATATGTAAAATAGATGAGCCCTGAGCAAAGATAAATTTAATCCCATCCCTGTTGAAAGTAAAATATCTACTTATAATAAATACATAGGCATATATGTATAGGGGATAACCATGAGATAGAGAGAGAATGGAGATAGTGGGAAGAATGAAGAGGATAGTAAAGGAAAAAGGTAAAGTAGGGATCAAATCATATAAAGGGTTGATTTGTTTAGAGATCACTTTATGTAACTTCTATTTCTACGTATAGAGTTAGATATATATATACGTATATATATATATATATATATATATATATATATATATATATATATATATATATATATATATATTCAATCAAATCTCTTGACCTGTTTCATTCTCCGGTCTATTTTCATCAAAGTCTATCAAACAACTGACGCAATATCTTAATGAGGCTAGAACTTCGTGATGATATAGAATCACAATGCTCTTTATAAGTGGTGTATCATTAATTCTATCCTTAAGACAGATTCGTTGTCTTAGTGATTCACTCTCGATCGTCTCTCGCACTATGTCTTTTGTTTCGTGTGCCGCGATTATTTGGCAATCGTGTGCCTGACGCATCTGACTCATTTCCAAACACTGTGTCACCTCGTCTATTTCAAACACCACGGAAGTAACTAAAAACAACCGCACCGGGAATATACTTCGTGTTACGAACACGGTTCGCGTCATTGGCGTGCTACGTCACACAAATAACTCGCCTTTTTTTTTCTATTACGCGAATAAATGTGATAATTTAATTGCATACGGAATATAGTCGAGTGCTCTGCCAATATTGAGTGCAATGCAATAGAGTTTGTTATTATTTTCAAGAAGCTGATGTATTCGTATTATGCATACACGCTCGCCAATATTATTACTACTGTGTGCATTGTACGAGAGTAACGGAAAAGGAAATATGTATCTCGATATGAATGAGTTATGGATTGATATTGATTGAGTTATTGATTGAGATGAATGATATAATCACACAAAATGTCTCAATTATGATTTTGTTGCATAATCCCGAAGATCCCAGGAATTTGAGTTGGATAATTATGAATTAACTTTATTTGGCGACTATATCTCATTGAAACTGCCATAATTTCACCAAAATATCAAAGTAAATTCACACATTTGCAGAACTTGAACGACAGAGATGTACCATGAAAAATCTTCGGCAGAACGGTTGATCATGGCGGGAATCGAACCACGTTCTCCTGTGTAACGGTTCAGCTTACTTGCCATTGGCCATTGTCTCATTGACTTACTTTAAGCACATTTGAGAAAAGTGATAGAATTTTAAAAGTATATTATAATTATCTAAGAGGTGAATTTTTCTTTTTTTTTCTTTTTCTAAATATTGAAACTGATGAGTCAAAAGGTAGTAAATATTGAGATAATCAGTGTAACGTTTTGATAAAGAGCAATGCACTTCACTAGAAACATTGTCACAATGAAATACAGGCCTGTTACTCAAAATGTAGAGAATTTATAAAATTAAGTGAAGTAGTGAAATACACAAACATGAAAGAGAATCATACACACATTTAATTTCATTTCATCAATTGAATTATATTCACAAAGTGTGTGTAACAATGTGTGATGATACAAATATGTGGTAATTTAATGGTTTGGAAAGAATTGTTTGGTCTTTGTAAGCTGAAATTCCGAATTGAAATTAGGGACATGACGATAAAGGGGGAGGTGTATTAGGCCCTATATTAAAATAGATAGCGGTCAGGTTTATTGGGATGTGGTGAAAATGTCTGTCATTCGTGATACCCTATTATACTTCACAACTTCCAGGGTCACATAGGTCAAATATGAGAAACGGTCACAAGTTTCTAATTCACGATTTTCTTTGTAAAATTTTTCTCAGAGTATGTGTGGTATCGAAATTAGGGTAAGTTCATTTGATTGCATAAAATCTTGATTTCGTACCGATCCAATGTCTGGTTCCTCGTAAAATAAATCTTGAATACCCCCTCGGAAATTTTATGATTTTCTTTTTGGATTTTTTTAAAAATAAACGTGAGTAGCATCAAAATGCTCACGTGATCGCTAGCTTTCTGAAAATCGAACAATCAGCCCGATCGCATCGTGGGTTCTCGAGCAATTGCCGATCGAAGATTGTCGATTTTTTTTTGTCGGACGGGTACTAGTACGGGGAAAAAACCAAAATTTGAAAAAAAGTCAAACTCTTTTGCCGAAGCCGTGTGTGATATCAAAATGGAGGTACAATCAATCGGTTGCCAAAAATGTTGATTTTAGCTCGATCCAATGTCTGTTTCTCCGAAAAAAAATCTTGAAAATATAGGAAAATTTTCGATTTTCTTTGGAAAATTTTTCACACAGCCGTGTGTATCGAAATGAAGGTACGTCCAATTGATTGCGAAAAATCTTACAAATTACAATCAAACATACTCGATAAAATTATATCTTCTTATTTTTTTCTTGGCTCTCTTCTTAAATCACCGATCTTCGTTATATTCTTGATATCCTCTTCCAATTAATTCCATTCCCACGTCGTTCTTTGTATGAATCCATATTTACCTACTTCTCTATCCACTTTTTCCACTTCCATTCTTACCCCTTCCCTTCTACTTCTTTGTAATCCTTTCCAATTCTATTGCTTAATTCATCCCAATAATAAGCATAAGAATAGGATATAAGAATAAGCACAGATCATTCAATCTACCATCAATTTCATATACAATGAAAATATAAAACTTTGAGTTTAGCTCAAAAAACTATCCCAAATTAACCAAGACAGAAGAAGGTGGATGAAGTTGGTGCGGAGAGAGGAAAGAAAGGATGAAAATGAAGAAGAGGATGAAACAGGCCTGGCCAGCTTGTTAGCTGGATATCCGGGGCCCTATACTATTGTGGTGCGATTTATTCCACTCCCTGACCCATCATTTGGAATCTGGGAATGATGATGATTATTATATTATATATGTAGGCCTATAAATTACAGTTATAGATACATTCTTGGTTTTGTCACAAGATCCGTGTGTCTCTCAATTGCCATATGATGTTGTTATCTATACTCGTTAAATTATTTCCAAAAGATCTCAAACGATTGTAGAAAATGAAAAATCTACTCTCTCTCCATTATAGATAGCAGTCTTGAGTGGGTACTATAATTATCCTGCTGTATTATTTTATTCCGTTGAATCTGTCTAAATTATCTCGCGTCAACTATTTCCCTAGTTATTAATTTTCCTCAATATTTCTCAAGGAATGAGATTTAATTCCTGCAGGATGCGGCAGAACGTTTAATAATAATGGTTGTGAATAGAGTGCAATGCGAAGCTGTCGTCCCGGCGTGTAATTCCTTTTAACACTTTCTCAAGCATAATTAAACCAAGACCGTCCAACCTTACGGTTTATCTTCGTCTTTCTACAACCTCACACCGCAGTAATTCTACACGATTAAATATCTTAACGAAGTGGTAAAAGCTCAACGAGAAATAATTGCCTTCATCTCCCCCAAGACGGTTCTCATTCCGCCTCTCGAAAATCTGTGCCATATTGCACAAGCTTTTTTATTGTAGCTCCCAAGAAATAAGGTGGTAACTACCTACGATGTTGTATATGAAGACTGGGCTTTAGATCACACATGTTCTCATAATGTTTGGAATATATGATTTTTTACAACAATAGACGTTCTGGTTCACTGCAGTTTCCAGCTCTTATTTGAAGTACAGTTCTTTGGTTTTATTACAAACATGAGTTTTTTTTAGCTATAATACAAAAAGGTATGATATGGATTCAAGATGTTTTTACAATAACATTATTGCTCGAATACAAGAAGAATTATGATCTTCAACAGTTGGCTTCTTTGAGTCTTATTCAAATTTTCAACTTCTTTTATGTATAAATCGATTGATATTTTCCCCTGACAGAATATTTTTTAATTTTTCTTCACACCAAATTTGTTTTATAAAATGATCAGTCTGCCATCTCTTTCTCCCACTTACTTTCTTTTTTTTTACCTTTCCCCCCTCTATACCTTATATCTACCTACCTACCTTATACCTTGTTCTGTACTCTATACTCTACATCTTTATGTATTGGAAATCATTGCGCCGCTATATATAACAGTTATTTTCGATGTACCTTTTTTTAGGTGTATTTGCGCATCCCCATCTCTATCATTCTAGTTAAAAAACTGTGCCTTTTGATATCTATTTTGAGAATAATCAGGAATTGAACCCACACTGTTATTTAAGAACGCTCTTATATTTTTTTAGTATTTGTTTTCTTTGAAAGCAAAAACAATCTCTTTTCACAATAAAACTAAATTACCTTTCCATATCACGTGAAATTTGATAGCTTTTCATCTTGGAGTCCAATCTGTTTTTTCTTATTATTTTTCTAGTACCTCTGAAGAATTTTCTCACTCTTTACATTATCCCTACAAGAAGTTTCTTCTTCATCTTGCCTGTCCTAATTTTACTACTAATTTTCACGAAAACGGAACATTTGTTCCATCTCTGTGACAAGAAAAACTCTCCTTCTGTTTCTTGACGGAATTAATTAACTATGAGATCGGAAAATCAATTCTAAGAGCACAGAACTTTACTTTTACAGATTCTACGAACAACACGAACTATAAGAGAATGCGGACAATAAGAGTCAGAAGTTGAATCTGTTCTCTTGAAGACGAATAGTCCAGAGGACTTTGACGTACAGAGCTAGAGCTACTTCAATTCTCGCTTGTGACGGATGCCTACTTTTGGACGATGGAAGTCATGCATACGCTGTTATATTTGTCTTGATGTTTCTCATGATCCGTCATTTTGTGGAGGTGTAATTATAAAATTGCATAGTTGAACATTGAGTTAATATACAGAAATTCGATACCAGTTTCATAATTATATTCGTTCATGATGTTTTTAGTGTTCCATAGAAAATAAACATCATCTCAAAAAGCAATAGAATAATTATTTTTCTCAACGATAGGCCTAAATCACATGCGAGAATGGTACTGTCATACTGAGTTTAGTTTCAGGTGAAATCGGTTCGGGAAAATTGTAGTTGGATGAAATTCAAGCTGAGCTTTTCATCTTTTGTGGTACACTTTTTTGTTTCCTCTGGGTGTGATGGAAAAGAACTTGGCCTCCCTTATCCATGTTGAGTAAACCTGCCTTGTGTAGGTAGCACTCTGACTCTGGAGCTGAGAAACCACAGTCCAAAACTGATCATCACCACTGATCATTTCAAAAATAGTGGTCAGTGCTCATATTGCTCACATTCTTGGTCAAATGTCACATACTGAAAACATGGAACCAGTGGTTAGTGTGATTTTCATGTCGATAAGTTAAGTCACGTTACCCGTTGATGATCCGCTGAGAAAAAATACAAAGTGAAGATTTTTCAAGTATCGCTCATCAATTGATCTAAATATCTTATGATAAAGTAGTGTCATCTATACGATAGGCACTATTTCTATCAACTGCAGGGCTAATCTGATCTCGATTTTGACTGATGTAATTACAGAAGACTATCGTGATATTATGCCAGAAAACTATCCCTTCAACATTATTTCAACATCCTCACTTCAAACACTGAAGGAAAACCTCAGTATGGATGTACTATCATGACGGGAATCGGAGCTACCGAAAGATCCATCTGTCCACAGTCTTTAAATCATAGTCTACATTGGTGAGCAACAAATATCAGATGGTATAGCAGCTAGTCGACAATAGAGTTGAGTTGATCATAAGCTGGGTGATCATATAGTTGCCATCATACGAGAACTAATGGATATAACATTCAATAATATCAATTAAACTGAGCGTATTAATTAGGTATACAAGGATGCATGTTTGAGCGCGACGCAACCACACAGCCGCAGTGGCACCCAATGGGATAGTATTTTGTTCATTGTGAAAGTGGAACGAAATTGCGATGGCCAGATTGAACTACACGCGGTGATGTTCGATTTTCCGCTAGCTTTTATTTACAAAAGTTTGTTTGGATTACTGATAAATGTCAAACTTGTGACTGTGAAAGGTGAATAACAGAGTAGAGTTGTTAGATGAGCGTTAGCGAAAATTTCCGTCCCACTCTCATGAAGCTTTGTCTGTGTGTGTTTTTGTTTGTTTGTAAGCGCTGCATCACAGGTCGCAGGGCTTGACTGATCGACTCGAAACTTTTTCTGCAGCTTTTGGGTCAAATCAGTTGGACCGTTTATGAGAAACACCGTCTCAAAGATTCTAAAAACTCCATAAGATTAGGTTGGACGGAAAAAATTAAAAAATAAAATCTCTCCAACATAATTCAAATTTCCTCGAATGTAAACACTAAAATGATAAACATTATTAAAAATTTGTATGCAATTCAGACCAGCCGTTTTGAAGAAAATAATGTAACAAAAGTATTTTATTCAACGAATTGATAGGAATAAAAGCAGAAAAATGTTGCAGTGATATATTCACGGCCCCTTGGACTCATTGATATCGAATGAAGTATATATTTTATCTTAGTCAAGGTGTGTAGAGTTTACGATATACTCCATTTATATATCTCGCTCATCTTACAACACATATTCTGCGTTTGTCTACGTAGGAATGTCAACACGATGCGAGAGAAAGCTACACAGTTAATTGAATCCGTATCATCAGTATAAGCTCTTGAGTCATAATTTACAATTACTATTTTACAGATAATTTCAATACACGCATGACTGAATATGTTTGAATGAAAATTAGTGCTATAAACAGTGTCGTGTGGTCACGCCTTCAAACTCGAAACTCGAATGGGTTTCTCGAGCAGGGGTAGCTATGACACGTCATTGTATAGAGACGGACGGGTAGTAACGGTTTATGAGTCAGTGCAGTTTTGAGAATAATGCACGTGGACGCATCTCTCGAGAGTTTACGTTGGTTTATCGCGAGATACATTGAGTTTTCGGGTGTTCGAGTTTGAACAGTGAGAATTTGTGGAATTTTCGTAGTTTAGTCCTCAGATTTATTTATTCTTCGTTCATTTTCATTATTCCGTGTGTGGTGGTTATCCCGGTTTCGTTTTTTAATCTTTTTGGTGTCGCTTAGTTTCGGTCCCTGACCTCTCCCCCAGCTTACCGAAGTTATGATCTAGGCCGACCAGCACGTCGAAGCTGAGGTAAGTCGTGAAATATCATTGTAGTCACTTTCTTCAACAGGTTTCAACACTGAAAAATTTGCCAGTTCCTGGATTTACTTAATTTTTCTGACCTTATCATTTACATTTTACATTGATTGTTTTTCATATTCTTTGTACCTCGTAATGTATACACTATTGACGTGGAAGCCGTGTACTGTCATGCTCGTAAATTGAGAAATATAAATTCAATTGATTATTTCATTTTGTTTCTGAAGAAATAAGATGGTTTGACGATGATTATTGCTTGCTTAACAATCCCACCAACAACTAGGTTATACGGGGATGAATAATGAATAGAGGATAATGATTAATGTAACTATTTGAAGTGATGATAAGTGAATGGACGTTTACAAAAACCCATGCCTTATGCGGGACTCGAACCTACGCCCAACGGAGACTTCAGTCTCTGAAGCGATGCTCTCAGCTGACTGAGCTACTGAGGGCGGTGATTGGTTGACATCAATATAGATGTTTCATACATTTCGTTGTGAAACCTTCGCTGATGGACTATGACAGCTATTGAATTCGTATTAACCGTCTCCCACTCCTTAAATGTGTGGATATAACCCTTAGTTGGCATGCGTATAACTCAATTCCCTATCTGACGTTATTCCATCGTGTCATTAGAAGTAAATAAAGCTGCGAGTAAGCAATATCGATGGAATGCCATAGACGTATAAGTTGAGCCAAATTTCGTGAATTCCTCGTGGATTCCCTACGAGTCACAAATACCGAGGGTATACTTCTTTTTTTTCTATTCTTGAAGAATCATCAATCATTTAAGATTTCGAAGCATATAAAAAAACTGTGGAGAGAAGGACAATAGTGAAGAATGTATTGTTATAATATTCCTGTGTTTATAGTTAGACAAAAATAATTAAATCCATTCGCTATAGAGACTACAAAATAATTCAAATAACTGCAGTGAATGGAGTGGTAAATCACTAAAAATAAAGTTATTTTTGGTGGTGTTATTTTAGTAATCATGAACAGCATACGAATAAGTCGAACTGTAATTCGTATAGTGCACACTATATTTTAAATAGTTGTGTTCTTTGTTTGTGAGTATTATTTTTGCAGTAAATCTAGAGTGATGAATCCATTTGATTGGCCATAAGTGACCATAGGGAACTAGAGTGCTACTCACAATTGACATGATAATTTTGAAAGAAAGTTAAGATTGTATATAGAAAGTTTTAACTAGTTTAACTAATTTAGCGACTTTCCTAGTAGAATTCTTTAGCATATGCGTTGTAAGATGACCGATATGGACATATTGATGTGGAATGTACTTGATGAAAAGCTATAGGCCTCTGCATTTACTATACACTACTAAAAGCCATACACACACCTTGATTTTGTAAACTATCACGTCATGACTTTTCTGTTTTACGTTTTGCTTGATTTTTAATCGTTCAACGATTCAATTGGCTTATAATTTGATCGTCTTAATAGCTCATTAGTTGATCACATTATAATTATTTTCGTCAAAACGAGGCTCTTTCGATTAATTTAAAACTCCGTGAAAAATATGTATCATTCTTATGTTCAAATTCCGTGGAAACATGTCACATTCTGTGAAAATATGTATCATATTCCTGATTTATTCAGCACTTCAGCACACGTCGAGTGATGAAATACACCACATCTCATGCTGTGCTAAAGTGTTCATGAAACACAGTGAATTTTTATTTGTGATCATGATATTTATTATTTTACGGGTACCAAACACTTTCAAAATCACTTACTTGATATACAGGTTCAATATGTTTCATATAAGTTTTCTGCAGATTAAGTCTTAACAGATAGGGTAGAAGGGATTCAATATAGCCTCTGAATTTCTGGACAATTGATATAAAAAATGTTGCTCATAACTTGTAAGAAAGCAAGACGACGATTAAATTCAACGTATCATTTAAATATTTGAAATGTTAAATCTTCCACAAACCTATAGTACAAACACAGTTCCCTACTCGTGAAATCACGTGAATTTCACGTCTAGTTGGATTTTAAATTTCCAAGAGTATTCTGTGATATTAAAAAGTGAAAGTATAGTATAAGCTATGGGTAATAACACGAAGTAAGCTTTCCGTTGTTGTTCATTTTCACTCCGTTACGGCCGAAATGGGAGAAAGAATGCAAACTTCATCTGCTAGTCTAGCATCCCACAGAGCTACTGGACCAAATAACAGAGCAATGTAAAATAATGAAGTGTGTAAACATGTTTTAAAAAACAAGATTAATAATTCAATGCGACTGTATATCCCCGAGGAGATAAACGTGAAATTAAACATAACTCAAGCGCAATGGTATGAACATTAATTAAGAAGTGTTATGAATTAAATATTAGAGATTCATGCATTTTGTTATTGTTGGTGTGGCATACACGTTTCAGACTAGTTACTTCTCGTAAGTAATTATATTTCTAATTTTAGGGAATCACGTGTGAGTCCGGATAGAGTTTCTACTACCATTTGAAATTAGTTAGAGAGTCGGTTCTCTTCTACACAATTTGGCAAAGTATTTGTCTTTATTACATTTCCTATCTACAATCAGTGTGAATATATTATTGATTAAAATTCAATAAAACAGTTAGAATATGAAGTATAAGTTTCTTATCCAATTGCTAGCATCTTTATTAATTTCATGATTCATAATATTTGAATATAAATTCAGAGAGTTCATTCACTGAAGTGACAATATAGGCCTATTGGTTTATAGTGCATACACAACCTGAAACAGTTCATTATGAAGAAAATGAATGATATGAATTGAAATGATTGTCTTAAAAAAATGATAATATCCAAGTTTATCGGAAAGGTAACGAAAGGTGCAATAATAATACGTATACCCTCGAGCCAAGGATTAATTACAACTACAAAAGTTTTGTAGAAATTGTACTTTTGGCTAGTATTACATCTTCAGAAACTTCCATCAGAACTTCCTCTGGTCTGTGAGTCATATTTGGTCTAGTAATGGAAAGAATTTAAATTTTCGAATATATTTAAATTGGAGAATGTCAATAATTTTCCGTCTGCTGATTTGACGCAGTGAAAAAATCCAATATATCTCACTGAATATCACGACGCTAATAACGAGCGTGATGATGTTCTTGTGATAACTCACTACTCTATCATTAACTGCTATTTGCAACACTTCATTTGTTTACTTATTCCAGCATTCATAGCCCAGTGAAGTCGATTAAAAATTAAGCAAGTCGTGCAGAACTTTGTTCTACTGACCCTCACTGTGACTATCAATACAATAAGACGAACTAATATAAATTATCAAGGAGAAGTAATTAGAGCAAATATAATCTATTCAGATATCATAATAGATTATCATCTATTTTCTGTGAAACATATGTGTTCATATAACGACAATGCAATACGATGTTGTTTTATCCGAATTCTCCTTCCACTGTCACCATAGTTGTGAACTAGAGAGGAGATACCGTCCGGAATGTTTCTCTCTATACTAACCCGCAACACAATTGAGAATATAATAGAGTTAGCTTGCCGGGCTACGGCATTCCTAGGGGCATCTTACCACATAACTGGGGAAGCTCAACGACCGACCCCTATTACATTCGAAATGTTGACCATTCAACAGCAATCAACATCGTGTTGGTTTTGAAGCCACATCATTAGCTATTCCAATTGCCTGATAATATGATCAGCCAATCTGTGAGTGCATGCATGTGTACGTGTAGATGTAATATCTCTATCCGTCATTGAAATGTGATGTTACCATACACTGGCAAGTGGTTTGCTCACCGATGAATATCCCACAATTATTTCCGATTAGCAATTATATGTATAGATCAGATCATTCACGATAGTAATTAATATATTCTATATATAATATATATATAATTAATAAGAATCACTGATATAATATCAATATAATTCATATTCAAAAGTGTCGATATTACCAATTCAAAACAGCATTTGTTCTCTATTAATAAGGAATTATTACAAAATAATTGTGTGTTACATTAATTGCATTGACATAATTCGAATTCGAATGTTGGTAGCCATGGAAATTTACCAGAATACATATTAATGGTACTATTTATTTATAGAATATGTTGTATATCTATATATATTTATGTAGCGTATATTATTTTTAACTACTTAACAATTCAATAGTTTGCTTATTGAAAGTAATAAATCCACTTTTCAGAACTCATTACCTTTGTAATAATCTGTATTACCTCAATATTTGAACGTTTGTTATGCATGGTTATACCCTAATTATTATTAACTTCAACGAGCGCCAAAATACCTAGGTTGGGACTCGTCGTCTCTCCAGTCAAGTAACTGTTAATATCGATTTTGATGTATACTATCGAAGCCCATAAGTTAAGTTAATTTGGTTATCCCAGCACAATTGTTCACTTTTCGTTATCCTTGACAGATCCAATCCTTTAGACTCACACCAGACACATGTCCGACTCAGTCTCTCTCTGTCACTCTTTTTCTCCATCTATAACAACAACTTTCTCTGACTCTCTCCCTCCTATCTCACTCTCGTTGCCTTGTGTTCATTAGGGGCGTAAAGGTGTTTGATACTTCGTATTGAATTGGACGTATCGTATGTGTTCCAAACAGAACTATACGCACTCTGTCAGCTGGGGATTGAAGATATCCACAACGAAACCAAAACCACCATCTCGACCGATCTCAGCCGATCTCAACCGTTCTCAACAAGCCACGATCAAAACCACGCTCTCAACGTGCAATCGACAAGAAAACGAGATACCCGTCCAACCGCGTAACTACATCCCTCTACAACCCCACCTTCCAACCAACTCCTCCCTCCACCGAACAACCTTTCAATTCAGTCACTTTAGAACAAACCCCTGCGAAGACGTACCTATCAGATTCACTTATTGTACTTCTCAGTAGTAGTCTCTGTGCTAACTTAATAAATTATTGACCCAACTTCGAAAATGAAACTTGAAACGCTATTGATGTTGCCTCGTTGGCAGAAATCAGAGTAATTATTCCAACAAATTTAGTCAACATCAATTTACATAGGCACCGGGATACTACGATTGATTCAAATTTATTATTCCAATGTACTCATCATGTGATGGTTTTGTAGCTCGAGAAAAATAACCACAAATTTGGCTAAATTAAAAGTTGATTATGATTTTATTCACATTTAGGGATTTTAGGTTTTACAATCAAATTATTCCATAGCAAAACAATCCACAGATTATCGATCATCTGCACATCACGTATTCAATTTATATGTATATATATATATATATATATATATATATATATATATATATATATATATATACATATACCGCCTCGTCGGGGAATCGAACCCCAGACCCTATGCTTGATACACATATGCTCTTACCATCTGAACTAACGAGGGGGGTTATCTTCCAACGATATTAATGTGTGTGTAATGGTACAGATGGAGGTTGAGAGGTAGAGATATGTTCTTCTACCAATTTAAGAACTCAGTTACCATGTGATGCACTCGGGCATGCATGACCAATTATACACTGATCTCCGGATTAAATCTTACAGGAGGACGCGGGAATGTGGGTACATGGGTTCTGTTGAACGCTTCGCTTCAATTAAATATCTTACTCATCTTACAATTCGCAGCGTTGCTGCATTATTGTTTTCCTAGTGATATGGATGGCCGTAAAGTTCTCTGTCGAGCTCCTACACCACGCTTATAATCTGGAGCCAAATGAATTTTCCCTTAAGTTCATCTAATCACCATCTCCTGTAAACAATTAATACGTGATTACAATGAAGTCTTTGAACTCTGACTAAGCTTTATCCCATAATAGACTGTATTCTCAAACAGTCGAGTGTATAAGACCATTTTGCACCACAACAAACGTTTTTCACTGACAAAAAAAGGAATAAAATATTATTAATAGATTAAAAATACATATACGTTCCCATAAAAACAAAATGATTCTATTTTATTACACGATCTTAAACACTAGTAGAGAATGATTACCTTTTTGTTTGAATTCGAAGTGTGTAATTCTCCATATTTTACCGGCCCTTCTTGAAAAAAGCTATCAATTTTCAAAATCGAAAAAATAATATTCATCGCAGCTATCTCAACAATTCATCAAAATTACTAAATTCTTACACTCTCAGAATAAACACCCATTCCATGTTTGACATTCATGCTATTTGACCATTGAACATTAAATCTATGGATGATTTCATACAATTTCCCATCTGAATCATTGACAGTTTCATAAGACATTATGCATATTTATATTTAGTTCTAAAAATTTCTCTGAGGTTTTAATCAAAGCTATTCATACACCCACACAGCGAATAACTTCGAATTATTGTATCATGACATTCAAGAATGACGTAGGCATATATCCTTTCCTATCGTCATGTCGAAAGTGTTTTCCATTTTCACACCTTAGTAGAGTTGACAATCCATTATTATGTGAGAAAAATTAATGGCGATGTCTTTCAACTAAGTATTGACAGTAGTAGGCGGCCTAATACTAATAATTAGGGTGGGCATCGATCAAATAATCGAAATAGATTACCTATTTTTTTTTTGGAAAAAATTGGAAAAGTTGAGATTTTTTCTCTCATTTGTCTCCCATTTGGAATAAGAAAACTGTTTTTGTCACTCATTTTGTGAATTTGAAATTGAATTCTTGCTTCTCATTGACTGTTGCTGATCTTACTGTTTATTTTGGTCAATGTAAAGTTCAGTAGGTTATGGGAGCCAAACATTACAAAATGTTACTTGATTATTGCTACCGGTATTGATTATTACTTTTATGTTCTCTTAATTGACAGTTTCCGATTATAGTTATATTCAACCATGATAACAATCATTTGTGTCTCAGAAATAGAATTCATGCAATATTTCAAAGCCTCGAGGAAACTCTTGTCAGCTGTTGGTGACGGCGTCAAGCTAACAATCTCTAAAAACAATCAACCAAATAATTCGAGTTGATCTAATTACTTGATTTTCAGTAGAATTACCTTAAATCATACACAATTTTTCACTCTTTTGCTATACCAAAATCAATATCAATTGATTAAAAGTAATCAATAATAATACTGTAGCGTTACAGAACGCATCTTGTTTGGTATCATTGTTAATGAAAATTGCCTGGCTGTACTTGTGGAGAATATAATTCAATTCTGAGAGATGACAAACATTATACCAGAAGAAAGAATGTATATATAAATAATTATCGATACTATAAAATTGAACAATGCCAACTGAAAAAACAACATAAAAGCCAAAGAATGAATTACTCCTTATTCATAATGGGTCAAACGAGTAAAATTTTCTCAGTTTGTCAAGTATAGCTATAGGTACAGTACGATTATAGTTGCTTGGACGACGGACTCGGCACCCGACCTCTTGATTAGAGATGCTAGAGAGAGTTGATATTCTCTCAACTGATACATGAAAATTGTGAATATAATCATAAATCTCATCATCGTATTCAATTAGCATATTTATCCACGTGGCAAATAAATGAGAAGTTGATAAAAACTTTTGTTATTCGACCATCTCAAGAACGCTTCGAAATATCTTTTCATCAATTTCCTATCCAATTAATATCCAGCTCTACGGAAATGGCCGTGAAAAATGAAGTTTTTATTTTAGTTTTCCATTTCTCATAGTTTCTTGCTATAATTTTGTCTTTGATAAAAACTGTCTCAATTTGTCGTGGTGTCATATCGCTCTACTGTAATATGAGAGAATGACGAAAGAAGTTCTGATTTTTATTATTTACATAAAGATGTCGTGTCGTCTTTCCTGTCAGCAGTGAGCAACTACAGTGGGTGGGGTATTAAAAGTCTTTGAAGCTCACAAAGAATGAAATACGATCACAGAACGGAAATGATAAATAATCAGTCTCTGAACATGGAAACATCTCAGACCGAAATAATTACATGTAGGCCCTATATTAATGACGGGTGATGTTGATAAATTGAAGAAAGAGAAGAATATTCAACAAAATCCAAAGTAATCCGTGATAAGACTAGAGAAAAACGGTTTTTTGACTTCGATTTTATAATAATATTAGGAAATAGAAAAGAAAATATACGAACAGATTCAAGAAACAATAATTCAATTGAAATTAGGAAATTCAATTGACCAATTAGGTCAATTATAGAGTTGGAATCGAATAGACGAAGACCAATCGAAAAAAACAGATAAAACTCATTCTCGGAAAACTTTGCAAGAAGAAGTTGAAAATTCTTGAAGGCTGTGTTTTGCAATAAGGAAATCAAATCACGTTCAACTTGAACATGTTTTATAAATAATGATATGTGGGCAATTGAACGATTGACTAAGTTGCCTTGAAAAGCAGAATTTCTGGTTAAGCAATCGTTTTTTTTTCATAATCATCACACAATAATTAATTTTCGATATACTTTAAATTTATCTGTCACTATGGTACTTGAAATGAGCTTAAAGGCCTACGTTCCAGATATTTACGTTCTCATGGATACAAAATAGTCTGCTTCACGAAAGATGTAATATTTTTATCGTGCGATATTATTTCGATTCTGTTCGAGAATGAAACAGGAAATTGGTATCTGGGAGAGTTGATAGAGGAAAAAGGGGGATGAAACCGAGTAACACAATATATAATATTTTATTTGCTTGTGGTTGTATTTCCCATGCGATTCGAACAAAATAATTAAGGTTCGCATTCCCCGATATCGCATTGATGTGGTTACTCGTCCATGGATCACTTGCCCCTAAGCTCTCCATCCTGGAAACCCTACATCCACTCTCCCCCTCCCCTCCCCTCCCCTCCCCCCACCTACCATCATTACGTCTAGGACAGAAGCTAACTACTGTGAAATCAGAGAAGAGTTGCTAAAAGTCAATAGAATCGTACCCAGACTATAGATTGTTACCTCCACTTCGATTTATCAAGTGACAAGACTTTCATCACAGTCGATATGTCCTTCTTTCAATAGTATCAAGGTCTTTCATATGCACAAAAGGTCTACTTGGTTGGATCTGAAAATGGGTTCAACAAATTTTCTACTTGAACAGTTCACTTGCGATTTTAGAATTCGATTATTACACTGCTATTTATATAGGTAGGCCTATATGGTCCTTTAAATATATATATATATATATATATATATATATATATATAAGGCCTATATATGCGTGTGTCAATAAAGACATCTTTTGGGTGTTCTTCATGGATTCGTATACAGTTAAAACAACCGACGTTTCTCCAGGATTTGTCCGGGCATCTTCAGGGTCATATAACAATAGTCAATCAATTAGAACTAATTAATCAATGTTCATAATTATTCTCAGAGAAAATATAAAATTCAAATCTAATTCTGATTATATGCCTATATATCAATCATGTAATAATCAATATGATCGAGCCTGGTAAAGAAAATATAATACATCCGCATGTCCGCTCCATAAAGTACATTTGTATAATCGCACAAGACAATATGTGCTCCAATGTTATAGTATCGAAAGTAAAGCCCTATAGACCAGTATACTAAATTTCGCATCAAATAATCCAGACTTCTTCATTCATATGGCTTCACTCTCTCTCTTTCAAGACAACAATTAACGTCAAAAATAGTTGCTAATAATTCAAACAGAGAAAATGTATTCCGAATTATTGAACATACTCTCTCGATTTCCTTTCTCATAATCACCATACTGTGATCTATCCAAGCAATTGGTTACATTCGCAGGTGTCAACCAGTAGCTTCCAGAATGTTAGACAAGTCGATAGAATGTAATAAGGCTCGCAGCATCAGAGGACGCGTATTGAATAACCGTTGAAGAAATCCGACTCTTAAATCTAGACATACACGTCAATGTGATTTCATTTTATTACGTGGAGCGAGAGTATGTGTGTGTGTGTGTTTGAGAGAGAGAGAAAGAGAGACGACATAAAACATCCCTTAACCTTCATGAAATGGCAACGTGTTTGTGGGCTTCCTAATCCGACAGGCAGAAAGTGCAGATGGAGCTCAAAGCTATGACTATAGTAAAAGTAAAAGAAAGTGTACAGTAATATCAAAGTATAAAGGCGACTCACAGTATAGCAGTACTTTACTCTGTGTATTATGTAAAATTCCTGTGCCCTTTGTCTAGTAGACGCAATGAACGTCGAGACAGACGAGATGTGGATTTATTTGGTCAGATTTAATTAAAGACATTTCGAGGAGTAATTCTATCATTATGTTATCGAATTTCTATAATATATTCTCTCTGAGAGCGACCATATGGGTAGATGACACTAACTATAGTAATAATTCATTGTTACAACAATTGAAAAATATGTAGATTCAAGGTAAACTTCATAACGGTCATTTTGATATGGGTCTTGATATTGATATTATAACTTACATTAGAAAACACGATATATATCCGATATATATATATATATATACGATACACGGGCACAAATGAATCCCTATCCCTATATTTCGCTCTCTCTCTCTCTCTCTCTCTCTCTCTTTCATTCTTCGGTATTTGTACCACAATGTTTTGGTGGAAGGGCCACAATTTTCAACACAGAAATGCTTCCAAATTATAGCCAGATCGAAAACGTCGTTTGTCGAATGCTATATCATTGGAAGTATCTACGAATAAGACTATTTCTTTCTCCATCTTCCATTAGTTTCCTCACTTTTCCCCACTCTCACTCGTTCTACTTCTCCTCATGTATTAATTATTCTACTTGTAAGCCGTATTGGTGGAAGGGCCATGATTTTGAGAAATATGCAATATAAATGAACAATTCGAATGTATGATGATGAGTTTCCAAGCATTTCGATGCATAATTAAAATATCTGTTACATTTTCCGTCATTGATCGAACGAGTATCGTGCCAGTACAGTGAGTGTCGTAGCTTTTGACTTGGGTAAGCGTATTTAGGCGAGGCGTTATGTGGCTTCTCAATACCGTCATGAGCGATAAGGCCATCACCTGATGTCACATAAGGTCTAAATGTCATTGCGTTTGACATCAGCACGATGATCTCCCCCCCCCCACCCCCGCCCACTGGCAAACATTTCCCCCTCAACATCCCCCCCCCCCCACGAACGAAACGGGCAGATAAACGGACCAGAGTGTAGGGTGCTTGAAGAGATCTGGGGGTGATGACATGTTTCGTTATTAGGTTATGTTCGTATGATGTTACATGAACTAACAATGGACAAGAAGATCGATCGTTTTTTGACAAAATAATGTTTGTGTTGCGAAATACGTTATGGAATGATACTTTATACGTTCATTTTTTTGTCTGAATCTAATGAAAATGTTCTATTTTAATTTTGAATAAATACTAAAATCGATAGTCATGGTTTTCAAGAGTACAAAAACAAATATAGAATGAAATAGTTTTTCTCTCAATTAGATATCAAATAGAAATCTGAAACTGTCAACAAGAAACAACCCACACAAACCGTTAAACATGAAATAATTCAACGATATACATCAAGTTTGTTGAGCGATTGCAATAAAACAACATATTTGACTAATGACTAATATGACGTCCAATTAAAATCTGTTTTCAGATAACGATGTCACTTGTGAGCCATATTGGTGGAAGGGCCATGATTTTGAGAATTTCATAAAATAAGTTAACATTATTGGAACTTTAGATGAGTTGAAATTCATACGTACTCATTATGAGAGAAATAAGTTTCTATGTGTGATCGTTTATTGAATTTCACCATAAAAATAACTTGGTTATAAAATTAATTCCGAAAATCCAATTTGTTTGTCTCGAGAATGGTTGTTCGCGAAATCTAATTATGTCCACAGTGAGAGAAGAAAGGAATGTAACGCAATACTATGTATATAATTGAGAGGCCATATGCGACTGCTAGGCATATAAGCTATCACGCCATGAATGAACTCTCACGGCCATAATTTTTGAAATATGAAATTGGGTTTAATTTCTTTTCGTTACTGATGAAAAATTCTATGATTACGTCAGTATAGAACTTGCATAGACCAGACCCACACATACAGAACCAGAGATACGATGAGCTACGCAAACGATTGGTTTCATTTCTTTCGTCTGCTTGCTGTCGATAATCTCCATCTGGACCATTACACGCACAATAATATCACTGATATATACCCCCCTCGTCAGCTCAGATGGAAAGAGCAGTTGCGTAACAAGCACAAGGTTCGGGGTTCGATTTTCCGACGAGGTGATATTTTACAGCGATAATAATATCCATCCTATCATATAAATATGTATGTACGTATATATATATATATATGTATATAGGCCTATATAATGTTTTAAACTTTGATATTTTTTATTTCAATTCAATAAATAATCCACTGATAATAATATGTCACGCTGAAAAATTGAAACGTTGGGAAAATAATTTTAATCGTTTTACTTGTGATTATAACACACATGGTATTCCCGAAAATACTATATCAAATATCAATTCGAATATATATATATATATATATATATATATATATATATATATATATGTATAATAAGAATGATTCCGCTTGTGATCATTCTACTTTTTTGTGTATCTTTTTTGTATGACATCAGTTTTGAACGTGCAGAGTCCATGTCTGCTCAATTTTTAATTATTTGTTAATCAACAATAACTTACAATGTTCAAAAATGAATAGACAAGCAACATTTGGATCAGAGTTTATAAATCATATTCACGTAGTTTTTTCAAGTTTCCTTTGTAAACTGAATAGTCGGAAATGTTTGCCAAGAGATTATCATATTATCATGAATAAAGACATTCATTCTTCATTCATATTCAAAACTGTGATTATTTCTTCAATTCTTGATAAAACTTCCGTCTCGTCCAATTAGATTACACAATTGACGTTATCTTTGGCTGAGGTCTTCCCTGTTTCTGCATGGTGAATTTCATATCGCTTTCATTCGCCGGTAAATGTTTTCTTTGTGACTTCCTTTTCGCATATCTATACGGTCTTTTGTGCTGGATTAAAGACAGATCTATAATTAAGAAAGAAGAAGCTAACAGATGCTTAAATCCAGTCAATCAACCAACCATAATATGAAATATTTTCAAAGAGTATAGAAGTGTTCCGACATCTTGGACTTGAAACAAGAAAAAAGGTATTTAAATAAGTTTCTTGCGTATCATCGTCTTGCTACATTGAAATATGCTCATATTATTACCATTGACTGAAGATACTAAAGACGTGTCATGTAAGTTACTTCGCGAGATTCAAAATCCTTCCATTATTACCTGAAGTTACTTCAACCATCGCTAAATATTCCTAGAGCGCCGCTAGCAGTCAAGTTAGCGGACAAGCCAGGCAAGCATACATCAACCGTCGACTGAAGCACAATCGCCGAAACGGTCTTGAACACTCTCTGCGGTGATTGACGGAACTACATGTTAAGGGGTGTGGTGAGGGTAGAGACAAAGGAGTGGGGATGAATATTAATTTAACGTTGGGTGAACTGTCTTTGTATCTCTTTAGTCCCAAATCAAAATCACTCATTATAGTACAAAACGAAGCTGATTCAGAAAAATGACTACTCTGAGGGAATAACATTCTTGAAATGAAAGAATAAATAATTTTTGTTTCTACTATAAAAGTTCAAGTTTACTTTTCAAACAATTGAGAATTGATTCAAAATGCGACTTGTTACATCAAAATAATGATCATTCAATCTATTTTTATAATGGAACTAATATACTCTAGTAGTGTTGATAACAAGAGCCATTTAGCCTATATCACAAAAAGGCACCAATGGCACCCCCTCAAATTTGCCGTCTCTGCCCACATCACCCACCCCTAAAAACAGCTCTCCAAGGCTTTGTTCATGTACACCTTGATAAACATAAGTTTGAAAACGTAGCTGTATTTTCTTTCAAACATTAATTAAAACAGACAAGGTATAAAACTGATTTTACGAACACGGTCGTCTCATAGCGTCCGTAATCAAGTTTCAAAGTAAACGTTAGACTGTAGTTAGCTATTTCCGTAAGATAGTCAAATAGCTAGAGAGGTATACTTAACTATTTCCAAAGTACTTTTAAGCTCTCCGGTTCCCTCATTCCACAATCTCCCTCACATTTTTCTTTATATATATATATATATATATATATATATATATGTGTGTATATATATATATATATATATATATATATATATATATATATATATATATATATATATATATATATATATATATATATATATATATATAACTCGTTTCATACAGAACTGTCTCACGTACTCAGCTATGCCACAAAATGCTTGCAGTTCAGAAAAGTCAATTTGAGGTTAAGAGCATAGGAACGTAGGGGGTATGAAAGTGCGGGAACATTCAATTAACTTTAATGGTAGGATCAGCCGTTCTGTGAAGAAAAGTATCGGCTCCTAAGGTTATATAAAAACGACGAAGACGACTATACTTCATTGTTTGAATAATGGAACAAGTTAAGATGTCACTGGGAAGATGAATTGTTTAACAGCCTGAGCGCCACATTTATTAAACGTGAATTTACGCTTATGTATAATTAATTTCTTTTCCACTCTTAATAATGAATTTGCATTGACGAGTTATAAAGAGACTAGAGTGATGTACGGTGTAGGAAAAGAACATCAATTAGAATTGGCAGTTATATTACACAGACGTTTGGCGAATAGAATGGCGGAACGTAAGTGAACTGGTAGAGAAAATATAAATAATCTACTCAATTGAAAAATGAAACAGAGATGTATTATATAGGCCTACATGCAATGTATAAATATTGTACAAATGTATAATATACGCGGTTGACTTGAATATATTATAATATGTCAAGTGGAGAGAAAATAGATATCCAGCGTTTGGAGTATTTTGAAGTTGAATTGAATATCCAAAAGTGTAACTTGTTGTACATCTACAAGATGGTGAGATGTTGATGATTTATCAATCAATTTAAATCACGATAAATGACAAATTATTGTGAGATAATCATGCTTTTCATACAATGTTGACTGTAATTACTCAATAGTTGCATTCAAGTGATGGAGTAAGCACGCTAAGCATAACAGATTTTCTTGAAAATATTAACGCCTTCATGCCTCCAATTAAATTGATTATAATTACCTTCAATCTTTGAACTCACCTGTCGTAATAGTAGTCCCTGTAACAAAGAAAACAAATTGGTTAGAATTGTTATACATGTCATGGTTCAGTTGGCATAGGCCCTACCCCATTATAATTATATTGTTATTATTGATCTTATTAACAGCTTCAAGATCCTTGAATGACAGAAGTAAAGAATTACATTATAATTATCATTACAGTACGTCGTTGAACCCGTATGAAATAAAAACAATACATAATGTTTTATTTTGTATCAATGTTATATCATATAAATAACATAGATAACATACAACGCAGTAGTTTTATAGAAAAATGTGTTCACATTGCGTCCCTCAATTGCTGGTAATAATATACATAATTTAAGAAGGAAATGTATTTTGTTCAAGTGAGTAAAGTTTAAAAACACCCTAGAAGTTTTCAATAATTTACATATTTCTCGTTGTATAACAGTACCTACGTTGTTATTAGGTTAGGGGCTTTGGGAAAACATTTTGCATTTCAGAAAAATCTCCTCGTTTCGCGCGAAAATGTGTGAAGCAGTTCTGTTCATTGAGAAGTTTTCCGTCTGAAAGTTTGATGATACGTCGAGTCGTTGATGCTGTCTTCATATGCAATAAGCATGTAAACGAGGACAAATATTAGAGACAAATGATTTCCCAAGACGACAAATTAAATAACAAACTTTTCATACGAATGCTATGCCAAAACTACATCGTATTTGTATTACGCACATATATTTTTTTATTTGAAGAGAACGAAGTCTTCTACTTTATTATAATATGTCAATAATGTAGTTATGCTATTTTTATATCAGACGATTTCGTATCAATTTTATACCCATGCATCTAATTTATGTATAGTAATTATATAAACTGTTAATGCGGGAATGAAATTTAAAGCAGTGAAACTGCTAAATTCTATATCTTCATACGGCTATTAATCTGGATTATCTGTCAATAGATACTGAACCTGTGAAATGACAGAAATCCAACTTGACCGACAAAATATCACAGAAACATGAAAAATGTACAGCATGTTTTATAAAAATAAAATACTGGATCATCGATGTGTTTCTCTTTTTATAGAACGCATAATGACAAATATATTTCCATTGCAAATAAAGATTAGAACAAATTATTTTGTTCCCTTTTTTTCATGTAATTACGATTCTATATAATATATAATGTTCATCTAGATGGTCAATAACTGGTTTTATTACGACAATGTATAAGACAAACATGGAAGGATAATTTCGAGTGAGGATAAATTAGTTTCAGGAGAAGAAGAAAACAATTGAATTTCTCGAAAGCAGTTTCAGATTGGTTTTGGATTCGGTAATAAAACACTGAGATCAGGAGGGAGAAAAATATAAATGTGATAGACTTATAGACTGAGATTGATATTAAGTTTCCATCCATATACTTTTATTCGTTTGTATTCATCACCTCCGGCTATCATTTATCACCGGAAGATCATTCATCATTATCCAAAGGGCTATCCATTCATTTCAATTCCGATCTGAGGGAAATGCGTGACGCTTTTCATTGCAAAAAATGGGGCGTAATTCTTTTTTTGTTATCGATTGAGGCAACGAGTATTGAATCATTCATTCGGTTTGAGAACAAAAAATACAATCGATGTGGTTGAAGTATCGTTGATGATTTCATTCGATTTCATTCTTCTATAAAAACGATATGAAGGTGTTTCACCATCGTTGATACCACACAAACGATGATAACATTCGTTTGCATCAATTTAATTCATGTTACATACAAATGAACTTTAGAAATGGTAACTTGATTTCGATACTTTGGACTGAAATCCTCAAATCATTCAATTTCGTTAGAGTGCACGTATGTGACTCATGTGTTGCTGAGAATATTTCACATGATGAGATAAATCATTTAATCAGTTCTCGTGGAAATGTTCTTTGCGAAAATAATCAAAATACACTAATTTTCAGAATGTTTCAAATGGATTAACAATTATTTTATGTTTGAAAAGAGTCTTATTTGGCTCGATCATCAGTGCAACTGAACACATTGTTGATATGAAACTATTTTAGTATTTCACATCCCAAGTGAATCGACTACATATTTTCGATTTGCACTTTCTTCTACTGTATATTCAAAAATTTAATTCCACTACTGAAGAAAAAACATTCCACGACGGCAACAGGCAACTTAAAAGTAATATTAACCGATGTAATTCATCTTTTCCCCCCTGAAAAAAACATTCTCAAAATGCTGTAAAATACTAAGTAGCTCGAATTCTTTGCTACGCATGACTGTTGTCTGTCAGCTCGATAGCTTGCTCATCAAGTGAATACATCCTATACCTGGAAATAAAGTAACACACTTCTCGGTGAGAGCACCCAAACGGCTACCAGGGGAACTATACACCCGACGACGGCTTCTGAAAAGTGGAAATGTATGTAGGAATTTACGTATTATTATGTATACCTACAGGCACATGTGATGTCACATCTACATGAAGATTGAGAGACTTACGTATGTTTTATATTCACAGAAAAATGCACTCTGTTATAGGGAGCGCAAGTCTATATCCTCAATAGCATAATTATGATATATGTTTTTTTTGAACACGACAATGTGGCGTTGTTTTATGTTATCAGAAGGTCAAGAAATTTACCTCTAATTAGAGTTTGTGATGTTTGTGTGTTGTGACATTATTAAGTGAGCCCAAAATTAAGAGTTTTTAAAACTAGAATAGAATGAATAATATATCAATTTATTGATTCAACCTGTACCGAGGGCATGTCACGTACATTTTTGTGTCCATCTCATCCGTAAAATCGAAGGGTTGTTAGGAATGATAGTTTTGAATATTGAAGCACATGAAAATTATCGAATATCGCTCACGGACCGATTTTGTTCTTCTATATATTCATACACCTAATATTGGGAAAGTAATATCATTATAGCAAACCTAAGAGGAGGACGCCTCAAATAATTCATATTGTTGTTCTGTGTCACCCTATATCTATCGTCAATTAAGTTATTATTTCATTTCTATGACTGGGGAGTATTTATATTATGCATAACTCATTTACTCTCTCTCCAATTTTGTGTTCTCTTGGGGAGTTCTCTTATTCCAGGGCGGTGATGATATTTCATAACTACTCTACTGAGGGAGTAAACTTATCACATAATCACATCACCGGGGAGTAAACTTATCATGGAATACTTTTACTGGGGAGTGAAGAAACAAACAAGTTGAGATATTTTTGTACACCTGTATCCTGAAATAATACCCACTTGTTGGGATAAGGATGTTCACAAAGGACGAATTCAGTTCATTTTTAAACAATAACCAGTACATTAAAATCAAAGTACATATATTTGTTACTTTCAGCTTTTATGAGCTTCGTTTACCACGCTGTTCATAATTCTAATCTTCCTTACCAACTATTTGGATACCTTATAGGCCTACATTGCATTGAAAAATAACAATAACCGTATTCCGTATTCGTATAATACAATTACATGAAAACAATTGTTCGAATATAACTTGGTCTAGAATCGAATTAGTTATGAATTGAACCTAAACCTAACTTCGTTTCACTTGAAGAGTAAGAAATCGTGGGCGTTTATATATAACAGAACAACTAAAAAGAAGCCAGTTTCTATCCAGACAATAATTTCCCATGTGTTTCTATTTCAAAATCGCCGAGCAACGTCCGAAGGTAATTTCCGTAATATAGTGTTCTGTGATTCTGTCCTACGCTTGGGCCGCACACCAACAATCCCATCCCATGACTCCTGAGGGACTTTCATCTCTTCCTCCCCCTCCCCCCTCCCCTCTTTCCCCTCCACCCGATCCCACAAGATCCTATTATAAACGCCAAGTTCCCATAGACGCGCAAACCAGGAATAGGGGCCTACTAACCCCGCAACGGAAAAATATAATAAAGTCACAATTTTTACTATAGGCTTACGAGAATGAGACGAGTCTCTAGGAAATGGAAAAGTAGAGAATCTTTTGAAATGAAATGAGAAAACTAAAGAGGATATAACTTTGACGTGTGAGTTGAATCACTTTGAATAATTTTTGAAAGTACTTGAATAAAGTTTATTAGTGATATGACATTTTGTATAATTACTTTTTGTTTATGTACGGAATTATAAACGTATAGTTTCAAATTTTGTTGAAGAGGTCATGTCTCGAAGAGGTCATATTTCGTTGAAGCAAATTCTCAATAAATACTTATTTAAATTATTATGCTAATTCACTCTTCATTCAATCGTATTTCACTAGTTTTAGAAAAAGTCTATGCAAAGATACACTCTTGGTTCCCAAACTCGATTTGCTAATTGAGGATCAAGCAAATATAAATATCAAGTTGGAAACTTATTTGTTCGAACAATTCTATCCTTTACTGTTTTCATTACTCCAAGCAATTTACTACTCTGCATGGATACTGACAGATTCGAATCTAAAATTAAGATACACATACTTTATTATTTATGCTCTGTATTTACATTTACATTTCTCACAAGTAGCAAGTTCATGTTATGCTCATGATGCTTCACAAGAGTATAAAGTCAAATAACTTCATAATATTCAATGAATTATAATCAAAATGGAATATTGAAAAGTTTAATCATTTTCCGAGAAACTATTCAAGGAGTAAAATTTAATATTACATAAGCGTCATTGCGCTGCCGGAAAAGTCCCATGGACAAATATTGTCTTGTCCTACCAGTAGAAGTGTTCTACCTATATCTACACTATATCCCAGAAGCAGCTGTTTTACGAACACATCGATACCATAAGTTATCTCAAGAATTAATCGAATAATATAATATGTAAGGTGAGATACATATTTTGTGACCATTTTAACTAAAGCATATATGCGGCGCAAAACGACCTAGATAAATGTATATTTTCATGAGTATAAGATCGACCATGTAGTTATTTTTAGAACGTGAAAACTTCGACAAAATTGCGCACCAACAGCTATACAAATATCAATTCATATTCCCAAAAATTTGAAAGATTCAAATGTTGGTCGGATTAACTATTTTATATGATGGGTTGTAAAAAGTTTCAGTTACATCAAATTGCATTCACTATTCTTTAAATAATATTTAATAACTAAAAACTGTACCCTGTAGATAATCGGTGTAGATATTTAGAAGAGACAAGTTCAATGTGACTACATATTCATCTCACTAATCTTACAAATGACATTCATGAATATTATTTTTATTATTTTCCTAGTTCTGAATTCTATTTTATATTTAACGTTAATACATATAAATATATGTTTCATAAATACATTTTATGATCATTCAAACTGCTCAGAAGCTACGGCAATTCTCGTTACACATGCAAGGGGATTTCGAGATTCTTCTATAGAATGGATAGAATGAAAATGAAAGAATGGAATGGAATGAACGTTATATTCAATTGGCGCATTTATACAAAATGTCGGTACTTGAAAAGTTTTTAGTGTTTCTCCTGATTTTTCTCAAATGCACCAATTCATGACTGAACAATATTGTTGGATAATATAATATCTGATGTGCAATTTACGCTATATTCCTATTGGTACACTTTAGTACACTCAGAGTTCATTCGATTTCATCGAATGAAAAGTATCTAAATTAGTTGTAACAAAAAGATGATCTATAACAAGTCTCAATTTAAAAATCATCACTTGGTGAAATCGGTTCGGTTATAATCTCTCAGTATACTCCGGAATACCAAAGCATGTATTCATTGTGGATTGCTGTTCAAAAAGTCTTTTTAATAACTTATTTCTTCATTCAATTGTCAAGATTAATTACACATTTTCACGTGATACCGTTCCCCAATTTAAAATATTTCAAACTACAATTATGCTCTACATCACCTTGAACAAGAATATTACTTCGGTAGTGAATATTTTAATTCATCAAACAGTGCTAAGAACTTGGTATGTTCGTAGTTTCAAGATTTACGGTTTGTATGTATTCCTTGATCTCAGCTTAAACCGTCACGGGTGGGTAGCGGCCATCCAGCCGCGCCACTTTGATGTAAATACTGTGTTGACTAATAACCTGCCCACTGCCTTCTTGAATCTACCCAGCGAGCGCTCGCTGATCGCACGCTAGCGGGACCGACACCGGAAATGCTTCTTTCAGAGCTGCGAGAGATATATGGTTATAGATTTTCACAATCTCGCTAATATTTATAAGGCCATTCAGTGATGACTGCAGCTAGATGAATAGATGGGTCGCAGTTTTAGTTGGTACAGCAGTTAACAGAAAAGACAGTTAAATGTGAAATAATTCAGTTTTGATATAGGAATTTCATATAGAATATGGGGTTGTTTCTATATTGATCTCGTTAGACGAGCTTTAGCGAGGATTCAATTTGACATACTGAAAAAATTTGATTTTTTTTTCATGTTTTTTTGTCGGTTCTCCACAGGTCAACGGCTACAGCTATCAGCTTTCAATTGTTTGTCATCCTTGACTACGAATACTTCAGATAATTATGTAATATATAAATTTTACAAAATATAATGAAGAAATAACTGAATTCATGTAATACATTTTCAATATTTTCACGACAAAATAATCGATTCGAAGATAATATACATCTCATGAGTATTTCCAATACATGAGACTATCGGTTGTAACCCGATTATTCTCTAGATGGAATCATTTACGGAGCTAAAATTGAATAATTGAACCGAGAAGAAAATAAAATAGATTCATTGCTATTATTAATAACCACTTCATTTGTAGCGAATTGCAGAGAGTAAAAGCTAACACGTTATAGGTTCAGTAGTATTCATTATTGCGGCGTCTATCATCGAGATCTTTCGGGGTTGAGATTTTTTAAAAAATCATCCAACTTGGCATGAAGTCATTGTGTATCAGTTGATGCGAGGGATGACAATTTTTACAATATTTTACAATATATTACAATACCTTGATAGGCCTACACAGTCATATGGTACACCCATCCAAACCTACACATCCCTCTTCTACTGCTACGTTCAAAACTATAAAACCTCGAGTCTGCTTGCTTGATTTAAGTACTAATAAACTAGCGGATGAAGTAAATTAGCACTAAAAGATATTAAAACAACATAAAAACTCGTAAATTAATCGTTTGTCTTCAATGTTAAAAGCGACGCCCTATAAATTAAACTGCACTTTTAAATGTGTGAGACATTTGTAAACCAGAGAACAAATTTTCATATGGTTCATTTCGGTTGTTATAAAATGGAAAAGTCGAACAGTATCTTCTACAATTGTATATTGGAGTCTCGATAATTTAGACTTACAGGAATAGAAAATATAATAAAAATAAATAACACACATTTTAGTGGCTATCAACATTTTACCAAGGTATTGGTGAGATATACGGTCTACAACATTTTAGGATCCATTAAAATATTTCAATACATTGTTTTGGTTCGTATTCTGGCAACATGGCGTATTTGTTGGCTATAAATTATCAGGAGCGTTTTTTGTAATAATAGCATTATATTTTAAAGATAGAATAATGTATTTAAAATGATGTTATAAGTTCGATCTTCGAGTTGAATAGTACAAATAATATAAATTGTTCTTGTTTTGAATAATACGTAAACAAATAGAAAGAAGAATAACAACACCGACTGTTTCAATCATTGATTGAAGAAACGTACTGGACTTGACTGATTTGAATAATTCATCAATTATAGCAATGAAGCAATTAACACGTATATAATGTCAGCAGGTTGTGAAAATATCTCATGCTATTATGTATAGGCAGAAAATACCAAAAATGTAACTTGTTCATTGGTAGCTGTGGTTGATACCAAAGATTTTGTATGAACCAGTATCTAATAATTTAAATTAAAAACTTCAAAATTGATATAATTTTTAATAAAGGTTAACATTCTCTAGGCTGGAACGGATTGCATTTGATTTCATGCATTTATTATTTCAATGAAATTTACAATTATCATTTCCACTACCAGTACAGAGGTAATTTACAGTTTCTATTGAATTACATTGATGATTGTTATGACTTTGTATAGATAGCATATGGAGTGGAATTCATTTGATTCAACATTGTGAATCTAATGACTGAAAAATGACCATGACATGGACATGGCCACAAAAAGCACATTTTGCTTTTTGTTTCAGTTCATACAAGCCAACACTAGCCATGGGAATCAATCAAGTCTTGATTCAGGATTCCATTCAAGGTTTTTGTATTGATATTGAACATTTTATCGTCATATTGATCACCTCTATTATTCTACAGTATATACTGTTTCATACACGAAATAAATACGCATGCACTTCTGAGATTTGAGAAGTGAATTTTTCTAGTTGATATCAAATTACAATAATGATCTGTATCACGAAAATCATAGATAATAAATTGATAATAATCAGATCAGATATTCAATTTTTCATTGGGTGAAATAATAATTTCATAAATTTTTGATATTGTTTTTCTTTCAATGGAATTAGTTGAGTAAGTTACCACGATGAATAACGAAATTAATTGTGTTTTCATGAATTTTACATTTTTCCCGTAACGTCAAATAAGCCTACTCTCTCTATTTTACTTGAATAACTTGATTTCAAAAAAACAAAGAGAGTAAGCATATGTTCTTCAGTGGATCAAAAACCGATATTTTCTAAAACCCATCACATATTAGAGCACTTAATATTTCCAGATTTTCTTAATCAGTGCTCTAATTCTAGTGGAAGTGCCGCGTAAATATGGCACCTCCACCAGTTGTATATCATAGTCTTATAAACTATACAGGAGCACTAATTTGGGTCACTTCGACATTTTAAAGCACTTATTATCAAATATTTGAATATTCATCGATAAATAGTGTTCTTGGGGGGGGGGGGGGGGGTGATAACACCACTAGCTGTCTGTTTTATTTACAAATTGCGTATTTTCGTCATGACGTGAAGTAAGTATATCACCAATTTCGTGTATCCTTTGATGGAAAATGTCGGTATTTTATAGGTTGGTGTTCACTCACAGTCGAGTGGGTGTGTGCGTGTGTGTGTGTGTACATAAAACAGTATGAAAACAGCCCGTGCAACATCGTAATAAAAAGGGTTCACACTCTTGGGCGCCAATGGCATGTTGCCCAGTCAAGGTACATGATTTAAACACAACATGATAAAGAAAAAACACATTCCAACATTCTTCTGCAAATCGATAGATATCTTTTTACACTTCCAAATGGCCAGTGTAGTTTCCTTATGGTTTAATAATAACGTTGATTTAATTAAAAATCGTCAACGGCCTAATGAATTCAAGTGTTTATTGCATCACGTTGAAGTTATTTTGTTAATTGCATCAATACATTCCAAATTCCATTTCTTTGGCTATAGTTGACTCGGTATCCAAGCTGATGACACCAAATTATAACCCGAACGCCAGCTCTTCTTTCGATGTTGGGCCTAATAATACCGACCTAAGTTGTATGGCAAGATGGACGTGAACGTATTATTTATTTATTTATTATTATTACTTACAACTTTGAATTATACCAATTTGGTGGTTGAAGACTTTAGAATTTGGCTGGTGTGAAAGAATCAGAAACACATTCTCTCGAAAATGTACACAACATATTGCAGTAAAATTGTACATAAATGAAGACTAGAAGTAATAATTTTGTATCAATTTTAATTTATGTCCGAGATGTTTTCCAGATTATACGTTTTGCTGGGATACTATTACTCTTCGAAAGTTGATCAAAATGTTTTCTCCTTTTATATTATTCGTCCATTTTTCAAAAACATCAGAGTGACTTAAAGAAAATGGTGATACGAAAGTGTAGATAATTGAGATAGTTCATTTCTCCGTATACCTGCAGGTCTAAGACTCACACACAGAAATCCTACTTTCCTCTCCAGGATTATATACTGGCAATTATTTGATCTCTGCGTAATCATTTCCGATTCTACAGCAATGCAATCAATTCGAAACGTGTTCTCGTGTTCACGTATTCATAGGACATACAATAAATATCTTGAAAGAGTTTTGATAACAATTATCGGCAATTTTCATCTCTTATCTACTATATTATCGCACTTCACTTGGTAAAATTAACAATGGAAAGTACAGTATATTGTATTAGATTCGATAAAGATTCGATAAAGAGACCGAATTTACGTTTCTCTATTATTGAATCATATTCTATGGTTGAATAGTATGTTTACTATTAATATACACTCCACATACATTCTCTCATTCTACCTTGTTTACCCTATACATTATCAAAATAGTCATATACAGATAGCGGGTTACGAAAACAGATCCGAAATCCTGTCGTTTCTTTCTAACGCATGTATATAGTAACACAATAGAAGTTCAACACGGGAAATTTTATTACTGTAAAAGATAATCAAGTATTCAACTTGCCATAAAAAACATTTATAATGGAACAATAACTCCTAATAAATGGTAATAGTCGAAGCGTGTTCTCTTTCAGCAGTTAATATTGAAACAACTAAATTCCATTATATGTTTGTAGAATAGCAAACAAAAGTGAAAATTCGTAATTCAACGTTTTGCTTCATTTAAATAGAAATATAATAATAGAAAATGTTAATTCACCCTTATTCTACTTGTCTACCCCTTCAACAAGAGAGAGAGAGCTAGCTAGCACTGTGAATTTGGAAACTACTGCAAGCTTTCTAGTTACTTTTACCGCAGCGTCGCTAGTAATCTCATGGGATTAAAGTCCCCTTCCTTCCTTCACCCGCCATCGAACCCACTGCCTCCCTCCCACCAAACAACATACCAAACGCGAGAGTGTAATACTAGTCGACTTTCTGACCAGATTTGCACGTGCCTTCAGCAGTGACACATAGCACTATAGTGAATTGTATGTCACACCACAAACCTAACTAGTTGTCATGACTTCTTAGTGTCGTTCTCGACTTCTCAAACCAACTCAATCTGAGATGTATTTTACTCTACCTTTAATGCGAATTAACTTGAAATGAAGTTGAAGCTGGAAAATATAGAATTTCAGTTCATCTTAAGTTTCTAAAAAATAAAATGATATTTTTCATATATATATAGCACCAGTAATATATTTCTCAAATGTAGTCAAAATTGAATTTGGGACTACTTTTACCAAGCCTATTACTAACATTTCATCTCACTTTGACTTGAAAAATAAATTGAGCAGCGTACCCTTGATTGTGGCCTGAAGTTGATATATTATATTTTTTAAACTCAAAAATGGGTTGGATGCATATCTAGGCTCCATCAAAATCTCAATAGACACTTCAACGCAGTACGTTTACCTATCTTTGGAGATAAAAATCAACATCGAATACTATTTTAACAGGTGGTTAATGAAAAAAAAATATCAACTGAACTAAAAACCGACTGTCCTAAAACTCGATTTTCCCAAGAATCAACTATCCGAAAAACATACTGTACTAAAACCCAACTGAACAAATCCTCAACTACTTGATCAATATATACATAATTCAAAATGGGGGTTTGGCTCCTCCACTTCACAAATTTCATTCGACACAAACGTTACCCCAACTCATAACCTTCACAATCGTTGAGCAAAAATACAAACATCAAACACTTCTGATGGTGGGTGACAATTTGTGAAGGGGAGGAGCCTAAACACCTACTATTACTTCTCTATAGGTTACTCAAGACGTAGAAGTTCATAACAGTTGGTTCACAGTAGAGTTGGTCTCTAGTACAATCGGTCGGTTTGATGGACACTCGTGTATTATGAGCGTTTATTCATGGTACAGTTGCACCATATCCTTATCAAGTAACATTCTAGCCTTCAATTGAAAGACTAATGATTATGCTACCTTTGCACGGTCAAAATACCGCGGCCTCCTCCAAGTAAGGAAATAGGTAGATCAAGAAAAAGCTGCCAACTTTTTTCTTTAGCGGTTGAATTCCGGTTAAATTTTGTTTGAGCCTACACATATACAAATCTTTATGTTTAAAAAATGTAATATATAATAACTTCTGGCCACAAGCTACAGAACAGTCTATTTTTTCGAATAGAGAAATACGAAGGATATGTTAGTGACAGGGTTGGTGAAAATAGTTTCATTTTCTATTTCAACCACAGATGAAAATAGTATTCGTGCTATTATTTCCAGCTATCATCCCTCAATGCTGCCATAATCCAGCCTTAACGAGAAGAGTAAAACTCTCTATTGAAAGTTCAAATGTATAGACAAGAGATAAGAGATGAGTTAGTTCTTTGAGCGGTGCGTTTGTACAGTCCCCTGAGTTAATTTAAGTTTTTTAATTGGGTTTAATTAATTAAATTGAGTGGAACTGATGGTTTGGGTGTTGTTATTATGATTTCTCTAAATGGCGAAATTCGAATTGGCTAATCCTTTTCTCAGCTCTGTGATGAAGTAGTCATAGTGAGCTTCACTGTACGCACTTCAGTCAGGTTGTGAGTATTTGTATTGTGAGTCTTTATACAGTCAGCCTTGAAATACTATTTCCTTATCCTAACGTAAAATTCAAAGCTCAGAACACCAGAACATAGTATATTAATTGGTTCACTTTCCACACACGTAAAGTTCATGAAAAGTTAGCATTGATATTGTCATCACTGTCCCAACCCAACCTTCTTGGCGTAGAATGGCACAGTATGTCTAGGACACACTCGACAACCGTTGAAGTTGCGGAAAGTGAGCCACTGAGATAGTCAGCCCTAATACAACCTATAATCTAACATTCAGGGCACAGAATATCAAGACACAGAATGTCTATCTAGGAACACTTTCCATAAACGTCGGAATATTCTCCAAGTTAGGCTTAAGAGTGAGCATTATTGTTGTAATTTGACTCACTACCGATATACATCGAAAAATACACTTGATATCGCGTTAAAACATAATCTACATTAGTGATACCGTAACGTAATTTTGTGTAATTTCAAATTTTATAAAAACTTACCAGTCATTGCCGGTTTTCGAAACGTTCTGCCTTTTTCTGCCGGTTTGATGTGGCTTGGGCTCAGCAACCATATTAACATCTGAAACAGAGAAATTGAGGTAAATTTAAATCACATGTTAACCTCATGAAATCCTTGAACCATAAAGCCAGCGGACGTTTGATCCTAAATACCTATAACAAACCATTCTGAGATCAAATATTTCTGGTCATTATGACATGAGGTCAGGATTGTTTCAATAACTGTACAATTCTTGACTTTACATTGGAACTGTTCAATTTCTTTTTTGTTACTATCTGAAGGTAAATTCAGGATTATACATTCTCCTCGGAGTTTTATTTACAATCACACAGGTCCGTGAACCTGTCCCCCCCCACTCGAGCACTAATTATGAAACTTGGTCAGGATTTAGTGCTCAATTAGTGCTATCGATTTGTCAAGTATTAGAATTAGTGCTCCGATAGTTCCCGAGATAATGGCATTTGTTTGTGGGGGGGGTCAAGTTCACGCTCCCCCCCCCCACTCGAGCACTAATTATGAAACTTGGCCAGGATTTAGTGCTCAATTAGTGCTATCGATCTGCCAAGTACTAGAATTAGTGCTCTGTAAGTTCCCGAGATATTAGCGTTTGAAAGTGGGGGGGGTCAAGTTCACGCTCCCCCCCCCACTCGAGCACTAATTCTGAAACTTGGCCAGGATTTAGTGCTCAATTAGTGCTATCGATCTGCCAAGTACTAGAATTAGTGCTCTGTTAGTTCCCGAGATATGGGCGTTTGAAAGTGGGGGGGTCAAGTTCACGCTCCCCCCCCAGTGAGCAAGGATCATGAAACTTGGCCAAAACTTACCTTATAATTAGTGCTATAACATTGTATAGTTTTAGAATTAGTGCTCGGATAGTTTTCGAGAAAAACGATATTTAAGGTGCTATTTTTTTCGGGAGGCGCGCCAACCAAGCGCCGCGCGCGAAATTCGAATGCCTAACCGTCAAAAACGTACACACGTCGTTTTGCATGTTACTTCCGTCCCGAAATGACTTCGAAATGGATCAGTTGATGTTTAGTTCACAAAATAACTATTGGGAAAACGCCATACATGTGTTTTTTGACTAGTGAGAGTGTACACATTCGAAGAATTGAATAGAAAATTATTTTTAATTATATTATTCGTTCCATTGAAAAAACTGCATAGCAAACGAAATTGCTGAGATGGAATACGAACAGCTATTGCTGATTTTATATTTGCAAAACATTTCAGATCGTCACACATTTTTTTATCAAACCTTTCACGCCTTTAGAATTACTTCTTGTCAGCATACACACTTCTCTAAAATGAAGCCATACCAATTGTCTCTTAAACTTCATTGTTGAGATTGAATTACGAATCAATCGTTGTTTTCTCTTTCACAATTCACACATGAGGAATAAACGTTGAGAGTCATTTTCAAATATCAACACTCTCCCTATGATCATACCTTTTTCACGGATTTTAATGGTCTTTTTAATGGTATTGGATTGTAATACTGCCTGATGGTTTATTAGGTAAGGAAGCGGTCGTAGCCTATAATGTGGTAACTATCTTGTCATAGGCTGGAGAGAAGAACAATACAATCCTCGGTAAAGATGGTCGTGGATACTATACGCTATCTTCACCCTTGCTTCATTGAAAAGTTTATTGATAGTATACAATGATTACCGAATGAAATGATGATTGACAGATGATTACAGAAAATTACATGTCTTATATGGGTATAGTAGTCTCAAAAATTTTGTAAAAATATGTCGTTCATCATGTCATGCAGCATGCACTAATTCAACCCCTGGAAATGCCTAGCTTCCAAAATAACAAATAAACTAGACGCTCATTGTACATCAATAATTTAATTTCCTCATCAAATGAATCTTATACTGTATTGTTTTCTTACCATTTGTTATGTATTGGATAATTATATTATCACGTCTTTGAACAAGAGAGTCACATTGGAGATAATTATTTATTTTGAATTAAATTAATACTTTATACTTGTGTTTAACGACGCATTGTGAAGATAACTAAGATCTATTCACGTCCAATGAATCATTCATAAGTGTCGGTTATTATTCATCATTGACATTCTATTCTATCGTTGGACGATTTTTTTTTCTAAATATTATTCTAATATTTCTGTAATTTTGAAACGTATCTTCGAATATTCAAACCAAGCACATGCACTATACTCGGACCGAGTGACTGATGAATTTCAATTTTTTTGCATTCGTAGAACGATAAACTATTTAATAAAATAATATATATCTTACACTAGTTTGCCACACATTAAATACTAATAACACGCCATCAGGGAAATATAATTTGTAGGTATCCAATGTTTGTTACGGCAAAAATTTGGTGAACGCTAAAAGTACAAGTATTAAAAGTACTAATACTACATCTTCATATTTGAGAACCACCTATAATATTTCGAATATCACTGTGACTGGTCTTTTGATAGGCGCTAGAGGAGGCACAAGTTTTTTTGTAGAATTTTGTAGGAAGTTTAATCTAAACAGTGATTTTATAAATTTGATAGGAATTTCAGCCTCAAAAGGATCTATTGTCATTTTGAAAAACCATTCATACTCACATTCATTTTTCAACGATGAATTCATTCATTATTCGCCATTTTTGTAGTATTTTTGTATCATTTTCATATTACTGTCCATACTAATACTTTTCACATTACTGTTTGTTACTATCTCAATATTTTTCACAATGCCTAATTATTTTCATCATACATTCACGTGAGATTTATTATTATCGTGTGTTTTTTTCTACTTCAATAATTTGTTATTTGATTATTATTATATGTCGAATGAAAATCTTGAAATTCAGCCGGAGATATTTTCAAAATCTATTGCATTCAATTCATTATTGTATTTGGAGTATTTTGGGAAATTTATGAATATATTACACCAAGTGTTGATGGTGTGTGGACATGTACATAGACATGTACAAGACATGTAATTCTCTGTAATCATCTGTCAATCATTATTTCATTCGGTAATCATTGTATATTATCAATAAACTTTTCAATGAAGCAAGGGTGAAGATAGCGCATAGTATCCACGACCATCTTTACCGAGGATTGTATTGTTCTTCTCTCCAGCCTATGACAAGATAGTTACCACATTATAGGCTACGACCGCTTCCTTACCTAATAAACCATCAGGCAGTATTACAATCCAATACCATTAAAAAGACCATTGAAATCCGTGAAAAAGGTATGATCATAGGGAGAGTGTTGATATTTGAAAATGACTCTCAACGTTTATTCCTCATGTGTGAATTGTGAAAGAGAAAACAACGATTGATTCGTAATTCAATCTCAACAATGAAGTTTAAAAGACAATTGGTATGGCTTCATTTTAGAGAAGTGTGTATGCTGACAAGAAGTAATTCTAAAGGCGTGAAAGGTTTGATAAAAAAATGTGTGACGATCTGAAATGTTTTGCAAATATAAAATCAGCAATAGCTGTTCGTATTCCATCTCAGCAATTTCGTTTGCTATGCAGTTTTTCAATGGAACGAATAATATAATTAAAAATAATTTTCTATTCAATTCTTCGAATGTGTACACTCTCACTAGTCAAAAAACACATGTATGGCGTTTTCCCCAATAGTTATTTTGTGAACTAAACATCAACTGATCCATTTCCGAAGTCATTTCGGGACGGAAGTAACATGCAAAACGACGTGTGTACGTTTTTGACGGTTAGGCATTCGAATTTCGCGCGCGGCGCTTGGTTGGCGCGCCTCCCGAAAAAAATAGCACCTTAAATATCGTTTTTCTCGAAAACTATCCGAGCACTAATTCTAAAACTATGTAATGTTATAGCACTAATTATAAGGTAAGTTTTGGCCAAGTTTCATGATCCTTGCTCACTGGGGGGGGGGAGCGTGAACTTGACCCCCCCCCACTTTCAACGCCCATATCTCGGGAACTAACAGAGCACTAATTCTAGTACTTGGCAGATCGATAGCACTAATTGAGCACTAAATCCTGGCCAAGTTCAGAATCATACCTACCCTCAATTAAAAGACTAATATTATGCTACCTTTGACGGTCAAAATACGCGGCCCCCTCCAAGTAAGGAAATAGGTAGATCAAGAAAAGCTGCACTTTTTCTTTAGACGGTTGAATTCCGGTTTAAATTTTGTTTGAGCCTACACATATACAAATCTTTATGTTTAAAAAATGTAATATATAATAACTTCTGGCCACAAGCTACAGAACAGTCTATTTTTTCGAATAGAGAAATACGAAGGATATGTTAGTGACAGGGTTGGTGAAAATAGTTTCATTTTCTATTTCAACCACAGATGAAAATAGTATTCGTGCTATTATTTCCAGCTATCATCCCTCAATGCTGCCATAATCCAGCCTTAACGAGAAGAGTAAAACTCTCTATTGAAAGTTCAAATGTATAGACAAGAGATAAGAGATGAGTTAGTTCTTTGAGCGGTGCGTTTGTACAGTCCCCTGAGTTAATTTAAGTTTTTTAATTGGGTTTAATTAATTGAATTGAGTGGAACTGATGGTTTGGGTGTTTTTCTTATGATTAATCTAAATGGCAAAATTTGAATTGGCTAATCCTTTCCTCAGCTCTGTGATAAAGTACTCATAGTGAGCTTCACTGAACGCACTTCAGTCAGGTTGTGAGTATTTGTATTGTGAGTTTTTATATAGTCAGCCCTGAAATACTATTTCCTTATCCTAACGCAACATTCAAAGCTCAGAACACCAGAACATAGTATATTAATTGGTTCACTTTCCACACACGTAAAGTTCATGAAACGTTAGCATTGATATAGTCCCATCACTGTCTCAACCAAACCTTCTTGGCGTAGAATGGCACAGTATGTCTAGGACACACTCGACAACCGTTGAAGTTGCGGAAAGTGAGCCACTGAGATAGTCAGCCCTGATACAACCTATAATCTAATATTCAGGGCACAGAATATCAAGACACAGAATGTATTTCTAGGATCACTTTCCATGAACGTTGAAATATTCTCAAAGTTAGGCTTAAGAGTGAGCATTATTGTTGTAATTTGACTCACTACCGATATACATCGAAAAATAAACTTGATATCGCGTTAAAATATAATCTACATAAGTGATACCGTAACGTAATTTTGTGTAATTTCAAATTTTGTTAAAACTTACCAGTCATTGCCGGTTTTCGAAACGTTCTGCCTTTTTCTGCCGGTTTGATGTGGCTTGGGCTCAGCAACCATGTTAACATCTGAAACAGAAAAATTGAGGTAAATTTAAATCACATGTTAACCTCATGAAATCCTTGAACCATAAAGCCAGCGGACGTTTGATCCTAAATACCTATAACAAACCATTCTGAGATCAAATATTTCTAGTCATTATGACATGAGGTCAGGATTTTAGTTTCAATAATTGTACAATTCTTGACTTTACATTGGAACTGTTCAATTTCTTTTTTGTTACTATCTGAAGTTAAATTCAGGATTATACATTCTCCTCGGAGTTTTATTTACAATCACACTGATGAAGGGTCCTTGGTGTATCACAATAATTAAAATAATAATCTATAAACACATTTTAAGCTCTAAACTGATTTCAGATCACACTCGCACATAACGCATGTACTGATAGATCGTCATGTTTCATCTCAGTAACGCGGCTCCTCCATTCAGAATAGGTATTCCACTAAAATTATGGCACCTCCACTAAAATCATCAATTCTCTCTCTAATTTTTCTCCTCCAATATTCGCGTCGTTAATTTACCCGTAAACTTGATCATTTCATTCGGCAATAATCATCAATATTATCTTGACGTAATTGGAATGACATATTGACCGCTTCGGTGGGCTGTGGCTCAGTCAACTAACGCACTGCGTTAGAAACTGAAGTCCCGCACAGGGAATGTTTTTTTGTAGATTTCTCTTGGCTATCACCACACCTCGTATTACCTAGCTGCTGGTGGGGTTGTCGAGCACCATTGAAAAATAAATACAAAATACAAACTTAATGAGAAACTGTTTACAAAGCCTCAGTAATTGTCTCGGCTTGTCAAGGGAGAAAAAGAGACAGCATTTTCACGGATAGACACTCTTCACTTGACAATATACTGCCAAAGTGTAAACAACTCATTCTGGTGAAAGGCTTTTATACTGTTTTTCATCGTATCCTTAAAGACAGCGATACAACGTTTTATTTGTCTAAGAAACTCTAACTCGCCCCTCCCCTCCCCCCTCCCTTTCCCACCTCACAACTTACGATCTCTCTCGTATAGGTGAATTTACCAAGTTATTCACTGAACGGAATGTAGACGGAATGGATTAAAACGGAATTACCTATTAAAATGGTAAAATACTTGAAGGAAAATGTTAAGAGTTTGTACGTGTATAGTTTATATTGGTTGGATATTTGTTTTTTTGAATTTAAATTACAATTCAAGTTTATTTCAGTTGTGTAATTGTGTTTGTTAGATTGAATGCAGTCGATTGAACTATATTATCTTATACATTATCTAACGTGCAAACTAGTACTTGTTCTCTCTCTCTCTTTTTCTCTGTCTCTTTCTTTCTTTCTCTCTGTCTTTTCCTCTTTCTCTCTTCTGAAACCATGTGGTTTGAAATTAATCCGATCCATGGAAATCCAAAGCCAGATGGTATTATTATTCATTGTGAAGGTAATGCAGAGGAAGATCAGCAGAAAACATGTTTGATCTTTATTGCGTGTGATCTAATGTGAAGCGGATGAAACTAGAAATCTTTACTCATCTTATCATCAAAAACCATGCACGTACAGAATTCATACTCGATGTAATTTACTTTTTGTTTTAAACTCACTGGAAACCTACATTCAATTTCTTATTTGTGTTACATGTTACTACGTTTTAACTATTCTAGCATATTCCATTCCTTCACATATTATATTCATCCACATTTTATAAACTTTCGTTGTATGTTTCTACAGACCGAATGTAGGCCTCTATAAAAAATCCTTACGAACAGAGTCTTGTCTTCAATTTATATTTTTCGATGGAGGTGGCGAAGATTTCCATTTCCCATACCAAAAAAAAATGGGATTCGATTTTATGCTTTTTTGTTGTAATTGTGTACGCGGCATACAGGTCAGGAAAAAAACAGTCGATTCCAAACTGTTTTGAATATTGGTGTCACACCAGAATAGGTTGGAATTGTTTTTCAGAAAAATCAGCTCAACGGTTTTTTCGCAAAAAAATGAAAATTTGGAAAATTCCCATAAGTTTAACCCAGGGGGAAAATACTTGAAAAACGAACATGTTTCAAAAGGTTCCAAATTCATATAGAATATGAAAACAACCATCATACACACTCTCAATAATTTGTTCAACAATCGGATAAGATATAACCATAGAGAAGTATATGATATAACGAAGAAAACGCAATAAAAGTATCCATTCCATAGAATATCAGAATCAACAGGTATTGCAAAATGCAAAGTGTATATGCGACAGGTTGCACTATAAATATCAACAAGTTCTAGGTAAGGTTTTGGAACGTTTGAAGTAATCCTATGTCTGTAGATGTAGATTGAGTTGACAAAATATTTTTCAATCCCAGATTTCCATACTCCTACGCTCATCTCGCAACGCACATTATGCGTTTTCCTAGTTATTCACATAGCACATTTGGAAGGTTTTCTGATTTTCCAATTCCACGAAGACAAAAAGACATACGGACCTGAAATATGAAGAATTTTAAAATTCCAAAATATACCCAAAACTATAATACTGCTCAACAATTATATGATACATCATAACATTATTCATTTACAATCTAAATATTCCATTCCAATCATGACATTACAGAGTGTATTTGATGAATTGCTGAGTTTGCTGTTATTGAATTGCTGATCGGCAACGGTCTGACAGTTTGGTGCTGGCCGGTTGGTGAAACCTGTCAGTCGAAACACAGTTTGGTTCTGGCTGGTTAGCGGAGCGCGAGGTGTCTGGAACGTGCTGCGACTACTATTGCAAGACGCAACAGATAGGTGAAGCTGTATAATCTGGATCACGTCACTTGATATAGCGACAGACATGGGCGACTTGTTGGTTGGAAATATTGTGTGTATGTGGAAAATACACGGAGACGAAATACGAAACTGGATGGAAGGAAAAGTTTTCCAGAAAGAACGAGAAGACCGATTTCAAAAACAATTTTTGTCTCATGTTGATTTGAATGTTGGGATGAAATTTCGAAATGAAAGTCGTAATTTGTACTTTATGCAACTAAGATCAAAATGGACATATGAAGTTAAGAAGAACTGAAGAAGACTGATTATGTAGGGAAGTCTACATATACAACACACATTTATCCATCTGTTCATTCATTCGTTCATTCATCATTCACTCACTCATTCATTCATTCATTCACACGTATTTTGATGTGTATATGATTTTGAATTTTTTGAAAGTTTGGTACTATAGAGCCTAGAAAACACCGTTACTCGTTTCTTTCAGTATTGATAAGTTCACGAGACTTCCTGGGAGGGAAAAAACTGTACTGTCGTATCACTTTATGAATCAAACGTAACGTTGGGCATAAGTTCCGAGTCGATCCATCCGTTTAATCTTCCGGAATATAGTCTTGACATCCGTTTTGTAAAATGAAATACTTAGCTTATTCGTTATAATTTAATAATGCTACTTTTTGCGATTCATTTTCAATTCATTGCGAGCGTATTGTGCTTACCACTCACTCAAAATCTATACAAGCAACCACTCTTATATGAAATAATAATCATACAAGTCAATTTAATTTACTGAAGTATTTGAGACGTCACCGTTGAAAATACTCATTCGTCAGAAAGATGATATATTTTTCCACAATTTTCCACTTTGAATGCACTGAAAGAAAATTGAAAAATGAACAGATTCAGACAACTTATACAGAAAATGAACCTCACGCTGTGGTACAATAAGTGAGAGCTATAATATCATGGCAAACTCATCTTATTAAATTTACAGCAATATTTATAATAATCATTATTAACATGAATTGGTATAATAACGATAACGAAAATCAACAAGAATTGTAAGTCTAATCGATATTTGAATAGCGGGAGTCAATAGCTGAGGAAGTCAAAATAGTTAAGGATGAACCAACTTTCGGAACGATTTCTTGATGAAATTGGTTTTATTGACTAAATATGCAGTAAGGGTGAAATTTGAAACCAAAATAATGAACTAATTTGAAGATGCAATTTGGAAAAAAGATTCATGGACAAAAGTGCTGTGCACGTTTCTCTTAATAATACATACAGGCTTACTACCGATATGCCTCAAAAGTAATTGTTATTTATTTTATAGAAATATACAAACAATTATTTTGAACAAAAACGGATATTCAAACCATCATAAACCTAATCCAATGTAGGCTATTATATGTGCCTACCTGAGGTCAATTCAAAGATCGGAAAGGTGACTGAAAACGGATTTCATTTCAGAATTTGAAACCATGCGACCGAAAATCCAACGAGAGAATCGAAAATACGATCTTTCGACTGTTCTATTCCGTTAAAGATCGACAAAAATCGAAAGTTCAGAAAGGTCACGTTATGCATTGAAGATGTAACACCCGTTCATCAAAAAATTCAGAAAAACGGACGCACTCGCACGAATGCGATCATTTTTGAAGTTCATTACCCAACACTAGCAAAGTTCAGAGAGTGTGCGTAATGGTGCGAATTGGCATGCAGTGTAAATCGAGCCTTGAAAGATATCGACAACGACTGAGCATATAGTGAGATACGATCTTCAGACTTCAATGAATACCCACGCAGTAGACCTTTCACATGATATAGGCAGCGAACGAGCGATAAAGCTATTCAATATTGTGGCAGTTAACAGTTACGAGGCAAAATGGGTAAAGCGGATATTCTATACGTTGGCATGTACCATGGTGAAGAGAAAGGGGAGGGGAGGTATCTCCAATGCCGTAAGACATTTATTATATGAAATGAAACTTTCAAAAGAAAATCTATATGTTTTATATGGAGAAGAATGAACAGTCATCTTAATTAGCAGATATATACAAAGATATCACGATTCTTATTGCTTAACTCCTATGCTGATAACTTAACGAAATATAATGAAAACTTCGTCACTATTGTTGGATGAGCGATAGCAAAGACTTCCACCTCAATCTTTTGGAGCTTTGTATGTGTGTGTTTGTTTGTTTGTACGCACTACACAGGTGGCATGATTTGCCTAAACATCATGAACATTGTTCCGGATACCCGGAATTATCCAATCAGTTTCTGGGCAGAATCGGTTGGACTACGGTTGGGTGAGAAACCCCATCACACAATTTTAAAAAACCCCATAAGATCAGGTCGGACGGAAATTTGTGGAAAAACAAATCTCATCAAAACAATTCAAAGTCCTACTGAAACTGAATACAAAATAATATAGTGGGCCTACACATTCTCAAGAATTTTTACTGGAATCGGACCAGCCGTTTTGATCAAAAAATTATTCAATGAATGACTTTCCATCAAATAGCTTGCTGTAGTGATTAAACGTTATTCAGTATCTTGCAATATACCTTTCTTCCAATATTTCCTCATTCAATCTCGCACGGTTATTCACGGCTTTGTGAATTTGACAATTTAGAGTTCTCGAGTAGACTTCATACAAATATCTCGCTCATCTTACAACGCACGTGCTGCGTTTGCCTAGTAATAGAAGAACGTCTAGATACAGCGAATACATCCATTATCCACCTCATATTATCGATTGATGACATTAATGTATGTTTTGTGTTCGCAACGATTTTACAACACCATTTCTAGTTAATCAACAGATAGATGAGTTAGCATCTCATTTGACCGTACTGTGGCCAGATTAGGTTGGGTACAGAATCGGTCACGTACGTTATGAGGGAATCTAGTGCACGCTGACTTGTCTCCAGTTTCAGACCAATTATATAAATAATATTACAAAGAGGAAGTGATATCAAAAATATTCAATGAACAAAACAATAATGTTTCTTGAAAGCTGAGTTGAACATAGCTCGTGGTGGTTGATGTGTTCTGAATGTACCATGAATGTACATGCATTCATCCCCCACCCCTTCCCACACATTCGAAATTTGAAATTTGTATGAAATTATTGAAGTTTCAAGTATGCTCGTTTTGTGCTGAACTGTGCTGCAAAAAAAAACGTTTTGTTCTAGTCAGGATGGTTTAAAATGGCGGGAATCCAACCCCGACCTTCTGAATGGCAGTTGAATTGCTGACCTAAACTTCTCAGTTTCAAACTCCTTCTTGGTGAGAGAACAAATTCACATATTTAAATGAATTTAATTTAAATTCGCTTGTGTCCATAGCTTCTATACGTACGTATCAAATCCCGTTAACATTTGCAGTTAACATGTGGCCGATACTTTGCAAGAAAACACTGTAGGCAACATCTCAACAAGGTTTGACTGAGTGGCATAGCTTAACATATAGTTAGGAATCCTTGTCTCGTATAGGCTACTAATGCAAGACCCATGTTATCCGAAGGCTGGAAATCGCCTTTGGTCCGTAAAGCGACGACTGGTTTCACACACTTTTTTACGCGCTATCTCTTTCTCGCTCTCTCGCTTTCTCTCTCTCTTTTACTCTCTATCCAACACGTCGAAGAAAATCTCCCGCAACCAGCTGGCTATAAGTCTAAGAGCTTCCTTTACCATGCTTTCTGAGTGCTTTGAGAGGGTGTTCTTAGAAATCCAAACGGTGTCAGGCAACACTGATTTCAAACTCAATATCGTATTTTCTGTTGGATTTTCTTTTATTTGTATTCGTCAATTCATTCACAACTTCACTTGTTCGAAAACAATATTGAATAGTTTATTTTTTATATGATTATTTTTCATGTCTTTTGACTTCAGGCTGTAACACTAGATTAATAATAGAACTAGAAATGTAAATAGAAATAGAGACTGTCTTACTGCTGTTGACTCACACAAGCTGGCATTACGTTATTGATGTAAGAATAGCGTAACTATTTCAGGTCTAGGTCTTCTATTTTAGTTGAGTTCCATCCTAATTATAGTAGGTTTCGTCAATAATGTTCAAGCCAATATAAACTATCAATACATGAATACTTCCTTAAATATTCAAAACAATCATTAAACAAATCAGGATTAGCGTTATGACATTTCTCATTTCAGACAAGATGGTGTCTATAAATTAGTCTAATTAGCCACCTTACTACTATCAGTTATAGGTATTTATAGTTAAAACCAGCACACATTTTAATAGGTACCCTGAATTAAGTATCATATTTTAAATTATCAAGAAGCTATCGTCAATATGTAATAAGATGAAAAATATTTATTATCCAAAGAACAACGATTTCTGCTGATGAAGAATAAAAAAATCAACACTGACAGTAGAGTCTAATATGTTCGCCCACTTATCCATAATTCGACCACGATCCAGTGATACCAACAAACTTCATCATGATATAAAGAAGGTGTACCGACTCCCATACTAATAACATGGCAGGCATCCGTGGTTCCTTGCGGTCAAATAAGCAGGGACGTCGTTAGGATTTGTGTATTGGGGAGGCGCAGGTTGAGCACTAGACGCGCGCTAAAATGGGGTCTGGAGCCCCACAGTGAATTTTTTGTGCCATTTTTTCAGTGATTTTGTCGATTTTCAAGCAATTTTGTAGGCAAATAATGGAATCATTATGGATCATTATATAAAGAATTATCATTCATTACGCGCGCCCCACCTTGGACCCCCTAATGACGTACCTGCGAATCAGAGTCAATGGTCCCATTGGAGACCAATGGGACCTGGTCTGGATCTGATGTCAGGTTCTCTCGCGAGAGCCAAACCGCGATCGACCAAAGATTGCAGAAATCAATGGCCTAACTTGGGTTAACATCGATAACGGGAGAACGGCGTTTCGGATCGAGACCGGATTGTTACCAACAGATAGGTATTGACGAGACGAACATTTCGTCGTTACACCCATCTTGTTGTGAATCTCCGTTCCTGCACGGCGGCAGAAATAAAAAACACGCGTGATGCCAGTTGGATCCGGATCAGGGACGTCGTTAGGATTTGTGTATTTTTTGAAATATGGTATTTTTCAAGTGTTTGTGGCGATCTACAAGCAGTTTTGGAGGGTAATAGTTGAACCATTATGGACATTTCCGAAGTTATTTTCAATCAATATGTTAGGATTCTGGACATTTTCGAAGTTATTTTCGTGATATCTCCCAGCAAAATATATCACTGTGTGTTTTTTGTTGGTCAACTCGAGTCAACATACATAGGCTTATATATTCCTCTATTTTTATAAGCAACGTGCACGAACCTCCTTAATTTCAGAGATCTCTATATCTGACCATCGTATATGGATATCGCAATAAGAAAGTAAATAAAATACACGAGATAGTCGAAACGACGCGAACTCTCTAGACACTACATAATGGTGAATTGTGAGGATAAAGATTCCACCTCGAGACTTCACTGCAATAACAGTTATATTGTTGTTGCTCTCCAGCCACTGCCCTCAAGAAATAATGTTGCATTAGTATTGTGACATTACATATTACACATTTGGGTCCCTTGTTCTTCTAATTGCTCCCCAGAGGCTTATGCAGTAAAGACTGTTTTATATAATATAAAATAGGTATTCGAGTGAATTTATTTCTAGTATTATTTTATTATTAATTGTAAAGTGAAACTAACGTTTACTATTTATAATAAAATGAGGGAAAACACGCTATAGCTTACTAAAGCAACGCAACTATGATGAATGAATACAATATATTTGATTGATTTAATCATGTATCACCCACGAACATCTTTGGAACATTCAGTTTGAAACAGTTCAGCTATTCCCTACTTTTATAAATAAAGCCGCTTCCGTTGACATGTGTATGACCTACATTTTGACATTTCATATATATAGTCTATATTTTGACGTATTGTCTGATATAGGCCTACGAAAGGAGAAAGTCGTCTGTACCAAGTGAATGATGGTAAAAGCTACGAAACTCCAGAAACTCGACGCACCATTAAACACTTGAACGATTTTGATTGATGTAGTTGTGTCTCCTATCGTAATTCACGTCCTGAAAAATCATTGACCCGATATATATATATATATATATATATATATATATATATATATATATATATATATATATATATATATATATATATATATATATATATATATATATATACAGTTATTAGTTTTCTTATTGTTAATTATTCATTACATACGTAATGATATTACGATAAAACAGTTTTGAGTAACCTAATTATTTTCTCTCTGATTAAGAATCCATTTTTAGATTATATTATATGAATGTTACACACTAAACTATCATTATACATCTCGTCAAAAGTTCCACATACAGTTTTATACCTAAATGCAAGTTAGTTGGCGGTATGAGACTCCTGCGCTGTAGTGATCTGGTGTAGAAAGACAGTCGTTCTGAACGATTAACGCATGAGAATTCAAGGTATATGATGCAAGCTATAGTAGAATTGTTTTTAATTTTGTGCCAAAAGATAATTTGTTACGGCGTGTAAGTTATCCGAAACAAATTGAGTTATGATTACAGATTGAAATAACATGGACAAATGGCATGGTGGTAACAAAATAAAAGTTGGAACAGACTTATTAATAATGCAGACGCTGAGTTGTAATGAAAAGAAAAGGCTGAAAGATATCAGGATAATATTCTCAAACATACATTTATTCTTCAGAAATCTATCGTACTGATACTTCGTATTCGAATATATAATCAAAATGTTGAATAAAGATGCATAAAACTTCATTTTACACTGTTAATATAGGCCACACTGAGATAAGAGTTCAATTGATCATTGTTATACTTTGAGTTAAAGGGCCTATGTGTGTAGTTTCAATTAGAAATGTTATTTTAATTCCGGATCTTGTACCAAGTGTACGTACTGATTACATATTCATTTTCAGCATATTATATCTCCAAGCGTAATTTAATTTATACAAAACTGATATTTCAATCTCGTCTGACTCTGTGGCAATGACTTACGAGTTGGCAAGCTATACTGCACGTTAATGCACGTTTTATATATTATTATTTTCAAGAAGAACAAGATCACACAGAGTTTTTATGACTTTGAGAAGTGTTTTCGATATTAACGTTTCAATATATTGTATTTTAGAATAGATTTATGTAAGCACATTCATTATTTCTAGGATTTTCAAGATATTCGGGTCCCAAAAGTTTGAAAATCATTCAAAAGAATACAGGAACCTTGGCAGATTGTTTTTGTGCACGGCCATCAGGATATCATCAATGTCGACAGGGCTATGGGGGACCGAGACTTTCCACTGCCACTTGGTTGTCAGGTTGCATCCATGTCATCACAACTATCAATGTCTCAAGAAACGAAGAAAACAAGAACAGACGAGAAGAATTTAAGTTGGAAGAAAAAAATGTTTATTTCAAGACCAACAACACTTGATCCGTCCTGACGTGGTTTTTCGTGGTTTCCCACAGTCCTCGAAGTGAATGCTTGGATGAAGTACTAATTGGCCACGATCTTTAATTAGTAGAGTGATAGGCCTAGTTATATCGAGGGCTGTCACTCCTTATTTTTTTATCCTTCGTATAATGATGAACTTTGCATCTGCTGTCATTGGAAGAAGTGAACATTGCCTAAGAGACTTGGTTCAAAGTGAAAGATATCAACATTCATGTGGTTGGATTATTCCTAATACCAATGTTGGTAGTGTCCGGATATATCGCAAAAACAGTTTATATTGTGTTCCGGACTTTCGGCAACTGAAGACTTTCATCTGCGGCGAAGATGTGTGGTCACAGACAGCGTAGAACTGGTGCCAAAGTTCGTTGCTTTAATTTGAAATAATAATAAAATGGGGTGGTAAGATCGCCCTTGTGGTGCCCCGTCCAAACGATCCTACTCTCATCCTTAGCCTTAATAGGGGAACAATGATTTTGTATCAAGTTTCGATGTTATTAAAAAAAAAAAAAAAAAAAAAAAAAAATATATTATTATTTTCAAGAAGAACAAGAGAAAGACAATTATTAGATGAGCGTTGGCGAAGATTTCCTCCCAACTCTTACGGAGCTAATTCTGTATGTTTTTTTATCTCTTTTGTAAGCACTGCACAGGTCGCAGGGTTTGACCGATCGAAATGATACTTTTTTTGTATACGCAAACCTATCCACCTAGAACTGTATAGTTTTTGGGTCAAATCTGTCGGACGATTTTATAGAAACATCGTATCAAAGTTTCTAAAAACCTCATAAGATCAGGCTGAGCGAAAAATATTGAGAAATAAATTATCACCAATATAATTCAAATTTTCCTCAAATGTAAAAACGGAAGTGATACACATAATTCAGAATTTGTATGCAATTCCAACCAGCCGTTTCGAAGAAAATAATGTAATACATGTTCTTTATTCGTCGAATAGATAGAAATAATAGCATAAAAATGTTACAGTGATGGCTTGCATGGTATCGAATAAAGTATATTTTATATGATCAAGGTGTGTAGGGTTTTTGATTTTACTTTATAGATATCTCATTCATCTTACAACGCATATTCTGCGTTTGCCCAGTATCCATAACACACATCCACAACTTTACAAAACACATAGAATTGATTCGTCATTTCTACAAGAAAGCTCACCTCACACGTTGAATGAGAGTATTGGCCCAAACCCCCCTCCCCCCCCCCATAGGTGGCCCACCTGGCATAGCTTGCCGCTACACAGCCAAATAACCATCAACACTGAGTTTATTTGTGTAACATACACTCACCGTATACTGCATATCTTCCGCAAATAGAACATCGCCGCCTATGCACGTCCATCTACTTTGTTTGAGACTGCTTTTCTTTCCGTGTTTTATATCTGATATAAGAAGTTGAAAGTCGACGGGTGAAACAGTGGTCATGATGTTTATTTACTTGTTATACTTACGAAGCTTTTGTAAGTCAAAGGCATTTCTAAGATCTGACATGCTCGTTGATAGAAGACACATTCCTTATGTTCGGTGCATTCCGTGCGGTCTAACAATAGAGTTGCATCATTATGAGTTTTGTTTTTAACTAATTAGGTTGATGATGTGTAATTAGGACACAGAGTTATGGAATACCAGGATTCTTCTAGAAGAGTGAGTTTGATGATGCAAGTTAATTTCAAATGAGGTTAGAATTTGTTTATTTTGATTCAGATTGAATTAAAGGTGATGAATTTGGAGTTAGATTTGGTTAAGAGCTCATTTATTTATTTAAAATAATAATCACAAATGCATACAGTATGATGCGGTGGTGATGGCCCTATAGTAACTACCTACATTCATATAAAAAACACTTCTTCAAAAACGAAAACACTCAAGATATTATAAATAAGTTATAACATAAAACGATTAACAGCACTATTCCAATAACTCTTCTTCCTGTAGTCTCTTTCTGAACAATTTATTTGATACTCTCTCCCCTTCAAATACTGTTCTCTTCAGTTGGTTCCATTCTCTGATTGTACGGTTGATGAAAGAGTAATGTCCAACATTGATTCGTCCTTTTGAACAGTCCATCTTAAATATGTGGTCTCCTCTTCCAATATAACTAGCTTTAATAAGTTTACTGTCGACTACTGTCGACTAGAAGTTTACTACTGATTGGGAGTCGTCTTGGCGCAGTTTCATATTTTCGGTGATAACTTGCATGAGTTTGAAAAGAACATATGTATGAAGGTAAAAATTATGTTTTATTCAACTTTGGTAATTATTGCGATATAAGTTGAAGATATTTTATTCATACCACTAAAGAAGCATTAAACATATAACTGTTCTTATCTCGTGAGCGTAAAAGAATTCTAATATCGTATACCGTTCTCAAGTTATAATAAAACGTTATTGTGATATACAAAGAAAATGAACGTAATTTACATCATGGGACCACTAATCCACAAAAAACACCGGAATGTCATAATAAGCGTGATTACGAACCCCCATGTGATCTTGTAATCTTTTTCCTCGCAAAGGTGAACAAAGCTGTAAATGTGATCACTCCTCGCTTCACGCTCGAGATGATGATTTGTGAACCCGGCACCTCCACCAGATAAAGCGTAATTATGTATTTATTTCTATTTTTGATTGACGTCAGTCTCATTGCGATCTATAAAACTCTCCACATACTTTTGTAATTGATTTTCCTAATGTTTATTATATTATTTTCATTAGTTAATTACAAAATCATTATTTATGAATCAAGATTTACTATTTTGTTCGAATATCGCCAGCTGAAAATGCATTTCAGCTTCTCGGTTACTACAGTGGCACTGTTGCCGTAATAACCGTATATGGATTCGATCCTTCTATTTGCCTGTCAGTTCCACATTGTCGCTTGACCGTTGAACGCAGTTACTAGTGGTCATAACCTCGAAACTAGCTAAACCTAACCAGCTGTTCTTTAGTGCATTCCCCTCTAGCAAACACAACAGTAATAAATTGTTATATTGCCAATCATATTCGGTCACAAATAGTTGCAAATAGAAAACATATGCTTCTCAGGATGGGTATATAACTTTTTCGTTTCTTTATGAAATTGAAAAGTTCGGTTTGGTAATTCATTCTAATATTTGGACTTGAATTTTGATATCATAGATACAATTCAAACAATCAAATAAAACCTCATATTAGGGTCAGTGCTACATATGAGACAAATCACATAATGTATCTTTATTTCAATCTATTTTTCTATCGTTTTTTCTATTAACGTTATCCGGAACATCCGCGTCACTCCGGATTACTAAATTTCATGGTCAATTATCCTGACCGAAACTATTCATGGTTTCCCTCAGAGATGTGATGAGGAATGTGCGATGATGTTCTCATATCGCGTCTCGACTGATCAGTTCTCACCTCTCTTCGATAATGGCAAATCAAAGCTCTCGTATTCTCCAATCTTTTCCACAAGATACAGTAAAGTATGGAAAAAATACGTATTATTATTATTTTTGTTTGTGTTGGGTTTAGTGACGCACTGTAATGATAGCGAAGATCTATTGGCGTCTGGTGGATGATTAATGAGATTATGGAATGATGAGATGAAGGTTACTTAGGTAATGGGAAGGATAGCGGGAAAGAAACCGGTCGTGGCCTATATTATGAGAACCATCCCGGCATTAGCCTAGACTACAGAGGGAAACCACGAAAAACCCATGTAAAGATGGTCGGCGGCGATGATCGAACCGGGTCAGAAAACCCCTCACCTCCCGGATCACATGAAACGAGCGCGTTAACCACTACCCCGCATGTGCCGGTAGATACTTATCAATTCAACAAGAAGTTTCTCAGCTTGGATTTAGAGTTTGTTTTATAGATATCTCAAAGAAATACTTTAAGAAAGAACACTATGATCTTGATGATGGATGAGAAGCAATTTGTGTCTTTTACATATTTTCCACGATTGAGTATTTTTATATTTTCTAATCTTCTCCACCCTTCTTCTATTATTCTCGTGTTCTCTTTCTTATACACATTGAAAAAATTGAAATCTTCTTTTAATTACAGCCTCCCAGAGTCTCGTGCAAGCAGCAGCTTATAAAAATTGTTTTTTCATTAAATAGGGACTTTCTAATATTTGCCCCATATTCATTCTTTGTCGGTGACAGGCTTCAAACTATTCGAGCAATTTTCACAAAAGAACATTGTTGAATGGATTTCAGACATCCTCCTTGTGCGGTACTATTAAAATAGGATTTTTATTGATCTTCCAGTAGACGTTCTTCTACGTTCTTATATATAAAAAAAGAAAAAACAAGTTGCCGTTTTTCAAGTTCCCGTTTGATTTGTTTTCTAAAAGATTCACTACAAATTATATAAAATGAATAATCATATGATGTAAACAGGGGAAATTCCAAGGGGAAAGATAACCATTGAAGCTCAAATTGCTTAGATGTTGGTTAGGTCGTTAAGCAAACATGAAAGAAAATATATCACCCGATGAAAAGTGCTTTCAAGAATGTGGTAGGTGAAGAGAAGAGTTACTCTTGTAACTCATTGTCATTGCCATTGCTGACGGGGCTTTTAATTTAAATCAAGTTCATAGTTCTTTATTGACGATAAAAAAATAGATTTATATTACCATCATGATGTACTTCTATGACATGTTATAATAATTATTTTATTATTTGTATTGTGGTGTTTGGTGTCCACTGTGCAGAGCTGTGATTAGCAACAGTATTTTTATTCATTCTAATACACAATTACACAACTCTCTCTCTCTCTCTCTCTCTCTCTCTCTCTCCCACACATACACACACACCCACCCTCACACCCACCCATACACACATAATGCGATAACTTTTGATGAAAATGTCGCAATTTGTGTCCCGTTGTGAACAAAGACTCAGTTTCAGAGTTTCCACTTTTTAAAATATTATATCAATCTTATATATTAACCTATTTTCGATAGATAACTCGTCAATATCCGTTCCATTTCCACCTTCGGTATTCTTATCAACTTGATTACATAATCACGAAATGTATTGATATCATCTTTGATAGGCCACACTGCTCTAAACGTACCCAAAAATATACGAGTGATTGTAGCTTCAATTGATTTTGTTCTATATATAAGTCTGTTGTATAGAATGGATAATACATGTCACAATAAATTTCCAACATCTTTTTTGGAATTACAGAAAAATAAAAATCTGGGGGTAAATGGATGAAAAGTGACTTGTGATACATTATCTTGACATTATAAGACTTATGTTCAAAGAAATTCAGAAATCTTCTCTCATATACTTATTGACCTCTCGCTCATTTCAATTTTCTAACTTTTCCGTCATCAATTCTAGACTTTTCAGAATGTTTGTAACCCTGCTGTATTGAATATTCTCATTCATTAGTGGTATATCATATTCCCAATAAAGCACTAAAATATCAACACTTCTGAACAACCCCATTTCCTTCCCGTTCTACACCCTGATGTATACATGTGATGACGTAAGCCAACAGGGATAGAAACACAATTTGTGCAACCATCTCCAGGGGTTGTTTTTGTATTACATAGTTTACATTAAAGCTCTGTCCCGATATTTCGGTGGCACACAAATGCGGGCCCCCATTCAGTATGCTAATCCACTGTGTAATAAGCTCCCCCTTCTCATTAGGCATCACACATTACAGCTCTCGACGACCCGTACCACACAGCGTAAGCTTCCTATGTAACTTGTCACATAATATATTTTCACACCTCAGTGAACGTGTAAAAACATGTACGTAACGTATACCGCATATATTATACAGCATATACGGGACAAAAACGAGATATAAAGTTATGGAAATGCAAAAGTCAAATGGGATAAACATTATTATTAGTTATTACAAAAAAGAGGAGAGATAAAATGGTACATTACATGGGAGCTTTTTCATGAGAGTAAATATGCATGTCTTTCATAGGGAGTAGAACAAACATAGCAATACCGGGGAACATTTAATTAAGTACACATAAAATGTGTGATAAATACTTGGATATACTTTTTTCGTATGAATGTATGTATCCATGCATATAGAAATATATATATATATATATATATATATATATATATATATATATATATATATATATATATATATATATATATATATATATAATTTTTCCCTTCTTTCATCTTCGGCATTTTATCTTTGATTGCTATTCACACTTTGTTCCATTTTTAACCATTCCTAATTTGTATTGCGCATGTTGTTATTCTGTATTTATACTCAGTGTTCGTCGGTAAACCAGATTGTGGGCAGAGATCTCAAAAAGATTCCAAATACGCAAATAGCTTCGCATACAAAAATTTCAATAATGGTTCTTCTAGAAAAATAAAAATACTCAATTTCTTTACGGCAGATTTATATTCGTGATTAAATTGTTCAAATATGCATATACTATCTAAATGTTGCTCTCAAATATACCATTTGCCATTTATATTGTGAAACTGTAGACTGGATATAGAACACTCGTTTTGAATTTTATAAAAATTTGAGAAATTTGTACAGTTCAAATGATTGTGAAAATATTTGGTCTCATATAACAAAATTTTTATCGAATTGGAATGTGATCAAGAAGGTCGACCCGCCGGAAGAGTTCAAATTTATTTCATTCTATTTTACGGGTCATCGTACGGTTTTACTAATTTAAACAATTCAAATTCATTTAATTCCATTCAACTGGTCATCGTACGGTTTTACTAATTGATAGTGAGTGAATTTAGCGTATCAACTTGTTATGACATATGTTATTGATTCAAACTGATTAATTATATTAATGATTAACTCTCAACTGAGTGTTAGTACGCCTTCATTCTGCTCTAAGGACACTGTTTGAATTGCCACTTCCACAGACCACCTGTAGTTCACCTGCACCACACCACCAATACAGCCTCTACAGAATAAAACATATTTACATTCACATTTTTGTGAAATACACACTGTAGTCTAGATTAAAGCAATACATTATCATGAACTTTAATTAAGATAACTGGGTAAATTTGTATGTAATTATTTAATTTCCCCTCTCATCCCGAGGGTGAAATTGAGACGAGCCAGCAAATGCGCGTCATAGCAGCAGTATTTAATTAGGCTTAATTTATTAATTCATTAACATGACTAATTAGAGGAGTATACGTAGCTATGAACTAGAGCTTAGTGTGTATATAAATCACTTTATAAAAGAAATGAATTCAAACATTTGCACTGAATGCCGCAGGGTAAGAGCCAACTCTTGTGATCTAAAATGGCATAACGTGGTAATTATCCGTTTTTATATATATATATATATATATATATATATATATATATATATATATATATATATATTGAGAGACATCCAATCAAACAATGGAAGTTGAAAAATAACAGTCGAACACCAAAAGTTTTCACTAAATTTGGTTCGGGTTGAAAAATGGATGTCGAGTTGTGAATAGAACCTATTAAAATCCTTTGAATTGTCGACCAAAGTTTCGGCAATAATCTCTCATCTGCTATTCGTTATTCAATAATCTTTTATTCGTACTCGAATTGACAGTTGCACGCTCTCTCCAACACTGGAAGAAATATCAAAAACGCAAACTAAAAAAACGCAGACTTGAAACGAAGACTAAAAACGCAAACTAAAAAAAACGCAGACTAAAAACGCAGAACTAAAAACGACTTAAAAGGACTAAAAACGATAGAAAAACGCAAACTAAATTGAAACATTAAAATAATTTGTAACTTTAGCCAAACCTATAACCAATCTAAATTCACCTAATTTAACGTAACCTAATCTAATCTATTACTTATCTAACATCACAAACCGGAACTGAACTGTTGTTTATACTTTTTGTCTTTTCCCTAACTGAAAAAGTTAATTTCTTTAGCTCAGAATCAAGTCCTGTCAAGGACTTGAAGGCTCAGAATAATGTCCCATTCAAGTGAAATGTAGATAAGTAGAAATTTTGAATGTTTGATTCAATTTTAATGTCGTTTGTACTTCATTATACAATAGATTAAGACGATGGCACGTTTCTATTAAATAACATTTGTTCTCCTGTCATTTTAGTCAAGATTGTATTAAACCGAAGCAATGTTTCAATATTTCCTCCACCCTCAAAAGTTACAAAGATTTCTTGGTAACACCCTGTTCAACAAACCACAAGAGATGAGAGCACTATCTGCAGTTGAAACTCCTCTCCCCTCCCCACCTCCCCCATAACCACTCCTTCCTTCTTCAAACCCCTGAAGGAAACAATGAGGAAGAAATGTTAATATAATCTTGAACCCTTGCTTACAATTATCTTACTCACTTTCTCTCACTATCATTTCTATCTTTACCTATCCTCCTCTAATCATTTCCTATCACTTCTCCTTCTATCTTCTCTAATCTCTCATCTTACTACTCCTCCCTTTCATGTCACATTACACCTCTCTCTCTCTCTCTCTCTCTCTCTCTCTTTCTCTTTCTCTCTCCCCCTTTCTCTCTCATTCTTTCTTCTTCTCACTCATTCACACATCTGATATTTCTTCCACACTCTCTAAGGATGATATCACTATTTCTTTTCCTCCCCACTTTTCCTTTTCCAAAGGAATATTGAATTAAAACTCGAATGATGAAAATTCTAAATCTATAGTATGATACTGTATCGATTGTACAACCATCTGAAATATGAATTAAGCATCTGTTTTCGTTTACAGTTAGAAATATAACGGTTCAGAGTTCAAACTATAGGTATAGATACGAATATGTGCTAACTACATTCGAGGAATGAGGTATTTTCCTAGTAAGAAAGCGAAGAGAATATCGAATAACTTTCCAATAATGATTACGCATCATCTCTTTACCCTAAGCGTTCGTAGCAGCAAATGACTACGTCAAGCGTTTTGACATTTAAATGATGTCGTATTGAAAATCGATTGCTCAATCGATAAAAATAATGGGGTCCCAATCACTCGGAGTCTGATAAAAGAATAGTTGATTATGTTGAATGGATGTCATGACGTGATAAAAGCATTATTGAAAATAAGAATGGGTTTGAGCTGGCACTCCAATTAAATATGTTAGAATAACGCAAGAAATAAACTCCCTTCGTGAATTTTGAATGAAACGTAGAACACAACGTCCTTATTGGATGAACACAGTTGACTCACTGTGTCTCACAAAATTTGAAATTAACAGAGTTCGTGTCTCTGTTAACTTGTATTTTGTTTATTTTAGTTTTCTTTTTTATTCGCTCTCAGCTGTGACTTTGGAAAAGATTATTCAGACGAATTCGGTTACTTATCGGCATAATGTAAAGTATCAATATTCTATATATAGAGAAGAGTTGTTTTCGAGTAAAATTCGAGTCTGCTATTATTTACTAACCATCAAATTTGATGAAATTCTTAGAGAATGACAGTGAAGTGGATGCGAAGATTACGTGCACGTTCAATAATTGCATGTTTTGTGTGATTTTCATTCTAGTTCTGAGGTCGCGTCGAATCTTTAATTTCCTATGTATGAATAAAATATTCATTAAAGTTTGAATTTTCATAAATTATTTTTATTGTATATGCCTCTTTGAATATGTTCAATTTTTCGCAGAAATTTCTCGGTGAAGCCCCAGGATAAAATAACATATCTAAGAAATTATTCAATGAGCGCATGATGTACAATTAATAAAGTTTCAACATCAACATAAGGTTCTGAAAGAGGTTTTCGTCAGAGTTCGTATTTTCCAAAATAACAAATGAACAATGATGATAATGATAATAAATATTCCTTCATTCTCTTTTTTCTTTCTCTCTCATTCTCTCTCTTTTACTCTTCTTTGTTCAACATATCTTCTTCTTCCTTTCTCTCTTTCTATCACTATCTCTCACTTTCTTTCTCCCTCTTTTCTATGCTTTTAAGAGCCTTTCAACCCGCAGAGAGAACCAATCAAGTTTAATCTGACTTTTCCTTTCTTCTTTATTCTGTCAATTTAATCTTGCTTAGACAAGTCATGTGCGAGTAAGTTGCTAAAGAGAGTATGAAGAATGAAAAGGAAAATGAGAGCCGATCGGACAGAAAACCGTTTACAAAATGCGAACAATAAAATCGGCAGTAAATATCACATTGTTCTATTAATAGCCTATTGTTATTTTATGACTATGAAAGTAATAAATTATTCGAAGTAATGAAGAAACGTAATTAACTTGAAATAAGACTTGAACTTGTAAATTGTAACAGACAATCTGTCAGTATCACAATCAAGTTTCAATATTCAGAAATTAATTTCGTTTACGTCGAAAGCGCGTTCGTATACTTTCATAATGCTTTGATGATGTAACATAATTATTAACAATATGATTCTTAGACACAATATGACACAAGATGAAATGTGAGTGACTCATCAATACGTTATTAAGATTTGATGTTCATTTTTCAATAGGCTAATTAAACACTGATATTTTGATCAAACAAATAGTTCGAAAACTTTGACTCTGGTCCATTGATGAATGATGAAAATTATTCTATATTATCATTTGTATTATCAAAAATGAGTTTTAACTAAAAATTCTCACATTACTCTTTTCATATTTTGGACTTATCAAGAAATATTGGTACTTAGTCGTGAGATCAGATCTCCGAAATGTATCGACTATGGCATTCGAAAAAATCATCTTCTGGGAAAAACTGCAGTATGGCAAAAGCAAGAACTACTTCAGAAGTCATTTTTCCTAGAGATTGAATTGAACGTAGATCAAGCCCATGTCCGATCGATGCTGAAAATTAAATGAGACTCAATCAGACCCTAGCCCAAACCAAACTTTTATTAACATGAGCCGCCCATATGGCTAAGAGCCCATATTACCAATAATAAAAATGTGTTAATTAAGCTAATTAATCAATTGCAGTACAAAAATAACATTGGTAACCAAGGGTAATAACAAGCTAATCCACTAATATCGCTTAATCAACGAATTTATTATTCGTAATACCGGGCCTCAGTCAACTATCGCACTGCGCTACGAACTGAAATCAGGTCGGGCGTGGGTTCGAGTCCCGTACAAGGCATGGGTAAACGTCATTTCACCTATAATTACTTCATCATTACATTATTCGTACGCCCGTATAACCTAGCTATTGGTGGGGTAGTTGAACAGTAATACAATTAATAATAATAATATATCCTCTTCCTTGATAAATAGTTCTGAGTGAGCAAGTGATACTTGTCTAAGATTTTCAAGAACTTAAGTGCCTCAGCTGTTTGCTCATAATTTCATAAAACGATTTACGTATAATTTATCGTCGAACCTGTTACGAATACCTCGTCTCTTAATGAGTGAATATCTGCTTTAATATCAACTCTTCAACGTTAATTCCAGGCGATTAGCGAAACACAATTAAAACACAGCAGAGCCGAACAAAGAGTATGAAGAAATCTGGGAAAACTTTATACAAAAGGGCTCCTGAATCGTTTAAAACGCTGTGCCAATATCTTGAAACATATTTTGTAATAAGCGCTGGAGTTGATTCAATTTCAATGTTGTATCGTTTTATTCCACATTATTATTACCCCAGTATGAACAGTAAACAGAATGAACATACAACATGATAACAACGTACAATACATATTTCTTCGATAATTCTGAATTGTTATGTATAATTACCAGAAATAATGTTAATAAACGCCCAGAGTTCAAATATTGTTCAGAAAAGATTTAGTGAATGTTCATTGAAAGAATGGTAAATGTAATGTAGAAGCACGCAGAAAACAATTCTTCCCCCAGAATGAAATAAATTGTGTTGAATCAACAGTTTAAACAGGAAATAGATATTAACGAGTGGTTTTACGACGGTAAATTGAATAAACGGATAAACAAATTACGATTTACGATTAAATTGTAATGAAATAACATGATCTATATAATTGTTATACTGAGGAACGAAATGTCGACCCATAACCCTGTAACCCACTCACTTAACGCCTTATTTGAATGAAATTATACTATTTGATGATCGAATAAATAAGGTATTTTATTCAAGAAGTAAGGGCCAAGATAATTCACATGCTGTTGTCCAACAGTTTTTTTTTTCTTTTTAGGTATAATAAAACTAAAACGTTAGTATAGGAAGTGTTTTTAGTAATGAACGGATTTGAGTTTCCTTTCATATAAGTGGAAGTTTCTGAAAAATAGAATGTAAAACGTACTGAAATATAGTTGTTCCAAATCAAGTATATTCGAGATTTGAAAATTGAATTGGATGAAAATTGTAAAGGTCTATTAATTATAACTTTTAGAGGATTTTCTGAATTATCAGAAAATGTTAGTTATGTTTAGTCCACGAAGTAATTAAACTGTGCTAAAGCTTTATAGATTGATAATATCACGTTTCTATTCACAGTACGTTTTTATATGTAAAATAGAAATTGTGTATTAATCATTATTGTCAGAACCAACCCATGCATAGCCACAGCGTAAACGTGAAAAACCTGCAGAAAGAGAGACCTAAGACTCATCTTTGCTGCTGATAAGAATGGAACTTGAATCATTGAATCGTGATATCAATATTTATTCATCAAAGTTCAAATACCAGAATTTTCTATTCGTGTCGATATATACAGTATTGAACACGACTCATTCATTGCCTGAATTCACATTGTATACATTATTATAGATCCCCGTTAGTATATAAACTTACGTCTTGGTTTGAAAATAAATTGGAAATAGTTAGATTCTCTTTTGGTACGTTGAATATCGTAATAAGTTTCGTATAGTAGTTGCCTTAGGCATACGGATTGTCTCGATTCCAGTGTTCTAGAATATATAGTATTGGGTTTTGTCATGAAAAATTTCAACCTTCTATCATTTCTTTGCGAACCCATCTTTTGTTTCCTCCGAATGGATATAGATTTTTTAAAACCAAAGAGTTGGGATGGTTGCTTTATGAGTTCTCAATCGGTTTTTCTAGTTTCTGTCGATTTAAGGTGAATGTATTTACATGTCGGGACAGAGAATCACTATATATACGATAACACACTTCTTATCTATGTATTTCATATCAGCTTAATTCACGATTGAAAACTAGTTTATTTCTATAACAATATAATTTTAAGATTTGAATATAAAACTTTTATCACGACTTGATAACCAAAACGAACAAAGAACAAACAAACAAACAAATAATCAAACAACGATTTGAAACAAGCTTGCATATTATTATACATGCTGCACATTGAAATGGAGTACAAATTTTCAAGGTGTACCGTTTGCTATATTTATATTAGTGCCCGAATTACCAAAGTGTGAGAAGCTCTAACTTGGACTTAAAACCAGTTATCGCCATGGTTAATAATGCTATTTGTGTTCACTAACTGTCGGAATAAGATGAAATGGACTTGGTAATTAATATAAGGCCTTGGTCGGATAGAAGTTGCAACCCATACAAATCTATGTGATATAAAAATTAATCCATATACCTAGAAATATTGCCACACATTCATCCGACTAAACAAGCGAATTGAATTTATTCTCAATAAGAATGAGGATCTATTGTTTTCGTATCAATGATGAATATTAAGGTTTAGCTAATTATACATCTACAGCCCAATAAAGAATGATAAACGGTTCGTACCACTGCTAATGATTAATTAGCTATGAAATACTTGATGTAAATTCTATCAACAATGTTGTATAATCAACTAAGATTTCATTGAAATAAAATGAAGTTGACGAAAAAAGTTACGAAACAAAGCAATGGAAAGAATATTTTTAAACTTAATCATGTTTTCTCTTCAATTGAAATAATCTCAACGCTATATGAATAATTTTGTACTTTACAAAATTAATAGCATGACCGCAATGTGTTTTAGAAATAAAAAAATGAAAATTGTATAATTCACTATATTAAAATGGAACTACATAGTTTTCATAAATGAACTTATCATTTTGAATATTAAATTTTGTCTTCATATTCAATAAAGATAACCGTCACTCACTTGACCAAGAGTATTGATGCGGTCGCTATGGAATGCCACTAAGGAGAAATACTTCGTTCCATGAATTGTTGATAGCTCGAACGACAGTCTCCCTCATCTATTAACACTAACGGACGAACGTGTCAGTCCGCCAGAACTCGATGAAGGAAGTATACTATTTTGTCATTTCTTACCACTAAGTGGAATACGTGAACGGGTTCTAGGAACGACATCTACCATCAGAGTGTCGCTACACACATATTAAAACACGGTTAAATTGCTATTTATGATGGTTTCTGAGGTGTTGGGTGTGAATTGGGGGCCGAGTGGGTGGGGGTGGGGGGCGTCTTCCTTCTATGGCGGTGTGACGTTTATCACCGCGAGTCACGAAAACCACCCCTAATTCGTTTTATTCAAGTTACACAGTTTAGCGAACCAAACAGTTTCCTATAATTTATCAACCCGTTGACTCGGTTAGCTACTTGAAACGTTGCACTATTTCATATTACATACATAACATGCTTGGACCACGTATTATATGTAAAGAGGTTTCTGTACCGAGAAACAGTCATTGCTCTTTGGTAAACTTTGTTCAATAATAGCGCACTAACTCTTGCTTTATCTCGTATATGATAACAGCTAAAATTGGTAAATAAAGGCCTTACCCTTGCAGCTCCAGCCGGCGGTGCAAGCTGGAATCCAAGTCAAAACAGGGGCATTATTTCGCTGTGAAAATTATTATTTACTATAGAACCTCAAAGACAAACATTTAGTTGAGTGCTATCACCGTGAACATTTTGAGTGAAGCTTCATTCAATATCAATTAATTTCACTCAAAGTTCAAAGGGTAATTCATGAAGTTATCTCGAAATGAGTCTGAGAATATTGAATTATATTTATTTGACTACTGAAATTTAGTATTCTGCTTTGAGTGAGATTACTCTAATGAAATATATCAAGTGAAAGGATTTACACTTATATCTGAGTGGTAATTCATAAGACGCTATCACGTGAATTGATTTGAAAACTACAGTACATTTTTATTCAATAACACTGGAAATTTACATGAAATTCACGTAATTCTAGAATCACGAATTTTGAATATTGAATGATGAAGTTCATGGTGAGTGAAAAGAGCAATTGTTTCCAATGGAATAAGTTTCGTTTTTCAAGTATTTTTCCCCTGGATCATTCTTATGGGAATTTTACAAACTTTCCAATTTTTTCCGGAAAATCATTCCAACCGTTTTTTCTGAAAAACAATCGCAACCTATTCTGGTATGACATCGATTTTCGAAAAAGTTTGGAGTCGATTGGTATTTTTTCCTGACATTTATGCCGCGTACAAATTTACAAAAAAAAACATTAACGAAGCCTATTTTTTTTCGGTATGTGAAATGGAAGGTATTCGTCACGCTTATTTAACAAATTCATGGAATTTTCTATACAATCATGTTTAAAGTTGGGCCAATGTTATTCTGAGATTATGGTTGAAGATGGTGAACGATTATTTCTCATTCTATCAACGCAATTAATTTGTATGAGTATACACTAATCGGAGAATAGTAGGCCCTATAGGTAAAGTTCTGTTTTTTATTAGGCCCACATCTGATGTTTGTTCCAAATTTGCTACAAATGAAACGATTTAAATATAAGTATTTGATTTCACAGATAAGTTTTAAAAATGAACTCATTGATGTTCTCTTCAATTAACAAGTGCAATTTAATTCAAAAAATTGACGCTCGTGTTATAACAATTTGCTGTTGTCATTAATCAGCCTATTCAACCATTTCATCACAGTAATATTTCCAAGGGTTGTGTAATTCTCTCATAAAACCCCTTTGACTTTCATACTTGAATGTCACCAGAACTAATTAACTTGACTCTCATCATTATCTATACTTATGAAACTATAAAATATGTAAGCTCATATATATTAACAAATAATGTACTCGTAAGTAATTAACTTTTGATCAAGTTTTTGGTTTTGTATTATCAGTCGATCCTCACATTCACGCTGTGTCAGAGAAGAAAATGGACTATGAAATTTGTGGCTACTTAAAAATCAGTGAATTGTCTCATAATGTATCCGCATTAATTGTGTTTTGGTGTTTTATTTTAAGTATGAACAAAAGTAGTAGACATTCTTTTTCTAAAATATTCAATTCAATCTCCTATCAGGATATATATTATATATATATTTTTAAATAACATCGAAACTTGATACAAAATCACTGTTCCCCTATTGAGGCTAAGGATGAAAGTACGATCGTTTGGACGGAGCACCACAAGGGCGATCTTACAAGGGGATATATAATATAGAATTATCAACATATTATTGCGAGAAATTAGCGTTCGACCTAAGATTAGTATAGTCGCCCGCCGTCTGACATAGTCACGCAATACTCTGCATTGGAAACGAATTCTCGTAAGGCTTTTATTCGAGTCCCACATAAGTTTAACACGATAAACTCGTTAACAACTATCAATTACCGGCTCATTATTACCCCAAAATAACATGGATGTTGATGAGGTTGTTAAGCAAACAAATATCACGAACATCGTTATATTATTGTGGGAGAAATGAACGTTGTTACCCACGCTGACATCGTGTTCCACAACTTCAGTACTGAGGCGAGTGGTCGAGTGGCTATAGCACACTGAACCGTCATTCAGGAGACCGGAGTTCGATTTCTGCCATGGTCGACCATCCTGGAAGGAGTATTTCATGTTTTCCTTTCTCGTTCAGGTCAATACTGGGATGGTCTCTTAACAACAGGCCACGACCGATTTCTTCCCAATAGACCAGAGTTCGATTCCCGCCATGGTCGACCATCCTGGCAGGAGTTTTTCATGTTTTCCCTTTCTCGTTCAGGTCAATACTGGGATGGTCTCTTAACAACAGGCCACGACCGATTTCTTCCCAATATCCAAGAACACCTAATAAATTGGGCCTAATAATTACCCTCATCCTCCCATCATGTCATATACATCATTCACCGACGCTAATATATCATCTGTACAAATGTATCGTCAAACGCAATGTAAATCAAATAAATAACAACCTAAGGCAACAACCAGTCAGCAACTTTAATATAAAATTCAGCTAATCCAACCTTCATGGTACAGGCACGTTTATAAACAAGAAAATGTAATCGATGAAATAAAACTACCAAATGAACGTCGATTTTTTTAAACATTCAATAGGAATAAAATGAATGAATGGTGCATCCTTCAGGCAGGGTCAGAGATAACATTAATACAACGACCTCCGTTGTGAAAATTAAATTGCCAAAGACATATTCCTATTGCTATTGTAGCATACAAAGAGTATAACGTTCCTTGCCGATTGTCTTTTCAGTCAAGTTTTACATCCAAATGCCATTGGCTGTTTTCAAATAACTTAAGAATATAGCTATCATGGGATGTGTGATAAGGCAGAGCTATTCATAATTCACATCGAATGCTCTTAGTAACTCTCTAACACGCAACTATACGGCAACAATCTCGACCAACTTGGTACCGTACGTAAGGAAAGAACTCTTCAGAGCCTACTTTCGAGAATATGATGATAAAGAGTAACGAAAGTAAATCGTGCTATCGTCTACGTATCAAAGTATGAGAGTGGAGGAAAGGGGAAGGAAAGAGGGGAAGGAGGAGGGTGCGTTTAGTAAATCACTGAACAAGTTACAACTAAAACCGTTTGTTGGTATTCTCACGGTGGGAACCTGGTACGGGATGACGAGCCAGGATTTGAGGGAGCACGCGAGTCTAGGGATAGTTAGCTGCATCATTCAGTGGGGGTGGAAAAATATACCTAATCAATATATTATAAGTTTCATCTACATTTGTATTAAAAAATAAAACTTTATTCTTGGGGGAATTTGGTAATGGATGTAATTAATTCGGATTGCTTCATCTACTATCGATTGTTCACTAAATAACGCTAAATAACACTAAATGACACGATAGAATCGTTCGGCCGACTGTCCCGAATTAAATAATGAATTCTATTTTCATGCATAAAATATGTATTACATTTTTTAAAAACTTTTTCGGGTTATTATAACGTAGAAACCGGTGACTATTGTCATTCATTATTCATTATTGTTGTCACTAGTATAATAATAGTGTAAATAGAAAACCTAGTTCATTTTTTCTTTGCGTAAATTGTACTAACAATCCCACCGGATGCTGGGTTAATTAAGGTACCGGTACGGATGACCAAGTGATAATGAAACTTTCAAGTGATGAGAAGTGAAAGAACTTTTACAAAATCTCATGCCTTTTAATGGGACTCGAACCCACGTAATGTTATTTTAGTAAAGTGTAATATTTCTGTAAAAAATACTGATGCTAATATTCTCTTGAACTGTTCGCTTTTTGGGGGGTTTGATCCGTTGATGACAGAACTTCTTGGCGTTCAGATAGTTCGCCAATAGTTATCTCTATCATGGAAATCGTGCAAAAAATGAACATAATGAGACAAGTTCTATAAGAGTTTTTTTTTAATAACATCGAAACTTGATACAAAATCATTGTTCCCCAATTAAGGCTATGGATGAAAGATCAGATCGCTTGAACGGGGCACCACAAGGGCGATCTTACCACTCCAAAGAATAATTAAAATATGATGACTCATTAAACAAACAAATCAATTCTTAAATAAGGTAGTAATTTCAGGGATAGACATGAGTATGTTGGTGTTTCTGCTAAGTTCATCATATTGGGATAGCAAAACTTTCAAAAAGTGAAACAATTATTTTCCCTCAATTTTTTTGTTAAATTCATGTCTGACTGCTACAGAAAAAAGTGCCAATTATCTACTCATTATTATAGCTCCAATGCCATTTCTCGTTGAAAGTTTTATGAAAATTCAATTTAATTCATTTTATCAGAAGACTGGCTCAAAAATGACAATATTTTTTGTATTTGAACTGTGTATTTTTATAAATATCATTAAAATGCGCAAGGAAGAAATTGATAATTAAGGACACAAATCAAATAACCTACTCATAATTATACACCTAATTGGGATAATTAGTCATTCAACGTAGCAGGCCCAGTTGATTGAAGAAATAAATAGAGAAGTTGAATAATGAACAAAACTAGTGAATAAATTAGAATAGTGGAACATTTTTATAATCGAATTGGGTTGCTCTCAATGGTGACTGTCACTGATGACAATGGTAATAAGAAGATCAAAGCCTTCGAATGTCGTTCATCGTTCAATTAGAGTGGCTCAATTTGTTATCAAATGAATCAAACACGATTATATAAGGACATCGCATTAATGTATTATCAAACAACTTTGTTTAAACAAGTAGAAGTTTGAAAAATAAGTAAAATAACAGAAATTTTACATTTTCAATCATTGGAAAAAATCATTCAATTCTCAACAGTGATAGGTATTACGTTAATCATCTACATGAATATACATACACCTTGATGTAATTAATTTGTTCCAAAACGTAGCATATTTTCAACCATATTGCTAATTAACTTAACGCTTTTGTAAGCGTGAAATTCTCTCCGCATTTTATCATATTCTATGCTTTTATACCAACCTGTTACATTTTATCCCCCCGCCCCTCCCTGGTCCCCTGTCAACGTCCACCCACCCTCACCCTCACTTGAATTCAGCAAACAAAGCTTTGACAGATTGTATTTCAAATCTTAAAGCTGTGTATGAGCGAGTGTGTAAATAGCTATGGACTGTAAGTTGTACAGTGTGTAGCTTCAAACACACATTTGTATTATCTAACGTTGTACGTCGGAACTGAGCATATCATTTAACATTAACAATTAGTTCATTTTCATTCATGATCAATATTTCAGTTCGATAAGGTATGCTTGTCAATTTGAATTTCAAAAAATTGTTTAAGTGATTATTCTCGAGTAAGTCGTTTGATTGTATTTGAGAATGTAGTCGAGCTGCAGATCGTCGAGAGCCAAGTCCTGGATTGTAGTCACTACACTGTTGACAGGAAGTACTTCAATCGACTATAGAAAGGGAATTTTAGCACTATTGTCTCTCTGGAACTAAAAGACTTGAAATACTCAGATTTGCTATAATTCAATGGTCACATGCAAACGAAACGACGTAGGGCATTTCAGTCAAAACACAAAATACATTAAAAGTTATAACGCTGAAAAAAGTATACAGATTGCAATTCAACTTCTCCTCTTTTTCTTCTTCTTCGTCTTCTTCTTTTTCGTATTCTTCATTTTCTCTCTGTAGGTCGTCGTTCGTGAAATCGATATCAATCTAAACGCAACCATCAATTTTGATCACATTTTCGAGAAATGTGTATGAAACATTCATGAAGAGAGTTGCCTTTTCAATTTTTCACCCGGAAGCGACATTTGAAACCAAAGTTATGTCATTTCACACTAATTTTCAATGATTTGAAATCCCAATTTCTTGAAAATCATTTTTCAACGAATTTTGCTAACGTTCTCATAATACTCATGATTCATATTTATAAATGAAAGGATGTATTATATTGGAGAAATGATTTTTTCTAACCGGAAGTTACACAATTTCAAATCGGTTCTCACTATTTCATTCATTCTATTGATTTGTAATGTAATGTAATGTAATATATATCTTTATTAGCGGTAAGCTATTTACTGCCTGTATATACTACTGACTGCCTACTGACTACTGACTCATGTATGCATTCGAATATAGTGAATAGAAATAATTTTACGGATGCAAGGTGAGAGCATGTTTTTTGGATCGATCAGTAAAAAGTATTGTGAGCAAGATATATCATTCTAATGGAGTGCTTTTGGGATTATTTTCAAATATACCATCCACAAACATGATCATCAATAATAAAAAAGTCACAAAAAGCGGTGATATCTCCGCCAAAACAAAACCTTGTACAAAAAGAAGTCAAGCGTGTGCTATTCAAACACTTTGACATTGAAAAGTGTTGATTGTTTTCATTTAAAAACTCATTTGATTTCCGGATCTACAAAATATCTCATACACTAATCAATCGATTCTATGAAATTCGATTCCTCGAAATTATTACAACGAATACATATCACGTTATTATAATTATTCATTTACTGACTAATCGGTTTTCACAGTCGTGTCAGTTATCATTTCATCGAATCAACTCCTAAATAATTTGACTACTCAATCAGAGAAGTGAAAAGTCATACGGTGTACAGCATGAACCGAAAGTAAGTCTACCTGGCTATACCGAGCATAGGATTCAACTGGTATCTGACGAATAGAAAACGGACTCTCACATCTGATTCATGCTCTTCACGTATTGTATGTTCGTATCTGACTGTACAAATATAACTAAAACTAACTACAGTTCCTATCATCGCTGTAACTTGTTCAATAATTCACATGGATGAATGGCTTTAGCACTGAGGATATCGTTCTCTCGTAATGAAGCTCATATTGCTAACATTTATACATCGAGACACCCGTAGACTAATATAACTACATATGAAACACGTTCGTTCGTATACTCCAACACTATGAAATTCTATTATATATATAATGTTATAATATATACGGCATAAACTGTTTTATCTCTTGAACGTTTTCCGCACGATGCGGCAAAGACAATCTGTACCAGGCTCGGTAGCTCCCTCATCATATACACTTCGACTTAAGTTTCGACTGCACTATAACTGTGTAAGCCTCTCTTCCCCTCCCCCCCCCTCCCCCTCCCGCCGGCGCTCAAACCGGTGTTATCTTGTCCTACTAACGAGTTTCTTAGTTAATCTTAGTCTGTTGCGTGACTCGATCAGCTAGCTAGCCGTAGCATGCACTGGCAGGAATGATTAAAAACTAAGGATCTGAGAGATATAGCTTTAATATGGAAATATAAGGGTAGGAAACGAATTACACTAGTGCACGTCTAATTTGAATCTTTGAATATTTTGACTTATGATTGTATTATGCTATGCAGGTTGCATTAATATGTTTATTATAATCATGGAACTACTCAAATTTGTTGATCATAAATTAGTTCACTCATTATGTATAATTTGAATTGAACCTATTTGAACTCAAATTAGTTGATCATAAATTAGTTCAGTCATTATGTATAATTTAAATTGAACCTATAACGTGTGCTGTAGCCTATATCAGAAGTATAATGAAAATATAATATGAATCATCAGTTTAATTTTATGTTTGTCACTGTGAGAACTAAAAAAAATCATTGTGAGTGGGATCATTTTTCAGGTCGGTAATAATGTTATAACAAAACATATATACAATTGACAAAATTATTCGATAATCGACAGTCGAAACACACATTTTAACTATTTTAAAAATGCAAATTCGCAGTGCATATTCAGCACACGCACTACTGGTTAAAATGAAATGCGTCCTTCTCACGAATTATTGTACTTGTTTTCAGCGATCGGAAATTCGGACTCCAGCGATCACCACTCTACCGCATCGGTCGTTCGCATCTTCAAACAGTCTGAAGTCGCCGTTGAGCTTTTGGTAAGCCTACTTTCACTTCATAGTTCCATAATCACCTTCTCGTTCGTACCCCCGTATAACTTAACTGATGGTGGGGTCATCAAGCAGTCAATAATCATCATCATTCATTTCTCTTGTATACCCAAGTCCATGTTTCTTTGACTAGATTATTTTGTGCATAATTTTTCAACGATCACTCAAGTTATTCAATGATATTTTATAAGCATTATTAACAATTATATGAACTAATTACCAACTACACTATATATATATATACTACATGACGTCTATTTTGATGTTGACAACATAAACACATATAGATCAGGTCGTCATTGAATATAGAGGATATATGAACTTATCTGTCTAAATATATACAAAGGTGTGACAAGCCGTCATTGTTAAATATGATACTATATATTATAGACAATCCCCGTTAATTGCTATGAAATCCTACTATAATTAATGAAGTTACAATGTAACCATACAATCATATCAAGGTTCACTAATTGTGATCATTAATGATGATTTAGGACATGGTGTTTAGTTCTATTTTGTTCGTGAAATGCGATTCGTTCCCATAGACAGTTTAATAGCAGTGAACGTTGTGCAATTATAGCTGGACAAAATATCTAGACGCAAATTATTGTTGGCTTTGTAATAGGACAATTATATGAATTATTGTACTTGGACAGAGAAGGTACAAATTGATGCTTATTATACAGAATTTGATTCAAAATATCATAACGTTTGTTAACAACGACACCAAAAATCACATTGATAACTAATAACATGATCAAGAAGAAAATGAAGAAATGTTGGGTGAAAAAAGTATGTGTTCGAATTTTCGAAAAAAATCTCTCTACCCTGTTGGCTAGAAGTTCATGCATCATCTCTGATTTTCCAAGCATTGCTCATTTTCCAAGCATGCAATCATTTTAGAACTGGATATCGATAAAAAACTATTATCAATATATCATGTTTATAGTAAAATAAATGTCTAGATGAGTATACTAAACTAAATCATTCATGAAAATTCCATTTTGAGCTCATAAATATTACGATTATGGAATATTATACTGATTGTGTTTATGTGGATATTATTTGAAACTTCTTGAATGCGGTTTGTCATATGGCACTGATCCCCATATTTTGTACCATGAGCCTGCATGCTATGTATAATAGCCGTACAGTCAAACCACGATGTGGCTTAGTAGGGCCGTAGACTATTCAATCTATACTTGAATAAATAAAGAAACAGTTTTGCCCCCTCAAAAAAACCTTATTATTATAATAATTATTATTCTTAATTATTATTATTATTATCACTATTATAAAATTATTATGAACTGACTTGTTATACAATATTTCTATACAAAAAAGTAATGAAAAGGTATTTTTCTGAACCGGATGTCAAATAGCTTACCCAAAGTCTGTCCTAGAACAGTACGGCCGTCTTCTCCGATGCAAGCACTGCGTGCGTCGAATGGGTTCGTGAACTGCACAAACGCATAACCTTTGTGCATGGATATACCTGTGAATCAAACAAATAACAACGTGATAAATAATATTTCCAAAAAATGTTTATACATTTTTACATAGCTAATACAGCTGGTTACATGAAGTATCGTATTGCATGAAATCTATGTTAGCAGAAAATTACATTGTTTGGTATTCAACATGCTGTAACATAGATGCGGTCAGCTAATACTCGGCAGTGCAGTTTTTAAAATACGAAATATTTATAATACTTCCATAATGCGGTATTTCTTTTTAAAAAAGTTTGAGAATGAGAATAGCATGTTTGTTATTCCAATAGACATTTGTTTTAAATATAAAATCAGCTACATATTAGCTTCAAACTGAGGAATTCATATGAAACAATATAAGAGACGCTCGTAGATGCTGTATCTTTTATTGAATCCGACTCGTAAACAAAGAGGATGCATACAAATGTGTCCATTTTGAATAGAAATAATGAACACATATTCCAATACATATCTATCTCTCTTACAAATAATACGTTCACCTATACAGCTAAAAACTAGTAGGGGGCACATGGATGATTCCAACATGCTTGTGGCGCGGGATCTGCGGGGTGAGAGTAAGTCACGTGATGCGGTGATACCAGGCTGGGAATATTTCGTTACACACGCTATCATTATGGCAGTGCGCTGAGTCGGACCAAATGAATGATTTCATTGGAAAGTAGAATACTTTATGATAAACAGCATAATTATATTTCTGCGTCTTTTCTTGTGACGTACATCCACGTGTTTATATTAAGTATGCTCTGAAGATCACAATGAAACGGTGTTGTGCGGTGTGGACATACTAAACTAGCGGGAACTGCTTGCCCATTTCCCAGTCACGTGGTTTCTTGCCTGATTTCCTTCCCACGCGCACAAGCTATGACGGCTTCAAGCATTCTCAAGACTGCCCGTGATACGTTCTACAGCTCGAGTTCGAGTTGTGTGGATATTGAAATGTAAATGGTTCAACCAGCCAATATAGTCCCACTTTATGCATTGGATGAACGATGAGAAGGACAGTCAATCTGTCCAAATCTGATCTAACTTCTTTTGGGTGTAGTTATTTAAAAAAATCTTCTAAATTAATAATAAATGCTTAAATATAAAGCTCCGTAGTCTATAGGGTCTTCTCGTCCTTTAATGATATTTAAGCCTTTTTACCCAAAAGTTAATTTCTACTCTCATTTAGGTTTGTGACCTGTTGAGCACAGGTCACAAACCCGATTCAGTTGGAACTTTTCCCATGTATTACTCATTTTCTGTTGTGCACATTTTGTATTTCTGAGTGAAAATCAGTCAGATATAGATTTTGTTTTCTCCGTAGGCCTAATTAAAAGTCTCGTAATACTCATAGAAGCAGTGGCGGAAAAATAAGAATGGTTACATTTTTTTGAATTTTTACACATTGCAAGGGAAACAGTAACGAATACGTTTGACTATAGTTGGTGAAAAACGGTAAGGTTTAAAATCAGTGTGTGTAGTTTTCTTGTACATTGCATACAAATATCACGATAACGTTACAATGCTTATGCCACATTTGCCTATAGTATTTAACATTCACTGTTGCTATAATTTTAATTTACTTTCATGAGTGAGGTGACTTCTTGATTTGTGATGCTATTATAGAACTAGTTGACTTGATTAGAAATATTCTTCATTGCAATCTCATTCACATTTCAAGCCATATTTAATTTAAGACTGCTGTATCCTGCGAGCACGGTTATGTCTTTTGAAGCAGCGGGTGAGGGGTGGTGGGGTGTGAGGAAGGAGGGCTGATGCGGCGCGAAAAACATTATGGGAAGAGGTGTGTTGGGTGGGAGGGGAATGGAATGGGTTGGGGGGGGGGCTGATTCATTTAGTGATGAAACGTGTCGCAGATGTTCCAATGTCAGTCAGGCGTCGTTGAGCTCTGCGTCGCGACGCCAAGAGGTGAAATATTAACCCCTCGCCCCATGTGGGTCGTATAAAAAGTTCAAAAATTCTGGAATATATATCGAAATGTTTTACAGTCGAGACGAAAAAACATTGTTGAAATTAGTGACATTAGCAGTAAGGTATATACGTGCATCTGTTGAATTCGCGGAATTCTGTAAAATACATTTTTTTAAATGAAATTGGCATGTGCGTTTCTAAAATAGATTTAAGAAGATTAGAGTGACTATGTACGGTGTACAACAGAGCTTAAAATATTTCTTGTTCTTCTTTATATTTCTGTATGTTTTCTATTTCATTTTTGTGATTATTACCTTGTTCGAAATTAAATTGTTGTTGGTTTGAACGGTTTGAAGTTATTCATCAAGATTTAAAGATATGATTCCGGTCCCTCGACAAACAATAAACTGATCATACACTCTATATTTTGTCTTCTCAAAATATCAAAACTTGATTTTTAGGACTATTACCGGTAATCACGCACATGCAGGAAATAGACTTTTCACGAAAATCATCTTGTAATTTACTTCCTTTACTGCTATTTCGAGTGATGAAAATGACATACACTCAAAATATGTCATTGTTGATAGCTATTTGAAAAATATTGGCACCTTGATCAAGGTACGCCAATATTGGTTAATTTTCAGATATCAAATGTTATTGATTCCACGAGTTGGAAAAAGCTTATTTCAATTATTGTGCAATGACTTTCGATTGTAATTTATCCGTTCCCATCTTTGAGATAGGCCATCTGCTATTCAAATTCCGAATTTCGAATTGTATTTCAAGATGTATTCTCACAATAAATTGTATTATATACAATACTCTCGCCACGATTGCCTTGAATTTATAGCATGGATGTTTTAGTTCCTATATTTGCAAGCTGCCATAGCTAGATGCTCAATATTACCTCTTAGAAGTCAGAGTGATACATACTATAGTACATCTGTCTTATAGTTTCAATAATGAAAGGCTATTTGGTAGTCAACAACAAAAGCTACATTCGAACGGACAGTTGGATAATTGCTTACAGCTTGAGCTCAGAAAAACGTGTTAGTTGAATGTACAGGGTCTAACAACCTACGCGCCTTCAGCACTGACCACTTTATTTTAATTGAAAATGTGGAAATAAGTTTAGTTGTTCTAGGTAATAGATAATTAAAACCATGTTTCGTGTGACAATTTGTTCACTGGATGAGTTTTATACTCTATTCGTGTTAATTGAACCAATGTTAATTCCACAAATATACACAAGTTTCTAATATTACCTTCTCTTGCGTTGAATAATAAGGTTGTCTACGAAAAACAATATGTGTAATTGTAATGACATGATTACATAAACACATATTTAATATATATTCTTGCTTTGCTTCTTGCTAATATATATATATATATATATATATATATATATATATATATATATATATATATATATATATATATATCTTAGACTTTTCGACTTTATAAAAATTCCTAGTCATTTGATGGAAACTTAGCCAAAATCAGTCAAAGTTTTTACCAATATGAAAGTAATCTCGTACATAGCACGAAATTAGCTTAGGCCTACATTTGCGTACTCAAAAGTAAATTTTCAATTCACCCTAATGAAGAGTATTGTAGCAGCAGATACAAAAAGTCGTAGTTATTGTGGTTTATAAAACTCATAGGTGAATCCTATGAATTCCAACAGAACAGCAACCAAGATATTGAGTTACGACTGATTGATATTATTGGCTGGTGGAGGTGCCGGTTAATCAAGAGTCTGCTCACTGGAAGTCAAATACGTGTGACAATAGGTGAAGTGGGTGGATCAGACAGAATAGATGGAACGACCAATGTGTATTCTTGCCCGGTGGAGGTGCCGGTTTATCAAGAATCTGCTCACTGAATGTCAAAGGTGTGACAATAGGGAAAGTGGGTAGATAACCCCAGAGATGTAAAGACCAACGACTAATGAATATACTTGCTTGAGGGAGGTGTCACTAATCATGAATCCGCTACTGAAAGTTGACCATGTGTGACTATGTAGGCTTATAAGACCAGAATGGATTGAAATACTGACGAAAAATTAAAATTATTGATTGGTGGAGGTACCGGTTAATCAAGAATCCGTTCGCTGAAAGTCAAATGTGATACAATAGGAAAAGTGGATAGATAATACCAGAAGCGATGGAACGACCAACGACCAATGAGTATTCTTGCTTGGTGGAGGTGCCGGTTTATCAAGAATCTGCTACTGAAAGTCACGTGTGACAATAGGGAAAGAGCCGGGTGGATAATACCGTAATTGATTAAATGACCAAGAACTGATGAGTATTCTTGCTTGGTGGAGGTGCCGGTTTATCAAAAATCCGCTACTGCAAGTCATGTGTGACGATAGGGAAAGAGTGTGGATAATACCGGAATTGATTAAATGACCAAGAATTGATGAGTATTCTTGCTTGGTGGAGGTGCCGGTTTATCAAGAATCTGCTCCTGAAAGTCACGTGTGACAATAGGGAAAGAGCCGGGTGGATAATACCGTAATTGATCAAATGACCAAGAACTGATGAATATTCTTGCTTGGTGGAGGTGCCGGTTTATCAAGAACCCGCTCAATGAACGGTAAATGTGAGAAAATAGGAATGTGCGTATTTGGGAATAAGTTATGACTTGTAGATAACACCAAAATGGATCAAAATTGCATATGCTGCAGATATGATGTTCTAAACCAGGGGTATCCAAACTACGGCCCTCGGGCCAACGTCAGCCCGCGAGCATCACCACTGCGGCCCGCCATAGTTTATTTTGATTACATTGTAAAATCTACAATGCAAGTACAAACAGACTAAACAGAGCTATACAGTGTAAAAATACAGAGCTATAATCAGATGTTCTCATTTAGCGACAAATTAAGAAAAACAATTACTGACTTTCATATGAAATTGAACATTTTAGCTGTGAATAATAATACGATTTATACTGAAAATGTACATAAGTGACATATGTATAGGTAATTCACCTAATGGAATTAAAATATATAGCTATGATTCATGAGATGTATATAGCTCCCCACGACCCCACTTGAGACTCTGGTGAAGGAATCAGTGTGGCCCTTGGAGTGAAGAGTTTGGAGACCCCTGTTCTAAACCATCAACACCATAACTGATTGGAAAACGATATATAATGACGTGTGAGACTGCTGTACTGTATAAACCTATCGCGTCTGAGACAACCAAATGGTCAACAAGATAAGTTGGATCGATACTACCATATTTTCGAAATGAATATCACTGTTTGTAAACCTTTTACAACTTGTTTTAAAAAACTTAATTCAATTTTTGCTATTTTTTCCAATGGAATATATAACGACAAACAAAACAGGCTAAGAATTGAACTATAAAAAATATTCCATCAGATGTTCTATTTTCAAAACTTGATCGATCACTGTACGCGTACGGGATTAATTGTAGGAACATTCAAAATGAATAATTTAGTAGATATCTGAAATATTCAATTAATAATTGAGATTAAATTCCTTAATAATTATAATTTTTTGATGGATAGCGATATTTGTATGTACAGTACATAATATAAGTAACAATTTAACCGAAACTTCACTCCTACAGAAAACTTCGAATTTAGAATTCATATGATATATATCAACTTTATCAACTATAAAATATATATATGCCTAACGAACTCATTTGTGAATAATAGTGAATTAGCAAAACCCACCACGCACTACCAGTCAGCCTCTAGAGTTCTACTATAAAATCGGGATTCTTTATTTCACATATTGCACGAAACATTTCCATCCAGCGAATTCTTTAATAGATTCCTTTGTAAAATACAATTCAGTTTCTCCTTCAACTGTGAAGTGAGAGAAAAGCATGTATATATAGACCGCATACTATATACGAAATGATTGACTGACTTGAAGTCTTGCCTATCGGAGTCAGAGAGTGGTGTGTCGCATTTCCATCGAAACACGCGATTTAGATATGGATGATATGGGTGAGAATTAGGTATCACCATACGGGAGCAGAATATATCTAGCTAAGGAATAGGAGTCTAGAGACCACTCACGAGAGTATAGAAGGTAGCACATTATTCTCTTCACTTCGCTCATTTCGAAACCGTAGCCAAGACAATATAGCTTATATATTCACTGTAACCGAACTGTCTAATATAACTTATACGAAGGCGAGAGTAATATATATAGGCAGAGTTAAAACTAAAGGAGAACACTCTTATAGTTGATAGATATATAGACAGTATTCAAGCACGTGGTGTGTGACGTAATTTCTCGTACAATATATATTTCATATAATATATGTATAGGTATATATGAATATTTTTATATATTTATCAACACATACGTACTCGGGATCTTTTTTGCTATACTTATAGCCCTACGCAAGCTGATTATGGTATATGATACAAGAGCATATTCTAATACTAGATATTGGGTGATGGATTTTGAAATCAAAATAAAGATCTCTCATAAAATTGGAATTACGATTTAACTGAATATTGATGTCAACTAGGTTTGGTTTTCGTGGTGGATTATGGATGGAAAACTAAAATCCTCTGCAATATGGCAAATTCCATCTTGGACATATACGCGCTTTAATCGCGCTATAACTGATATAGTCAGAAGATTATTCCAGAAAGCTGAAATCAGACTCGTCGACTTTTATATCTTCCTTGTAAATAGAACCAATATCAGTTGATCATATCGGATGATAAGAAGGATGTTTATTTTTCAACCTACTACCGAAACCGAAACCAGCTTCCTTACGTCTAGAATCAATATCACAGCAAACATTAAATGATTTCAAATATTTGCTGAGCTGTGAGGATAAATAAGCGATACAAAATGAACAGAGATGGACTTCTATTTATTCATAAATCGATTATTTTGTTGAAGTGTTATGTTGATTGAAAAATTGCAGTTGAGCCTATTTTACTTGAACGTGGCTATCAGTCTATATGACCTCATCAACATTCAGTTTTAACCATCCACAATTTATTATTCATATCATAATTTACATTTTAAATACAAGTTTATTCTCTCTTAACGCACGAAATTTAACCAGTTTCCAAGTATCTGTACCAACATTCGTTTGAGAACCTTCTCTCTTGACATGAATGTGTTTTTAAATGTAATTAACTTCTCCTCCTTTCCCACACACAGGCTCCAGCTTATGTGGGTTCTGTTTTTCAATAATACAATATGACATATCATAATAAAAAAAGGCATTTAATTTTGATTATTATTATTGTGACTTGTGGCGCGGTGTCGTGGACAATGAGTTGGAGAGATGAAAGGAAGTTGGAAGCAGCATAGATGAAGTTTATTAGGAGCGTGCCGGAGTATCAAAGATGGAGAGCAAGTGAAGCAGAGAGATAAGGGAGGAAGTGGGAGTCGAAAGATTGTCTTTTAAAATGGAAAGAGAAAGGTTTAGGTGGTTTGGGCGTATGGAAAACGAGTGGATTCCGAAGGAAATGTTCAAGATGGTTGACAATTGCATTATAAAGGGAAGAGTCGGGAGACCAAGAAAAAGATGGCAGAAGGGAGTTGGGAATGGAATAGTGAATCGAGGGGAGGAATGGAGTCGAGTGAAAGAAGAGAAATGGTGGTAGAATGGAGAACGGTGGAGAGAACTAATAGGAAGACAAGAGGTTAAAGACGATAGTAGGCGTGAAGAAGAGGGGAAGGGAGTAATTTTTTATACATAACTCGGAACTGACAGAAACCGGGTTTTCATTGAAATCTGCGCCATACATTTTGGTGGGAATCACCCCCTGACCCAACTGTGTTCGTTATCTGGGCTCAAGATATTATTATTTATCATTGTGAACTAATCAAGCAATCTCAGACGTATATGTCATGTATTATAATTACTAATCGAGCAATTCCAGACCAATGTGTTCTGTATCATAATTATTGCTCGCTATAGTTAATATAATGATATTTATGTTAATTCGTGTTCTGTTTTTATTTGGAAAACATTGAATAATAGAAATGAAATGAAATAGTGCTTCCAATAAGTCGAGTTTTCCCTGCCATAATTTTGAAGACGCTCATGTTTGAGCATCTTTTTTTTAAATCATATTCACCGTAATGGAGGAAAATCATGTATATTCATATATATATATATATATATATATATATATAGGCCTATATATATATGTATTATTTATATATATATATATATTTGTATTTATATAAATATACGTTATACTCTCATGTTATGTATCCACACAATGTGCTGGTAAATATTCAAAATAGATTGTAAGAATAAATTCAGGTTTCTACTCCGCTTGTGCAAACCACGTAAGGTATATTAACCCTTAAAAACTTTAGCATTTTCACGAAAGAGAGCAAGGGTTAGAAGATTAATAATTCAGGAAGTATCAAACCAGATTTGTGTTGATTTTTACTACCTGCGTATTATATACATGTGAGCCAACTTGCTAAAAATACACGGAGAGAAAATAGTCTTAGCTTTATCTGTCGTTATGTTATAAATCCTGAATGAGATTAAATAAATAATAAGGGTGGTGGGTATTTCGAGAGAGTGGGAGGAGGATATTGTGGAGCTAGCAACGATCTAAAAGGAAGAGAAAAGCTTTACAAAATGTGGCTGTTTATTGAAGCGGTAAAGCTGCAGTCTCCATACACTATATATAGAGAGAAAGAGTGAGAGAGAGGAAGATAGATACAGTTCTACACATAATAAAACCATGTAACGAAGAATGACAACCACGATATAACCGTACGACGTGTCTCTAATTTGTTGCTACTGAGATGTGGAACACTGTAGCTGGATTGTAAAGCAACGCGAGTTTTTTTCTTCTCGTCATATAATCTTTATAACTGCATTTGGTTGATAAGCAGCTTTCGTTATTGGTCAAAAGAGCAATAATATAACGATTGGACTGAGAAGAGGTAGGCTGTGACCGAAATAGAGTTACATATTTTAAGGAAAAAAATACCACATGCATGGATGAGAAAAAAATCAATCACAGGAGAGTACAAATTGTACATGAATTTCTGCCATAAAAACGAATATATTGTCATTCAATATGAAAAAACATTGGATTTTAAATTAATTGAAAATACGACAAGTCAACTTTAACCTGATTATTTGGATGTGTGATTCGAAATGATCAAAATTAATTGAAAATATAGATCAACTTTTTCCGCCGAATTACGGTATAAGCCACGGATAACCTGAGTCTAGCTAGCTTCGAAGGACTGTAGGACTTTGATCGGTTACTATTTACTAGACGATCCAAGTACTATGGCAACGTTTTGAACTTAAGATAATAACAAAGTCGATCACGGTCTCATGATATGCATAAACTTGACATATTTCATAGCCCCCCTCGTGAGCTGTGCTAGGATTCTGTGTTGACAACAATGGAATTATAAAAATACATGTTACATGTGTGTTGCATTTGACATAGACACGCTGCCATGTTCAGGTCGGGCGTGGGTTCGAGTCTCGTATAAAGCAGGGGTTTTTGTGAAATGTCCTTTCACCTATCATCACTTCATTGTTTCATCATCACCCGGTCATTCGTAACCCGTTGAACTAGCTCTTGGTGGGGTCGTTAAGCAACAGCCTAATCTCATGGCGTTCTTTCGAAACTTTGAAATAATGTTTCTCAAAAATGGTCCAACCGATTTTACCCAAAAACTACTCAGTTTTCAAGTTGTATAGGTGTGCGTATACAGAAAAAGTTTCATGTCGATCGGACACTCCGTGTGACCTGTGCAGTGCCTAACAAAAAACTCACAAAACAAAAAACACAGAGAAAGCTCCATAAGAGTGGGATGGAAATCTTTGCTAACGCTCAAAATCTGAAAAAACCTTGACATATTTCTTATCCCACCACACGAGCTGGGCTAGAATTCTATGTTGACAACAATGAAATTATTCAACTGCATGTTGCATGTGTGTTACATGTGTCACATATACATATTACCATACATTTTCAGCTCTACCAGTCTTTTTGATCTAACCAATCAAAATCTCAGTGATTTGAGATCTAGAAACTCAAGGAAGGGTTCTGTTGTGAACACACAAAAATAAACGTAAACGTAAATAAACCCAATCCAATCCATTGTAAATGAATCAAGTCAACCTATACACTCACCAGCAATTCTGCCGTATCTTTGGAACATACGTTCCACATCGGTCTTACTGCATTGGAATGTGTTGAGATTCCCAACAAACGTGCGTGAGTTCACAGCCTGTGGATCTTGCGAGTTCGTCTGATTGCCCACTTTGCTCATCTTCATCGCACGTTCGGACGCCAGTGTGAAAACTTTCACTCTCCTCCCTTTAATCAGAAAACAAAAAACAAACTTATGTTTTACTGTGATTGTGGCAGCAATTATCTGAGTGTGTTTAGACACGTTCGATTCTTATTTTCTTAATTAGAATCGTTATACAATTGATTGCCAAATTTTTTAATCTTTCAATATTTTAAATTGATCACATAGAAGAATTTATACCTTGATCTTATTTTGCGTGAACAATTAATTGTCATATATTTTAATCTTTCAATATTTTGAATTGATTACATAGAAAAATGTATACCTTGATCTTATTTTGCCTGAACAATTTTTGAGTAACGTATTACTCTTCTCAGTTCAGATTCGCAGAAGTGATGTATCCATTAACGCGTATTTTCTCGAATTTGCGTTCAAAGGCTTTCTACATCTGAAGAAACTAATTTATCTTGAAGTTGTGAAAAAATTGGAAGTATTGGAAAGTATTGTTCCTTCAATTTTCTTCATAAACCTAACATAATATAATATTCGAAAAAACTGAAATTGGAGGCTGGTTTTTCATGTGCTAAATGATAACTTGCAGAGAGTTTGAAGTTCTCTGAATTCAAGTGCACAGTGTATCGTTTGTGTGCCAATTGAATCTCGGAATGACGAAAAAGCGATGAAAAGGTTGTGAACAATTTTTTCTACATCACAAATTAAAATATCGTCCCATATTTGCATTCGTTATTTTCTTGCATTGATTCGTCTGAATTTCCTTACCAAATTTTCGAATTTAATTCAATCTCTTTGATTACAACATGATCAGTAATCAACAACACTGTCACAACAGTTTCATTGTGAATGGTGATTGTATACAAAATATAATTCTGCACAAGAATTGTAAGAATTTATAAAAGAGTGATATATCGAATATGATAAACTAGACTTATTCTTCTTCAACCTCGTAGTATATGTTATTAGATAAATGTGACAAGCAGTATTTAATAAAATCTTGAAATCAATCTTGATATTATATAATAGCATCGCATTTGTTTTCCTCTGACGGTATAAATTGACAGTATATGTGTAATTCTCTCTATCATTCAATACAACGTCGTCTTGTTACTAGTGTGAATGTGATCTCCTAAGCAAACAAGCGTCTTGTTGCTAGTATCTTCTTGTTTGTAACATAAAACACAGTAGAAGTGAAGCCAGGATCAAACATAATACCTACAAAATATCCCTCTTGATTTATTGTTCACAGATAAGGGGATCTTTTTCCTTGTTGACTTCTCATGCTCATGTTGAAAGATACATCTCTTATTTCTTTTCACACTCTGATGTTCTCGCACTTTTTTCTCTCTCTTTTTGTTATCTGTTTCTTATACAATTCTAGTTTGCCAATTTTTTTGTTTTAGTTCTCAAATAATAAAAAGAATATCTCTCTTTTCCAATCTCCAGGCGAAGTTTCAAACAAGAATGACAAAAAAATGGATCGGAAAAAGATTTAATATAACCAGAATACTTACGACGTGGCGGAGAAGTACAGTTTGTTCGTGCTTTCGTTTACATAGTATTAACAAGCTTATTGTGAAGACTATTTCATCCAATAGTTAGAGACTTAGAATCGTAGTTTTGCCTACGAGCTTATTTCACGAACAGTCTTATTAGATATTCTGATATAGTCCGTTCTTTCTAATTTGTTCCTTTTCCGAATTAATTTGTTGAAAATAATCACTATCGGCCTACCGGTAGGAGTTAGCATATACTTTCATATAAGATGAGATATAATTATCACTAGACTTCGTTCACTCTAAGGTCGATCTTGTCTGTACTAGGCTGTGGTGTCATCGTTTCAGTATTATTATGTATTGTTGATTGTGAAGTGATTACCGAAGTGATGGTGCTGTTTGCTTTGTGTTATCATTTTCTGCATGTATCGAAAACGAAGCTTTTATACTACTATAGGCTTTACCACCTCAATACACAAATCATTAATTGGAAGTACGTAGTGGATATCGTATTGTTGTAATCGGTATCCGAACACTGCATCATATTATATTGTGGGGACTTATTTTATATTGAATTATATTATAATAAATCTATACATACAAGTATAATCCTTCATTTTGTTTCTATTTACAATCTTTGCTTTGTAATATTAGATTGTTTGCTTCAATTTACGATGTAGAGCCTAGTCGCACATGATGTTTACTGACACTGGAGGGATTAACATTGTTAACATGTATGCTTACGTAATTTACAAACATGTGTCTAGGAGGAATTTATAAATGTGAAGAATACTGAAGAAAAACAGATATGATTTTACCCAATCTTTGGGGTTACGTTTTTGTATTCGAATTAGAAAGTACAAACGGTATTAAGTACTGAATAAGTGAGTATTGATTCAACTTTGGTAGATACAATACAGAATAGAAAATAGAAAATACAAGAATAGATATATAGAACCCCATTCTCCTGCATGATAAAATGATGATAAAACCACTGGACTACTCGTCTCAGGAACATATTTAGATATTTTCCTGAAAAGAAACCAGTATGCAATTTATATAGTAGCACAGAGTTGCTGTTTAGTAATCTAATTCAATTTTCATGTCCATTTCACGCTATGCGCGCTGACGTTCCAAGATGAGCCAGCTTTACGACTGTAGGCAATCTTTATGCTGTGGTTGTATTACAGGGTAAACTGAAATAACACGTAAAACCAGGTTTTATACGTGAAAAGGAAACGCAATCTCTTCAAGGTGAGAATTTTAGTTGCATAATAATTCTACTGTATGACAGCCAAGCTTTATAGTCAATTATAAACAAGAAGTAGACGTACAGTATTTTTGATGCAGTTACACATATCAATACTTCCAATTTTGGCAGAGGAAATAACATTCGCACTTTTAAATTAAGCTAGTGAATTGGTGCATATTGTGGTAAGATCGCCCTTGTGATGCCCCGTCCAAACGATCCTACCTTTCATTCTCAGCCCCAATTGGGGAACAATGATTTTGGATCAAGTTTCGATGTTATTGATAAAAAAAAGGTTATGGGATGTTAATTTAATTTAATAATCATACACATTATTCCGAATTTTAACAAGAATCGGATAAGCCGTTTTGATGAGAAACAATTAAAATGCATTATTTTACATATAATCTGAGCAACAAGTGGTACCAATTGATTTGAGGTGATTAAAATGGGAAATGGATAAAACAGGAAGGCACTGATATAATTGTTTGAAACTCAAGGTGCATAATATGGATCTTGCCATTACATTTCATATAAATATATATATCGCTCAACCTACAACGCATATGCTGCGTTTTCCTAGTTATAAATCAATTCTTCTTCAGAACCACTTTTTATGAAATAATGACATAACACCTAATTCAATGACGCACACACCATCACAAAACCTTTTCATTGTATATACTATTATTACCCAATTACTATGAAGTCAGCTTTTGTTTACATCGTACATTGTTTTAGAGCGTAATTTTTGTACTATCTCCCCCATTAGCTTTACGAGTCTCATTTAGGGTGTAAAACCATGTGATAAACCAACGTCAGCAAATCATATAATACCATAGACACATCAAAACACGGAACAAAACTGCTACAATTACCCGTCTTTTCTATACTGAATCGTTGCCAGTCGGTAGTTTTGACCCTTCTACTCTTTTGTACATCATAATTATCCGTCATAACACCTATAATAACATTACATACTTATTACCCTACACAATGAATTATATGCCGCCAGCTTGATGATAATTATATGATAATTAATTATAACATACAAATGTTTTAATGAAATGGTGTGTTGAGAGAATTTAATGGGGTACATAAAATAATGTGACATTAGAAAATGTATGAACTCGTATAAAATATATAATGTTACAAAAATATTACACAGGCTTAGATAAGATTTGGAATTATAATCATTATATCTTATAATTATATACCTTCATTGATTCTTGTATAAATTTATGTATTTCATTGTGAATTCAATATTTCAATATTTCATTCAATATATTCATACCACCATCCCCCCTTCCGCACAACCGACATTTATGAGATATTGCTGTTAAATAATACATTCATACAATGACCTACATAACTGGTATTAGTGTATTGTACAGCGAACCTTTAATGATTTTTTTTCAAATCAAGAAACAGAATTCTTATATGGGACTGACGAGAGAGTGGGTGGGAAAAAGTGGAATAAATGCATCTTTGCATTCATTACCCACCGTGTTTTCTTGTATAATACACTATTTTGGAGGCTGTCTCTACTTCATAACGAACACAAAACAACTTCAAATCATCGTTATATTTGTAGATAATATGTATATATATTTATATATAGGTCTATGATCTCTAAGGTCTCAGGTCCTATAAGTAATACCTAAGGTAACTTAGTTGGAAAAGGACCTGACCGGCAATCAGAAGGTCCCGAGTTCGAGTCCCGGTCGAGGCGTATCTTTTATGATATATATATATATATATATATATATATATATATATATATATATATATATATATATATATATATATATATTCTATATATATATATATATATATATATATATTCTATATATATATATATATATATATATATATATATATATATATTCATATATGGGCGTGTGTGTGTGTGTGTAAGCTATGTATTCAAGACGTGATTTATGAAAATGAACACAGCTAAATCTCCAAAATGCATCAAAAGTAAAAAACTTCAACGAGTGTTTGTACGATTTCGGAAGTTCGACTAATTATCTGGTATGGTATTCATCACACGTGAACACACAGTATCACGCACGGTATGTTCTACAAGACAATTTTCCAGCTGTTTATCTGTAAAAATATGATGTTTTGTTCTCCGAATTCAATTTTGATATCACACATGGTCGATCTAAAGCAAATATTTCGCTGATTCGAGTTCTCTCTCTCTCTCTCTCTCTCTCTCTGTCTCTTTCTCTCACTCCCTTTCTCTCACTATCTCTCTCTCTCTCTCGCTCCATTTCTCTCTTTCCCTCTCTCTTTCTATTTCTATATCTCTTTCCATCTTTCTCTCCCACTCTCTTTATCTCTCTATCTCTGTTTCTATCTCCTTCTCTCTCTATCGCTGTATCTCCCTCATTTAGCAATCTTTCAAAGGTAAACACTCTGGTTTGAATAACAGTAACAAGCAGGGGGAATAATAACACATAGGAACCGCTTCAAAAATATGTTATTTTTCAAACAGCGCAGTGGGAAGATATTCGAGAAGTTTATAAAATGAACAGTTTAAATTGAAACAATAATAAAGAATTATAAAGTGTATGGATGATATTATGTAGCGGAAACGCCTCGAGTTTTATTATCAGAAATTGAAAATATTTTGTTTAACTAGTAAACGCAGCATATAGACACTATAGACCCTACGTAGTTATATGATAAAGAAGTCCGCGCGCATATATATATATATATATATATATATATATATATATATATATATATATATATATATATATATATATATATATATATATATATATGTGTGTTTTTTCCAAATCACAAAAATGTGCACATTTAGGGACACGAACCAAGGACCTCTTGGTGTGTATCAAAGCTCTATCCACCGATCTAAGCGAGCACCCAAATTCAAGGCGAACAATCTAGTATAATTAGATGAATCTATGATATCTATATGGCATTTTTATTCGTGTATCAACTTAAAAAACCGAACCAAACAGTCCAAGTCGACTGATAATGGAGAAACGCATTCAATCCTTCACGTGTCACGCGTAATAGACAGGTAAACCACTGCTTATTAGGAGAATAATTAGTTAATCAATTCAGATAGAGAAACATAAGAACAATTTCAACGGTGAAGATTGATGTGTTGATTGACAGTTCTAGGTTTGTAGCATAAACCAAAATATCAAATATGAATAATGGTAGAAAGCCATAAAATATTACCAACAACATCCATAAAAATTATAGGTACAACCCTGACAAGTAGGTGGAGGTGCCGGGTTCGATGTCCATATTGACTGTTCGCCGCGTCAAACGATTTCGATAGATGTAGTTTTAATGTTTATCGTCAGATCTTGTCCTTAAAAATTATTTGCTCTCAAAATACCACAACTGTACAAAAAGAGTTATTATTTGTGCTTTCCAATTTGGTTGACAATTTTCCCTCATGCGATAATATAAGTATGAGCATCCACCCCAATTAATTGAAGACATTCTCCAATTCAACGCTCGATTTGACTTTATAATTTGACTGAACCACTCTTCCCGAACTTCAATATTCAACAAGTTGCCTGTCATCTGAAAAGCTCAATAAGGGTAAATCGGTAAAACAATGAGGGTAAAGCAGGTTAAATCAGTATGGAGATGTTCTAGCACGTGATAAAATATCGTTGCACTGGAACCGTTTTATATATTCGTCTCATACGTGTAACTATTTATCTTTATATTATTTGATATTTTCATTGTCATGTAGTTTTTCTAGTTTTATGTCAAGTATTTAGTTGTATCATTGTTATCACTCTTCCACCAGCTTTGTACTGAAAACTATCTCTATCGTCCGGTCTTATACTTTGTAGACGGTAATTTCAAATTTAGTTCTAAGTTTTCATTCCCACTCTACATCTCATTCGTTTCGGATCGGGAAATCAAGTACTGTACATACAATCGAATCATTCTGAATACAATTTACACTTTCTATCAACTCCTTGAGACATTGTCACAAAAAAATCGAAGAAAGTCAATTTTTTCTACATTGATTGATTGATTGAAGTTGACGAATTTCGTCATATTTATCGAAACAATGCAATATTTTTTCAGGTATACGAATATATCTACCACTTGAGTTGATACTATCTTCTATACCTCTCCTTCCTTCTTCCACACTCTACGCAATGCATGGTAATAATTTATTGAGTAACACAAAAAACAATCCTCAAAAAACGAATAATAATACCTACAAATCTCCCATCGAATTATCGCCACTCTATCGAACAATATGTCTGTGACACATTTCTCGAAGGTTGTCGTATACCACGAAATAATTTCTAGCACGTGTAAAACGACACCCCTGTGGATACGGCACATTTCCGGCCCGGGTGACTGACGGGATTTTCTTCCATATAGTAACTGATTGCCTTGTCTTTTGCACCCCAGATCTTGACAATCTGAATCATGATAAAATGAAAAACAGACAAGATTATAGAATATGTTCTTGACATATGATCACGTTATAACAGAAATCTTGGTAATGTTGTCGTGATAGAAGTGTTACAATCATGTCAAAGTGAATTTGAGGTAAACGAATCGTTAAGTTATTTCATGTTCAACGCTAAATTGTGAAAATGGTCCAAATTGTGGTCTGCGGTCATATTTCAGTATTAGTTTTTCACACTCAGCTCCTCTATTGATATGGTTTCCCGAACCACATGTCTCCTTATAAGATGTTCGTACGACTACATTTTGAAAATAAATAATTTTGATCAAACTACCATAGTTTAGGATTGGTTTGTTAATGTGTACCACTCAAATTGTATCCGCGTTCAAACTTAATTCAGTGATGTTATTTCAATGTTAAAATAACTATCAAGATTTCTTTCTATTCAAAGAATTTTTTCCATGGTTGGGAGTGTTTTATTTATTCAAATTATAACGTATGTAAATGCATGCAAATATTTCGAAGAAATAATGGAACAATTAATAAAGTAGATACATATGCAATATGTTGATTAGATGATCATATCACAGATTCCGTTTCATATAATGGAAGAAATCACATCACCTCACATATCAAAATATATAAACATAATTTCTTCATCGTTAGTGCTTGGTTGGTACTCGCCGGCTTGTTATTAGGTTTATTTTTTTGTGAATGGCATGTACAGGTCAGACAAGCAACCAAACTTCAGGGACGTTGGCGCTATACCATGAAAAGATTGATGTTATTCTTGAGAAAAATCGGTTCTGCACTTTAGTAAAAAGATAGCATTGACAGCTTGGGAATCCCTATGAGAATAGCATTGGACAAAACTCTATGTTTAATTTTATATGCCATTGGATTGAAATTTTGTTTGAGAGTGCTTTTACTGTTCCAAAACATGATACAACCGGGCTGAAAAAAATCTGATTTATCTCTTATAAAATGAAAAAAATAATAGGAAATAAATAATGTACTATATTAGTAAAATCGGATATTTTGACTTTCCCGTTTGTAGGGGATGATTAAGAGGTAGGCTGAGTGGCCAGCATGATTGGCTATAGCGAAGGCAATGAGTAATCAGGAGAGACAGATTCGAAATCAAGGTATGTATATAGCTTTCGACTCTTCGAGTACATTTCGTTCAAATATCTCGTTCATCTTACAACATAATGTCAGTAAAGAAACAAGTATGATAAATGAAATTTTTTCAACCAGAACTTACGTACAGGCTACATATTAATAATCAATATTACAATATTACATTTTATGATTTTATCTACTTTTCGAAATGGTATATTTTGACCACTATAAATTACATTGATATTGAATGTATTCAGAGATAATTGTAGTTCATGCATGTACCATGATCTACGCACGCTTCTCTGAGACCTCGTTAGAATAATAATATCGAGAAGACTCACGCATTTCCTCCGGAAAAATGAAAAATATTCCGTTCCAATAGTTTTGCATACGAATGAGTAACATGTTATTTGTATTCATACATTCCGTAGACATGCTATCAGGAAGATATAAAACGAATACCAGGCTAAACTAGGCAAGTTACTCTTCCCCATCCCCTGCCCAGACGCTTATCACCCCTTCCACCACCCTCCCTCTTAACACCCACGTCGTAATAACCGTTGAGGACTCGCTAAATCATGGCCCAGCTATTTAATACTGGAGTCAAAGAGAGTGAGGGCCCCGATAGACCGTCTCCGCAATATATTACCATGACCGTTCAGGAGTGTCAACCCGCATAGAAGTAAACCCCACAACAATTCCCGTCTATTAATCAACATGGGAAAAGATTAAAAGCAGAAATATAAATGAAAAAAAAAGAATAACTTGAAATGTCATAATTTTCAATATTTAACGGTTTCTTCTTTTTATATCATTATTATTCCATCTACGACTTTCATAACGCATAGAAATTTATTCAAATATATTGAAATATTCACAAAGTTTAATTATAATAATTGTTTTTTGAATGGAATTATCGTTAAATTTATTCCGTATTGACTTGTAACTCTGGATTTTGGCAACCGCCTCGTTCAGAGCTGTCAAGATTCAGAGAATTTATTCACAGAGATTATCAGGCTTAAAACATTCATAACAAGTCTGTACGTCATTCTTGTACAACATTCAATACTAGCACACTTCGTGCCACGAGACTTATCGGTCACGATAGGCGCCCCTCCCCTCTTCCCCCTCTTCCCACTTCATTAATACAACAGTCGGAAGTATACTATATAGTACACAAAAAGTAAAATACAGACTATTATCATTTTTATACTATAAGTACTGAGACTGACAGGTAGTAGTATATTGTTGTAGTTTACTGCATATATTGTCGGAGTGGAGGACTGGTAGACATGCTGTTTCGTGTAGAATGTTACTAACAATCTTGGTCACTACCAGTAACCGGCAACTACCGATGACAATGATTGTAATTGGTGATTCGGTGATTGGTGAATAATAATGAAAGAGAAAAAATGACAGCAGGCTGGAATACGCTATTGAATAAGTGCATAATAAATCTCCCAAATGAACTTGTTGATGGTGGGGTTGTGAGAGAAATAATGCCATACAACTGATAACAACCACCCTTATAGTTCATAGTTAACCAAAATACCACCTTGGAAAGTAAGTCACCATTGGGTGTGGGTTCGAGTTCCGCATAAGGCATGGTTTTTGAAAGAATGCTCCTTCTCACATCATCACTGCATTAGTTTCATAATCACCTACTCATTCGAACACCCAAGTAACCTAGCTGTAGTTGGGGTAGTTAAGCAAACAATAATCATCAACTGATTGAAACTGAAAATCACACCGATTGTTGTACTCTAATACATGAGTGTCAGCATATCGACATTTTCTGCCGTCATTGCTAAAGTCTCTTTAGGTAGCATGGGAGTCGATTTAGCGAAATATCAGGTTTTGGATGTTGGTAGAATTAAAATCTATTCAACTTATATCGCACAATTCACCACACCACCCATTTAATACATCAACACATTTTATAACTGTGTACCTGTGGAAATGTTGGAATCTAGGGTTCATGCTTTCATTTCACGTCATTCTGATGGTGTCAAAACTATCTGTATTTGCGTGTGTATTAGAATTTTGATAACGTATACCGTTCACGAACTATCAACAAAATAAATATTTCGCTGAATCCACCCACATGCACTCTTGATCGAATCGCTTCATATACCTTCATTGAAAAACTCACAGAACATGACGAGTGGCTTAACTATTTCGTGAACTTGATTCTCTGCCATCTCAAGACAAGACTTCAAACCTGTAAGTGTTCCACAAACAGACCGATCAATCAACTCTTCGAGCATAGCTTCCACGTAGTGTTCTCTTTAGATCTCGTGAGATCTCGTGAGATCTCGTGGGATCTCGTAAGATCTCGTGAGATCTCGTTAGATCTCGTGAACTCCAAACAACGAATCATCTTATGGTATAGCAGAAGGAATTACATTGTCTCATACTCTGAGCCTCTGAGGGGAATTAGTTCCCGCCAGGATGATTCCACATAATATATAAATGATCAATGATATACGTCATATACAACGTGAATGTATAATTGTGTAATTGTTAGAATGTAATTGTTTTATATTTGTATAATTGTGATAAATACGTCATAACGTGAATGCAGATATAATTGTCCAAAATACTAAAGAGTCGAGAGTTCTAAAGAGTTCTTTTTAATATGTGAAAAAGGCTGATTATAGACAAATCAGATCAGTACGTATTTACCAACTGTTTTAAAATTTGCCATTTTCCCATTTCCAAACCTAATGCGAATGTTTGTTATCAGTATTTTATTGACTGTACTCCATTAAATGGTGTGAAGCGAGTTCGTTGCAATATATCAAACGGCATTTTACGACCACAGATTGATGTTACGCTCAAAATTTTGGGCTATGGCTAAAAATCCCCTTTAAGAAAGCTCTATATAGTGAAATCCAAATATACATACATAGTGTAGTCATAGTATAGACATACAGGCTATACCTTGATGAAGTGGCACGACATAGAATCTGGCTATAGATTGTCGCAGGCAAAACTTTTCCTATTAGAACGCGTATCGCATATTGTATACCTCTCAGCTTACCTATACCTCAACAGCTCATATCATCCACATTTACATTTAGTTCCAGTTTATTAATTATTGATTACAACTCCACTTCGAACATTATCAAAAACACCTGAAATTTAAAATTTGTTATAATGTAATTATCTTAACAGGCAGGCTATCCTATACTCGACAATATTTACCAGAACCTCTAACTTTATATTTTACGAACTGAGGAATACCAAAACCTACCGATAATTGACATTGGCCTGGAAGCTGAAATACATCGAATAATACAAATTACAACACTTGATGTAACGCGAGTAGTAATGCGGAATATATGATAAAACGGTTGATGTCAATTTACAACCTCATCTAATTGGTAAATCACGAACATTCCGCGTGTGGTCAGATTGCATGTAACATCACCACGTTAAATTACCAATTAAATATAAATAAAATAACATGTTCGACCTCGTGACGGTTTTACCTGTATGATCAAATTTACAGCTTATCAGAAGTTACTGGACTGTAGATTATAATTAAACACACCGTAATATTGAATTTGGTAACAAAAAATTGATGATCCAATATGTTGAATGATTACTGTAGATATAATAAAGAATCTAGTTTAGGTTATTGTAACCATGTAGATCACCATTACGGTTACAAACATGAAAAAGCTACCCATACAACAGCTGGCAAGTGCTGTCAAATATAGTCGCTGGATGATGACTTTCTAAAACTGAAAAATACTTCTTTTAGTTTTGTGAGTCACAATTCTGGACGTAGTTTCACAGTAAGCCGTACCGTGAATAAGTATAATTTATTGAAATAATTGCGTTATAACTGAAGAATTGAGATGTGTGAATGGTTTTGACTGTAATGATGTGATGAATATATCACCTCAAGTTATATAACATCTTTGCTCTATAACAGAATTCACCACAAAATATCATCAAGCTGTCTTCCTTTATAGGCTTCGAAGTTTATATTGGCATTTTTTTTAAATTTCGATGTCTATGCACGTAGGAGAGTGGAACAATCACCGTGGAAATTTTCTAACGCAATTTTTTCTCCCAGAAAAATTACTTTTGAGTGATGAAAATGGAATCATGAATGGGCCTAATTAGTGATAAACTACTTGATTCAACTACTTCATACCAGTTATACTACTTATGGCAGTTTACCTTCAATTATATTAGATACAGGCATGATGTGTATGCTTGGTACAAAGGCAATTATGATTATAGGGACTGCATTAGATTTTAATTGATGAATTATCAAGGCCAATTAATTGAAGAAGTGAAGTGTGAGTTAAACGGTGCGTCAATGTCGATACGATAGATAATACAGGCTCATAAATCGAATCGATATATACTAGATAATATATCCAGATAAATCTCTTTCTCAAATATACTCCACTTTTTTTGAAAACAAGAAGCAATCAAAATTGCCACTTTCTTCTGTGATCGAAGTAGGCCTATTTTAATACTTCATATGTAAGTCTGTCTATCTTACCAATCCTAACCTCACTAATGTGGAAAACTACAGATGTTTTGTGAAAGGGCATAACCGAAAATGTGCAAGAAAAAGTTCCAGAAATACACTTTTTTTGTAATCGTCAACAGCTGGAAACAGGACGTAAAATATAATATCGAATCACATCCCCTCTCCTCCTCTCTCCCTACATACCCATCATATCATGATGTTTCATACTCCTGTCAAGGAAGCTGAGCGATTGCCCGCTAATCCGTCTTCTTCTTGACAGTAAGTTATATTGCAATTAATGCGCAGATCTACCAAACAAATTGTTTCATTAGAGACCTGACTTCTCATCGTGTCAGACGCTAATTCAACATTAAACATTTCTCCCAGCATATTTAATAATGCTGTATCACTAATGACAAGATGAGTGAACGGGAGTCGATTTAGTGAAACACCATTTTCTTATGGAAAGTTTTTGAAAACCATTGACACATAATCCTTGAACATATAGGCCAGCAGAAACAGACACCACGTATGCAGTTCGTTCAAATTGGATTCTGAAACGTAGAATTATGTATTCATTTATTCTATATTTCAAAAATATATAATCCTTATATGTTACCTGTCACAATTAGTCGACTGCTGACAAAAATGTAAATTTTTGAAGAAAAATAAAATATATCCTATTATGCATGATTTTAAGTTATTAAAATCATGAACGACCTGTTATTTTCATATGAAAAGCGTGGTGAAAAGCGATTGACATTTGAGACGGCGAGCAGCAAACGTAGTCAAATGTGGTGTCACAAAAAGAGACAGTTGTCAGGAAAATGCGGTGAGATTTGCATTTTCACTCATTTTCCAATTCGATATTAAAATGAGAGCAGACACATGCGGATAAAAAAGAGGAAAGATATAAAATTATGACAAGGCACAATACAGAGCCGCATATTCAGAAGAGAGTAATAATGATAATTGGCAATAATTGACAGTTCAAAACTCCAGCAAAACAATGTAAAAAAAAAGGTTTTCTTAGAACCACAGATGCTTTCAAATCGTGACAAAATTACCGCAAAGATACATCTGTACCGTCAAACATCTACCGCGAAAATATCCGTGCTGATATATATATATAGGCATACATTATATATAATATATGAAAAATATGAATAATAATTAGAGAAGAAAAGAAATTGGGAAAGCATTATGTAGTACTAACAACATATGCTATACTTATTGAGTTTATATTATGAGTGAAGGATTATTTTTCTTCTATCGTTTGTGAGTTAATGAATACAAGTATATACTTTTTCAATGGCGAGTAAAATCACAGCGCGAATTTCTCAGTTAGCTTTTGATGAACGACGTAAGATGTTGAGCTTTTTAGGGATTTATATGTAAGACGTTCCTGCAAAGAAACTTGGGCTTTACCGCCAACTAATTGGCTCTCCTTGCGGCTCTAAAGTCTTAGCTCCTCAAGCTTTAGATATCAGACCATCCCTCCCCTCCGCTCCCCTCCCCTCCCCAACAATCCTACCAACCGTATTACGTACACTGTAGCTTTCTTTGAGACGTATTAAACCAAAAACGTTCTCTGTAGTCAGTGCTGTCGTTACAGTGGAAATATATTATATTTTAGGTTGTATTAATGATTATAAGCCTATGGTAGGCCTACATGATATTGTAGGACTATTTATACTAACGATTTTTATTCTTGTCATATATATATATATATATATATATATATATATATATATATATATATATATAGATTTTTATTAAAACACTGGTGACAATACGATTGCCAATTAGCACAATTTAAAAATAACAACAAAAGATCAGTAGGAAAAAAATTGAAATCATAATAGTAACATTATATTGAAGTGAAATTATCAATATTCGTAGAAATAATCACAATAATTACATGGTTAATAAATCTTACATTATAGAGAAATCATTTCTCTATGCAATAACAATACAATAAATTAGAACAATAAATTCAAACACAGTAAAATTATATAAAACAAATCAAGTGCTCAACAGAACAACTGGGATACTCTTGAACATAAAAACGTTTGCATTATAAAGGTTCGATCACGACCTTATATAGTTGTTGACCATGTAAATGGACGTGTATAGAAACTACTCAGCGTATAGAACTACTTCTGTATAATGTTTACCAATTGCTTTGCTCAATAGTAAATATACTCCTTTAGAATGTATAGTAATCGGTACTATCTCAAATATAGGCAGTATTCGAGTAGTCATCATGCATTATTAGTATATTCTATGCAAATTCCAAAACATTCTTATTGCTATTTGATATTTCTTATATCAGAAACTTTTATATGCTATGCTCAATATCTTCATAGCATTGAAGGTACAAATATAAAAGTGTACATTCTCCACGAATGAAGATATACAAAGATACATTAATAGCCATGCTCGTGTAAGACAGCGTAATGATACTAAACTGGAAGAGTCTACGCTCATCCAATGACACGTGGTACCCTGAGACAATTGAGTCCATGTAATAATTACTGAAAGGCATTGCCATCATACCTAACTGACCGAAAGACAAAGTGCAGAACATTTGAACGATAGCCAGAATCAATGGTATGCTTTTAACTCGATACTATTAACCTACGATGAGATTCCATTCATGCACATTACATTTCACAATGTTAAACTTATCGACTAATGTACAATCACCACATCCCCTCTTCGTTCTTATTACTGACGTCTTACCATATTGAAGCTACTCCCAAATTACTACTTCATACATTCACAGATCAAATGACACAAAGCAAATAATCGAATGCTGTTTGTCAGGAGAAAATGGCTACATTATGCATTTCAACGTGAACATGAAAAAATGGTATCATTTTGAATTGAAATAAATGACATTTCATTGATAATATGTGTTTACATTACCTCCAAATCAATCTAAAAGTGGCTTGCATGAACCGTTTCATATTAAATGGGTTATAGGGGTTTACTGAAACGTAAGAACATGCACCATGAAATGTACTTTATTAGTAAACCGTGGATTATTGCTATCGTCTTATATATATGATAATAAATGAAGAATAAAGATACCAATACATGCAAGGAAGAGGAAAATATGTTTTCATTCATTGATTAATATAGCAAACATACATTTGATCACTTATAATATATGATTATCGTGATTATTGTTTGCTTATTAACCCCGCCATCAGCACATTTTCACTATATTGTATCTGTTGAATATCCTAGGAAAGCTATGTCCATTGTCCCCGTCCCTAGAATAGGGAGAATGGAATTAGGACTGAGAATATGCGAACAATGAGCTTGAATTTATAGAAATGTAAAGAAATTCATAATAGATACCCTTTACTGCAATATTGCTCGAAGCAACTTTGAGTTGGAATAATTCCTTCCGTATCAATTATTATCGTCAATGAATATGGAAAAATTGTCTCCAAGCCAACATAAATAAGTTAGTTTAAGTTTAGTATAGTTCAGTATAACTACGAAAAAAAAATGTGAACGAAAATAATGATATTTTTCCGGTCGGTCTGTCTCTCTTAATAAATGTATTTCTATTCAGTCTATATAAATAATATGCAGTTATTGGTCATACTTGAGTAACTTCACGTATATTTTTCAATTGCCATCAAATATTCATGAGCTATAATTTATGTAATTATGTGTGAACGACCATAAGAGAAGGGCTTCTCTGATGGAAAAGCGAATTGTCCATTCGATCCAGCAAATAACTTTTAATACACGAGACAAACGGCACCTGTTTGATTAACAATATTCTTGTCATCCAAAATCTGATGGAAAATGGAAAATCAGAATGACCATGAACGAAAATAAATAACTTGTATAAATAACCTGAATTATAACGGTATAGGCTTGATACTTAGATAACATTTTATCCAACTAGACATTTAATAGTGAGCCATGATAGTAAAACAGGGTTTCCAGTTCCGATTTTTTCTTGTGGTCCGACACTATATTCCCAACTGCCCAATCACAAGCCAGTACTCAACCAGAAACATAGAGGTTCACGACTCCGTTTCGGTACCGATTCGGTGTCGTAATTATTTACTCAACTTCAACTTCAAACAAATGCCAGATTGTTTACCCATGAAACCGACAATCTACTTGCGGACAACCACTTTGGCGGATCGCCACATCTGGTCATAGTGAACGTTATTGAGGGTCCCGTATGGTCAGTTCTGTCAAACTAGTTGAAGGCAATTCTATCAATATTTTCGTGCTCGATCACCAACTCTTTAGTAGTATTTACTATACTTATAGCAATACGGAAGGAGTAGGCCCGAACCACCCGTGTGCTAGTGGTGTTGGATAGGGGAGGGACATATTTTCAGAAATGTGTTTACAAATATGTGAAGTCCAAAATTGACGTGAAGTCCAAAATTGAGTTGGTCGTCAATGTATCTAGATATAAAAATGAAAATATAAAGAATCTAACAACAATAATAAAATTAATGTCAATCTAATCTGAAATCACCTGACACAAATAAAATCTAAAATCAAAACCTAAAATTCACAAAAAAATCCACAAATCGTTAACTCAATTACAAAAACATTGTTCACGAAGTGGTGCAGGGTTGAGGGGTGAGTGTAAAATCCCTCAACCCTCGTGGGCCGCCAGTGTGAAAAGACCATGCCTTATATACGGTATATATACGCAACTAAAACCACCGAGCTAATAATGTCACTGTCAGTTCGGTCTAATGTATCAACATGGTTACTTACACCGTCTTCAGTTCTACAGATACAGATACCTATATACACACGTCAACTGTGAAGTATTTTAACATGGAGATAAGTTCTTCAGCGCTGACTCGCTAGCGTACATTATTGATGCTTGCTACGTGTTGCCCGTCAATCTTCTGCCGTTCCTTATTTCAACTGACAACGGAAACTTGCTTCCTTCTCAATTCCTCTATCTTTCCTAACTGCTTGCCGTGACGATGTTCGCAATACGAAATGTGAAATACAGATCATCAAAAGCTTAAAATTGAAGAGCTCACAATTTTAAAATATAGATTCTTTAAGGTAGTGCCTCAACTGGTACCATTCTCAAGTGGTATCATTCTCAACTCATAGAATTGTCAACACGCATTCGTCTCAACTGGTACGATTCCTCAACTCGCAAGATTCTCATCTCGCAACATTATAGGCTCGTGCTATTTCAACGTCGTCTCAACTGGTACGATTCTCAACTCGCACCATTCTCATCTCGCAACATTTTAGGCTCATGCTATTTCAACGTCGCCTCAACTGATACGATTCTTAACTCGCAAGATTCTCATCTCGCAACATTATAGGCTCGTGCTATTTCAACGTCGTCTCAACTGGTACGATTCTCAACTCGCACCATTCTCATCTCGCAACATTTTAGGCTCATGCTATTTCAACGTCGCCTCAACTGGTACGATTCTTAACTCGCAAGATTCTCATCTCGCAACATTATAGGCTCGTGCTATTTCAACGTCGTCTCAACTGGTACGATACCCAACTCACACCATTCTCATCTTCCAACATTATAGGCTCGTGCTATTTCAACATAGTCTCAACTGCTACGATTCTCAACTCGCACGATCCACGAATGGTACGATTCTCAACTCGCAACATTTTAGGCTATATGATTTTGAATGGATGTTGCGAGATGAGAATCGTAAAAGTTGAGACAGCCGGATGGAGATTCATTTTTCCGTATATTACCATAGTTACTGTCTTACCAGAATGAACAACATCCTTACAGTTGAGCTACACCAGAAAAATTATTTTCGGTGGAGGTGCCGGTATTGGGTACTCGAAAAAAATGCTTTTAGATGTTGAAACACAACAAATGCGTGTGATTGATAAACGAGATATTTGTATGGATGTCCTTTTAATGTCATTCTAGGGCATATTCTTGGAATTTTTTCGATTTTTTTAAAACTGGTCTAACATGTCCGTCTTTGCTGTCACTATAATAATACAATAATTTAAAATGGGGTATTTTAAAAATCGTCGTCTCAGGTCTATAATGATCTACAAATAAGACAGAGGTGATATTTTCCCATCTAGTAATCGGCTTATGTATATGTATATTCTACCGTCCTCACCACATATACTAAGAACTAACTTAATATTATGTATCATTATAGGTTCTTGCATACGTTCACTCACACGCTACGCAGTTCGGCAACACCTTAACTTGACTCCGGTGATGACTGCCCCTTGATTATCAGGGCCAACCTGTGGCGATACTCCATGCAGGTAAATAATGATATAATTATATATGAAAATGTTCCTTTCCGTACCGTACTTTGAACTGAAGGATCTATACAATGAGCTATGATAAAAAATAGTGTTGTTTCACACTTTCAATTGAAAACGACATTAGTACACAGTGCAAGTAATTTTATTTACCATTCTCAACACATTTTTTACATTGTCTGTATATAATTAGAATGCTCAGTAAACAACTTGAGAATGTGATGTTCCGCTGCATACTTGCTACCATGTAACATTTGCTACCATTACCATAGACTAAATTAGACTCGAAAGACAATGTGTTATCTCTTCTGATGTAGGATGAGAACGTAGATGAGAAGCCATGATCAATCTCGAAAGAGGCAAAAGCACCGTCGAAAACACAATATCACATATTGAGTGCATGGAAAATCGGATCATATAAATAAATATATATATATATATATATATATATATATATATATATATATATATATATATATATATATCCATGGTATGATTTAAAACTGTTCAAAATTCGCGACCTCCTCCGGGACTTGAACCCGGATCTCCAGATTGCCGGTCTGACGCGCTACTGCACGGCTTAACGTACTGGTGGTTAATCAGAAAGTTATTAAAATGATATATATGTACATATATACATATATATATATATATATATATATATATATATATATATATATATATATATATATATATATATATATATATATATATATATATATATGAACACACTCACTCACACACGACAAGGATGGTACTAATGTGTATGTAACAAGGGTGATAACTGTCAATACTGTGCCAGAATGTTCATTAAACATTAGAGCTGCCCTCACAGCTCACATCTTTCATCATTAATTACATTCACTCCGTTGTTTTATTGCATATAACGTAACACATTCACATTTTTTAAAATAAATAATACTGACTTTTTATGTATATATGCATAACTATACTCGAAGCTAAGCTCGCAGCTCAACTAATGCTGTTGTCAACATTATTATGTATTTGGTTCACTAGTCAGTAATTCATATCTATGGGAGTGTATGATGCACCCTGATTTAATGGGAGATTATCAAACTTTAATACAATTCATACGGGTATACCAACTATACGCTAGAAAAATTAAATAATAGCTATACTATCAATCAGAGTTCTCAGTTCAGCACTACTGTATATATAATACAGTATATGTGAACATGTTATATAATAATATATTAATGTACATTTTCATTCTTTTATGTATATATAATATACATAAAATGAAATGAAATATATTCCCCAAGCTATTTATAGCCGTAATGTTACTGAGGAACCTTGGAATAGACACGGAACGAGTTACATATGATGTATCTCTGAAAAAATGGTATGATGAAATAATAAGATGAATAACAAATTAATTCGAATACAACTTATAATCAACGTACTTTTGAATAACGATTCGACGTTACGAGATAAAATCACTGTTTATCTTTGAATAATATATAAACGTAAAAAATATTATTTAGTTATAATGTGTTTCATATCACACCGCATTCATCTGATCTTCTACTTTTTGATTTAAATATATTATCAGATTCTTATTCATTTATTTAGTATTTATTTTACCAGGTCAACCATTGATATTCAGTTTTAGCTATTATCATCACAGTGCGTCGTTAAACCCAATATATATGTATAAAAAGGACATATTGGTGGAAGTGCCGGATCCATTATTTCAGTGATTGCCGTCGTTGAAGTAGATAGTACTTGGTATAGGTTGTACAAAGCTGTAGGTTGAATTGAAGATGTAGGTTGTAGATCTTTCAGTACGCAATACAAAAATCCAGATGTATGGTCAGAGTCAGAACGTGTAAATTAGAAAAATGTTAGAATAATGATAGAAATTTTTCAATTGTTTTCCTCACAAAACGTTGTTGACAAATAAATTAAATTGACTGGATTTGTTTAAATGTAGACATATTGTAGAAATAATTGATAATAATAAGAATATTCACAAGTTATTTTAAGAGAACTAGATATTACACTTAATTTTAGCTACTATAGTTCATTTTAGATGGTGATTCAAAACTTGGATCTTTATTTCATCAGGATAATTCAACATTCAAAATACGGATAAATAATTTATCAGCAATTAAGATATAGGCTGCCTACATGCAGGTATCATTTGAATGCTCAACAAAATTGATAATATATTCTATTGATCGAAGAATTGCTCAGCAGCAGTATTATAAATTTTCCTACTAGTAATTTAGTATTTTTATAAATAAGATTAAATTCATGTATGAGGCCTTATTCGATTATCGAGTGTAGTTTAATTACGTCAACCTTAATGAAGGAGATTCATTGAGGATCACTCTCACTGTTCAACAACCATACTGAATATAATACTCTCAACTTTAACATGTATGTTATCAACAATGGAAAAAAATCCCTACGTGTGGTTGAATTAGCTTTACCTTTTTCTTTTAGCTCAGCGTACATTCAGCTTTTTCCTAAATGTAGTTAGGCCTATAATTCAGTTATAAAAATATATATGCACAGTAACAAACGAATCAGTTTCCCACTGTATATTGTATACATTTTTATAATAGGCTGTATACATATATCTTCACAATATAAACTAACAGGACTAATCGAGAAAACATTTTAAAATAAAATACGAGAATAGACAAAAGAGTTGACATATTCAAAATGTTCAACGTTGCTTCAAGTAACACGATTCTTAACAACTGGCTAATCATATAATTGAATTACGTACTTTCGTTGGTACTCCGCCCTTTTGGTTAGAGCTTGGATTCTACACCGGTATAGTATAATCATTTGGAAATAAGATGAAGGTAATTACGTCAATTAGGTTCTCCCTTTGGAAGCAGCTTGTATGTCTGTCCGTCTGTCTTCCACCGTCTCTCTCTTGCGTTTCCTCTTTCTCTTTCTCTCTCTCTCTCTCTCTCTCTCTCTCTCTCTCTCTCTCTCTCTCTCTCTCTTGCGTTCCGTCTTTCTCTACACGTCGAGGCTTTCACTGAGTTGAACGGAAAAGAGCAATTAAATGAAGGGCGGGGTAGGAATAGGCGGCACACGCAAATAATACAGAATAGGTATTGTGTGGCACTTCTAATAGGTAATAGATTTCTTGGATGTATAACATCATGTATGATGGTAATATCATGTTTTCTACGTGTTATTGGAGCAGGCCTATTATCACTACAATTTCAAACAAATAGTATTCGTCTTATTTGTACGATTTATACATACATATATACATATATATATATATATATATATATATATATATATATATATATATATATATATATATATATATATATATATATACATGGTATAATTCATACAAGTGTATACAAAGTGTAAAATTTTATTGATATATAACTTGTATTTCCCGCAAAAGAGAAATTGTACACTTCAAATTTGAGTCACTGGTCCTATAGAATTAATTCAAATAACAGTCGAGGTTGAAGGTATATATAAATCATTTATTCTAGTATTTATTCTAGTACATCAACTCTCAGCTTTCAGCACTTTTGCCATCCAAAATGTAATGTGTATGATCGTCATCAATATTTATGTTAGTATTTGTATGTACATGTTGTGTGTATATATTAATATTATAATATTGTATGTTAGTATTATATGTGGTATATGGTATGTTGGTCGTTGAACACATTATTCGCATCATGACCATTCTATAAGTAGTTTCTAATTGGATTGTTTGTTCTCAGTTTGTTTTTTTGTTAACAATTTTCGCTAATCTGGAAGACAATTAGGCCTACTTGAGATTGTTGTGTGAGTATCAATTGAGAATAACCTGTGAGTATGAAAGATAAGTAAACCGAACACTTATGTTCATGAATGAATGTTATACTCGGCTAAATAAGAAACTTGATCCAATAAGTACTAGGGTTTCTCTCCGGCTTCCCACGCGAAATATAAGGCTTGTACACTATGATGGTTGGATGTAATTCTTGGACATTTTACAGCAAATAACGTTGCCGTTTTATTTTTTATTTTATTTTTCATTTTTTTATTCTTATTATTACTGGCAAGATTTTTTTTTTAAAATAATGAATTGAATATTCTGTTATTTTCAATACCTATACCATCACACACTATCGCACTTGAGCCCAGTTTGACGAATTGACAGTTAGTAGAAATCCATAGTTAGCGGATTGAGTTGTTATAAGTTGTTATGTAACCCTTGGTTACATATGTTATTTTCGTAGTCAATTTAACTGATAGTTAGTGGATAAGTACTTGACCAAGATTCGTGAAACTAACTAACTACACTTGAGAAATGTATAAAATAATTATTACAACTTCACTTAGAGTCACTTTAGCAGGATTTCGTTGTATCGTATCTGTTACATTATTAACGACGTATGAGTGACTGAAATGAATGAGCTGCCAAAACCCAAGTGGCGTCGCCGACGTCGGTGTTTATATACACACTCTTCCACCTCAAACGAGAGAAGTTTAGTCCAGTTTTAGCTTAATTACTGTGAAATTGAATTATACTTGAGTGAAAACCGAAAACTGTACGTACATATGTTGCGGTATTTGACTTGGGACTCGGACGGAAGTAGTCCATGGAGAATTTGTGTGGAACTAATCTGGTAAATATAACTTCTTGGTTTTGAGGTTATAGTTTAGTTGGCATCAGTGGTGCCAACTACGCGATTACGCCTCCCATGGGAAGGAGCGTCAGGGATACCACACAGCTAATGCATTATACACTTATCAATTTGCTGGACGTCGATTTCAGTTTGATCAGACGTTGAATCGTATGTATTATCAAGTGGAATTAAAACGATCAACAAGGACGATTTAACGATTATTTTACCTATTATACACTGAATCACTTTAGTTGATGCTAAAATCCTGAAATTGTTGAATTAAATTCATATATAGGCCTATATTATTTAAATTAATTGCAAATCAATCTTCATCAATCAATGATTATACCCTTGATTGATATTGAATTTCATGATCATGATTTCAGTCACTTATTCAACAATGTTAATTCCCTCATAATATATTTTTCATACAATCATATACATATATATATATATATATATATATATATACATAGATAAAATTTATATATGGAATTGATAGATGAACGATTTTTTATTTCGTTTTGGTCCCAGTATATTTTTCCAGGTTGTGTTCAATTACGCTAGCTCTTCGCAAAAGATATACATCGATTACTCTGACATTATATTTGCATGTTTATTGAAAGGACTCGTCTCTCTTAACGAATGAATTGAAAGAATTGGGACCTTGAAATGAGCAAATTGTTTGATGTTTACTTTCAGTATTTTAGACAAAGTTTCAAAATTGAAATGAATTAAAAGTTCAGAATGGTAATGGAATGGAAACTCAACAACTATCACTTGAAACATGAACATTTATTATACTTCCAAAAAGATTGGCATGTCAATTACTTTACCTTTTGTATGTAACAGTCAATGGTTCAGGTAAGACAAACATATCAAAGATATAAAATCATCAACAAAATTCACGATTGATTTGCGGAATCAAACTCAGCGCCTCAGCGCCTCAGTGGTTGTGGCCTAGATCCTGAGAGACACACTATCGCAAATATTAGAGCGAGTATAGTGTAAAGTATAAATCAGAGCATTAGTTTTCTAATACGTTAATTACCCGTTCAGCGCCACTCTACTTACTACTTACCGCCAACCCTCTGTGGTTCCCCATAGCAATAATCTCGAAAATTATTTTCCAGCCGCCCCGGTGGCTAAATCAACTATCGCTAGCGGTAGTTACTAAAGTCACCGTTGGGCGTGGGTTCGAGTCCAGCATAAGGCATGGGTTTTTGTAATCGTCCTTTCACCTATCATCTCTTCATCGTTTCGAGCGCTCATTAGTACCCCCGTATAACCTAACTGTTGGTGGGGTCGTTGAGCAACATTAAAAAAAAATCCATTGTTTTTCAACGGTGACCTTTCATATACACTATACACAAAACTACTATAAAAGTACTCGTAAATATAGAAAAACGTTCAAGCAGACATCTGTAGGCTAGTTTGCATGCCTATTTTAAATAGTAACCTTGATTTTTAAAACCTTTGCAACAGTCCTCGCTTCGCTCAACTAAGGTATATAACTATACCAACACAATAATACTCAGTATACAGCTACAGGCCCAGTTTGATCTCGGCAAGAATAAAAGATTTAACGTTTCAAGGGTGGTACTGCCAGTGGTTTAGATGGATGAAATTGCACGTGAAATATTTGTGTGTCCAGTGCACGGCATAGGACGCTGCAGGAACCGGGGTGGTTGGAAGGGGGATAGAACTGGTCACGTGTTTGCCTATAGGGAATACGCATACATCCCTGCACATGGAACGGTTCGCATAGTTGGAGTTTGCTATAGCATACTGCTAGGACTCGATCTCTAATTGCTTGTAAAGAGAGAAGGGTGGTGGGTAGGTGGGCGGGGTTGCTTGGACGACCCAAAAACAGTCAGCACAAATTGGGGAACGAAAACTCGATGAAAAGAACGTGGAAAGCAGAATGCTAGTATTAAATACCACAGGATAACCACGTCATCCCTCAAACCCCCGTCCGCATTACCCCTTCCCTATCCGATTCGAAATCGCAGGACAGCTATAGGTCTGCTTCAGTAATCGACAGCTAACGAATATGCGGGTCTATAATCAGAAATCAGTCGTTAGGCTTGCGATTTGTGGTTTATTTATTTTCACTAACGATCGTTAGGTGGAATATCGAGAATGTCTTCAGTTGCTTACATTCATTGATGGTCTGATTATTGAGTTCGCCAGACGTAGCCTCAGATAGGGATTTCCAAATTGAATAAATGACAATAAAATCTATTCAGTTTCAAGTAATTAGATTATTAATTGTCCATTCATTTTGTTCAGTGGATACGAGGTTATTTTATTATATATAATCGCCAATTTCGAGATAACACCAAACAGAGAAACCATACTTGACATAATTTACATGATCCAAATGGAGGCAATTAACAAAAAAAACATGTAGACTTATATATTTTACATCCATCTCCCCCCAAACATTCAGAGGATAAATTAGTCAAAGTAAAAGTTCATCCGATGGTGAATAAGTGACATGAAAAATACAGTAATTGATGCACACTTTTGATGCTTTTCAAGCAATAAATGTCAATTAAGTCTCTTTTACAAAACATAAAAAATCTACTCCAAACACAACAATTAATAATTATGTACTTGCACTGTTGTAAGAACGATCAGGTAATAACAAAGCAGCAACGTCGACTGTTAATTTGCACCTCATCATCATCTTTCTAGTTTGCCATTAATGGCGTTACAGAACCATTCTATTGTAATATTATTCTGTGTTATTATTAGTTATTACTCTCGGCTTTCCTTATGTCGAGATTGCGTTTGCCACGCGAAGATGTACATAAAATATTAGCTGCGTGTTTTGAGGGGAAGGGAGTGAAACAAGGAGGCGTATTGATCCCTCTCATGTATATGTACAATACGTGAACCAGTGTTGTAATTACTATATGGTTTATCATCGTAAGTAACAAGTTTTTGTTACTAGTTATTAAAAAGTTATATTAGCTTATATTAGTTATATAGTGGAGGGTATAATAAATGTAGTTATTATGTTGATACGTTTTTATTGTGAAATGTTCATTAAAATAGTTACGAGATCGTAATAGACAGAAGTGAAAGAAATAGTTTAGAATGTGGGGCGTATTTTAATAGTTTGTATATCCACCGAGGATATGCACTTTGGACGCGTAAAAGTTGTGTGAGTTTTACATCTGTGATGAATCTTCCTCGCGGAAATTTTATGGATATTTAGCCGTCACTGTATTATTTTAATCATGAACAATAGATTGTTATCAAAAATACATTTTAACATTAATCCTCATTTTATAGTTTAAAAGTGAAGTTGTCTTATGTCTTATAAAAGGTTGTACGGCTGGGGTTTCAAAACTGAAAATAATTCTTAAAAAGGCTCAAGGTAAAAAGTTACATATTTCAGCATATTTTTTCACTTTCGTTGATTTCCTTCTATAACATTTTAATGAATAAAAACAGGTCACAGGCATAGATCTCTTCTTGTGATATCAGATAATGTTTTTTGTGTCTTCGAAAAGAATATCATTACAATTAATTCACGATCTTGACAAAGATCAGCAGAATGATAATTATTGAATCCTAGCTATTTAATTCAAATGCTACGACTTTTATATGCACTCCATCAGTTATCGTCTGCTTGGTAAAACCAACTTAAACAGAACTTACTTGAAACTTGAATTTCAACCATGTTATATTTTACCTCAAATTGAATACAAAATATTTTATGCGATCGGTTTGATTTAGAAACCTGATTATAGATATACAGACATTCGTCTGATCAAATATTATGTTACACATGTAACAAGACGTATTGAATTTTGAAGTGAATAATAAGGATTTGATTTTCCAATATTTTCTCCGACAGGGATACATGTTCTCAAATAAAGATATATTGGAAGCGAGGTGTTATTTCTACAAATACACACAATCTGATGAAAGATAAAGGTGTGAGATCTGTTGTAATTTCAATGCAAGAGCTGTCAAAAACACCTATCTCTTTATTGACTGATCTCCGAGTAGATTGCTATCCTGGTACTTGTTGCTTTTAACGTCTCTCTCTCTCTCTCTCTCTCTCTCTCTCTATATATATATATATATATATATATATATATATATATATATATATATATATATATATATATATATATATATATATATATATATATATATACATACATATGAAATGAATGTACATATCAGTATACATATATGTTTATGCACATAGCAACCTTTTCTTCACAATTTCGTTATGTTCACTCTTTGTTCTTTCCTCCCCGAGTCACAAATAATCACATTTCTCTCCACTATCTTTTTTTCGTGAGTGTATGTGAGTGAGTATGAGAGAGAGTTGGGTTCTATTCAAGCAGAGTAAGAAACAGGTTAGAGTATTATATAGACGGCTCCTTGGTGTATACGAAGACAAACGCATGTAGTCAAATCTTTGTATGAAATATAACGCATGGAAGCAGAGAAATGAAATAAAATGTTCGTATTATTGGGGAATAGATGCCTACTTGAAAGTTGAAAGCGAACACGAACACTGAATATTAAATTTTATATCGCTCTTAGGTTTAATAAAATGCAATACTGTCGTATAATAGAATTTCGATGACAAGTAAAATTTAAAGGTACCGGTAGTCTATATGTCAACTTGGGTAAATTCTCTCGCCCAGTGAAACCTCTGTTTAATATTATCTTCACGACTGTGAATATAGGTCTATATCCAATCTGTCTGAAATGCTTACGTTCAATATGTAATACATCATCCAAACAAATTTCAATTTTTTTCTCATTTATTCGTGTGATTTATACTAACATTTATCTCACTAACCATTTTGTAAAAGGCACGTATTTTTTTTTTGTCGCAGAGTGTCTTATATTTCTATTTTGTGCATATGAAATGAAAGATATATAAAAGAATGAAAAAAAATGATATGAAAAAAATGTTCAAAAATATGTTCATTACTTTGTTTCCCAGAATCAAACTGGGTAATACAGAATGAATCTTACATGCTCTGATATTAACTTTTTATTTGTTATGAATTAGTGAAACGCAGAAATCTTACCGCCTTGTCTGCTCTGTGATACCAATTGGGGTGAGATTATCTCAGCTCTCTTTCTAGATTATTATTTTCATCGTTTCATTTTACCTGGAATGAAAAAAAAACAAAGATTTAAATATCATGTCACATGCGCTATAGTCGAAATACAACACTCTGGGAATTATTTAATCAAGTGAAGTGAAGTTTAATGTTTCCTAAATATCACAAAACTCGTCGTTAGAAGGCCTATACTGAATAATGAAGTAACGTTGTACTGGTTCTGAAGCTAGAAAATAGTGTATATAAATGAACAATTAATGTATTGTATGTCTCTATTTCAACGATATTTGTGGATATAATAAAATATGATATGGTGTAATATAATAGTACATATACAACGCGATATCTGTTGAAAAGTGTGGGATATATAAGCGCATATTTATATGAAATGTGATGGAAAGCTATGCACACATCTTCATTTTGGAACTGTTATATCACACTCTGCCTCAGATTCTCTTTTATATTTTCTTAATCTGAATAATCTTCGATTTAATTGGTTTCACATGTTGGTTTAAATAACTAGCTTCGAATTCCACTTTAAAATAAATGTTGAAAAATGATTTTTTTTTCTTCACCACAGTTGGTCCGATATAGTGGAAACTTTGGAATAGTGTGTATCATCCTTGCTCGTAAATTACGTGAGAATTTGAATATAATCGAAAAAAATTTAGATCAGAAATTTTCTCCTCTGTGTTATTCTTATGACGATTTTCAAAATGTCAGATTATAGATTTATCCAGGATAGTTTAACCTCTAATATATATGACCACGATTGGTATCTGACATCAAGAAGTTAAGTTTGCAGGATAATAACATCATTATCGTGTGAAAGAGACACATGTGTATGGCATATGTTTCAGTAAAAAGTGAAGTGCGCGCACAAACAAAAAAAAAATTTGATGGTTATTGTTTGCTTAACGTCCCCACCAACAGCTAGGTTATACGGGGGTACGAATGAGCAGGTGATTATGAAGATTATGAGGTGATGATAAGTGAAAGGACGCTTACAAAAATCCATGCCTTATGCGGGATTCGAACCCACGCCCAACGGTTCGCTTCAGTGTCTGATGATCAGCTGACTAGCTGACCTCAGCTAACTGAGCTACAGAGGGTAGCAAAACAAAAAAGTAGGTAGCTGAAAAACTTGACGAGTCTCCACTTACGCTCGTTCAATTAGCCATGTTTATCTCTACTCAAATATATATATATATATATATATCTCTTTTGAAGTGGAACTAAACTCATAACAATCAAACATTTTCGAAACAATGCGTAAATCCAATCCACGCATAAAGTTATCACCTAGTTTTTCATTAAGCTTATTACATTATGAACGGTGTGATTTTCAGTTCTTTCATCTTACACCCAAAATGTGTTGAAAACGTGCAAAAAGGCTGATTGCGGTTCTTAAAAGCGGTATTCTAGGAAAGTTGGTACACTCTAGCGATCGTAATTATTCGCGCGTGACAAATCTTCTCTAGTCTTAAGGCAAAAGATATTCTCGCGGATTAAAAGATATTAGATATAGACTATACAGAGCGCTTAGCGAGCAGCGATCGGTGAAGATATCTCTTATTCTTCTTCGCTCCGCTCGCTCGCATCTCAAGAACACCATTATATGTATAATCGGTTGGCGACAAAGTTTTTCAACAAATTTGATGTCTCAATTTTAAGCCGGGAGTAATTACATGATGCCTACAGTTCTTGGAAGTTATACCAATTTTCAAAATACAATGTATATGCCTACACTGATTCGGTCAAAAATTTGACCCTCGTACATTTTTATAATTGAACGATGAAGTGAATTGAACATTTCAAATTATTTTAAAATATTTAAAAAAATCAATAACTGTTCAATGAAATATGGACATACCTTACACATTACTTGATGTGAGTTTCATTTCTTATATGTTTATGCTCTTTTCCATAGTCATTCAGAATGTTCAGTGAATACTAATTTCGTTACCGTGATCGAGGCATCCCCTGAGAATTCCACTCAGCGGAAAGTAGTGAACAATTCCACTTCTTTCCCTCTCTCCAAAGTTACGAAATGATATATCTTTATATCTTATCCCCATATTCTTGTTTCTAATTCAAATCCACAAAAGAAAAAAAAGAAATGTATCATATTTCATCATATGCAAATATATATGCATACGACTTAAATATATAAAAATAAAAACTACAATAATATGCGACATATTCAGATATTCATATTCATATTCATTTCAGAGAGTTACGCTTATAGGTAGACAGCCGTCAACATTCAGAGTGCACCTCATCCAATTTACTTTGTCGTCAGCTTTTACTCATCAATACTCCACAATAACGGACAACATTTTGCATTTCACATTCATAGCAGATTACGAGCGAGCTACGCAAGAGTAGACATCGACTTTTTGTGGGTCATGTTTTTCAATTACAAACGAGCCTAATTAATTATTTACGCCAGCATGCCTCAAATTAAAAATTACCATCGCATAAAGAGGTTTTTAATGTCGACACTCTTGTGACTCGCCTATGTGCTACCGACGCTACCCCCTACCATCACCCCTCTTTTCCAACAGACGCCATCACATCAAGCCTCCCCCCCCCCTCACCCCTCCTGTACTATACGTACTATACCAACTGCCGTAACGTTTATAATACTAACGTGGTCCATCAGATGAACCGTTTTTTATCGATGATGCTATATATTATCGATGTTGATTTAAGATTTAATCGACGTTGTCTTTTCAAAATGATTATAAACTTCAAAATGAGTATTTGACTTAAGTTGGTACATTTATATAATATAATATATCAGTATACTTGCTATACTCTAGCAGTCTCTTCCATCTATGTAAATTTGATGTAACAATATAGTAAAAATGTTATAATTATCTCTGGTCATAAAATCTATGTAACTATAGCATGTCACGACTATAACATCACTACGTTTATAATCAATGATGATATATAATACTTTATCCACATGAGTACGTTTGAAGTGAAAACTAGACGGCAATAATGAAATTACTGTAATAATGATCAGGCCTAAAGTTGAACACTTTTCTTATCAAATGAGGCAAAGCCACATTAACAGTAATCAATTTCACGTACTAAGCACATCAGAGTGAATGTTATAAATAATGATAGATAATTTTAAGGAGATCATTGATATTATAATAGACTGGAAATCGATGATGTAAGGATTACATATTTCATAGGCTGAAAAATCAAATAATTATCCTGAATGGAGGGAAAAAGATAATAATACAGTGTATATGTTTGTCAAAATATAGGCATATGGAGGAATGAAGTGAGGTATCCATCAAAACTGTGAAATATTCTAGTGTAGGAGTGACTTTTAAATGAAAAAATATCAAATATGAAACTGAGTATCAGATAATATGCGAAAGCTTAACGCTCAATGTTTACTTCAATGCTTGAATTGGAAATGAACGTTTTTCGAATTACAGCTTAATGCTATGACCAGCTTAATCCATACCAGCTTAATACAGAGTCCAACATACCGGACTGACTCCTGAAAATGAAAGTTTAATTACTTCCGAAAACATCAAGACCCAAGAGGGCAACTTACCGCAAAGACCTGTCATGCAGTATGAACTAATAAACTGATGCTTTATATGGAAATTTCAAGTTTACGAAATAATATATCAAAATTTCCAGGTTTCAAACTACATCAATGCTGAGATATATACCAGTCGACCGGTACATGCAACGCATTGGTTAACGCGCTCGCTTCATGTGATCCGGGAGGCGAGGGGAATTTCGAACCCAGTTCGATCCCCGTCGCCGAACATCTTTACGTGGGTTTTTCATGGTTTCCCTCTGTAGTCTACACTAATGCCGGGATGGTTCCTACAATAAGTAAGTCCTTCCCTCTATCCTTCCCATTACCCAAGAACCTCCATCTCATCATCCCATCATCTCATTGATCATCCATCCGACCCCATTAGATCTGCGATATCATAACAGTGCGTCGTTAAACCCAATATATATATATATATATATATATATACAAATCGAGTCGATCAGTTGGTTGCGCTCTGAACCAATAATGAAGACATTCAGCATTCGATTCCCACATCCACTGGTATCCCATTTAGACTGAGGTTCTTCGCATTTCTTTTTGTCGTAAAACCTAGTTCTGAGATTACTTTCGATAACTTATTATTTTACTATTATTATTAACTCTCTGTCCACGAGCCTTCCTTATTGAACCTCTCCACGACAAATTTACACAGCACTTATCCATCCTACGCCAAAAAATTAGGGAAGAAACGGAAATGAAGCATTTCTCCCGCTAGGCTTAATTGCCGTAATACAATTGCTGAACAAAAAATATTATATATTTCATTCTGATTTAGAAGCTTCTGAATCTCACTAAATTGATATAATTAAGGAAAATACCTCGACAATTTTTGTACGGTTAATGTTTGCGAATAACCTGATCAATCATTCACACTTTTATTTTCTCAATATAGATAATATCTAAGCATTCTCAATTTCACTATGACACATACATGTTTAATACCTAGATTACATCAATGAATTAACAAAACATAATAAACGTTATTACGTAACAAATACGGTCAATACTTTTTTCTTTAAAATTCAATTTTCACCCTCTAATATTATTCCGTTGATCGTGAAATAAGGCGGTACGTTTGCCAGCAATTGATCTAATATTCATGAAATGTTCACTAGCGTATATAGGCCTATAGTATAATATGGATCGATGAGAAGTGTCGACTGAAGAAGGTAAAACGTTAACTCTTTCAAGGCATACAATTCTATTCCCCCTTATGTATATTTTATACGGCGGCGAATTTTACGACGGACGAACTATAAATGAACTCTTTTTCGCACAATTTTCTATTCTTGAGCTGATACTTGAAAATGTTAGATGTTGAGTGGTGTTCATTTTCAATTATAAATTAATTATCTTTTGCCTTGATACAGGTTTCAATGTGTAGATACTTTTTAATTATTCTATGATATCAAATGAATCCCATTCCTGGATAGTTCTTTATAATAATAATGATATTATAGCGACAAAGGATGCAACAATTTATCAAATGAAATTAATTGGGTTGTTCAAAGCTTGCTTGTGTGTTATTTGAAGCTCCAAACCTTTTTTCTCCTTTTTTAACCCTTTTGTTTTTAACTACAAATTTCCAAATTTGAATGAACGAATAGAGGATGATATTATCAAATCTAGTTCGCTTTTATCTGAAAGTTGACGAAAATAAATAGCATGGGTAACTATGGGGAAAACAGCATCAAACTGCCAGTTAGAGCTCCTCCCACGTTGGTAATTCAGGCACTAATGGTAATTAAATAAAGGGCTAACTGTAGTCCCACCATTTTTTTACTTATAGGCCCTACATTGAATCAGTAAAACGCTCAGTAAATGACATACCAGTATCTATCTATATGTAAGTCAATTAATATTAAAAACATGAAATCTATTATAATATTACGAATCTTCATCCATATCGTTGTACGCACGCAGTATAAGAATATAAAACTGTTCGTGGGTCTTCAAAAAAGTGTAGGCTTGTATGTTTCGATAGTGTGCTCTTCAAATTCGTACCGTGACTGTTGGCATCTCCGATCGACCGTCTCTCCGTGAGTTTCGATTGGCAAACACTTCAATCAAACTTATTTCACGGTGTTTTTCAGCCGTTACTAGAAAGCATTGCAGTATTGATGCTCTTCAATTAAGAGGTTGAATGACAGATATTCTTAACATGTTGAATGTTATTTAATTTTGTCACATGACTTTTGCGACAGTTATCGACATTTCAGTGACAGCTAGCAAATAACAAATGATAATAATTAATGACTGTATCACTTTCAACAAGCCAAATAGATCAATACACTTCTAAAAATGAAACATTTTTTCCGTAACGTATTTGTCGGTGCTTCTCTGAACTTCTCTTCATGTCACTTGTTCAGCCACTCTCCTACTTTTTGTGACACGAGTCTTCCAACTTCTCAACACTTCACGGCTGTCTAGTCTATATACTGACTCTTCTGACGGGCATTATCGATTAATCTACCTTTTAATGGCCGTTAATTCACACACTTTTAGCCTGTTACTTTATTTACAAAACACTTCTAAACTCCCCACATCCATTCAACTTTACAAGGTATATTTAGCTACGAAGTAGTGTTTGCTTTTACAGTGCAATTTCACGTGAAATGGTTCACTTGTATTTTTTTAATCATAAATTAATCACGAATGGTTACTGTGTTGTTGTGGTGAGGGTATTATATACCGATAAAAGTACAACTCTTTCAATATATAAGTATACTTTAAATATATAAAACATTTCTAACATATACAATTCAGACCACAAATCTCCACTTGTATAAACATTAACTCAGTACCTATTAGTATTTTTCTTGAGTATACTCAGTATTTTTTCTATATAGAATAATGTTTTTAAGAATTATTAAATAATAAGGAGGTACAAGTACAATTTCTACTATTTCTTCAGTGAAATCTCATTCATCTTTTAAATTATCTGACTGGCAAAACGTAATACACATTTACAAAAAAAATATGTTACAGTAACTTCCAATGCTTTTAATATTACGTTTTATTTACTTCACATAGAAACGCGATGCATAAGTAGAATGTATATTAATATTCCCATATTGCAATACCTGCAGGTTGATTTCAATTTAATTTTAAGCACCTCGGTTTATTCAATCAAGTTAAAATGCTTACGGGCTACCTCATTTTCTTCGTAACAAATATTATAATTACAAGTTTTATTTAATTCAGTTCAACCATAATTTGAAGATAATAACAAAATTCATCATTCTCATCTTAGTTAGCATTGCGACAAAATCTTTCAAAAGCTCTTACTTTGAGTATCAAGTTTCTTAGAGGAAACACACGTTATATTTTCTTTGGCGTATAAATGACATTCTTCTGAGATGAGAATGCCGTCATCTTGCAAGCCCTTAAGCCTTACGTCGATAATAATACTTTCAAGTTGAAATATTCTCTTGAAGTCAGCTTACTACATTTCTCGGCGTTCTCGCGATGACAGGTTACTGATGATAGAGTTAGAGAAGAAATACAAACTATGTATAACGTAAGAAATAGTCATAGATATATGCAATTTATGTCAGCAATTTAGTAATCCATCATTCCTTATATTTTTAAAATTATTTATACTTATTATATTGATGGTATTCATGAGATTGGCTCTATATAAAGAGTGGGAGTCAATTTATCATTCATTCAGTGATATATAACATTTGAATTAATGAGATTCCAACATTATTAATTAGTCAATCATTTCATTATTTCATGATGAAATCATTTCAAAGGAGGATAAAGATTTGAATCAGAATAATATTACCATACGTCCTCTATTGTACACAATTGTATAGGTCAAAATAAATGCAGTTGCAAAAATGTTCGCGGAACATTATTTCTGTTATATAATTTATATTATCATAATCGAACACTTGATACCAAGTCACCGGCACACCCGTAGCTCAGTTGCTGACGCGCTCGCTTGTTGGGATCAGGGAGATGAGGGGCATATGGAACCTCGGTTCGATCTTCACCACTGTCCTTTCTTACAGGGGTGTTTATTGGTTCTCCTCAGTAGTATTGCTATAATGTCGGGATACTTCCTACAATAAAGGTCACAACCACTTCCCTCCACTATTCTTCTCGTTACCATTCTTCATCACATTAATCATTCATTTGACGCCAGTAAAGCTCAGTCTTCTTTGGGTGGTTATCGCCATTGTGGTGCCCTGTCCAAACGATCTTATCTTTCATCCATAGCCTTAATTGGGGAATAATGATTTTGTATCAAGTTTCGATGCTATTAAAAACAATATGTAAATCTCGGTTAACATCACGGTGCGTCGTTAAACTCAATACACTTTTCAAAAAATAGACACCAAGCCATTATATAATCAAGAATGAGGATTGTAGTGTAACTTGTGGTGCTCCGTCCGTCCGAACTAGCTTACCTTCTCATCCGCATAATATCCACAACTGGAATTCTTCTGCTTGCGTTGATCCATCTTCGATATCCCGTGCTGAAGCTCAGCTTCCTATTACGGTACTCTCAATATTCATGCAGAAATAGGCGTAATTTACAACACAAGTGGAATGCACGATGGTACGGCATCCGATGCTCCGTATTATACAACTTCCTCTATTGTGCGATACACAAGAAACATCTATCAGAATATCGAAATGCAGGTCGACATTTATCGTTATCTCATACGTTTTTATTCACCGATGCGTTTAAAAAAATAGAAGAATAATGTGGATTAAGTTGAAGTTCATGCTGTACTCTGCGTTGGTTCACCCCACCGTGAATATTACGGTGGATTGGATTTTTCATTTGTCTTTGTGTTAGTGTGCGCGCTTGTATTCAAAAGGGAAGACTAAGAACTTGCGGTTCAGCTTGTGTATTGAATATATATATATATATATATATATGGTGTAACATTCTACTAGAAAAATATGAATTGTGTGCAACTGTGAATTTTGTATCCTTCTCACATAATGTATGGAGACATCCAACTTATAAGTAACTTCCTATAGTTATATTCACTATTTACTTCACACATTCATTTTCATTTATAATTTGATATATAATATAATTTAATTTGTTTTCAACAAATGATTGGATCAAAATGAACCCTTTATATTTTTCACATTTACATTGATTATATTTATATTATATTGATACACTCATATCAATAATTATCCTCTAAAGAAAGAAGTACCATCGACTCCAGACTCAGAGCTCTAATATTAACACTTTCAGTGTAAGGATTGTCATTAGGTCCCAAGGCTGAACAATAATTTAAGTCAATAGATCAGGTTCGATTCTCGTCAAGTTTGACCTTCCTGGCAGAGGTCCTGCCAACAAGCCACGACCATTTTCTTCCCACCCTCTAAAAACAATTATTAAAATGGCCGTTCGTCTCATCATAGGCTAAAGAGATACAAAGACAGTTGACCAAACGTTAAATTAAGACTCTTATCCCCACTCCTTTGTATCTACCCTCCCCACACTTCTTACCCTGTGGTACCGTCGATCACCGCTAAGAGTGCTGAAAATCGTTACTGTACTTCAGTCGACATTAAAATGGACGCTTGCCTGGGTTGTCTGCCAAGTCTTCAACTTGACTGCTAGCAGTGCTCTAGGAATGTGTAGCGATGAATGACGTAAGTTTAGGTAATGATAAAAGGGTTTTGAATCTCGTGAAGTTATACGTGGGACGTCTTGAGTATCTCTTTAGTCAATGGTCTAATCTTACCATCAGTACGCCATCCTATGACTATCACTACACATAGTTCACTGATGCCAATAGATCACACAGATCGATCACAGTAGATCACAAATGAATACAGTTCGTCGATAACAAAGTTCGTTGAGAACAAATTAATAGTCAAACCCACGAATAATGTAATAAAATCACTGGTATCCAGACCACGCCGATTAAGAACTATAATCTGAATATTACCTATAATAAAATATGTCCCAAGTGATACAAAATAATTATCGTACTTAGATAGTCTGTCATATTCTTATCTCAACAGGGATCGATCAATTTTGAACGTACACAAATATTGACTGTACAAATACTTCAAACAATGTATTTTGAACGTTGATTTTGACCTTTTTCGACATTTTGATCAAGTTGTATTTTTTAATCTTCACGGTCTTAAATTATGAAACATCTTTAAAAACTCATCATATACCTTGGAAAAGTTTACCATTCGTACGAAAATCGAAAAGTTCCTGAAAATATGTTCATTTTTAATTTGTTTCGAAACTTTTACTTAACTAGGACTTGAGTTTGTTTCATCACGTAGACTTTGAGCTATCGCGTGACGTGCTGAAATGAAGCTTCTTTAAAAATTACAATTCTGAACGATATATCTTGGAGAAAGTATTTAAAGAAACTGGAAACGCCATTGTAAATTTTCTTCAAAAAATGTCGGTTCAGATTGCTTCTTTCTCAAATCATTCATGCAATCACAATTGCATTTCTCTTGAATCTCGTTCGACATATTCGAGTACATAAATTGCATTCTTCATATGTGTCAATTGTCACTTACTAATTTGATGTATTCACTCGGAGACACTGAAGAGCGTATACCAGAATAAAGTACTCATCTAAGTGACACGATATTGAGGGGTACTTGAAAATGGATGCTGTAAAATGTTTTAAAGCTCCAGGTACGCTTCACACGTCACACAACCGAGTATACATTATCCCAGTATACGCTCTTCAGGCGCCCCGTTCACACCGTGCCTTCCTCATCTCACAATGATCCCGTGACCAGTCCCACTTCGATGTGACGTCACGCGTCGGCCAGCCCCACGTGGCAAAAGAACTGCTGTTATTTCTGTTGAGCGTGCTTATCGTTAAAAATATACGTGGCGAAATTGTGTTGCGATGATAGACAACAGGTCGGTCGTTCGCTAGAGGAAGAAATAACTCAAAATAAGATTAAGTCGTTAACGCGTCGAGATGTAAAACGACGCGACGGTTGATCTAGATCATAGTCAGCTGTCGTAATTTTAACTACCCCAACAACAACTATGCTATTTGAGCTGTCTTACTTTCAGTGTAATTTACTTTAATCACTGTCCTATTGTTAGTTCGGCGATATTTGATTTTATTTATTCATATCATTATATTTATATTGGGTTAGTAACAAAGAATAAGATATAAACTTCGCGCCAGAGAATGATGATGAAATGAGCGAGATGGTATCAAATGGTATCTTATAAGATGTTTTTGTACAGTTGGAAGAAGGCCGTCGTGAAACCATTAAAGTACTTTTTTGGCAATCCAAGTACACAATTGAGGCAAACCACGGAAAGTGTCGGTGAGACCTATGGAAGAAGTCTCTATGTTGAGACAGTTCTTTCATGCAGTTGATCGAGCCCCGAATGACGTTTGTTTATCGCGCTAGAAACTGATCCATTTGTGTCAGCCGAAATATGATAAGGACATATGAGAAAATAGGAGAAAAGAATTTGTAAAGTCTGATGGAACTAGAAAAGCTACTCATTGATGGAATTTGAATTGCTAGTGTACGTTATTATTTATGTTCTGTTGAACAAGTCAACAAGAGCTTATATTGTTCAAGAGTAATTCAAACAAATTTCATAGGTAAACTAATTTATTTCAAAATGAACGCAAAAAGTTTCATTTTCAAGTTTCATTATTCATGTATTTTTTACTTATATATTTTTTTCGGTGTATCGGTGCATCCTCTGATACCTCCGTTACATAAACTTTTAGTGGTAGTCGGTCCATCATTTGCATTGAATACTTACTACGTATGACTTGACTACTTTATCACTTGAAATACTATACAATTCATTAAACCGTGGACAAGTTACCACTCTGCAAAATTCTGAAATATTCTTCAAGTTGAAGTTAGGTAGAGTTGAGTGGATACAAAATATCAAAAGTACCAGAAGATTAAAATCACAGTTTATGCACAATAATTAGAAGTCAAGTGGGGGTTCTGAATATAAGGTGTCACACTAATCATTGGCTTACATCGTATCGGGGGGCACTACCAAGCAGGTTGGCCCGCCAAAAGCCAAGACAAAATCGTCATTTTCAAATCAATATATGGGCAATAATGCTATTAAGGAGCGAAAGCTCGGGATTAACATGACGATATTTTCAAGGAATATAGCACCTTTTGGATTGAGGGTTGGATTGAGATCAAAGTAATTATGAATTAGAGATTAGAGATTATAAATTAGATATGAAACCACCAGACTGGACCGACTTCTAAAGATGGAAATGCATTTAGTTCTGAAATGTTGAGACCACATGTCCTTTTCAGGACATGAGGAAAAGTATAGTAGAACTCAGTTTCATGTCCCTCAGTAGTGAGCTAGTGTCATAATAGTAGTTGGTTAAAACACTAACCAATCAAACTCCTGAGTTTAATAGTAGATCTCGATCTAGGAATTCCTATCACATTCACTTTGTTAATAGTTCACATAGGTCTACCATGTTTCCTATCCCTTGCGAGAACAAACAAAACCACCGCTTCACAAGGAGTGGTTATTATTAACTTCAACTTTATTTTGAACTTCAACTTAGCTCCACATGAAACACACAGACTTATTGTATGGTCTCGTTAAAGGCACTCAATAATTCCAGACAAGCTCGTATACTTGTAGTTTCAGACGAAATTGTCTTAGCCATGACGTTGGTGATTACAATAACATGAAAGCCACAGTAAGGGAGTGTTTCCTCCCAACCACCCCCTTTAACCCTCCGAACAATACATATACATACATCCCTTGACCATCTAGATTCAACACTTACATGGGATTAGTTACGAACGAGTGGTCACTGGTCTGTTTGCTATATATCACGAGACAAAAGTGTTATACTGAATTTCTTCTACGATACGTTTTTACTTTCGTATCAGAGAATGTATTTTTATTTAGCCTTTTATTTACATGTCATCTGGTTGGGGTTTGTATTTTTCGATGGAAATCCGATCTTTTCTTCTTCAGAAAAATCCTAAAATAATTGATTTTTGAAGCAACACATTTCTATGGAGTATTCAGAAATAGATTACATATACAGACTGTATAGGTCTAGACTTGGTGTATGCAATAACACATTTACCTAGGCAAGAATACATTGTTGTGTCGAGTTTGTGTGGAAAAAACAAATACGGCCGTACACAAATAAGTTTTACGCGATGCAAATATTTCCCCAATAAAGGAGAATTAATTGACCGCTGCTCTGTTGGGAAATTTTTGACTGCTCCAATCAATTGAAAACGAAAAATATCATACCGAATTTAGAAATATTAGTCAACGAAATAAATATTTTTAAAATACTATATACGATGACATATAACATAAAAAAACTAATATCAACGTTATTAAAAAAACAAAAAAAAATTCAAGTACTAGTTCTTCGCTACATTCAGTCAACTTCGATAATACAAAGTGCCTCTACCCTCTTGATGTATAAAGTCTATCGCACATCCCTGCCCCCTTCCTTAACCCAAACCACTCGCACCAAATCTAGATTCAACATTGAGGATTAGCTTCTCCGTGAGTGGTCAGTGTATATATTAGCCATGGTCTCACCATGACTCCTATATAGGATATAAATCCTGCTAATAGCATCTGACTGTTTATAGGAAACTATAGATAATGGATCGAGTATAAAGTTATTCGATAGGCGTTAATGCTATGTTCAGTACGTATATTTAATCCTCAGTTCCAATAACAAGCTTAGGAACAATCGTAACGTACTTGGGAACTCGGATTTGTTAGCCACTCGCAGAATATTCGAACAAAATCATCTATGCTGATAATATTAACAAGAAAGATGTGCCTGTAATGCAAAACCGGTAAAGCTTTTTTCACAGCGTCCACAGCGTCCGAACTCAGACCTTTCACGAGATCATTCTTGGGTACATATTACCTAATTGCTGTAGTCTTTCGGTACGGTTCCTTTTGAGAATTCCATTTGGAATACGATGATGTAGACCTATACAAAACGCTGAAGAGTGATGCCCAAGCGATTCTACGTGTGAAATTGAATGTATAAAATAATATACTTCTTGCTTATTTTGGCTATTATGTGAAGATTTTTGTGGGAATATAGGGCATGTATATATATATTTATATATATATATATATATATATATATATATATATATATATATATATATATATATATATATATATATCGATATAGAATTTCGTTCCCCGACAATCACGATTTGGAGTCCGCTTATGGGGAATACAATGTTAAAACAGTGATACATTTTTGTTTCTGTCGCCGTGCAGAAACGAAGTTTCACAACGAGATGGGGGTAGCGACGATATGTTCGTCTCGTCAATACCTATCTGCTGGTACCAACCCGGTCTCGATCCGACGCGCCGTTCTTCCGTTATCGCTCTAAACTTGAGTTAAGCCATTGATTTTTGCAACTTCGGTCGATCACTGTTTGGCTCTCGCGAGAGAACCTGACATCAGATCCAGACGCAACTGGCACCACGCGTGCAGTCTGTGACCATCCATCCACCACTGCTTACTCAGTGTCGATATAGAATTTTGTTCCCCGACGATCACGATTTGGAGTCCGCTTATGGGAAATACAATGTCAAAACAATGATACATTTTTGTTCCTGTCGCCGTGCAGGAACAGAGTTTCACAACCAGATGAGTGTCACGACGAAATGTTCGTCTCGTCAATACCTATCTGCTGGTACCAATCTGGTCTCGATCCGACTCGCCGTTCTCCCGTTATCGCTCTTAACCTAAGTTAGGCCATTGATTTTTGCAACTTCGATCGATCGCTGTTTGGCTCTCGCGAGAGAACCTGACATCCGATCCAGACGCGACTGGCACCACGCGTGTAGTCTGTGACCATCTATCCACCACTGCTCACCCAGTGTCGATATAGAATTTTGTTCCCCGACAATCACGATTTGGAGTCCGCTTATGGGGAATACAATGTTAAAACAATGATACATTTTTGTTTCTGTCGCCGTGCAGGAACGGAGTTTCACAACGGGATGGGTGTAACGACGAAATGTTCGTCTCGTCAATACCTATCTGCTGGTACCAATCTGGTCTCGATCCGACTCGCCGTTCTCCCGTTATCGCTCTTAACCTAAGTTGGGCCATTGATTTTTGCAACTTCGGTCGATCGCGGTTTGGCTCTCGCGAGAGAACCTTACATCAGACTTGGACGCAACTGGCACCACGCGTGTAGTCTGTGACCATCTATTCACCACTGCTTACCCAGTGTCAATATAGAATTTTCGTTCACCGACAATCACGATTTGGAGTCCGCTTATGGGGAATACAATGTTACAACAATGATACATTTTTGTTCCTGTAGCCGTGCAGGAACGGAGTTCACAACGAGAATGAGTGTAACGACGAAATGTTCGTCTCGTCAATACCTATCTGCTGATACAATTGTTCGATCCGACCGTTTCCTTCCCGTTAACCTTTAACCAATTTGGCAATTGTTCTGCAATCCATCGACTGGCCATCGGATCTGCACCACGCGACGACTGACTCGACCTAATTCACTTTGCTACCGTGTCGATGCGTTGACAACCTTTGAGAGTGCTGGATAAACATGGACCTGCTCATCTATCCGATTGGTTCACATCGTTGAAGTCGAACGACAATGTTTGTTCCTTATCTGCGTCCAACAGGGAACGGGTTTCCCACGATGTTAACGGACAAATCGTTGTCAACACATCGTCGATCACTGTCACCTCGGAAACTCATCGACTCGCCCTACTCCTTAACTGTTGGCCATGATTTTTCTCGGTCGATCACTGTTTGGCTCTCGCGAGAGAACCTAACTCAGGTCAAGCACACCACGTACATCTTGTACCTTTTCACCACGACGATTTCCCACGATGGTAAGCATTTTGTGTCCGAAACATCTGGATACCTTTATCTCGAGTCACGTAATTCAACCGAGTTGGTCAATATTGTCCGTCAATACGGATTCTCTGACGAACGCATCATCAATTCGTCCTCACCTATCCTTGCATTTCCAACTGGGCGATCCGCTCCGTTCTCAACTTCATCGATCTTACAATTGGGCCTTGTATTTGGCAACTTCTACAATACCATTCTTCTTCCGTGCACCGGACATCGACTTGGACACATGGGATACACGATTGAGCATGTAAACTATTTTGTCCGCTGGTACCCAGTGCCAAAATATTTCTTCGACCGACAATCGTTTTGCATTCGGTATCCGGTTACAGCTGCATGTTTAAACCTTGATTCAGCTGGGCGATTGATCCACGCGATGAGGTTGTATCACGAGAATCTGCTCGTGATACTACTGATGCGTACAATCCGTTCGACCGATCGCGTTACCACGTGATCGATTTAATTTTGTTTCGCCGCATCAGATTGGAATTCGTACGAATCAGTTAGAACGAATGTTAATTGTCTCGACAGGAGCACTGCACACGTGTGAAGCTCGTACCATCTATACTAGTGACCCGTTTGCATCGACGTCCGTTTCCACATCCGATGAGTTAGCATTATTGGAACAACGACGGAACAGTAACTTGTTTCCTGCGTCTGCAGGACGATAGATTCCAAGCACACGGATTGACGCGAAACATTTCGACTCGTCATTACGATCTGTCCCGGTGACAACCGGGCTTCGTCAGCGACAGAATTGGTACAGATTTTCTCTCGAGTTCAGCCTGAAAGTTTAACTGGTCGTCCGCGCTTTGCCGTCACCATAATTGCTAGATTCTGACTCGCATCGCATCACCTCAGGAACCATCATGCCAACGCTTTACAGTGGTTGACCTGTTTCCACGTACGATTGATGAAAATTATTGGACAACAGTCAAATGTACTGCTTGTCATCACCTGCAACAAGTATTATTTTGGCCGCGGAGACGATTGATCAGCTTCGATAATACCTACGAATGGTACCATCTTCGCGCCAGACCGTCCCATTATCGCTTCCTAGTTGGCCAATGTTTTTCAACTTGTCGTCCATGTTTTGCATCTCGACGACCTTCTTCGCGTCAAACGCCTACGCAGCATGATCACTGTGACCAATTCCACCTGCCCATCGATATAACTTTGTCCCGACTCCACCGTTTGGAGTCGTATGGGAAACAATGTTAACTACATGTTTATTTTCGCCGGCAGGAACGGAGTTCCAACGATGGGTAACGACGAAATGTTGTCTCGTCAATACCTATGCGTGAACTGATCCACCGCGATCTCTCCCGCAGTTCTCTCTCATAACCTACTTGGTACCATCTCGATTTCGCCTTCGTCCGAGGGTTCTCTATCGAGTAAGGATCTACATCGGTTGGCGACGGCTCTCCACGCGTAGCCTGTACCAATATATTGTTCACCACGTTCGATTAAGTCTCGCATGGACACATCCGATTGAAGATTTTTTCGGTCACGTGGAGCACAGGTAAGTTTGAATGCGACATGAGAATGGTCTCCTCAACGAGATGGTACAACGATGTCGCTCGTCGTCATTTATCTCTCCAACCGTCTGATCCGATTCACGTCGCGTCTCCCGTTTCGCTCTAATGGGAACACATTGAGTTTTGCCAACTTCGGTCGATCGCGTTTCGCAGAACCTGACACAGATCTAGCAACTGGCACCGACGTGCTCTTATCGGATCCAAACATACATTTTCGTGTCGAAAGTTTAGTTCACGAGACAGATTGGATCGTTAGATTAATCTCGCTGGACAATTTTCATCCGTCGCCGTTACCGAACGGTTCTCAACTATTGGGCGTCGTCGACGTATCGGTTTCTCTCGCTATACTGCATTATGGACCAATCCACTCGTTCGCCGCTGCTTTCTACGTACCTACTGCTCAACTTGTGGCAATCCGTTTGTCACTTGTGACGTTCCACATCGACAGTTACGATTAGCTTTCACGCAATCCACACGAGCCGTTAGGAATGTTAAACATACTTTCTGCTTCCAGTGGATCGATATACGTTTTACAACATAGTTTGAGCAAGTTGGGCAATACATTGCAAGGTCAATGGTTTCGCTCGCGCAGGAACCCGTATCCCAACGAAGGGTACGATTGAAATTCGTCATCGCATGCTACTGCGTGGACCATCAGATTCGCCCCCGCATCTGCCACTATCCTACTGATACCAAGTGATAATTTTTCACTCGTCATGCGTTTGGTTCCGTATGGGATACGAACATGTTACGTCTGTTCCCTGCGTGAATCTGGTCTCATCCACACTGGTTCACCCAGTTCGTCTTAATTAGTTGGCCGACAATCCGTTATGATGTTCCGCCTTGGGGTCTTGAAAACTGGAACATTTCTTCGTCGCGCAGCGTGGCTTCACAGAACTACACACAACATGGCTCCGTCAATATATCTGTGCACCAATGGTCCATCGATGCGTTAATTAATCTTAACCTAAGTTGGGCCATTGATTTTTGCAACTTCGGTCGATCGCGGTTTGTCTCTCGCGAGAGAACCTGGCATCAGACTTGGACGCAACTGGCACCACGCGTGTAGGCTGTGACCAACTATTCACTACTGCTTACCCAGTGTCGATATAATATTTCGTTCACCGACAATCACGATTTGGAGTTCGCTTATGGGGAATACAACGATGGAACAATGTTAAAGTTTTGTTTCTGCCGCCGTGCAGGAACGGAGATCCACAACGAGATGAGTGTAACGACGAAATGTTCGTCTCGTCAATACCTATCTGCTGGTACCAATCCGGTCTCGATCCGACTCGCCGTTCTCCCCTTATCGCTCTTAACCTAAGTTGGGCAATTGATTTTTGCAACTTCGGTCGATCGCCGTTTGGCTCTCGCGAGAGAACCTAACATCAGGTCCAGACGCGACTGGCACCACGCGTGTAGTCTGTGACCATCCATCCACCACTGCTTACTCAGTGTCGATATAGAATTTTGTTCCCCGACGATCACGATTTGGAGTCCGCTTATGGGGAATACAATGTCAAAACAATGATACATTTTTGATTCTGTCGCCGTGCAGGAACGGAGTTTCACAACGAGAAGGGTGTAACGACGAAATGTTCGTCTCGTCAATACCTTTCTGCTGGTACCAATCTGGTCTCGATCCGACTCGCCGTTCACACATTATCGCTCTTAACCTAAGTTGGGCCATTGATATTTGCAACTTCGGTCGATCGCTGTTTGGCTCTCGCGAGAGAACCTAACATCAGATCCAGACGCAACTGGCACCACGCGTGTAGTCTGTGACCATCTATCCACCACTGCTTACCCAGTGTCGATATTAGTGATGCCTTCGGGTAACAAATTAGGAACCGGGTACCCGCCGAAATTACCCGGGTAATTTTTACCCGGGTAATTTAAAAGAACTATATAAAACTAAATACTAAAAACTATATGACTATATATGCTTCTCAGTTCTCGGTAAAGAATAGTATTTGGCATGGCAACTAGAGAGCGGTTGACAGGAGAGGGATTCAGTACACTGCACGTGTGACCACAGATAACGGTAGGTGGTGCGACTAGATTTGACGAGCGCATTATGACAAGTTGAGGGAGGTCTGGGAAGGTAGGTGAAAAAACTTATGTAGAATGCGAAGTTGAATTTCTCTCGGTAGCTTGAGTGATTTATAAAAGTTATTTTCTATATTATAGGTTCTGGTTAGCACAATTACCCGGAACCTAGACGGGTACCCGGGTAACAGAATATTACCCGGGTAATGCATTACCCGTACCCGACCCGGGTACCCGGGTACCCGAAGGCATCACTAATAGATATAGATATATATATATATTGTATAGATGTACCCATGCTTTCTCCCCGAAGCTATCGATTCTCAGTTTCAAACTCAATATTCTGAAATTTGTTTCTATGTTCACTCCCATTCAAACGGAAAACAAGCCTTGGTGCCAGAAATACGGAGACCGGTAAGCTGTATAAATCGCTGTCAGTCTTTCTGCTTCCAAGTTGGGCACAATTGAGAACTGAACCTGAATATTACTCAATCCTGAACTTTTTTGCCCTCTTGAGCTATAAACATCTATTAAAACTTGTGGGCTTGTACAATCCATGGCACACCTATTAGACAAGCGTGAATAAACACATATCGTTACACTATGAGCACAATACGCAACAGATTGATCGAATTCACCATGTTTGACACAAACAGTACGTATAGAGAATACAACTGCCATGAACTATATTAATTTCCGAAATCAAACTCAGTCACTTGAATATACCAGGTGTTTCATTTAAAGTAAATGTTCATTTTGATTAGAATACATTCTCGGTTAATTACGGTGATAAAGGATGACGTGATCCATTTAGTGTGAACTTGGCTAAAATAGCAGCTGTATTTAAGAGCTCTTTTAACTTGACGACAACTTGCGATGAAGTGAATTGACGATCAAGCTGTGCACTTTATTTCTCTCTAAATCATACACACATACTACACAGCTAGGGCCACTCGTTTTGTGAAATAATTCGCCTTCGCGCAAAGGGACGTGGTTGATGGAGGGGGGGGGGTGGTGTTGATAGTACTGTGTGATACGATGGCGCGGAGGAAACCCTTGAAATGTGATGCATATAAAAGTATCCCTAAACCCAACCCCCATCCACATTTTCCACCATCTCTTTCCACCCTAACGTTCGTCACCGCTTCGGTTCAACTATAAACAATGCGGCTCGACGGAGAATTTATTCAAATCTCTCAACAAGTTATGTAAAATGCCGAGGAGTTTCGTATATAAACAAAGGAAATCATTTTTTTGGACCCTTGTAAAAACTTATCTTCAATATGATAAATAAATGTATGATCACCTTGAGCTATTGAGTATTTGTACCATTTATATTTGAGATTAAACCATTCTTGGAGTGTTGAGATCACCAAAATTTTGGGACCCATCCAAATGATTTGACTTTTCATTCTCTGTCTTGATTGGGGAATAATGAGTTTGCGTCAGCGTCTTAAATTGTTAACAAAATAATTTTTAACGTACATCTTTTCATCTTTTCCCATTCCATCTATATTTCATTCTCCTTTACAATATTTCTATATGAATGAATATAAAATGCAATATGTTCACTTTTTAACTCGACTAAAAAACCAAATTCCAAAAATATGACGATCATGAAAATACTTCGCTGTAATTGACTTATGAAAATGTATAAGGATTAAAGAATCAGTTGTAATAATTGATATTGCGTAATTTTCTTTATATTGTATACAGACACACATAAAAAAAATGAAATGAATGTCCAAATCGTGGAAAATGTAGTTACCGTTTTGGTGGCGCGTTTGGAAGGTATTTATATTTTTCACCAAGGTGAAGTAGAAACTAGAAAGACAATTGAAACTCTGGAATGATCGTTTATTACGGATATTATTATCTTGAAACTTGTGTTCAGACAAAATTTAATAAAACCCACCATACTGTACTAATAGCATATAGCATTGCCTCCATTAAATTAACCAACCATGAGGCTGTAAGTTGTATTCGCCAACTGCAGCAAGCAACTAAACGGTAAACCTTTACTTGACTTGTATAATAAATCATATGGCACTGTGTTTATCTCCAAAGTTAATGGTGTGCTCCAATTTATAGCCACTTCTGTTCACAAAATGGAAGACAAAACACGCACGACTGGGGTCAAACCCTCCGGCTACTCCATCTTGCAATGCAAACTATTCGTTCAAGTCATCTTTTACTATTTATAAATTCTATATACACTATTTTATACGTTATCTTCATGTTGTTATTCATGACTTAAAGTTGCACTGTTCTAAAAGGAAAGGACTCGTCCCATAACCGTGATATCACAACTAACAGTTGAAGAAACTCACTAAAAGTGAAATTTATCAAATTGAGCTTGTCTCAGCGGATTAACAAATTGTATAAAATATGGTAACGCGTCTCAAGATTATAAGGATAACTGATGTATAAATGAACTTCAACTAACTCAGAACAAGGTTAATGATTTTTTGATGAAATTCATCATTCCATTTCTCATTGAGATTTCACTTCAAAATTTCAAATTTAATTCAAATACAATAATTCTTAAACGTAAATCATGATTGGGCATTGAATTAGATTGACCTCAACCAGTGTTATGAGACTTTTTTTGAAATTATATAAAGCATATTTTAAAAGTATTCTCCCTATTTCCATTTTCAAATTTGATGATTGTATTTATCATTCATAATATGTCACAATAATTTATTGAATTTATTCGATAATCAAGTTATATTTATATCAAATAATTCTATTGTTTGAATTTCTTGTGAACCAAAAATTAGTAAGCACACAATCATATCTATGACAGTTTCCATCAAAGCTGATAATTACCGTTCATTGATTAAACTTTCAAAATCTTTACTATTTGTTCAGCAAATGGCACGCTTTCACATGAGCTTAATAAATGAAGCTCCACCATGAATAAAGCTTTGTGCATGCTGCCGCTTTAATCAGGTTTTGTCCAGAGCTTATTCGTATATCATAGACAGTAAAGATGATTGATTTCATCGTAATAATATTGTTTTATAATCTATAATTATTATTGTAAATCTACACTGATATTCCAGTTAAACTCACGCAGACCCGCCAATAATGTTGATGTTTCCTTTCTGCACGGTTATGAATAATAGAACCACAGAGCGACACAGTTATCGTGGTTTTCAAAAAAGAAAAATATTTAGAATAATTTCGCATTTTTGTTTTTCATAGGTACATGTTTTTATTAATTAGAATTAATTCAACAATGTAAAGAATGGAAGCAAAATGGATTGATTATATAGTAACTAAAAGGAAGAATAGAGCAACAAGCATACATGCCTACAATCTTTATGAGAAATGGTTAGAAATTTAGTACTGAAAAATAACTAGATCAATATTCAATATTACAAAGTTGAAATGGGTGATACAGTAAAAATATATATTTCATCCGAATTAATTTCATTTGATCGCCTACATTTTCAATCATAGTCGAAATAACGCACTCTTATCTAAATCACTGGACAATATGAAAATAAGAACTAATTAATATAATTTCAATATTTATTTCAATCAGAATAATTGAATGATTCCAATTATATATTGCAACTTTCAATTTTACGATTTAGACCTGATTCACATTCTTCATTCACACATTGCGACAGTAAAAGTTTGTTTCCGTTTTTTTCCTGTCTCATTTCTTTTCATACTAAGTTTCTATGTTATTAGCATTTCTTCACTTTCTTTTTTAGTGTTGCTGCAGCTTCAAGCTAAATTAGGAATGAATGAATTATCATTAATTGTTCTAAAATAGCCTGCTCAAATTTTACTCTTTCAATCCCTACTTTTTTCGTATAGAAAACGGACTGGATACGTACTTTGAATTGTTGTGAACACGCAGTAAAGTACGTCAGGCCCAGTACATATAGCTGTAACGTCAAATATCAATATTACACCGATTGACCACTCGGTTGGCGTAAACCGTCAATCAACTAATTCCTATTTTTAGAAGGTTTTATAATAATATATTTATCACATTGAGTATACAGAGTGAAATGTTACACCATCCCCCTCGACAGACCAATCCTGGGTGATCGAAACACCTAACCGACAATGCTTGTTATGAGGTAAAACACCCAATCGCAATCGTCATGGTCTGGTTTGAATCACGCTATAGGTAAGGGCTGAAGGATGAAGCGCTACAACGATCGAGTCATGAAATTTTAATATCACTAACAATGCGATGCATTATTGACTTGTTTTATAGGATGATTGATTGATGCTTGATCAAGGGCTTCAAAGACAGTTATTGGAAATAATCCTAACATGAATATTATGAAAACAAAATTCCATATATTACATTTTCGCTAAATGACATATGTAACACAATGGCCTGAATATTACATTGTTCTACAACATCACGTATGTCATACATTATGTATGAAGTTACTGAATAATTAATCATGCATTCTATTGATAATTCCACATAAATGATGTGGATATTCGGTTGCCAGAGAAACAATGAGGATTCAATTATTGTGAACTATATCTAAACACAGTCGGATTTTGATTAGTGTTATGTTGTCTCGTTATTTGTATATGAAGTGAAATTGTAATTAATTGTTAATTAATAATAATAGTGACTTGAAACAACTCTACAGTCAGGCGTAACTGTTATTCATTTTTATAATTCTAATGATTTTTTGTTTCATAAAAATATCTGTTTCTTTGTTGATAGCTTTGACACGATAAAAGAGTATGCCGGTATATGAATATTCCTTCAATTACATAGTAGATTCTTTGTTTCTCATCTCGAATATTGTAGATGTTGTGAATTTTACCGGAATAAAATAGCAAAACATAGCAGACATATACAAACTCGTGTTTATACATATCAGACATTGATTCAGATTCAGTAATTCTTAATTACTTTTCATCACAATTTATATGTCACAATCCAGACTGAAAACATTATTTATAAAATCATAATACAAGCATCAGACACGTGCGCATTTATTGCATTAGTGGTTAAATTGGAAAACTTTATTTAGGGGATGGTGTTTATTCAGGAAGCAAGCGTATCGATGCATATACGCACGAGCGTACCGGATGTAACAAGAACACCCTTACACAGTTTCTAAACTATTATATATTGCCATGAATAATCATTATAACTTGTAAATGATTATGTACACAATAAATAAATGACACGTTATTTGATAGCTCATAAATATAGTCCCTCCTCCCCTATCCTCACCCTAAGTTTGACCTCCCAAGTCATCTTCGTGCAACTGAAACGAGTGGTCGAGTAGCTAGCACACTGAACCATCATTCAGGAGATCTACCAAAGTTCATCATGGTCGATCATCCTGCTATGACATAGGTTTTTCGTATTTACCTCTGTGGTTCAGGTTGATACTGGGATGGTTCTTTAAGTTTTCTTCAAGTTTGTTTTCAATATACAAATATAATATGTGCTTATACAATATACACACATATATATATGTATATATATATATATATATATATATATATATATATATATATATATATATATATATATATATATATATATATATATATATATATATATATTTATAGGCCTATATATAAATAGAGAGAGAGAGAGAGAGAGAGAGAGAGAAAGTCAGACACACTTTATATGAGGATGCATTTACCATAACGCTCTACTTTTAATAAACTACATATTCTCACAATTCATTAAGACGAATTTATAGCATCATTGTAATAAAAATTACAATTTGTAATTCTTATAAAAAGATAAAATAATATTTGCATTTATGTAGATTGTAGCCATTAGCTAATACAATGCCCTCGTCTCGTAGATCAATGACAGACGTTAAGAAAAGTTTTATGTTAAAAAATGTAAATGTCAACAATATATAACGTGGTGGTTTGTTTTAAGGGTAGATCGCGTGCAAAACGAAGGATATGCTCGAATGTCACGCTACAGATATATAAACTTGTTGTTACACCATCGTACTGTCTCCTACATATCCTAGGAGAGATAATAAACCCTTGATTGGCTAATCTATCGAGTCGTTAGTGTCTGACGTGGCTATGATTGTAGGTACTATCCCAGTTGATATAGTGGATATTTTTTTTGTTTCAACGACTGAATGGTGGTACTATTGTTTGATGATTTCTATCCGATTCTATCATCAACAAAATATGTAGTCAAGCATTTAACTAATGAATAACGTATCTTCAATTCTTTTTATACCTTTGGGAGTATTCTGTATAACTTTTCTCTTCACTGTAACTTTTCTCTCATTAAAATATATTTGCTGAATCTCTACCCTACGGAAGTATATTCCATATAAACTCTTACCCTGATATATTTATATTCAAAAACAATTCACCGGGAAATTCTTCGTAAAACTCTAATTATCGGAAAAAAATTTCCTATATAGGGGGTATACAACTATTTTATATAATAATTCAACATATAAAATTCATATTCAATGAGACTCTATCCAAAGTGAGACTCTACCAAATAGGTTATTTCGAATGATTATTTTCCACTTTTGAAACTCTTCTGCTCGCTAACTGGTCGCAAAGCCACTATCGTGTATGTGTTGACCGAAATGTTTTCCGAAAAAACAGAATAAAAAACATGATGTAGAACTCTTTTCAATTGGAAGTGAAACGGAAGTCTTCGCTACTCTCACCCTTACAGTAATTTAAATATCTTCAATATCTTAAAAATAAATGATCCAAATAATTGACTATCTATCCTAACATTTTTGCAGGTACTTACATCTAAACCTTTTTTTCTCTGTTTACATGTTAATAATATAGGCTTACTGGGGCATTGAATATTTCTCACTCAAATCCATCCATTTTGAAGGTGATCAAAAATAATCTTTGTTTGTATATCTTAAATATTAAAATCAAAAGTTTTGAGAACGTAACTGTTCAAAGGTTTGACTAGAACCCCTATATTTCCCTGAATCTACCGCCAAACGTTCTCGGAGCTTCAGGCTGTTTATACTATTCACTGTTGATACAAAAAAGACAACTTTGGTGATGGTAATGGTATGATGATGGTGATCATAATTAATTGATTTTCGTTATTGTTCATACTGGGATTAAAACCAAAAATAGAACAGTTGTCAGATTAAGCTGGTGTTGTATCGTGTTTCATTTTATGATTGTTATGTTTGATGTATTTGAGAGCAACAAGGATATTATTATGTGTTATGTATTTTACATAATTATCACAACTCACTGATCCATCAACAGCATTGCATTGGCTTTGTTATCACTAATTAGAAACATATATGTATAAGTCTTATATATAGAAACAGATACAGAGAATCTTATTGTAACCTAATTATACAAATATAAGCTATAATTATAATTATATAAGTAACCTCAATTGAGGAACAATGATTTTGTATCAAGTTGTTTCGATATTATTAGAAAAAAAAAGAGAAAAAAATATGAATTAATAATTGATAAGTTGTATACTGATTTCTAAAATATCATGGCACCTCCACCAATATATGATTGAAGCAATGTAGCATGTATGTGCATGAACCATTTATCATATTTAGATAAATAGTTATGTTTGTGTTTTTATGGAGAGAATCATATGTTCACAATTACCTGAAAAAATTGACATTCTGCCAAAGGAAATGGGGGAGGAGAGAGTCATTTTGAGCTACGCAATCAGACAATTGACCGGTGAAAATAGAACTATTGCAGTGGCCGTATGAACGTATTAAAACAATATTATGATACTATCAAATCTATTCCACAATCCATGTCATGAGACTACCGTACGAAAGTGTTTTCAAATCAAGGAATGAGTAATTACGAAATTTGACATGTCTGCATATTCAACTTTTCATACACTAACTATATAGTTATATCTGAAAATGAGTTAACGGCAGACAAAGATTTTTACCAACTCTTGGTCAAAATCTCGTCAATCGACCAAAACGATTTTGACCGGTCACAATCGCTCATCTCTGAGGGTATTACACACAATATAATATAGTCATACTACTAATTAAGCTTCCCGTGTTTTCGCTCCGACCTCAGCTTGAATTTGATATGTTGTTCATGCGATATACATCTTAGCTGTCAACCTGCAGTCTGAAGATTACCACGATAATCTAGGTTCAGAATAGTTTCATAAACAACCCATTTCACCTTACTGCCAGTCTTTATGTTATTATAGCAATTCTTTCCAACAACACAAATATCAAATTAATTTAGATGCACGTATGGTTATAATTGTATTATTCTTGGTGAAGGATCCAGAAATATAGATTTTCTTGTATACACATATATATATATATATATATATATATATATATATATATATATATATATTTATATATATAGTCTATATATATATAAAATATTCAAATATTGTATCATGTTCATTTTTTGAATTTTAATTAATCGATTTTTATTCTGTGTTGTCCGATCAATATTATGTAGTAGTTGGTAGTAGTAGAGTAGTATTCTTAGTATATTTAGATATTAGTTGGATATAGTTATAGTTAGATTTTCAGATTCATTTATCTTCATTTTTTTCAATAATGTTTAAATTCACAATTACGAGAATAAATTTATGCTATAATACACTCTTGACATGCAATTTAACATGGCATATAACTATAGGTGTTAGACCCATTAAAAAAAGGAACACATTCGTTTTATCCTTAATATCTACCATTATAACATGTATATATAATTGTAAGTATTATATCACATCCCAGTTTCTTCGCGAAACCATTTGTATCAGCATGGAACATATAATAGAATATTTTTACATAAAAAATATTTTATTCATACTCTTGCACACCTCTACTGTTATCTTCGTATTTTATTGAGGTATTATATATTAGGCCTATCTATGATATATTTTCTTTTTATCAAGATCTCGAACCATTTGATTTATATATTACAGAATAATGGCCGGTATGTACTTATACTGGCAATCTGACCCTACAATTAGTAATTAATCCCTGAATATTCAACCCCCCTCTCCCCCCTCCCACCTCAGGCACACGGTAACAAGATCTTAATACTGAGTTTGTAGACAGTATGAGTTATATGATCATCAACATAGGGGGTATGATAACAATCTTTAGTATATTATTATTATTATCTCTCATGAGAGTGTATGATCAGTGCTGGAAGTGGGAAGTAGAATAGTGAAGCGGTAAAAAGTAGGGACTTATCTGCCGGTATACTGTTATCCACTAAATAAGATCAGCTGTAGCAACATTCCAAACACAAATATACCTATATCACTTATATTTATATTGCATGTTTTATTTTAGAGTATATTGATTTTCTTATGAGGTTTACAATGAGAAACGAAACTACGTCTTTTGGAGGCGTTAAATCCTCCATATGTCAGTAACGTTATCCATCATCGCTGAAGTATTTTCAATTATTGTATTGGTAGGCTACCTCATTTTTTCTTCGGCACACGTGTACTAGGCTTGTAGGAGTTGATTATGAGTGAAATATATGGCAGAAAATGCTAAGGCTTTCTGAAAAATTGTTAAGCTTCAAGTACAAACAGAATTCAACATAGAAAATTATGAATGAAGAAGTAGCTGTGTATAAGTAAAGCTGTTTACAGTATATAATATGACACTGTTGGTTCAAGTTATGTTATATAGGTTGATTTATGACAACAACAGCGACAAAGATGGCAAAACTATAACGTGAACAACGCCCGCATAAGTTGAAACATAGGCCTATAGGCTATACCCACATCTGTGCTGCCTATAAAATCGCCATTCAATGAACCAGAGTTCGATTCCCATCACAACCGACCGTACAGATTGACTAACTAACCATTCAATGAACCAGAGTTCGATTCCCATCACAACCGACCATACAGATTGACTAACTAACCATTTGACCGATAATGAAGGCTGTCAGAAACACGGCGTTGCTCCTAGAACGTCGCGTGTATTCTCAACTCCGCACCGATTCATTGTAATATTTACTCATGTTGGTAATAACTCTCATGTTGTTTGAGTGAGAGAGATAAAAGATATTAGATTCTTGTTGATAAAGAGGATCGGTAGAGGGTGATCTAGTCCGACTAGCTCGCCACGCGACTAGAACACGAACCATCCTGAGCCCCCTACCGCGTGATTCCAACAGTGATGTATCACTTCCGGTCTGATAGTTAAGGAAGACGGTTGCATAGCTTATTACAGGTCGACATGGCTATCAGCTGGTAATGTAGATAAGAGAACAGACTCTTTTATCAATTTCACGCATGCGTCATTGACGCAACAACCCTCTAGGTCTTATACCGCCGCGTTGCGAGCTGGGTCGTTAGTTCGTCTGTTCTAGACTAATTGTCTTTCAAGAATGTTTATCATTACCGGTAAGCTAAACTTTGAAACTAAGTTTAGAGTTGTTGAATACGTGGGATGGAGCCTACCTGTTCTTTTTAAGGTCGACCTTGCATAATGTATATATAGGCGGCGTATGCTCTTTTGGGAGAAATTGTAGTCACAGTTGAGACTTTGTCTTCTTTGCCAACGTTTCGATAGGATGTGACCTGCAGTATTCAGAGCTTCTAAAGTTCTAACCCACGCTAATATTGGGAGAAAATCATGGTCCCAGTTGGGATCTCATCTTCTTTGCCAACGTTCAGCAGAATTTTACCTGCCATCTTCAGGGATTCTTGTTTAGGCCTATAACAGCTCAGCGAACGTAGGTCAAATATTAGCGTATAGATTAGAACGTCAATATATATATATATATATATATATATATATATATATATATATATATATATATATATATATATAATATGTTGAACTCTTTTCTCGGGACAACCATGTTTGCTCTTTTGGATACAGTTGTTGGATCTGAAAAGATCCGTTGTTCCGACGTTTCGACAAGATCGCACTTGTCATCTTCAGGGATCCGTGTTGGTCAGCAGGTTGCGTGAAACCGAATATAATATATATGTAATATAATATATATTTTATATATATATATATATATATATATATATATATATATATATATATATATATATATATATATATAGGCCTATATGTACATAGGAATATATATGAAGCTAGTTTTTCAATGTGATTATTTCATAGGCCTGATAGTATTGCATTATAAATCATTCATTTTCGAAAAAAAAATCACGATAAAAAGGACATCAATAAATTGATTTTCTCTCATTGCAAAGTATCAACACGCGACCTGGGTTAACATATTATGCCACTCGAGCTCACGGTAATAGATAGAGGCCCTAGCTAGGTAGTAACAAATAGTTGAATAGGAAACGTGGCATATGGGCCTATGTGATAGAAAGCTCTAGATATACAAACACAACGATTTTGAATCTCTTAACTCAATGCCTTCATGATTCTCCCATTGATGATTTCAATCGTTTTACAATCTAATTGATTTCACTTGTTGATCGTAATAATAGCTCTTTTGACAGTTTTATAATTGATGTGATAAAAAATCATGGTAATCTCTATATCTTTGAAACGTTACATCCGATTCGTGTGATACTTTGGAATAATGTGTATCAAAATTTGAGATTCTATCCCGTAGGAATTTTTACCTGTATGTACCAAAAGATAAAAAGTGTCAATTTCTTAATTATTACTACAAAAATAACATACGTAATCAAGTTAATTCGTTAATTATAGCTTAATTCTCTAATTATCATCAGCTCTGAAGGCCGCTTCTACCAAAGCACATAGAAAACGATGGTTAATTATTTCACTGTTTCATCGGTTTCATTCTTCAACTGGATTACACTGGATAACGGCTCAGACTGCTACCGAGTAATATACCCATGGGCCATCTATAAGTTAGAACATCTTCTGGAGTGTAAATTATATTTTCACCAATCTCGCCTTCGGGCCGAAAGATCTCTGTGATTACAAATAACAGGAGAATACGTTAAAAACGTTAATTATCTTTCGAGGTTTTGAGAAAAACAACAACGTCGAAAACCTCGTAATAAAGTGAGTTATTTTAATGGTAGGATAAGTTACCTCAGCGATGTGCCTGGAGAAATCTCACAAGAGATGGCTATAGTCGACAATAGCTTTGTTCGGTTGATCAACTCGATTTTAGTCTGATGTACACTTTTTCTGAAGCCTGATTTACACACTTCAACTTATTTTTTAATTGTATAAACTCGATTCACGAATTCACAAAGTCGTGAAAGGAATCTTGAAATTACCATTTACACTACTCAATTAGTTGAAAGGTGGTGAATGTGATCAGGATTCGCAGCTGAACAACCTTATCTTGCATTTAATATGGAGTCCGTACGAAATCGGTATTCATATAATTCAATTTGTATGTCATTTCAATTTTAATTTGTATTTGTATACACTTAATTTGGAAAAAAAACACCTCGAGTAGAGTTGAACCATGGACGTCCGAATTGCCAGGTCACCACTCAACGCATTATCGTATCGTTTGAATAAATATTGGTCGTTTATCGATATATCGGTTGTTGACAACCCTACTATAAGAACATTTTCAAAGTGTAAAACAGGTAGGGTTCGAGAGCCTAAATATGACTTTGATGATCTGAGGGTTATCATTCAAGTTCGGATAATTAATAGGCCCTATATATATATTGATACTCAAGCTGATCAATATTTTCAACTAACTCTTGACATTATTGTGATATCTATGATATATTTTAGTGACGATTGACTCACACAGACTTCTATGTTCATTATTACAGAATATAAAATGTATTTATCCTTATTCATTTATACCTTCATTATTTCCATTGAATATCTTAATCACTTCCAAACTTTTTCAACATAATTTCCTCTTTCTCTCAATCTCTCTCTCTCTCTCTCTCTCTCTCTCTCTCTCTCTCTTTCACTATCTCTCTTTCTCTTTTTATTTCTATGTCTTTCTATCTTTCTCTTTCTCTTCATCTTCCTCTTTCTCCCTCTCTTTCTATTTTCTCTCTCACTCGCTCGCTCTCACACAAACACTTCAATGGTATAACAGCTATAGTATATTATCAGCCAAAGTGAAAAATTGTAATTCTCTTCCGTCGCGTGTTTATAATTCGATAGCTGTACGGTGTATAATAAAGCTAGTCCTCCTTGCAATATAGGCTACTAGCGTGACACACTTCCTGACCCTCCCTTGTGTTGACCAAACATACATCAGCGACACGTTTGTCAAAGAAACACTGTTGCGTCTAACGGTTTCCTAGACACTATTCATTTTTTGATATAACTGTATTCTTTTTAGTTTATTATGTTTCTTTTTCGATATAATATCATACATACTTCATACAGAATATTTAGCAACGAGTTTTTCCATTTCCTTATTTAGGGTCATTTCTCTACGTATTCAGTGTGCTTATCTATATATATCGTTTATTGTTCTTTTTTCAGAATCCTCATACAGTCGAGGCAGAAGATATACGTGTTCGAGGTACCGTTATACTCTACTTTTTTATTCTTTCTATATGATGTAGCACCCAAATTTTTCAATGTGAATGTATATTGTTATATTCTATTTGATTTTTATACCGTTCTATATAATTCTATATATGCGAATGACATACAATGCACTTTGCACTCACAGTTTTGCATGCGAAAGTTGAAGTTATTAGTTATTTATGCTGTTTTTTATATATATTTTTTATCAACATCGGAACTTGATACAAGATCATTCTTCCCAATTAAGACTACGTGTATGAAAAGTATAATCGTTTAACCGGGGCACCACAAGAGCGATCTCACCACCTTAACACCGTTTTTATTACGAAAAACAGTATACGTTTTTGGATGAATGCCGTGTGGAAGTGCGATTCTAATTTTTCGCATGCTTTGAGTTTATTTTTCAAACTGAAATTTTCACATCGTATAGATGACGTTGGCACGATCTAAATATGTCAAATTTGTATGTATACCTTATCTAGTGGTCTATAACGTTCTGCAATGGGATTCAAAAATCTCATTTCCACTAACCGGTACATTTGGATTATTATTTTCATCCTGTGTTCTATCCTGTAAATCAGACGAAAGTGAGAACATGTTCTGTGTACTCCACAGGGAATATACTCAGTTGAAAAGGTTGAACTAAGAGAGCATTACAACAATATATATATATATATATATATATATATATAGTATATAACAGCTGGATGAGGATTCATGTATATATATATATATATATATATATATATATATATATATATATATATATATATATATATATATATATATATATATATATATATATATATATATATATATATATATATATATACATATTTATATATATATACAGCTGAGATAGGGAACGGTGGGGCATGATAGAGCAATCGGTCGTAAATTAAGTTTCTCTTGTAGCCCTGTTTATTTACTTTACCATACGTAGATTTTCAACCAACAAACACGTGGATATTTATATTAATTCTGACATTTTCTACATATAAATTGAATGAAATATATATAGGCCTAAGTATGAAATAGAATTTTACATCTTAGTTATTGGATACAAATATTGCGTACCGGTAGGCCTAATTTTTAATTTATTAAAATGTGGTCATTTTCCAACATATACTTCGATAGAACAACTTAGATGAGCGATAGCGAAATCTTTCACACCACTCTTTTGAAGTATTGTCCGTGTGGTTTTTATTTTTGTCCTGTTTTTCGTCTTTTTGTTTATTTGCTTGTACGCTCAGGTCGCACAGTTTGCCTGATCGACACGAAACTCTTTTTGGATACCGGTACGCGGACTTGGAATTGTAAAGTTTTGAGGTCAAATCGGTTAGACCACTCTTGAGAAACACCATCACAAATTTTCGAAAAACCCCATGAGATTAGACCGTGCGGGAAATAGAAAAAAAAGTCTTCAAAAACAGTAAATTCTTCACTGAACATGAATACAAACAGTATACATATATTTTTGCTGATTTGCAACGAGATCGCATATACCGTTTTGAAGAAAATAGTATACAAACGATACATTTTCATTACATTTCTAGAAATAGTGAATATTCTTCTCAATTTCTTGCGCACGCGGGGTGATTCAGTGCTTTGTATTCAGTTTTCACTAAGGTGTGTCGAGTTCTCGAATACATCTCATATAAGTCAAGGTGCGTAGTTTTACAAATATCTTGCTCATCCTACGTGCATGCTGCGTTTGCTTATCGTTAGACCTTATCTATTTTTTGGTCAAGTCAATTTATAGAAGTTTTTGTCTTAATGCCTGTACGATCAGTTATTTAACAGCTGACTCGAGTTTACTCGATTGTTGATCCGAGTTTTGTCTGATACTAGGCATAGTCAAACGCAGCATATTCACTGCAAGACGAGTGAGATATTTGTACCAAATCTATGAGAAGATTCTGCACACCTTTGTGGAAACTTTCAAGTCTGCAAAGCCGCGAATATATACTACATCTAGCTATTTGATGAAAATATATCTATTGGAACATTGTTTTCTACGGAACATTTAATCCGATTTTCAATTGCAGTTGGTCATTATATGTATCGTATTTGTATTTAGTATTTATATTCTGAAGATACTTTCTTGTGAAGACTTTTTGATAAGTTTTTAAAAAAATATCTGACCTGGCCTGATCTCATTTCGAAAATATGTGACGGTATTTCTCAAAAGTGGTCAAACCGATTTGGCCTCCACTTTCAAGTTAGATAAGTCAGCGTGTCTAGAAAAAGTTTCATGTTGATCAGTCAAACATGCGACCCGTGCAGTGCATACAAACTGAAAATAAGATAGGGAAAGCTCCACAAGAGTAGCGTGGACGTCTTCACTATATCTTATCTTATTAATTAAGTATCACGTATACTAAAAATATTTGTAGTTACGCTCGCTTACACGTTTCGACACAAATAAATATATATATTCTGTTTTTCTATAGTAAATCAACAATTTCAACTATTTTTCCCTTCCATCATATTTTTACCATGATAGCAAACATTGGAAGTAGCCTAATATTGAGTGGTTGTTTACGACAACCAGGAGTTCAAGTGTAGAGTTGACAAGAACAATAATATTTATTCTTTCTTGATAATTCGTATTGCAGAGAGAGGAAAACAAGAGAAAGTGCAGGTTGTCAACATAGACAATTGGCTTAGCTGTTACGTACAAACACGAGCTAAATTATCGTGATAATTAGTTTTTCATTGACTGATGGATGTTCATCACATTTTGAGCAAAAAAACAAAAAAAGACCTAAACTGAAACTGTAATAATTACCACGTTTTCGTAAAATATTTAGATCGTAAGTCAACTGCCAATAATCGTGGGGGCAAGCTTTCAGAGCTGGGTTCATGACCATGAAAATACTTGTAAAGTCAAGTTCTTCAATATTGAATTGAACATAGCACCACCCAACAATACTGTTTGAATTTGAAAGACTGAAGAATCGAGATAAAAATGGAATGTCTATTTCTTGGTTTACACGATTTAATACACGTATACTATAAATTATCAAATATATTACTGAATTGTTACAGCTTATCCTGATCGTGAAGATTATTAATTTTGTTTGTTGTCTGTTATCTAGAAGTGAATTCTTGCATTATATAATTTTGATTTTGGCATTATATTTAATCGAATTAATATCTATTTGACTACAGCTGAAGTGATCAGTGCTTGAAAATGTTATTTAGAATCAACAATGGGGAGTACCATAAAACTAGATTCAAGAACATTGTTCCTAAATTATGAATCTCTCATTTCATTAGAGTAATATAATATTATATCTGAGGCCTCATAAAGATGAACACGATTGAAATAATTGTAATCGTCAAAGACAATTGTCTTACATTTTATTTACCAAGGAAGCAGCCGTGGCCTTTTATTTTGAGGTATGGTATTATATCATTTTTCACTTTCGCAATTTAGTGAAACCGTTCACTAATACCTTGGATAAAACCACCTAAAACTGCAATAAAACTTGTCTAATCCGGTCTACCTAAGTTAATTAATCTTGTTCAGCAAGCTATCATCTTATTAAACTATTTCAATTCTTGTCAAAATGTCAATCATTAAAACCTCCTGGTCCATCAACATCATAGCCATGGTAAGACGGGGTTCGACCGCGTTGGCCACAGCGTTGGTTAATATTCCTTCAACGAACTATAACAGTACTGGTACATAGTTTTAGCCAGATTTTTTCGAACACAACATCAATTGATGTAACTATAGATCTAAAAATATAGTAGTGTTTACAAATTTTCCAATTTGTAAGCGTTCACATTATTTCATCGGTAGTTAAATACTGCAGTTACTTAGTTATATCATAGAATAAAGAAATACATATCTACTCCTTACTAGTTATACAAAGAAGACTCGACCAATGGGAAATTCACTGCCTATTCAGTAACACCGATCAGTCAGTCATAACTAGATTTCATTCATATATCGTTTACCTTTTCAAACAGGAAATTAAATTCTCATTGAATATATTGTAAATATTAATGACGACTTACCTTGTTAATTGAAACAATGGCCAATCAGGGTCCTCGTCAGAAGGTGTTTTAAAGTTGACCTTTGGAGAAAATTACTTGAGATGGATTGTCTTGATACCGTTTTTAATCAGTTGGACCGAATGCAAACGGAAAAGCGGTTTACGCTGGAAAATTTTCCGATGACTAATTGAAATCAACTTGCAATTATTTCAGTAGAATGAACTCAATTTATTTTCAATGTAGATTGATGTCATCAAGAAATATCGAATTTTACTATTCAATCAAATTTTTCTGTAGCTATTTAAGCGAATCTAGATATCGCGCGCGTATCTAGAAGTGCTGATAGAACGATGCGCCTAATCACCCGTCGCCTATACCGCCACGTTTCGACTGACTACCTACCTCTACCTTGGCTCGCCAACCCCCCTCCAATTCTACATACCGACGTTACTCCGTGCGTTTCCGTCAGTGTTCGGTTCGGACGCCTGTTCCAACGAGACGCCGACCGCGTCGCTCTTGCGCATTATTGTTAGCCACGAACACCTAGAACGCGCAAGATAGAAAGAGAGAGAAAGAAAACGGGAGAGAAATGGTTGGTTGAGGATTTAGGGAAGGCGAGAAGCGACTAAGTTTCTTTCTGTCAATATAGGTAAACCGTATTCTAACCGAAACCCTTGAAATGCAACAGTTGTCCTCATAGCCCGCCCTTCTATTCCTTGAATCTACCGTATATATACACAGACAAAGAGACTGCCAAGTAAAATAAATCGTTATTGGGCATTTATTTTTGAAGTTACTTCGTTCTCTTTGATATGATATGTTATAATAAATCTGCGTATTGATCAATATACTGATAAAAAGAGTAATATGCACGTATTTTAGATTTAATTTTTATCTCCATGAAAGGAATGATATTTGTAACTGATTCAACATGGTAGTCAAAGAAGTTTGAACTAATTAACAATGGGCTTAAAAAGGCATTATACGTAATCATGCAGAACTTTTTTATTCGATAAAAACACGAGCTTTAAAAGGCTGAATTTTCATCAATAACGAGTCGCGGCCCCTAAGGTGAATTTTGTGCGAAAAAGTATCATTTCCAAATTGAAACAATTCAACTTTTGAATAATATGTAGAAGTCGCTGCATGAAAATATTCAATATTGACAAAAGAAATTAAACAATCACAAGAAACTTGGAAAATCAAGTCTGAAATAACAATTAATCCCATATCGGTCGAATGATCATTCAAATCTTTGAATGCATTTTTTTTCACGATATTTGAATTAAAATAGTATAAACTTTCAGTCCCAACTTCTCAATATTCAGTCGAGGTTTTTCACTTCATCTACAAAAGTGCGAAATCATTCATAAGTTCAAAAACAATAGTAACCGAAACGCATTGGAAAAAGTTTAAGAAAAGTAGGCGCTTTCTATTATACCAACATGTTATTGTAATTTTTTTAATTTTCTCAAATTTATCGTAGACTCATGAAAACAATCCCTAGCTTGATAACATTCTATTTTGTTAACTTGAAAACCGTTTAAGAAAAGCGTGGCTCTTTGTAACACTGTTCAATTGTGCTTTATGCAAAGTGCAATTACAAAAAGAACAACAAAGCAAAAAGAACAAAGAGAAATATTGAATTTTAAGTCAAATGCAGAATATTTTTTAAAACGAAAGTGTTATATTGTAAGGATATGGATACATGGTAGGTTTAAAAGGATTTACAAGTTTATAGATATAATATAAGTGTTGTGTAATTTCTTTCAAAAATGTTATATTCGAAAAGAATTATAATAATGTTCAATGTGCCTGCAGGGAAACACGATTAGTTATAAAATGATTTAATTAAAATGAAGATTCCATTAGGATGTTGTTATATTATCGCAATCAAACATTGTGTATTATTTTCAACAAAAATATCCGAAGTATGGTATCTCTTTCTTTCGAAAAAAAAAAGTGAAAAAGAAATCTAGAAGTAAGTTGTATATAAAGCCAACAGCCATCTTCCAACCATCACATGACTGTCGTTGTTATGCTACTAGTTCAGTAAACCGAGACGGCATCCTTATCAATTCAATTTAAATTTCTTAACTTCGTGAAGATATCAAGCAACAACGAGCAACATCAGTTATGAGAAGACTATACATGTCGCCATCTATAAATCTCTATGTCTTGTAAGAGTAATGTTTGTTCTTCTCACGGCACGCTAAGATATGTGTCACGCAATTAATTTTATATATTGTCCCTCTCAATTATAAACACTACATAGTATTTATCTCTTTTCTCAACTCAGCCCAGTATTATAATATTACTCGAGCACCTTAGTTTCCCAGCCAGCTAAATGCGTACTGCATGTATACCACCTATATGTTGCAGTATTACACACACACACACGCTCGCATCCGACGACATACACCTGCAAATTATCTCAACTAGTAACATGACTGCACTTGATTCTAAATTAGACTTGTTGACTGCAATGAGTGTCCAAATAATTGTCAGGTAACCGACCTCAGAACACTTGTCAAAACTGTTGAGTTATTTCCGAATGCATTTGCTATTTAAGAAGTCTTTTCGAAGATGTTTCAATGTGTCATGGCAGATTCTTACATCGTTTATCATTGTGATCGCGGGCCAGTTAGTCGTGTAGAATACAGCATTTATCATTTTGTGTATATGCAATATCCGATTTGACGACTTTGTCATTCGTCTTTTGAGGGTTCAATTTATTTCGAAAACATTATCGTAATTAAGAAAAAAATCCAAAATCTCAAGTTACTAACTGGATTGTTTCATTATAGCTATGACGACAGCCGAACTCCAAGTTTGTATTGATGTTTTCAGTTCAACAGGTTTAATTCAAAAGTTGGGCACCCAATAATTATTTATCACAACAATGAACTATTTCAAAATGAAACTTGGTGCAGGAATCGGAATATAAGAACGTCTTCTAATGACACAGGTGTTGGACTAGTAGTGTGACTAGTACTGACTAGTAGACTAGTACGGTAGTGACAACGGCATCACCGATGGAGGTAAAATAATTTTAAGTACTTTTTCACTTTTTATATTCATTTTTACCAGAAGAGGATTTCGATTACTGAGGAAAAAGTAGAGAAAGTCAGAGTGGAGTGGAGTGAATAGTAAAAAGTGGAAGGAATTAGAAGACAATAGAAGTAGAGTACATGAAAGAAGTAGAGGGGAAGAGTAAGTAGAGTCTGAAGGGAGTTTAATTTAATCGAGGTGAAATGTGGGAAGAGAGAGTGATGGAAAGAACTTGGAGAAAAAGATTTAGAAGAAGAGGAAAGTAGCGAGAAGGTCGATCGAGAAATTGAAACAAGGATCAGGAAATGACAGAAATCGAGTCGATGGAAGTCTGGCCCAGAAAGTTTCAGAACCTAGCTTTCTAGATCAATATATCTCCATCTCGTAAAGGGGCTGTCCATAAATGATGTCATACAATTTTAGGGTATATCAACCCCCCCCCCCCCCCTTCCCCCTTGTCCGAAAAAAAAACAGACTTTATAGCTTATAACAGAATTATAGCTTGATAATATAGACCATATTTCTTCCCAATGTGAATGTTTTATTGTCAACTGTCATGGAAATAATTACCGTAAGGTGTATTGTTTGTTTTCAATGAGCTATCCGCCAGTTTTCATTGACTGTTTTTTCTTCAGGCGACGCGCTTGAAGCTAAGGCCTTATTTCAGCCTTGAGGCTTATCTTGAGGACGGTGTGAAAATGAGTAAAATCTATCGTCGCGTTACTATATTTCTACGACATCGAACTAGCCTCATCGCTACGACAAAGGCATCTCGGCGTCGGTACTCGGTACCGTATGTCACATTTCACATTGTCGTATATCGGTACGCCTACAACGTTGCTACGATGTTGTACAAAATCAACGTGGCAATCATTAAATGACTACGTGGATACAACTTAGAGACGATGATGTGTTTCTCTTATCTGAGCTGAGTATCGACGTCGCTACGACATCGAGCGCATGTCGTCGATCGCGGTCTGAGAACTAGCTAACTCGCCACGATATTGAAAGACCCAATACATCATTTTTAATTCTGTGCTGCCTGGATTCCTCACATTAATCATGCCCGGGATAGATATGTGTTTTTTTACCTACCATACGATTCTAATATTCTCGTATCTATTTTCATCAGTTCAAAAAATACAAGATGTAGGTTTATTAGTGATGAATGTGTGAGCAAATGATCCAATGTGAGTCCCACTTATCGCGAACAAGTATCCCTGTTTTTGAATACCAGCAACGTGTATAAATAGAGTTGCCATGGCGGTGACAGGTAACCAACGTGATAGTATGGAGTTATGATTGGTGACAATTGCCAACATGGAATTCTGGATGTTTACGTTACTTCGGTTCATGTTAGAGAGATGGCGACGACTTTAGAATGAATAAATTGATCTATGTCTATCGTTTTATTGCATTGTTGCGTTCTTGCAATAGCCTGTAATTGTGTTGAGTGAGACAGTATTATATTTCAAAAAAGTAGTTTGAATCGAACAAATTATTTGGGAAAATGACAAAATACTTTATGTTGGAATCTATATCAAAATTTAAATGAATATAAATGTGTATATACATTTTCATGAAAAATTAAAAAAAGACCCAAAACACATTGAATGTGTAAGATTACACGAAGTTTTTGTAATTGCATATATTTTTTCTCGTTGTTTTGTAGGTAGACCACCGTAATATCTAGTGAATACAAATATATATTTGAAAAGCTCTTAAAAAAAACGTCTTGAAAATTGTGGGTTACATGTTGGCACCGAATAATATGGGAGTGCATGAGATAATATATAATTAAAATGCATAAAATGCTCAATACTAGTACAATGCACCCCCATGCAAACAGCACCAATTACAAATACAGCACCCACGCCAGTCGTCATCAGTAAAGTGCGTTGCTAAACCCAATATAAATAAAACAAATACATTTAGAACATGAAAGAGAAAAGATTGAATCTCATAACCAATTTATGAATCTGTCAGTCGATTCGTTTTGACAAACTGGATAGTGAAATATATATAATAGACTAGCGGCGCTAAATGTGGCGATTCATCAATTTAAACTTTGGTATTTATTTCCATACAATTTTCAAATTTTTGACTTTTGCATTATCTACCAGACTATACTCACATATGCTCTTAATAGTGGCATCAATTAAAAAAATAACTGTTTTTATTCAAGATGAGGATATTAATGAAAGAATTGATTAAGGAAAAACAAAATATATCAAGACATCTTTATATGGCAATAGATTTCAAGTGTACCCATATTTGCCTCACGAAAATGTAGTGTATAGGCCTACAGGCATACAATATTCATTCTAATTGCTGGTAACTTTGGCGAAAAAAATGACATAAAATAGAGTTTCTAATGCAATTCCATTTGCGCCAGATTACTTTTTCAATAAGTTGAACTATAGAGCTTCTATCATACTTCTCTATGCTTCTACAATGTAGAGTTATTCCAGAAATTACTCTTTGACTTCATTTTAATAATAACTACAATAGTGGAATCCCTCCACGTCTATCTATGTCTATTTGACGTTCTTCTCCATCCGAATCATTTTACATCGCCATGAACTCGATCTTGTTTCTAGATTTACTGCTCTCTCACTGCAATATGTCACGTCTAATAAACATCTGTGTGATCATTTCTTTTATTTATGTAAAAATAAAATACGGAAATCAATTTCAAACATTTCCGCAATCTCAACTCAAGCCTCACTACACGATATTCCGACTTATTCGCAAACTGTCTAAAACACTTCTAAACTCAACGGAATATCTCTCGTCTCGTTTTTATACCCTTCTTTGAATAGATAAGTTTCATAATCTTTTTTTTTTGTCAGAAGAACAAACAGCTAAAGGAATGGTAACAGCGACCGTGCACAGACTACTTATATGTGTACCCCCAGCTGGAAAGGATTTCAGACAGATTTCTTGCCTTGAGCAAGGCAACTCAATCGACATGATGTGATGTGACGGTCGCACTGTCATAGTAAAGGTTAGGAGTTGACATTATGTCACTGACAAGGGAGCCCAATACGCTATTGTTTAGCTGAAGATGTTGAGAAGTGGTTTGTGAAGAGATGATAAATATATATTTTGAGAATGTATTATGGAACCCAAGGGACAGATAAAGTTAACTGTAGAAGGTTGATCGAATAATTTAACAAATAAGATGTGACATATACTGTAACTTCACTGGCAAGAGAATCAGGATGTGTGTTTGGCCAAAAGCATAACGGTAATTTAACATTAATTAATATTCGCCTCGATCCATTCCTTAAATTATATTAAATATTTTATTCTCCGCCTCCGTATTGATATTTTGCATAATGATGAACACATATTAATGCATGGAATTCAATGCCACGACGAGTAGCTATTATTTGTTGATGACTTGAATTTCTTATATTATATACGTTCTGAAAAGTAGAAAAACCAGAATCCTAGAATAACCAGGATGTTGGTGGGGTTATTGAGAAAACACCCTAATCATTGAAATTTTGAGTGTCAAATATCCTACTATTGGTGGAGGTGCCATGTTTGAGTATCTTTTCCAATTCGTTTTTAATCAGGAATTACAGTGTGTGTATTATCCATCTATCAAAATCATACGGAAAAATATGAAATGTTGTCCCTATAGGCCCAGTTTCAGCTGCTGATTGTTAATGGATCAAGCGATAATTAGCGGATTAACTTGCTATCACCGTTGGCCACGCATGTATTTTCGTAACTTGACCAATAGTTCGAAGATTACCGCTTAGCTAAGATTCGTAAAACTGTCTCTTTTAATTATCATAAAATAATTTCTATACACTCAGATTGAATTACTTTTTGACGATAATTATATAATCCAAATACGTGAACAGATGGAATGTGTACGCACGTTTCTTCGTAAAACTGGCGTTCCTTGAATTCAAATTGTGAAGATTGTAAAAAAAATTTCAAATCAATCTCAATTAAATATCACATATATTTTGGAACTCAAATCATAACGTTGAATATTCGTAACGAATCACTCAACGGACAATGCCCTTCATAAACGATGAGCTCATTGTAACTAGGAAAACGCGTTATGTGTTCCGCGTTGATGGATGAGCTAATAAGAATGAAATTGAATTCTTTCAAAAAGTTATATCAAGTTGATTTTTTGACGGCATTCAAGTTAAAAATCAATCTATCCATTCAGTTGATTTATTTTGTAGACTATTCTAACGAAGGAAATATTAGATGCAATTTAATATTATATGTATTATTAGACTACCATATGAAACTTGATGACAGCTGTATACATATATTTACACCTTTACACCTACACCTTGAGATCCAAATAATTGTGTCATTATCCTCCTTTTATATTCATTAATCATTCTCAATAATTTCTCTAATGATAAAGAAGGCCTTGTTTTAATCGATCTTCATTAATTGGTCACACTTGTTGCATGGATTTAATTGGTTTTCTCAATAGCTTTGAACGATGTATAAAAATGTAATTATATAATTTTTTATATCAAAACGACTGATTGGATTTCAGTGAAAGCTAAGAATAATGTGTATCATTATTATTATATTGAAATTCGATGAAAATTCGAATTTTTTCGAAGGACATTTTCTGTGCGAAAATTCTTCTCTGACTTATTCTGATGGGGAATTTGGAAAGTGGAAAATTAGTTTTGTCAGAAGTGGTGCAACCGATTGCGCATGAAAAACAATGGGATCAAAATCAGATGATGACACTTTCAATTGAATTTGAATTCTCGTTTGACCTGTAGAGCGCGAAAAAAAATCTACTTGTTTTTCGAGTCAAGTGAAACTAAGTCTTTGCTTCGCTCATCCAATTATTGACTCACAAATAGTCAGAAGTAAGTTATATTTTTAATATCTCGAATACTACCCTATATATTATTCATTATGTTCTTGTTTTGATAGCGAATAATCATCATACCAGAAAGCACATTTATAAATAATGTAAAACCTGTTAATTCACTTTACTGGATTTGTATAAAAGTAAAAGGTCTTTTAAAACCCTTTTTATGAAATTGTATTTCCGGCAAACTGACTTGAGTGAATTCTGAGAACTTATTATTTATTCAAATTGAATATGAATTGCTGAGAAAACGTAATACGTGTATCTCGGATGGTTCGTAAGCGTATACTGTTCATACAGATGTAGACCCAAGTGAGAAAAATGTTCATTTTATGAGTTTGGTAGGACAAATACTTAATATATGTCTGAATTGACTGTATAGTTGAGATATTTGAGTTATATTGTTGGCTATAACTTGGAAAAGGATTATTTAATAGGATTATTTTGTGTAAAATATAATGAAATAAGTATTGGATATTAACAATATTATAATATACATAGGAATAATATTCTGTCTGCAAGCTCTATAACGTCAAATACTTTGTTACTTAGTAACCTTCACTTCGATGTTTGACTTCTTCGGCACGGAAATGTTATCAAGAAAATTTCACAAAAACGCAATTAATCGTGTGCCTAATTATGTGTTACTTTGGACAATGCAAAACGAGGCAGCCTCGTCACATAATTACTATACGAAAACTATGTGACAATACAAATACAAATACTACACGAAAAAACCAATACTATACGAAAACTTTTATTATAATTTATTATGTGATAGTCCAATTTGGATATATGACCACTTGAATTTGCTGGTAATTTGCTCTTTCAGAGGTTCTAATAGAAACACTGCAATTAAACATTTAGATATTTTCAGTAAGGTACAAAATGTATTATAGTTCTTTATTTCTAATGAGATTATTAGTCCGTCCGAGGTATCATTGTCATCGTAAATAATAACCAGATTTTGAGAAATGTGCTCTATAATTTGCCTATCTCATGAACTTCCACGAGCGCGTCGATAATATACCTTATAGCAAGTATCCTCGTGCAAGCATAAAGTCAATTAAACATCGAGTTATAAACTTACATTCCAATGCAATAACACCATTTGTATTTTTATTTGCTTCGAGCGTTATATGCTTTGAACTGAAAGTTAGCATATAAATTGATGAATAACTTCCGTTTGACATCAATGATAATTCTGTAAATCATCTTGAAAGATGCATATTATATATACATAATGTCATTTCATGCTTGAAGCTTTTCGTACAATTCGGCAGATCGCGTATTTAATCCATAAAGAGTCATATCACAAAGTAAATGCCAGCTTAGAATCGAGAGTAAAGATAAGAAATGTAAATTCACAATATTAATGCCATATATAATCCATCTTCATACATAAATTAGAAGTCATCTTAAAATGTAATAGAATTCTTGAATTCCGTATTGAGGGAATGAACATCTCAATTAATAGGAGACATAGTATATGATCTGTTTCGAAAACATAGCAGTGATGTACAAATTGTGAATGATAGTGAAAAGGTTTCCAATTTTGACTTGTTTTTTAATCCCTGGTAGGAATTATTCTGAAACGAATACTTAATTTAAATTCACTTCAAACAATTCTCAATATAATTTTGAGTCGAAATTTGAATAAACGTTCGTCAATAAACAGAATGTTAAATTTACTCAGTGAGTAAGGAGACATGACTCGCGGGTATTATTGATACCGGCGCGACAAATATGTGGAGAAATGAGGACCAATTATTGCGATATTGTTTCACCCTTCATGCTAATTGGATGAGCGAAGCGAAGACTCAATTTAACTTGACTCGAAAAAAAAGTACATTTTTTTTTTCGCGCTCTACAGGTCAAACGAGAATTCAAATTCAATTAAAACTTGGCATGCCCAAGTGTCATCATCTGATTTGAATCCCATTGTTTTTTATGCGCAATCGGTTGCATCACTTCTGAGAAAACTAAATTTCCACTTTCCAAATTACCCATAAGAATAAGCCAGAGAAGAATTTTCTTAAGAAATGTCCTTCGGAAAAATACAAATTTTCACCGAATTTTAATATAATGATGCACATTATTCCAAACTTTCACTGAAATTCAATCATTCGTTTTGATATAGAAAATTATATAATGACATTTTTATAGATCGTTCAAAGCTATTAAGAAAACCAATTGAATCCAATCAACAAGTGCACCAATTAATGAAGAACGATTAAAACAAGGCCTTCTTTATTATCAAAGAAGTTATTGAGAGTGGGGTTTGAATATAAATGGAGGATAATGATATAATTGTTTGGATCCCAATGTGTATATATGTATACAGCTGTCATTACGTTTCATATAGTAGTCTAATATTACATATAATATTAAATTGCATCTAATATTTCCTCCATTAGAATAGTCTACGATATAAGCCAACCGAATGGAAAGATTGATCTTTAACTTAAAACATCAACTTGATATAACTTTTTGAAAGATTTCAATTTCATTCTTATTAGCTCATCCATCAACGCGGAAACAGATAACGCGTTTTCCTAGTTATAAAATATATTGCATTGCTACTAGCCAAAGGAACACAGTTGCTCACTCTCGCAACGAGTGAGCTACGAAACGGCTACACTGTGGTGAAAGTTCCCGTCAAATTGCGTCACGAAAAGCAAATACAAATATTGAAAGAGGCAGGAGTCGTAATATCAAACTAAAGCTGTGTACTTTATTGTTATTTGAGATGCTGAACGACCATACCAACACATTTACATTATATGGGGTACGAGTGAGTGGATAGTGATGAATCGATGAAGTGATGATAGGTAAAAAGACGTTACCAAATCTCATGCCTATATTGTACCGTAATGATAGTAGATCTCGAACCAAAGCACCTCGGAAGGCTGGCTTCTATATTTTAGTCAATTATTATACAATAATTCATATCAATGGTAACCAAAGGAACGTCTCCTTATTACCACCAATAATGTTTTATATTAATACCACCAGAATGCGTGTTCTCTCATTTTTTCTTCATAATCTAGCTTAAGCGATGGCTTCCATTCCACGTATTTAGATGAAAGAGAACAGGGTTACAAATTCTGAGAACCCGGATATAATCATTCTAAAGTATTTTCGTACACCATATGAATTGAATATTGAAAAAAAAATGTTCCTCGGGTATAATTATTTTCAAAATATGATTTTAAAAAAGGCAATACAGAACTCTCGTATGCGATTTTAGCGCTTTTACCATACTGAGAAGAGATTATAATAAAAACCAAAACAAATCAAATCGAAACAACCAAATACTATATAATCTGACTCAATAAACTATTTCCAAATAGGTAACTTTCTGTCAAAATCATTCCATGGATCTCCTAAGAAAAAACAAACTCCATCACCGTGAATAGGGCCTATTAGTTCTCATTACATATTCAATGCATGATTATGAAAACATATTGAATGCAGAAGTAATCAAGGGTCAGTTTCAAATAGATCAGAAAGATATTTATCGTGCACACTTGAACCATCCATTTCCATCTGATTTGCATAAATACCATGGCCACTGACTAATTTGTTTTATTTGTTTTGTTCTATTTCTATTTTTATACAGAGAATATCTTCTTCAATTGAGTGCTATCGTATTAGAGTGCTATCGCCGTATCTCCCAGTTCTCATTATCACAAAACTAGGGCGACACAAAAAACTTATCTCCTGCATTATAAATACAAATAATAAGTGTGAATACAACATCTACATCTACTAGTTTTAATTATGATGTAAATTGTTGTAATCTCTAGTATAGTTGGTATACGAACACCGACAGCCTTTATGTATTATAATTATATGCATATTTATTTCTAATTAATGATGTATTTGAAAGAAATGAGAATTTTATTCTTATAATTTTGTTCACACTGCGATACGTTCTTAAGACGAATCATTTATATATCAAACGAAGCTCTTCCTCTAAACTTTTTATTTTAACTAAAAATGAAGCACGTTGGTTCATCAAATATGTATGTGACTACACAACGTTTTCGTGGATTCTATCATAAAATCTGTTTGCAAGAACGAAAGCAAACATAAAAGAGGAATATTAGATTGAAAGAAAGTAAATATGGAATATAAAATAGTTATAATATTATTATTAGATATAATGGCTGTAGTGTTATATGTTTCTTGTGGTATACCATAAAATCATATCTATTTGTGAAAACATAACAAGAACGTCGTTACAAAATTATGTTTGTTTATGCTCTGAAAAGGAAAATTACATTTTTTTGTTTATTCATAAAACATTTACCCTGATGATACGAAATATATATTGAAATGTACGAACTTCGTAATAGAGATGACAGAGTTAGTATGGCATATATGAACGATGATACTATTATTAATACAATGGCTCAATCTATATTTGTTATGATTGAAATATCAAATTTAATTCCACGCCATTTTCTTGTGAATAATTTAATTATGTCAATTCATCAACAATAATATTTAGACAAAAGTAAGAGAAAATATGTTTTCAGGTAATTCTATAATTTTTGTAGTTTAAGGTAGTGAGATCGCCCTTGTGGTGCCCCGTCCAAACGATCCTACTTTCATCCTTAGCCTTAATTGGGGAACAATGATTTTGTATCAAATTTCGATGTTATTGAAAAAAAAATGTTATATCAATTATGCTGAAATTGTGCTATATTGGTCTTTTCCTGGGAGCCCGAGGTGTAATTCCATCTTTTTTCACTAATTTTTTAAAGACATACGCCATTTCCACCATTAATTTAGATCAAATAGTAACGTCAATTTTAAAAGACTCGTCTTTCATTCTCCACAATCATCTCTATAATAACTCATCATAAACATTACAGAACGTTTTTTTATTTTCATTACAACTATTTAATCTTAAAACTTATTATTATTATCTGTATTATTTTTTTTCAATAACGTTCATTTTTTTTAAAATCGTCGATTTTTATACCTAGATATAAGTTAATAATTTTATATACGTAATTTAGTAATTCAATTGTAATTCTGTATAGATTTATAAAGCTGGATCCAAGTGGTCAATCACATTTTGTGAACAGCTGACATTAAAATTGTTATTCTCTCATGTTAGTTATCTTAATACTCATTTGCAAAGTTACCTGAGATATTTTATTAAAATACTTTTATCTCATTTAGTTTGGATTGCAGATTGCAGAGCCAATGTCTACACCGAATAGTTCGTCGTGTTAAGTGTTGAAACTTCCTCCGTCAAGTTTATTGCAGGAACCACAATGACTGTAACACGTTAATGGCATTAACTCTCGTTACACACAGGTTAGTTCTAACTTCACTCTCAGTTGTTTGTATACAGGCAAAAAACCGAACACCGTGTAGCAATTTGTGTTTCACGTTTGGATACCAACTCCATAGCTTCAAGTTGTTCTTCTGGTGAGAATTGGAAAGAAAAGATTTCTTATTTTCTGTCCTTTTTTTGTTTTTAAAAGGAGTGATCGATTTGTGTTATTTCCCACAGGCGTCGTGTCTTCCCTTTACTACGTAGACACTGTGTTGTACTTCACTCTCTAGATAGCGTGGTATACGATGATACTGAATTACTCTTATACTGAAGACGTACTACGTCATTATTAATAATATCTTCAACACTATTATTATTAGTCAAGATATATTTATTTCAATGAGCTGTTTTGATTGGGGGCTGGGGAGGTGCGAATTTGAATAAGTAAATATTTTTTTCGTTTCTTGTCTGAATTCTAGAAATCACCTATACCACTTCGCCAAAATTGGACTTTCTTGGAGCAAAGAAATACCCCTAATAACTGCTTACTTAATTATCGAATCACGATGAATAAGGATTGGCGTCCTGAATCATGAAATGATTGAAAATGAAAACTTTACAATAATTGTGATATATTTAATCGGAATTTAATCAGTTTTTCCCCGATAACAAACACGAAATTACCTCCACCAATTCCTTCTTCTCACACAAACAGCAGAGAATATCAAGTTCGGTTATTATGTGAAAATATTTCGGGAAAATGCTATTTTCTATCAGGTACTGGTGAATCATTTGAGGAAGTGACGGCGTACTTTGATTGGTATTTAGGGAGTTCCATTGTATTTTTTCGACTTGTAAAGGCCGATTTCCTCTGTTTTCTTGGATATGCAGCCATTTTTTAGGTTAGTGGAGTTGTGTTCGACCGTTAGGCTGACAACATTTTTCTAAAATAATGCCCAAACCTGTGCGGAAAACTAAATATTTGATATTATTTACATTAACCCAAAATAAATTATGTCGGTATATTTTCCTTTTCAATTCTGAGCATGCTTATAGATTCTGTGAGTTTGAAAGTTGAATCTCTTGAGATATAAATTCTCTTCAGTGGGACAAAATAGAATAATCAAAATGTCAAGTCAACGTATCGGTTGTGTTACAATATAAGTTATACTAAGATTATGTCGTCTCTCATCCTGTCGCGTTTAATTCTTTGTACGTTTGATGTATTAGTTTCGCTTTAACGACGCAATTATGGGAGCTTTTAATAACCCATAGTACTTGAAGGAATTGTAGCGTTAAGTTGAATGAAATCATAGATATAAATTAAATACAAGTTCTTAGGATACACGTATCTTGAACAGTGTTAAAATTGAGTAACTTTTATAATGAATGAATCACAATAATATAAAACCTCAATAACTTGAAGTTATAATTGAGTTGTATTCATAACATATTATCAAAAATTATTTCAAATTAATTTTTCATGGTTTTAATGAAGAGAATGAATAATCCGAGACAAAAATAATCCTTGTGAAACAAAAGCAAGCTCGAACCAAGAATCGATAAGGGATATCTTTTTTATTATGTTATTGCTCCAATAATATATAATATATAATACATCAACAACATCTAATTTGCTCTCTTCATCCACAGCATCCCAACTCATTAACTCATACCAATGAAAAAAACGCTAGAAGTGCGAGAGTAATGTAGCAATCATTGATCTTGCAACTTGTATGCATTGAAACTAAACACATTCTAAAAGTAAGTTAGCTAGTAATAAAGTTACATCTCCGAAGATAATATTAGCGCAAATCTCGAATGGAAGAATTTATATTTATAACGATAAAGTTTTTTCAAGTAAGATAGAAAACGGAAATTGAATCTTGTAAAATACCTTTTATAAGCGTAGAATGAATCTAACTTGAAGCTTGAAACTTAAAGTCAACTTTGAAAATGTTTCAAGCAAAAGACATTGAACGTGAAAGGGGTGAAATGGAAAGGAATAGGGAGTAACACATGAAGTGTTTCGTTAAGATTCTGGTTTGTTCATTTCCTATATCACTAGCACATTTCCTATAGTGACTAGCACGTGCAAACCAATATGTGTCATTAAATATTATATATATATATATATATATATATATATATATATATATATATATATATATATATATATATATATATATATATATATATATATATATATATATATATATATATATATATTTAGAGAGAGAGAGAGAGAGATAATATATATGATATAGCATGATTAGAAATACTAGGCCTATAGGTGTAAAATAAAACAGATAAATCGCTGAAAGGAATAGCTAGATTATGGACTCGATTACACTTATCTGTAATGATTATAGAAAAATGTATTCAATACACTTATGTTCTATCAAGTATCGAAACAAATTGTCATAATTTTGTTGTCTCAGTTTTCACGTTGAAGAAAGTGATGAAGTTCAAGTTTGAAAGAATGGTCGTCGAAGCTGAATGTTTCAAAAAAGTGGCTTCATTTTTCGAATAAGTATTTATAAGATCATATTGAATAAAGGTATCAAATAATTGAACACACTCAATTATTGATCCCATAATGTTAACTCCTCACCCGTTTAAGAGTTTACATGGTCGTAGATATGAGTAACTGGGTTAATTGTACCTAAAACTTTTACTGAGCTTTTTTTTAAAATCTTAAAACTCCTTAGTATACTTTTTCAGTAGTGTTATGGATTGAAGGGGACCCATCATTCTAGAACTGAGCTCTATTCGTTCTGTCACACATACCCTATAGAGGAGACTAAATCGAAAAGACCCGTTTCTGAACGAAATGTCGCACACTTTACACAAATCAATTTTGGCATATACAAGTATGACCTTTTGTGTATAAACTGCCGGTCTGACATTATCCAGGCCAAATGCCAGGTCACTGTGGACAATCTAAACTTGAACAATCAATTCATCACTTTTCACTTAGTCATGAAATGATAATTAAAATCCCTTTTAAAGAATGGAACAAATATAGGGGTATAGGGCCTACGTATTCAAATAGAATTGCGATCACGAAAAAATACAAGGTTGAAGAAAAAGGCTGGTAAAAATCGTTTTATAACCAGGATAACGCAGCATAATGCGTTGTAACATAATGCGGAAGGCCGATTTATGTGACATGTACCTAATGGAAAACTTCGAACACACATTGAATTTAAAACATGAATCCACGGCCTCCCTGTTCTACTTGCAGCTTGTTTTTCAAAACATTTTACAATTTAATTTATCTAACTCTTTTTCATAATGGTTCCTCATCTAACATGGATCTGATAATTTTGTGGCATTATCGCGTGGTAACTTTTATTTTTATGAATTTTATAAATTTCAAAAATACCCGTTAGAACAACATAGCGGGAAAAAAATCCCAAAAAATGAAATTTTGCGTGAATTCAAATTACATATTGATACACATTTCTGGAAATTTTCAGCTTGATCGGGTCAGTCATTTTTAAGAAAAAACATAAAATGTGCTAAATTGGTAATTTCCGCTCGTCTAACAACGCATGTATGGCGTTTTCCTAGTTATAGCTTATAGCTTATTTAGGTATACATAATAAGACTGTAGGGCCTATATAGCAACTCACTCCGCCTTGGAAAATCACACCCTCATAATGCGATATATTTCGATATAAATATGATGATTAAATATGGAAGATAAAATATGATGCAGAGTAATTATAGCTTATTTAATTATACATCAATATGCTATACTGAGACGGGTGGTCGAGTGGTTAGCACACTGAATTGTTATTCATGAGACCGGGTTTCGATTCACGCCATGGTCGACTATCTTGACGGAAATTTTTCCTATATCCCTCAGTCGTTCCGTTGATCCGGAAAAACCGGTCCGGAAAAACCGGTCCGGAAAAAACGGTCCGGAAAAAACGGTCCGGAAAAACCAGTCCTGAAAATCCGATTCGGAAAAACCGGTCCGAAAACCTAGCTTGAAAACCCAGCTTGACATTTTTCATTTACAAAGAATCATAGTTGTACACAGCTTTTTAGCATAAACCATGTCCAGCCGTCTCAATAATGAATGATTTATCATACAGGTAGAGGTGCCGGGTTTTCTCGAAAACTTCAGAAAACTTCGAATAATTCATTCACCGAAGTGATCATCATCACATACAGTCAATAAACCCCGTGTACTGGCGTTGGAACCAAGGGGGGAGGGGAGGGTGAAGGAAAGGCACTGCCCCTGCTAACTTTTGGCCAAGGGGGGTAAGAAAAAGGTCTTGCAAGACCTAATTTGTCTCGCTGTTTCCTGTTGAAACCCACTTTGTTAGAATTAGCTGTATTTTTTTTTTCAAGCCCATACTTCCTTCCCTCATGGGTCGCAATTGTTGAGCTTGCCCCTCCCAACTTTCAAAGTGTTCCGACGCCCCTGAATATGCCCAAGCCGCTCATCCGAAAACGATATGCTCCGTTTTCCTAGTAATTTCAAATTTTGTCTTTTTTTGTCTTTATATTGTTTGCGTCTAGACCATTCGCAGTGACTAAATGTAGTTCAAGCAAACTGTAATACTTTGTCGTCTATATTTGCTAATGTATGTACATTTGAATTACATATTATCACTTCAGACAGAACACCCGTCGACATTATTGTTCAATTTTTTCTAAATACTCATTTCCTCATTAAATATTTATATTCTCCAGTTTCCGAGGCTGAAAATTGATAATAATAATGGCAAAAGTATAAAAACAAAATACCTATAAGCCTACGTTGTATTTTTTTACTGTAATAATCCATTACCTACTGTATATTTACGCTTGTTTTATTATCTTATGTCTGTCACATAAATATACGACATCATTAAATGTAATTTATGTAATAGCCAATGATGGAAAGTATCCAAAACGAAGTGATTACCACAATAAAAGTATAAAATAGCACTGGATTGTTGTTATACAAACAGACGCGTACAAACAGTTCTTACTGTTCTTCCACTCGTGCATTTAATTATCATGATCAAACGAAAAACTTTTATAAGAAATAAAATCCAATTAAGTCAATGAAGAAAGCTTATAGGTCTATAAAAAGTGCGTACTACAATAATGTATTCAATTGAATTACCTCGAGCCATATTCAAGCTTCACGATTGTGCTCCTCACATGCTTCAGTCTAATTACTACCAAATAGGCTCATGAAAATATTCGTACTTGAGCCGCATGCGTATTCTTAAATTATCCTTCTTTAGCCTAGCTTTGATACTATTATTCAACCTCCAGCTTAAGGCGTCCACAGTCACCAGAGGGGAAAAGTTTTCACCAGGGTGATTATTTTTTAAAATAGTGTGAATGTTTATTATGGATCTACCGTATTCTAGAAGTTACTTCTCTGAATAGTGTGCAGCAGTTTCAAAACAATACGTTCATCCGGAAAGCACTGAAAATTGTGACACTGAAAATGGTCACAAAACATGCATCTCGCGTTACATACACCATTTGATTACTTCTTGAGATATTTGAACGTGTGAGGTATCGATATATTCGTAACAGAAATGGCTTTGGGCTAAGCTAAACATAAACAGTTCAACCGTATGCATTTGGCACACAAGACCAGGTAAAGTCACACAATTTCTTTTCGTAAATCGAGGTAACCGAAACTATTTATTTGTGTATCAAAACGGCTCCAGGTATGCTGATGAAAAATGGCTTATCTGATTAAGGAGGGTTTACCCTACCAACGTATCTCAATGCTGACTATCTACTGGTTTTCGTGTAGGTAATGGTTTAACTTATTTTTCAACTAGTTTTTCCAAAAATTTCTCGGAATTTTCAATTAGATTCAATTAAATTGTTTGTTATGATTTGATAAATGATTTATTCAATTCAATAAATGATTTTCAAATATTCAAATTTGATATATATCCGCATTAAAATTCTATGTAGAGGTTCAGACGTTAAAAGCCAACGTTATAAATATGAAATTATTTCAATTAAGTGTCTAATAAATAACAAGTACCTACAGCAATGGATGTATAAGCTAGTATCTCACACAGATTCCCTGTTCTAAATCATTGGTAATAGCCAACGCGTACGAAGAGAGTCCTCGCTGATCAATCTTTTTTAATCATTCGGTAATAAATCGGCGACCTCTTTCATTGCACCACTAATTGTCGTACGGACATGGGAATTATTGTTTCGCAAGCAGGTGTGAGTCTAATAAATCGTCGGAGAGGTAATTTCGGCTGCACTCTACGTGGCATTGCAATGAGCCAATTTGTAGGTACAGGTCGCCGACGAAGTGCTGGCGTTGGTGCAGCCAGCCTAGCGGAGAACGATTTATCAACGTCATCTGTCAATCATTTATAATTTCTGAAAATAGTTATATGCACATAATTTTGATGTCAGTTTATAGTTGATAATATTGTATCACATAGTAATTTTACATAGTAACATAGAAATTTATATCCCAGAAACCGTATCACATAGTATTACATATTCATCGCATATAGTAAATAGTAATTTATATCAGAGAAAGGGTTTATACTTATAATGTATTCCGGACTTTCGGAAACTGAAAGACTTTTATCTGCGGCGGGAAATTATGGTCACAGACAGCGCAGTCCTGATGTTGTAGTTCATTGTTTTTAATTAAAATGGGGTGGTAAGATCACCCTTGTGTTGCCCCGTCCAAACGATCCTATCTTTCATCCATTACCTTGATTGGGGGACAATGATTTTTGTATCAAGTTTCGATGATGCTGAAAAAAAAAATTGCATAGTTATAGTGAATGAGCAAAAGGGAGTATTGTGAACACCAATTTGAAAAAATATGTTCAAACACAGGATAAAACATTTTGTGCCGAGATGAGTAGATGCAGAAATAAATTAGTTCAATAAATAAGGTTGAGGATAATTGAAGTGTATATGTTGCTTAATAACCTACAGATTTTTCTTTATTGATCTTGAATTATATAGTGGTTGTAAACGAATATGTTTATTATATACCTAAGCGTTTATCGATGGATACGGTTATGACAACTCTCTTCACCATTAATGATCATCCAAACAGGAATTGGAACATCCAGGATTAGAATCTCGGTCGAGACGAAACTTTTAAGACCCGAATATCTTGTATATATATATATATATATATATATATATATATATATATATATATATATATATATATATATATATATATATATATATATATATGTGTATATATATATATATATATATATATATATATATATATATATATATATATATATATATATATATATATTGGTGGAGGTGCCAGGTTCACATTCAGTTTGGATGTCTATTATAACTCAGCGATTTAGTATCATGAATTATACTAGGCATACTGGTCTTTGTTGTTATTGTAGACTTATTACATTATATACATTATAATAACATTATAATTTCTCACCGAACCCTCCAACACTATAACTTATATTCCATTTGGGGGTACAAACGGTACGAATGATGATGACAAAACACCCATGTATATAATGCTAGATTTGAACCTACGCCCGACTTCAGTTGACTGACTGAGCCAGACTGGTGGCAATTAGTAATTACAAACCCAGAGGTACATAAAAATGACGTGCACTTCGGTGGAGTTAATTTAGCGATGTACGAAACTACTACGCAAGTTCACACCATGATCGAGTTTTTAAGTTCAGGAAGTTCACATGATGTAAATATTAGATAGTCTCTGCTTACGTGTGTACCGAAGTCACGTGAGCAAATCGTAAACTTGGAGTAAGTTTCTGATTTGTTCGCGTGAGTTACTAAGGTGGAAAAACCGTGCAATCGTGTTGCTGCGATTCAGGCTTTATAAATTGATGAAACATTTTCTTTAATTGAATCAGTATGAATGTGTATTGATGTCTGCAATAAACGTAAACAAAATTAAAACTATAATTATTTTCAGATTTCTGTATGTTCTGCCAAATAGACATCGTAATGATATGATGAATATCATCGTAATGATTACTAGAATTCCATTTTTTTTTTTCAATTGATTAGTATTGTTGATTATTATTTGCTTAACGACCCCATCAACAGCTAGGTTACATGGAGGAACGAATGAACAGGTGATAATGAAATTATAAAGTGATGATCAGTGTAAGGACGTTTACAAAAATGCATGCCTTATTCGGAACTCTAACCCACGCCAAACATGACCTCAGTTTATATCACAGTGTTCATTCGTTGACTGAGCTACGGGGACGGCTACATAAATATACATATATCAAGCTCAGCCAGCCAAGGCTTTGCTTTGGAAACTGAGGTCAGTTCGAAAATGGATTCGATTTTCACATAAGGCATGGATTCTGTAAATACTATACAGCCATCAACTACGCATTCGTACCTACACATAACTCAGCTATTGGTGAGATCGTTAAGAATAATCAAAGAATACAGCAAAGATAGCGAAGTCAAAGAATGTAAATAATAATCTTCAAAATCCAGATGTGAGAACATGATACACTTGTGGTGAACTTTACGCACAAGGACTCAAAGTGACACCTTCCCACTAATTGCGTTTTGCGTACCAAAATATTGTAATATTTACCATTTCGACTCGGTTCCATCTCATTACATATGGAACGTATCTCAAACAAAGCGTCTCAGAGAAACGAAATAAATTGGATTGAAATTCTAGAGGAATGATAAAATGAGGAGCGGAAGAAGGGTGATATAGAAAGAGGGGAGAGAATCAGGGAGGGAGAATGAGATGAATTGAGATGACGTTGAGAATTGCAAGGCTAACAGTCATTGTTTCTAAATGTCGTGCCAAAATGTCGTCCAAATCTCGATAACAGGTGTATATGAGTCAGGGGACTACAAACTACGAAGAGTACAATCAAGAAATAGTGAACATGCACCATTCTCTTAAATACTTTTTCAACAAACTATCTAACATGTCCATACTATATGTAATACCAAGAATAATATAGCTATCTACGGATATCCTCTATATCTAATACGTATAATCTAATATACTATAATATGTGTATATATATTTTTCCATTTTTCGTCCAAAGGACTAGTACATATATAGAATATATGTACACTATATCGACAGTCAGCACTTGATATAAATAACAACTATACACAAGGCAATATAATATTAAACACTGCACATTCTACAGACGTCATGGATTTAAATAATATTGATTTCAATATATTTCAGTTATATAATATGTATAAATATATATATATATATATATATATATATATATATAATATTATATTTCAATGTAATTCAAGAAACCTGGAATTTAATCAGATGTCTATTGTTGTTTGAATAATGTTATGTCAGTCGAGCTTCACCACTCTGACGATGTAAATCATATTATTATTTGTAGGCCTAGTCAATTTGTATCCTGAAAATTCTTATTGTTGTATTAATCATCATCTGTACATGTTTACTAAAGTAATAATCTGATACATTGTTATCCTATATAATCAACAATGGACACAATAAATGTCATTCTTGATTTTCAAACATCTAAGCTCATCTCACAAGTGCGTTTTCCTACTATATATACATGTTGTTAACGTGAACGTATTCTATTACCATGTATGCTAATACAGCCCTACAACTGGCTAATCAAAGGGCAGGCGTGTTTTCGTGATCTCGTTTTATAAACAATACTACTAGCAGAGCTACATAGATCAAACGATATGCTTGGTGTGATTCTCCCTGTCATTACGTAGTCTGTCTAGAATTACATGTAAAATGCGCAGTGTTTATACCGGGAAATCAATTTTCAACCTACCATTTAATTGACAGACAAACTTGTATATTGGAAAGCCAGATTAAATTTCAATTATTAATGATGAGATTATTATAGAATATTGAGTATCAATTAGCACAATCCCTATTATTATGTCTCTTGAACAATGAAGCCCTTATTTTAGAGCATACGATATAAAGCTGTATTTATCATTATTATAGACAGTTGCAAAGTTTATACGCCAAAAAAATAATACAATTAAATTCGGTAATAATTATTCTAGGTCTTTGTAAGCATCATTTCATCTATCTATCATCCACTCATTCGTACCCCCAAATAGCCTAGCCGTTGGTGGGGTCATTAAGCAAACAATAGGTCTACTCATCATCATACAGACACCGCAGAATGAAATGGAAAAACTATTAATTGAATGAAATGGAAATGTATTATTATAATTTTTATCAATAATAGGCCCTATAAGCAATTATATAATTAGCTAATTAGCTGGGCGTGAGCGAATACTTCCATTGGGACCGAGATGTATCTTTCTCGTTTTTTTTTTTTTTGGAGAGGGGGGGTTGTATTCTGTAGACGCACTCAACTTGGAACTTTACAGATGTGTGGACCACTGTCTACAAAATTTAATTTCTTCAAAAAAAATTGAATTGGTTTAATAAACCACCTTTAAATTTCTACATTTTGGCTTCCAGTTTCAGTGAGAAACAGTAATAAAGATTATCTGTGTATATTTGTGTGTATGTATGTGTGAGAGAGAGAGAGAGAGCGAGAGAGGAGGGAGAGAGATTAAGGGGGAATGAAGAGAAAGAGGCGGTTGTTATTTTAACTGCAGATTGTGTGTGCATAGTTTTGGGTTATATTATAAGATCGCACAACGTTATTTTCTAGTTAACATTCCTTGCTCGGTTTTGAAACGAAGTCGGACAATTATTTATTCTGTGAATTATTCACGCGAACGGGATTCACGCTCCTCTAGTAGCGCCTCTCCCCCCTCCCCCCCTTCCACCTCCCCAACCCCAGCCACCTCTCCAGCACCCAAAGGCCATTATAACACCCTAACCCTGACACCTTCAGCGCATCCATGTAAATGTAATGTAGTTCCTACCTTCGCACCAGTCGCATAAGCTACATTCTGCTATAAAATAACACCTGCAGAATAAGTAATAAATGGACATGAAAATTGTTTTATACAAATTATAATATGATTATAAAACTCTGAAGCAGTACATTTCCTGTGACTGCCAGCAATGGAAAAGCTTCTCGGATATATTCCCATACGGAGTATTTTTAAAGAATAGGCTCTATTTCTCTGTTATCATTTCTCATAAAATATTTTATTAAACTATCGTCATTAGTTCATTCATTCATTTTACTGTTCAGTCAAATGTGTTCAAACTTCAAATAGGGCGTATAAAAGTCAAAATTCATATAAAGTGCCAATTATTCTTCCATAATATGGGGTATATCGCGCTCTATAAATATTGTTTTTTCAAATCATGACTTGGACTTTTTTAATTGATGTGAGTTTACATAGTAGGATTTTTGAAAAATTATGGGATTTTTCTGACAGTATTTAATTTAATACTGTCTCAAGTACTTACACGTGAAAAGCAAATGACCAATGTAAGTCACATAAAGTGGTATAGGACTATCTTGCTAATAAAAATCAGCATTTCAGTTATTTTAGCATAATCAGCTATTTCACCCTCGTATATGTCAATAGCACTGTCAATTGGGGAAGTCCAAAATGATTATCATATGTTTCTTATGTTTTCAGTGAAAAATCAATAACCGTCTCGATTATTATAAGAGACGATAGAAACGTGATATATTAATTCAATTACAATATCCCAATTCGCTTGAGTATGTACACCAAGCTGTCGTTTACAGCATCAGAAGTCGACTTATTATGCAGAAATCCAAATTGATCTGCGTTTAGTATTTTATTTATGAACTTTTATTTTGTTACTTTCTAGTGAAGACTGTTGAAACCCCGATTTATGAACAACTGGATATATTGAACATTGTAAAACGATATAATTTCGTGCTAGGTGAGCTTAGCAAAAACTTACAATTCAATACCGAAGAAAAGCGGGCTACGTTTTTTAATGTTTTCCTGTATGTTCTGTTTCTTTTTTGTTTCTTTTTAATTTTGCACGTTCCGATAGTTTTAGCGGAAAATCCGGAAAATCTCACTAAGAAGAACCCTAATGAAAAATATACTCAAAAACCCAAATTCTCAAAGGTTCTAACATTTTTACTGTATATGAATTCAACTATCATATACGGTACATTTTTAATTATGTTTACAATAATTTGATGGTAGATAACAAAAAAACGCATTAATAGTATACATTTATTGAATATTATAGGCTCAAAAGAGCAACAGGTTGCATGAACCACTAGCACACATAGCAAGTGCAGTAGCAACAAGTAGCAGGTAGGGTTTTTAAACTTTCGAAGTAATCCAGAGACTGTAAATGTAGTGAGCGAACATTACAGTTTTCTATTTGGTTTTCAAATTTTCACGAATCACAACGCATATACAGCGTTTTCCCAGTTATACCTCTACTCTCTCAGCTGCCATATGTCCCACTCCCTCCCACACCGCTTGTTGTTTAGGCCTACATTGTTTAGGGCCTTCATGCGAGATAAACTTTTGAATTTAAAATTGTAATTCTATGAATTTAAGGTACAGCTTCATTAAATTTTGTTCTGATTTCAATGTGATTCAGGATACCTGGATTCGATTTCTGTTGACATTTCTGTTTTCCATCCTAACAGACTGAGGGTAAATATAGAAACTGCAAATCATTCAAAACCATCAATTCCCACCATCAATTAAAATGTAGCAAACATGCTCTTGTCAAATCGATGAAGGAACTATACGATTAAGTGCAAGTGTGGTGACTTTTTTGGTGATTATTTCTATTACGAGTGCTGTACTTATGAGTAGTTTTACTTTCAAATATATGTTGAAATTCAATTCGATAAAACATAATAATTAATAAATAATATAATAATATATGATATAATATTATACATAAAATATAATATATGTCATTGTCATTATATTGCGATTATTTAAAAGTCATTTGCAGCTATCATACATCTAAGAACCCCTAAGAATCCATAATTCAAATTGCTCGCTCTTTCCATGACTTAATATGAGGTCTCTATTACATTATTATCAATTTATTATTACGCATGTCTTCTAGCTGCAGTCTTTATTTATAGGCTAGCTAAACCGATATCGGAGATGAAACAAAAGCTACCGCCCTTGTTTTCAACGCTTTCTCCGTACTAATGAACCAAATAATTGCTAGACGTAACTCGGATTTCAGCCGACTCTACAACAAAACTCCGCTTTTTGCCTTAATTATAATGCCAGGACCGATAATAGGTACAGTCAAACCGGCCACGGTAGCTCGATCAGTCGAGCACGTGATCGTGTGGACCTTCCGGTTAATCTCTTTAACGGATGTTGCTCCCCTATCCTACCCCTCATTGCTTGACCTTTCTATTCTAACCCAAACAACATAGTAACGAGAACTCGGAATGAATAAGCAATCAGTGCACAGAGACCAAAAGTCAGGATGTACAGGAAATTATTTCCATCTTGCAAAGCATATACTGGTAATAGGCTTATGCATTTCACATTTGAATGACAATATAGACTGTTTGTGGAAGGTTATAAATAATGAATATAGAGTGTTGCAAATACGTGATTGCTTGTTAGGGTGAAACAGCGAATGTATACACTTGATAGGTAAGTGGGTAATGGGTACATATAAGATCAACTGATATTATGGGTTCTTAGGAGTGATAGGTATGATGAGATGTGATAGCTGCAGAGGACTTTTCAAGAATCTTAATATTATGACAATATCGTCTATTAGAATTGGTCTGTTTTATCAGATTAAATTTCAGTATTATTTGAAAGTAAAACTGCTAATAAGTACAGCAATCGTAATAGTAATAATGTATGAGTCGGGACTTGACCATAAGGTTGTATAACTTTGGAACGCTCTTTCTAAAGAATTGATAAGTATTCTGTTGGATTAGACATAGTTTTCAAATATCGATGAACTATTCTATAAGTTTCAAACATTTTGATTATCCTGACTATTCATAACTTGTAAATAACTATACTATGAAAACATTATATTATTATCAATTCAAAACCGTATAATTTCAACAATAGTGCCTAATCATGTAAAAGATCGATCAAGTCACAGTTTTGCCCGAGTGTTATTGTAGTCTATTTTCAGTACCTTTGTTGTATAAATATAGTCATTTTAAAATATTATTCTTCAGAAGAATTTAAAATACATTGTTGTCATTCAGCTAACACCCGGTTTGCGTTACTCTCTAATTTTGTTCTTCCTACATGGAACAATAAAAGTAGAAAGAGATTCTGTAGAGATAATTTGCGATAATTTTCAAAATTCTATGGAGTTAAACGTGAAATTAAAGCTTTTATTATATCCAACATAGACGGTGGCCATTGTTGAATGACCATTGATAGATTATTTGAAGAGTATATAGGCCTATATACGTAGTGTTTATTACATACAGGTAATACACTTGAAATGCAATTGGGATTTTCACCCGGTGGCAAGTACAATTACATAAATTACATCATAAAAACACAAGCATACAATTTTACAATACAAATAAGAACTAAAGTAAGAATTTTCAACTTGAAATAATATACTTGTATCAATACCAGCTATATATATATATATATATATATATATATATATATATATATATATATATATATATATATATATATATATGGTATATATATATATATGGTGTGCATCTTCTTCGTGTTTATATTTAGTGAAAATTTGATCATTTTTGAAGAGATTTGATGTTGAAAATTGAAAAAATATATATATATATATTTTTATATTATATACATTTGTCAATGTGGAAATCCCGTGTCACGTACAGTACGTGTCGTACATGTAACATTTGAGATGGAAACGACTCGATCACTGGATATTTATTAGGTACAGGACTTACACTCAGTATCTTTACATTTGCAACGTTGCACAATTCGAGGCGAGAAAAAGATACGCAAGGAAGGAGCTCCACTAAATATAGTCTGTGTCTTGAAATGTATGAGCTGTTCACCTCATCACGTATTATGTTCTGTTAAATATAGACGAGATGAGTGCAAGCATCGTAGTTTATATTCTCCAACGTGTACTAATAGAACCCGAGGTGTAGAACACACGTACCTAGACTTGTTAGGTGGAAGTTGAAGACTTCCATTTCACTTACCGAGAAAAAGATTTTTTTTTTTTTTTTACTTACAATAATACACATAACAGTCAGAAAATCCACAAAGTCTCTAAGGAAGACTTAACTGTGGGAGAAAAAAAGAATATTATGAACTGTATATTTTCAATTTTTATGTTTAATTTATGATGACTTCGTTTATGTTTTTATTCCTTTAATTCTGTCCGCGGCATCCAGTTCAGGAAAAGTAACCAATCGACTTGAAACTTCTTCTGAACATTGATGTTACACCTGATTAGGCTGGGATTGTGTTTCAAAAAAATCGGTTCGATGGTTATTTCAGAAAAAAATCGGGAAACTTTGGGAAATTAATTATAGAATAGCACAGGGTAGAAGTTTCAGTATTTCATTTTCATCCGTATGCCTCAAATTTTTCACAGAATGGTGATATTGTTCTAATAGATATTTCTACCAAGTCTGAAGAAAGTTGATTGAAGAAGGTTGAGGATTTGGGGTACGGATGAGCAGGTGATAATGAAACTATGGGGTGATGATAAGAAAAGGTAATTTACAAAAACCCGTGCCTCATACGGGACGTGTACCCATGCCCAACGGTGACTTCAGTTTCTAAAGCTATCCCTTAGTTGACTGAGTTACAGATGGCGGCTATATATATATATATATATATATATATATATATATATATATATATATATATATATATATATACAATATATCATTGTCGATTTTGTCCCCCAAAATAGAAAATGTCAATATTGAGTCTTCACTAAGGCTGATTAAGTTATTTACTGCCGGTATGTGGTCAATGGAGATACAGGTGGATTTCAACCAACTAGTGTAGACGTAGCGTTGCGTATTTTTAAAATAACCTGTCATGGATTAATTGTAAGAAATAGTTCAATGTTAATTATGTATCAAACAATTGGCTTTTTGCCACACTGACTGCACGTAGAGCATTGTTCGTCACGCAAAACACACAGACTGAAAAAAACTGGCCAAAGTGAAGCAGAAGATCCGTACACATGCTCGATAATGAAATGACACCTACATCACTTGAGTTGAAAACGTAAGGAGTGAATTCAATTGAATAATTCAAGTTCCGCTACAGATGAGACAGGACAGGTGTTTCATTTTCCGTACTTTCACTTATAATGTGTTCTTCATAGTTGCATCATTATCGTTTTTTTCATATTGGGTTTAACGACGCGCTGTTATGATAGCGCAGATCTAATGGCGTCGAATGGATGATTAATGAGATGATGGGATGATGAGATGAAGGTTCTTGGGTAATGAGAAGGATAGTGGAAAGGAAGCGGTCATGGCCGACTTATTGTAGGAACCATTCCGGCATTAGCCTAGACTACAGAGGGAAACCATGAAAAACCCCTGTAAAGATGGACAGCGGCGGGGATCGAACTGGATTCGAAATTTCCCTCGCCTCCCGGATCACACGAAGCGAGCGCGTTAACCACTGCGCTGCATGTGCGGGTGCATCATTATCGTTTCATCATCACAGGCTCATTCATTAAACTAATGATAATGAATGTCTACCGGTCATTTGTTCGGTCTGACTACTGTCTAAATGATGATTGAATGACACCTATATCAACTTGAGTTGAAAACAAAGAGTGAATTCAAATATTTATGAAAATAGTCTCAATTAAGCAAAAGGAGGCACCAAATGCCGAAATGAACAAAACTTGCCATAATAATGCCATTATAACAAGCAATAAATAAGGCAATAAAATATAAGTAATATTTCAGGAATATAAATACAAAGAAGCAAAATATTATAACAAAATCATTACTATTTCACTATAACTTTTATAATGATAGTAATATCTCAGTCAAAGTCAGATAATATTTCAGGATCCAAATGTCATGGAACAAAACAACAACTGATCCACATGGTCTGTATAAAAACACGCAATTGAATAAGGCCACTCCCTCAGGAGATAAATATCCATGAAATTGATCGCACAATTTTTTGATGTCAACACAATTTGTTAAATCTCTCTAAAACGGGCCCAACTTGATTTTCAAATAAAAATTAGAATACTTATTTTTACAGTCGAGTTCGCGCCGAGTTGAGGCCTACACTTGATTTTCAAATAAACATGATACGGATTTTTTACAATTGAGTTCGTTGTAGAATGGAATTGTGGTGAAGAATGTCCCTCTGTATACGCAGCCACGGAGAATTGTTCGAATATTTATTATTGCTTCCAGAATATTTTTTAGTTTTTTTACATTAATGAGAAAGTTGGAGAGGTATTGAAAACATCATATACAATTTTAATTAATATCCCTTTTTCCGGAGTATTATTTGATTTTCCAAGTGTAAACTTATGTTCCGTAATGAAAGGTACTAGTTATCGTACATATATACTGAGTTTGTCCACCAACAACACCGATCAATGTGCTACTTCGCGTTCCAACTTTTTCTTATTATTATCAACATCGAAATCTTGATAAACAAATAACACAAGCATTGTTTCCCAAGGCAGAGGAAGAGTCAATAAACCGTTTAGAAGCAGCACCTCTGGTTGTTTGAAGTCTTCGAGGCGGCCTTGCCACCAAATATAAATGATTATGTACATACTATTTTGAATTAAAAATAATTAACTTTAATACTAGGAACGAGTTGTCGGTGAAGGGTATTTCTTCGTCGCAGATAAAAGTCTTTCAGTTTCCAATAAGTTCCGAACGTATTATAAGTATGAATACGTTTTTGTAGTAGGCCTGTATGCGGACATTGTCCTACTTTGGCAGTGAGAGTAAATTCAATTCACGATATAATCTTCCACTTTCGAAAGAAGTATCTTGGGCAATGTTAAAACTAGACCCGAATACAAGTAATTCCCCTTCCCTAAACACTAAGTCCAAGATGTCCAAGAGGTTTATTCTTCACCTCAAAAGTTGAACGAAACCAATAAATATCTTTAAATTGAGCCCATCAGCCTACATTTTCTTCAATGAGTGAGATAGATGTGGTAATTCAATCTCAAATAACGGCATTCTACATCTAAATCTATTGCATCAATTTTATACTTTTTCAATCACTCTGTCTTAGACAAATGGAAAGGATTTGTAATATTAAAAGGTTTCACGATATGAAAGGTTTTTTCACACCAATTCTACCAAGCTATAAAACTTGCTTTCTGACTGCTACTTTCAACAAGTTTAAATAAGTTTTTGTCCTTAATTCGTTTGTAAAAACAAATGACACGCATTCTGGTGGATTGTAACAATCTGAAACGTAGCAATTGTTTCCACTTCATGGTTACCACTATTTCTACAAATTGTAATATAATTGTAATATAAAATTCAATACAGAATACAATTCTATATTTGATTAGGTTCGTAAAATGAGAAAACTCCGTATGGGCTTCTTGGAAACATTGCTCGCCGACACTGATAGGCATATAGCTTGACTTAGCTATACATATAACTTGACTTAGTGTGAATGCGCTAGCTCCATATGATAGGGAGATGAGGGAGAATCAGGCCTCGGTTCAATCCCCGCCACAGAAATTTGCAGATGATTTTCGTAGTCTCCCTCTGTAGCTCATAAGTGAATACCATCGTGGTTCCTACAATATGGTCCACGATCACTTCCTTCCCACTCCTATTTATTACCTGAGAAACCTTCATTTAATCACTCCATCATCACAGTGAAATAATTCATCCGAAGCCAATAGATCTTAGTTTTCATTACATTGTTCGTTAAACTATAATAAAATAAATAACATCGCTCACTTGCCTCGTAAATCTGTTTGCCTGAACGTGAAATAATAATAAATGTAGGTTTCTATTTATTATTCAGTCCAGTCTCTTTCAAGTTGCTGAATCCAAAAATATACGTAAACTGTCGGCTGATTTTCTCCGTTGTCTTGACCTGCTATATAGCAAACTTGACGATTTGTCAGAACTTGAAGAGGATTTGGTTCTCCAGTTTTAGTAATTCAATTTTGTCGTTAAATTGGGGAATTGAAAGTTTCTCTGAGTGTGTCGTGTGATAGGCGACATGAAGGTAGATTTGGGATTGTGTGGTGTAGAGGGTTTGGGTGAATGGTTTAGAGGAACGAGGGGAAAGCTGCACCTTCGAACGAAGTACGAAGACAAACGACACACTTACACGAACTTTCTGCTGAAATTCACTTCACTTCAAAAGCGAAAGAAGAAAAGAATCCATCTATATTCTTTTTCCATGAGTTGAAATGAAACATCTTTCTAGGTTGACAAACAGATAACCTTTTCAAAACATTGAAAATCACAGGCAATTTCATGTTTGTCTGATATAGAGGGGGGGGGGGGGGGGGAATGCAAATAGTATTTTCCATCGTTCGTGAAGTAAAACAGACGATATAAACTGGCAATGTAATAAAATGTTCAAGCGACGCCGAAATGTTCGATTGTGTACAGGATTTGTTTTGCTATACCTACCAATGTTGACAATTGAACATACTGTTGTGACACCCGTCGATACATCACCTTTGATTCAACTGAATCATTTGCATTTTTTAAATTTCGAATTCCAGAAGAAAATTCATCAATTCGATGGTATAATGACAAATCAAAGAGCGTTCTAGCTCTCCGACTGAATCGACTATTCTGTTCATGTTCAATTACTATCTATTCTTTTTATTTTATTTTTCAAACGAATTAAGTACATTATATACATCTACAGTACATGAAGAGATATAATATATAAATATTAAGACTCGAATGAAATTGTAATACTGTTTGCAAGGAAAAGAAAGAGAAGTCAGCGTAATAACGTGGTGCTCTGGTGTGCGGATAAACATTTGTATAAATAGATATGGTGATTTTCCAAGATGACAAAGAAAAAGAAAACTTACATTGAGAAATTAATATTTTTTATATAATTATATATAGCCTATATATATATATATATATAATATAAGACAGTATTCAAGCATTTACCTTGAACGCTGATTAAACTATTATTATTGGCAAGCTTGCACTTTGAAGTAAACGGAAACTAAAACTAAAAAATTATAATAATAATATACCAATCGGATAAATATAAAATTATTATAAAAATTGTCATTGAAATTATGATAATTAATCAATTTGACTTAGCTTTTATAACTGTTATAACACTTGGACCTTTGACCACATAGCCTTAGACAGCGAACCCGGCACCTCCACCTTCCTTCTTTTCTTCTCATATTAAAATGTTTTTCCACGATTTTAAACTTAGTTATTCTCTGATCATAGGCGTGAGCAGAGGGTACGCAGAGACGGCCAAGGCCTTACCTATAATGTACGACAATGAAGGGTCCACTGAATAATATATCTTAGTATATATAGGCCTACCTGATCCGTTTTCCGTGCAATTTTAATTGTGTAAAATATTGAAATGAAAACTTGAATTTATTGTATGAATTAAATAGAGGGTTGACAATATTTAATAATTAAATAGCACTTTAATTAATGTCGTCTCGTGTTTAGGTGAAACACAGAAGTGTTACAACAGAATTTTATCCACGCAATTTCATAATTATATTTCGAAGTTCAGCTGAAGATTGTACTGATGCAGTACGCAATACGCAATTCGCGCTACGGCAATAGTTATTCATTAAAAAACGTATTACTGTTTTACTTCATCATTTGCTAAATAAATGTACGCCATTTAATGTATTGGGGACGTGTTGGCTTTTCGCTTCCTTCAAGTATATGTATAGGCCTATATATATAAATATATATATATATATATAAATATATATATATATATATATATATATATATATATATATATATATATATATATATATATATACATGTATGTATATGTCATTAGATGTATCATGCCATTACCACGGTTGAGTTTTCCTCAGCAAGACGGCGGCTTTTTTTAAAGGAAAATTCCGGAAATTGCATTTCTCATGTTTGAAATGTTTTGTCACCACGGAAATTTGTTGGTGCTGAAGTATGTGTGTGAAATGCTCCAGACGCAATGATCTGAAGCAGAATTATTGACAACTCCAGATTTAGAATTATATTGTAAACATTCTTCCTTATAAGTCCATGGGAGTCGATTTAGCGGTTTTATATCAGTTTTTTGGTGATAGCTTTTGAACGATATAGGATATCGAAATTCTGAAAACGAGTACACACAGATATTTTCAATACCTTTAAGAAAATATAAACAATAACGACATACACATACAGAAAATCATATTTTTGATATACATCTTCATTCCCCACTCACTATAACTTCAATGGAAATTATATTTTTGTATCGTTAGAAGCCCTATACATGTTATTCTAGCTTTTTATTTTAATTTATTGAATCTATTGAATTTGATTCGAATGTTGGACAGATGTTTTGAAACAACCCGATGCATGTTTGAGACGTGTCCCGACGAGGCTATCATTGTTTCCATGACAACTCCGAGACAGAAACAAACAGAGCTAGATATATATACCGATATATATATATATATATATATATATATATATATATATATATATATGTGTGTATATATAATATATATATATATATATATGTATATATAACATTCGAACATTCACATTGTTATCCCCGTCGTTCGGCAAATTGAAATAAAATATGAAAAAACATCATGCTAATTTAAAAACAACATGTATTTCTTGTAGAAATATTAGCATTCAAATTACTGTGAAATAATCATCGTAGTTTAACAAAGCATACGAAACTATATTTTTATCTACAATAAAACCCTTGTGCAATATACATATTGGTTACAACGTTATATAGTATTTCGGCGTACATGTAATATTCTTGAATATATTAATTAAATTTCATTAAATGGATTAGTTTTAATTTAAAAATGTAAATGCAATTGTTTCAACTTTCGAGCATATACTATACAATTATTTTAAGTGTGCTGTAGTAATATACTTTACTGAAAGAGAATCATATTTCTAAGAAATTGAGAGTATAATAATATTCACAGTGGTGTGCAATCTTTTAACATTTTTTTTTTTGTGGGGGGGAGGGGGTTGTGTACTGTACACAAAGTTTTGTTTCGAACTCATAAAGTGCGTTACGTTTTTGCTGTTCACGTTTTTGTGTAGCTCTCCACATGATTATAATTAAACAAAACATGAGCTGGATGGTGGATGGTGGAAGAAAAACTAAGGAAATATGCAATTAGTTCCAACTTCGTTACGCAACAGGAGTCTTCCCATTCCTCTATCTATCTCCCTCCCACTCTATCTTCCAAACCCCCCCCCCCCCCCCCCCCAACAGTCTATCGCGCTCTACCAAACAAAGAATGAAGAAAGCTAAAATAATAATTCAAATTATACAAACAAGGCGGGAAGTAACTAGAAAATTAATAATGCTTCGAAAGATGTTACAATATAGATGTTGTGACGTGAAAAATTAATTGAATAGTATAGGGAATAATTAATAACTTACTCCTTGAAAAGCAATATTTGCGTCATGTTTCTTTTATATATTCTTAGTACAATGACGAGTTGTGTACTAGGTTTGAAGATGGACCCATGTGTTAACAATAATTAGGGTAGGAACGATATTGATTATCGTAAAAATTGAAAATGCTTTTTTTTTACTCAGATGTTTTTAGAATTTTAGAATTTAAACGAGTGTAATTTTAATGACTTCCTCACTGGAAATAGTATAATAAAAGGTATACTTTTAATTTAGTTACTCGTGAAAGTGGAAAAGATGAAGTCATAATCCCAATTTGTTTCAACATCATAATTTAATTAAACTCTCGTTTGGATAGAAAAATGCTATTTATATTGACTCATTAATATTTGTCCTGAACAAACTGTGGAAATGTTTGTTGAATGAAACTTTCACAGCGAAAATTTCGCTTCGCGTTAATGCGAATAAGTATAATTAGTATTAACTATTATCACCATATAGTACAAGTAGAAAATGTAATAATATGTCTACACAATTAGAGGTGCCAGTATTCACATAAACCTGGCACCTCCACAATACATGACTTCTTTTTTTTTTTTTTTTTCAATAACATCGAAACTTTATACAAAATCACTGTTCCCCAATAAGGGCTATGGATGATCTATGGCTATGGAGGCTATGGAGGCTATGGATGAAAGATTAGATCGTTTGAACGGAGCGATCTTACCACCCCACATCTTACACACTTATCTTACACACCTTACATCCTTCTTCATGACTTGAATGTTGTTTCAAACAGACAACTATTACTACCAACTATTGTAAACGAGAAAATATTCTACTGAATTTGTAATTTATTTCTACATTTTACAAAAATGTAACTAAAACTAAAGCTTTTGCACTATGGAAGTTGAATACATAGGCCTACAATATTGTGTTTGCCACCGTTATTGGTGAAAATTGAGAAAAAAATCCCAATTTCAAAATATTTACCATGTAACCTACGTGATAAATTGAAAAATGGATTCTTAAATTCAGAAAAAATTCTTATTTAAATAAAATAAATTTGACACCTTGACTAATATGGGGTCCTACCCATCTCTTGCTATTACATTTGACATTTGAAACGACTGCAAAAAATTGTTACTGTTTTAGAATTCATTCCATTAATTTTCTCTCGAGAATAGTATATTCAATAAAAATATATTAATTTGTCAGATGGTTAGTATTCTATTCTTTTATTCTGTTCCTGCATGGAGAACGATTGTTATACTATCATTATCAAGTATTAACAATATTGAGTTGCGTTCACGAATGAATGTTTTCTTGAAATATATATATATATTAGTAAAATTATTTTTCGATTTTTCACTATACATTTCTTTAATAAAATTGTAATTCAACTACAAGTGATTTTTCCTGCTCATTCATAAAGACGTTAGCCAATGATATCCCTGGTCTAGATTAGGATGATTCCCCGTAGCTGTGTTATATTCAATTATACTTCCTTGCGTCGACCCCGTCCGTATCCTGCAGTTTCGAACAAAAAGACTGTCACATTGCTGATATATTGCTTGTGGGTAGAAAGGGAGAAAGAGGCAATATAGCTATTATTGTGCACTTTCAATAATCTACACAAATGAAGAGTTGTCGTGTTTGGCTATCATTGACTCTCTCTTCTTGACAGCTAATCTCATAATTGAATGGAGTGGCCGGTGTCTTATGGCATTGTCAGGACGCGCCGCACACGTCGACGATGGCGCCACTGTCCAGCCATGTCAGTTGTCAACTCCTAGAACTAACTGGGTGATTGAGATATAAACTAGTGGAAAGATATATATTTCTTCGTATTGAAAAATAAAAATTATGATGAATTGAAAGAGAGAAATACTATTTCATTAAAGTTTGTAGAAATGTACGTCCATATCTAATCATGTAAAGAGAATGAAGAATATTCTAACGAAGCGAGTCAAACATGAGTCATTAGACATGACTATTTATTTTCGTGAATGAGAATTAAGGAGAACCCACCCACAAAAAGTATCAAATATTTTGTCACATATTGATATATCAAGGTTAAAATAGTTACTAGAAATTTGAAATTGAAAAAAAAATGAAAATTCCGAGAAAAGTTTGGAAAAACTAGTTGAAAAATACGTTACATACACGAAAACCAGTAGATAGTCAGCATCAAGATGACAATGCGTTGGTAGGGTGAACCTCCCTCTAACAGCTAATCTAAATTTCATTAGCGGACCCGTGGCCGTTTTGATACAAATAAATAGTCACGGTTACCTCTATTTACGAAAAAAAAATCTCAACTTTCCCCGGTCTTTTGTGCCAAACGCATGAGGTTGAACTGTTTATTTTAGCTAAGCCCAAAGCCAGTTCTCTTACGAATACATCGATACCCGCGTGATCTCTCGTGGTCTGTTGTTAAGGAACTATCCAGTATTGACCTGAACGAAAGAGGGAGACCACGAGAAACCAGGATGGTCGACCATGGTGGGATTTGAACTCCGGGCTCCCGAAAGACAGACATCTCAGTGCAACAACCACTGGACCCCCCCCCCCCCCCTTTCTCAATGGGATTTTCTATAATTATTACATTACTATTACTATTGAATTATAACGGCAAATATAATGTATTCACACTGACATTATGTAAACTCATCGAATCCGAGCCTGGAATTTCTTGACCCATCTTTTTATGATGTTATATTGAAACAACTCTATGCGATCTAGCAGATCCACAACATGATCTAATTAAATACCTGTGGCTGGCTGTGTTATAGGACGTGATACGTGTTTGTGAATGTATTTGATTGTAAAGCACAATGACGTTTAGGACTAGTATAGAGGTAGGTTGGTATTCGGTATTTATATTGGTTACGTATACGTCATGTTGTGTGAACTCGAAAGGGCAATCCTAGTGTCTAATTCTATATAAATATGTGTACAATTTTCGGTCGCTTGTAAATTAAATTTTGAAATTGAATTTTGAAATGTAATGAAATTTTAAATGAATCTACGAAGTGGATATAGAGAAATAGTTGGCTCTAGAGTCGTGTTTTCTGCCCAATTATACGGAATGCGCATATACAATAGGAAAACGCAGAATGTGAGTTGTGAGATGAGCGTATAGAAGAAGTATGGAAATGTGGGATTGCAAAATATTTTGTCAGCTCAATCTACATATACAGACCTTGGATTACTCCAAACGTTTAAAAACCTTACCTGCAACTTGTTGATATTTATAGTGCAACCTGTCACATATAGGCCTACACTATGCATTATAATTATGTTGATCCTGATATTCGATGAAATGTATACTTTATTGCGTTTTCTTCGTTATATCTCATCCGATTGTTGTACAAATTATTGAAAATGTATATGATAGTTGTTTTCATATTCTGTATGAATTTGAAATCTTTTGAAGAATTTTCGTTTTTCAAGTATTTCCCCCTGGGTTATTGTTCTGGGGATTTTCCAAATTTTCCAAAAAAAATCGGAAAAACCGTTCAACCGATTCTGGTGTGACACCAATATTCAAAAAAAGTTGGGAGTCGATTGGTCTTTTTTCCTGACCTGTATGCCGCGTACAAAATTGAAAAGAAAAAAAATGAAACCAAAGCCCATTTTATTTCAGTACGTGAAATGGAAGTTTCCGCTACGCTCATCTAAATATAAGCTTATGAGTTGTATTATTTTGTCTACGCTAGCCAAGGTCGATTGGGGTAGTTGGATTTGCTTGATTCAGGTTCATTCAGGTTATTTTAGGTTATTGTCTGACACCCTCATGTGTGCAGTAGCGTAACTACTTCAACAAACTCTTGTTCATTGTGGGTGCCTAAATTCTAGGCTCATTTTACAGCAATTTTCCTCATATAGTGTCCGTTGTTTGTGTCTGTATACATTGTCTGCTAGTTTTAGTGCGTGTACTGTCAATACATTTTCTTCAGGATACATTTCAATGAGGCTTAATCGACCATTTTATGTGATCGTAAGTGTATACATACATAGTTGAACTTACTTCCATATTGGGACTCCTCGATGAATATATGTATATAATATATTATACATTCAATTATTTGTGAAATATAATAAACAAATGATTCAGATATGTTTAAACAGTTTAATTCGATATGTTGACGTTCATTTAGATATATTTCACAAGAAATATAAAAAACCGTATCCAAACGAACCCATATCATATGATAAAATATGAAATCATTTCATTCAGAATAATAAATGTACTACAAATACAGAAGAGTATAATTACAATAATAATGATATATTACACAATTATTATTGAACTAAAAATGTAAATCAAGTGTTATTTAAATTATATGTTAATATTATGAAGTTAGTTATTCATTCGAAATATACAGATGTTATGTCGAATAAATAGAATATACCAATACAAAATCATTTCAATTAACTCGTCCATATTTTCTGTTTTCTATTGCATTACTTTAAAAAATTCCATGTCTACATAATTTTGAAAATGGATGTAGAAATATAGAATTGCATCATTCTAAATCACATTACTCTTATTTGTTCAATAAATCATTTCAATCTTCTAGCTTTATAGCTATAGCTACAGTAGACCTATAATAACTAATGGATCTAATTTAACATGCATGTACTGCTTATTTGTTACAAGTTTACAGTTATACGCAAACATGCTGAACACTGAAGTCGAGTCGGGCATGGGTTCGAGTCCCGCATAAATCAATAGTTTTTGTACAAATCATCCAATAATTCGATCGCCCAAATAAGAAATAACCTAGCTGTTGGCGCAATCAATGATCAATCAACTCTGATAAATTGCAGACGTGTCTGCTAAAGACAAAATTCGCCAACCACATTTATTGGTGTCTTGAGAAGTCCGACGATCAACGATAAAAAAAAACTTTAATTGTAGTAACTTTTCGTTCCAAAAGCTGAAAGCGTCAAACCAACGCAGTATTATAACTCCACGTTCAAACCATGGTGGATCTTTTAACAATGCTTCAACAATGCTCCTAACAATGCTTAAACAATCCTCCTAAAGGTTCGAATACCGTTGTTTCTGTTCAATTATCATATTAATTACAATGTTTCTTGAAATTGGCCAAGTCGAGTTTCTATAATATGAACCATTGTCGACCACAAACTCAATGTCAAAATAGACCTACAGGTGATACTTGAATACTTGGTAACAAAATAATTGAAGTAAAACAAAGAATTTTTTTTCCTCTATTGATCACGGTTTCGTATAAAATATATGGATGTTATTGTGGAATTTGGGAAAGGGTTGTCGAGAGAAAAAGGGTCACAACGTGGAATATAACCCGGTTTTTTTCATCCTACGCTCTTCATTCTTTTTATCCTACCCTTCTCATTCTTTTTTACGTTTGGTTATGAACAAATATAAGCTTATTATTGTGTTGACCATAAGGCAGAACTGAAAAACGTTTCTGCCTCTTATCAGTATTTTACGACGTTATCTTGCACTTATATATAAAGTGAGCAGAATACCTTCGTTCGTTTCGAAGCCTATTCACCTTTGATGACATAGCTTTTGGACCTGAAAATCGCATTCAAGAAAATAGAGAAATCGTAATGAAAAGGATATAAAAAGTCGTTTGATATTTCTCATCTTGATAAAAAATATCATGTAGCTAAAAGGTAGAAAGAGATATTCTTGTTATTTCTAAATCTCAAGTTGTCATGTAATAGGCATGAGAGGCTTCTACATCTTTCAGATCTCACTGCGGATATCTTATTCATAGGATTACTGAAGAGTGACAGATTTCAATGTGTTTTGTAAAGAGACTCTTAGTTGAAAAATAACCCTTAAAAACCACTCTTTCGCCGTAGCGCAACAAATGTCAATTAACAAAACTCAAAACTCGCAATAATCTTTTTCTGATAGTTTGTGGGCCTATAGCCATAAAAGACTTGAAGATTGAGTTTTGATTATTAAGTTATTGTTAACAAATTTTATCATGAAATATATAGCTATTATTATAAATTATCAAATGAAGTCGAAGTTAACGTTTACAGTAACTAAATGGATTCCCTTATCTCTTAAAGATAATAAAAGATAATTCCCTTGAAGATTATTAGTAATTATTGGTTACAAATAATTATTATAATAAAAAAGTTTCTCGCCAACAACTAGATTATACTGAAACAATGTATCTGTCCATTCTTCACCACTACCTTGAGTCCAGAATCTTAATGCTGAAACATTAAAATGATAGAACACAAAAATATAGTGTCGAGGGAGGGGTGGCACGGAATACTTTTGAGAATTAATCAAATTTGTATTATTTTTGGAACCCGGACATTCAAAGGTTGCCGACCCCTGTTATAGGCTATATACATGGTTTCATTTTAGGTCGTATTATAAACATATTTTCGCTGTTTGAAAAACGCAGGAAAATTTGGAAAATGTAGAAACATATATAGGCCTATGTTCTTGATTCTATATCTTTCGCGATTTTAACCAACCAAAAAAAAAAAAACTATCTCAGAATCATCAGCATTGTGTTACTTCTTATACCCTATCCATTCCTAATTCTAGTTTTTTACAGTACCAGTTTGTCCCTTGATACAACCGAATATGGGAGCAGTAAATAACAACATGTAACATGTATAGGCCTAAATGTCAAATAAAAGCACAGCCCTTGTTTTAAAACAGAAATAAGATGCTTTATTCAAGCTACGCGTTTCTAATGTTATTTATGACTAGCTTAACGTAGTCAAAGCGTGGTGGAGCACGCAAATGATCTACGTAAAAGATAGATCAATGCACAAAATACGAAACTTTTATTATCATCATTGTCAGTGATGTTATTACGATCGATTCAAGAAACAACAATTACAGGGATAGAACTTTTTATTGTTCAGAATTGTCGCTACGAGATGCCAAGTGATACAATTAGAGATGAGATCGGAAAGTTTTCAGGAACATCTTAAACTGAGCAAAAATTCTATGTGTATCATTTTAAGTACATAAATAGGCATATGGCTTCAATTCAACTAAAAATAAACGCAACTCATTGAAATGGGGTGAAATATATCAACCATCAAATAAATCATTATTATCCATATTATTTCATGTTATTTATATTATATATATTTTTATATTTTCTTTTATATAATTGACAACGTATCTTAGATTACAAGCTTTATCTTAATAAAATTGAGGGGAATGTTAATATACCTGAACATATAAAATTTAATTAAGAATCTGGAAATAATAACAATATAACAATGCTTCATAATACAAATAAAAATGATAACAAAAGCATTTTCGGACAGTGAGACTTTAATTTTCAGAACTAAACATTCAATGGCTTTGTAAAGCTTTATCACAGACTAGTTTCAACTCAGGGCGCAATTTTCGAGCGGGTCGGCAGCAATTTGGCTGAATGGCTTTCTTGTTTTTTTGGTATGTAAAGAGAGAAATAAACCATTCATTAAACTTGCTGTCCCATCTTCATACACTCCATTCAATGAAAAGAAAAAGTAGAAAAATTGCACGATTGTGTGTCAAATGCGTGATTGCAAGGATTTGCAAGTGCCGCTTGTGACACTCGTGTCAAGCTGATTTTGGTTTTGTCATGTTGAGTATCCTGCAAATGTAATCGACAACACAATACCATAGAATAAGGAATGACAATACAGAACAAATGGATAAGGTTTCAACCTCTAACGCGAGGTGTGAACTGTGAGTATTGTCTATTAGCGTACATAATTCGTTGTTTCAACTCTAATTGTGAGGTTTCAGTTAATACTTTGATATTGGGTCGAGTCCAGCTTCGATACATTGTGGATAATAGAATGCGTTCCTGTGATGACAGCCATAACCTACGATATTGATGAATATTTTGCACTGTAGGCCCAGCCTAGGCCTCACCGTGGCCTAGATCATTCGTCTAGTGTAGGCTTATTATTGTCTTTCTCTTGGTTAACGTATCCGACGTCTGTCAAAAGGCACTGTATGGAATGGCCTCAGTCGTATACCAGGCCTATATATGCTCATAGTTGAAGTGGTAAATTAACCTATCACCTGGTTGAAATTCCTAGGCCTATATATATATAACTGTCCTAGTGCAACGGGAGCTACTTGCCTTGCCCGAGTCCTGTGGTTTAACGCCTTATGGTTTAGCCCCTTGATGTAACAACTGCCTTTGATGCGGAATAGTGATAGCATTGGATACTACAAAATCAATGGTGATAGAGCAGTCTATATACGAAGTATATTATATGGTCCAAGGAATGGTCATGAACTCATGATGTATTAGCCTTACTATGGTTTTCCATTATTATTATGTATTGATGTGTGATGCTGAGTATTTTGTATCTCACTATTCATTGACAGTAACAATATCATGTAGAGCTTTGTGAAGGCCACATAGGCCTTGTCAGTCTATCTAGATTAACAATATTATCATCATTTTTATTTTCTTACAGTTTGTTTACGATGGTTTACAAAGCTAAGAAGAATTGATGAGTACTGAGGAGAGAAAAGGACCGAAACACGAAGAAGATGACATGCAAGATAAGAAAAGGAGAGACGAAGAAAAAAGGAGATGCACAAACCCATGAAGCATTGGTGATAAGCACCCAGGTGAGTCACATACTTGCTGTTGGGCGGTAATTAATAAAAGAAATTTGAAAGAATATTGGTCACTACTTTTTCAATGAATTTTTTGAAGTTTGGATTATTGTGAAGATTCGCTGTCCTATTATTACATACTTATGTGTAGAGGAATATCATCGGGCCCCAAAAGTGGTCCGAATGCATCCGATGCAATTGACAGTAGCTATCCCAATACAAATAAATATCTTGAAAGTTGAATCGAGCTACAATTCTCTTATAAAGTATAGGCCTAGTAATTATCTCATTCTAACTAACATAACTGAGATAGAATAACCATTATAAATATTATGCTTGATTCTATCAGGTTGGGCTCACTTCTTATCACAAATAATAAACCTGTCGATCTCTCTACTTGTATAACAGAGAACTTTGGAGAGGACGTCTGACGTTACAGAAGCTCCAGAAAGACTTCAAAGCCAACGGGTCAGCAAAGTGGAGGCGGCGATGACCTTGTGAACGAGATGGATGAGGGGAGGACGCATATAAAACGTCTCCGAACCAACATAGGTTAGTTTAATTAGTTTTCAATGGTAGACCTACCAATATGACGGGGAACTATGATTGCGAACAAAGTATGTATGTTCAACGTCACAGCTTTTTTTAAGCTTTCTTAGCTATCAGAACCGCTAACATGAACATAGTTCGTCTTGAAGTGCTTTGTCGCTGGTATTGGGGCTTTATTTTGTTTTAGATTTTAATTTAGACTTCATCTTGAAAGAAGGTACATTAGAGTTGATTTAGCGACATATCTTCTTTTTATTACTTTCTAGCTGAAGGAGATCAACATTTATATGAGGGGGAAACAAAGATATTTTCAATATCTTCAAGACAGTATAGGCCTATTTGATCACTCTTTAGCTCACATCGCCAAATTGTCAAATGTAGCTGAAAAAACATATTCTGTAGCTGTATGGGCCCTACGTTTGATAATAATACCATATAAGTTGAACAGTCTTCACTCATTCTTCTCGTGAAGATATTAAATAGGGTAGATGTTTGATTGTCTCCTGTATTAGATGTTTGATATTTCATACCGTTCGAAAGTTATCACCAAAAAAGTAATATCTCACTAAATTGACTCTCATGCTCTTGAGTACACTGAGATTCCAGGTAAAGGATTTTTTCTCAGTTAGAAGTTGAATTTGTATTATTAAACAATTACATAATCTGCTTGCACACACTATTGTCTGGCCAATTAAGAAAATATTTATGATACATATCTATGGAATCAAGTTTAGTAGGCCCTGGTAGGCCATTAGTATCATCAAATATCATCATAATTAAATGGGTCTCAGTTTCTATAATTTTGAATCTTTGTATGTTGTGGCAAAAACAATAAAGTAACCAATGGATTCGGGCTTTTAAAATTTTCTCGAATATTCTACTTATAATCCAATATCTTTTTCATTTTCAAATGATATTTACTGGCTTGATATTAGGCTTACTTGGCTTGGTATGGTAGGCCTCTGTTATGAAATAATTTACCTCTACTGAGAGGCATGGCTTACTAGTAGGCCATCTAGATAAAGACACCCTGATTGTCGTTGTGGAATAATAAACTGCCCTTATGATTGCATATTACGATTCATGACGTCTGTCATGAGTGGTCTTCGATTGATGTTTTATTCTGCTATTTTTTTTTTGTTACAGCTGTTGAAGCCCGTCTACATGCGATCTAGCAGGACCGTTGAAGAAGATGGCAAATGATATCGCACTGCGATGTAGAAGTTGACGCAGTGAGAACATAGGAAGAAGAGAGAAGGAGAGAAGATGAACGTAACGAAGAGCACTACAAGAACAATGCCAGTACATGTAACGAGCAGGACCGTTGAAGAAGGAAGAGAAGGCAACTGAAACCACAGTACGAGGGAAGGAGGGAAAAAGATGAACGCAACAGAAAGAATCACAAGAACGACATGCGTAAGTAGAGAGTAGCAAGACGTAGCTTTTATTCAGAGCTTTTCATATAAGTCAGAGAATTCAGACTTTAGAGCCACTCATCTCTTATCTCTTCAAGAGTAATACTTGAAAAAAAATATATGAATTCCAATCGATTTAAGAATTTCAAGTGTCCCTTTGTTACCCCATCAACTTGAGCTAAAAAAAAATCATGCATTTTCAGTTTGAAATCAGTTTTCATCAATTTATCAGTTATGTTTCAGTTATTTAGTTGTGTAGAGTAATGAAATTTGAAATCAAATCTGGCCTTGCTTTCAAAATTGAGTATTATTTAAAGAATTTTCAGGTCCAAAAATCACTTGAAAACCTATTGTACAGTACATCGATTTCCTGTTCCTATCATTCATCTTTCTCACCCTACTCCCAATTAACCAATGGTACATTTTCCTGCATGAATGGATTCATGTTCCTGGTCTCTTGAAAAACAATACATAGAAGTTTCACTGTACAATATTTCAAGTTAGATATTCATTCTAATGTTGATTCTTTGGTGTGTTGCAGGCTACAGCCTACGTAGAAGACTGATTCCATGGAGCATCGTGGCAGTAGGTAGGAACTGGATGGGTAAGCTGCACTGGCAAGTGGGTAAACTGCCCCATCTGTGCCCGCACCCCCCAAGGTATGATTCAGCCTAAAATGATCCCTGAGCCGGGTAGGCCAGCCCAGCGTGGTTTGATCAGCCCTGATGCCTTAATCCAACTCGATCAAACTCAGAATGGTGGAGTTTCCGGCCTAGAGTTCAACAACAGGCAGTGACCAAGCAAAGTCATAGTAAATAAACTACTGCTCCGAGTAGGGATCTTGTTGCCCTGAGCTAAAAGAAACCTGATAACCATGAGCACTGGTGCCTGTTCTCACCTGGACCGTGGCTAAAAGTCTGACCCCACCTGGACCGTGGCAAAATGGCCTGCACCTAGGTCGTGGCTAAAGGACCTAACCCGGGGCAAGGGGAAGAAATCTGGATGTCTCTTTGACGAGACTCTTGCTGTTGCGTGTGAGACAGACGCCAGTGTGTCTTGCATTCAAGGGTATACTGTCACGCGTCTTACCAACATCTAAGATCGTGGACGGGCTTTGGTGAAGACCTTGTACTCGATCATGTGAGAAAGACTTGTGTAGATTCGTGGAAGCTACCTTGCCTTTCTCTCATGCAAGGGTTCATTGTCATCCCCAAATCCCTTCCCTCTTCCTCTTGCCCCCCCTTGCGGGCGCAGATGGGAGTATCAGGGTGATAAATTATGCAGGATATATAGGATATCCAGGAAAATGTATTATTAACAATTGATAACATCATTATATCATTGTAACTTATCATCAGTTTATTATTCTGTACAACTTGTATCAATAAATCAATCACACAATAGTCACTTGCTTTCTATTCAATTTCCTTAATAAAACCAATGAAGTAAGCAAGAAATAGCTCAGCAATCCAACTGCATCAGAAGCTGCAGCTGAAATTGCTGCATCGGAAGCTGCAGCCGTGATTGTTGCATTGGGAGCTGGAGCTATGATCGCTGCAATGGACGAAGTCTGCTCCATGCGAGTGATGCTGTTAACTTGCAGACACCTGGGCATGTCATTGGCTTGAAAACCTGCAACAAGTGGAAAGAAATCTATTAGTCACTTATTAGGTTTGTGATATCAAATTCTGGCAATCTGACTACTCAGGAATGACTCCAATGCATTCCTGACAAAGTGAAGGCGATTGCAACTTTTTCCAAAACCGGTGGGTAAAATTCTACCTATGGTAATTGTTTGCTCAACAACCCCACCAACAGCTATATTTTTGGGGGCACAAATGAGTAGGTAATAATGAAAGGGAAGTTATAACATTGAGTTTGTAGTGTTGACACTACAAACTACACTACAGTAGAACCTCTTTTATACGATTCGCATTTATACGATTTTCACATATATACGACTTTTCTAGGCAGTCCCAACCATTCTCCATAAGACATGTTAATTTTGTCCTGTTATACGACTCATTTATTTACGACTTTTCGTGTATACGCCTAAATTTCTGTCCCCTTCCTACATTTTCAATAATCTCAGTCAGGTGTTCATCATAAAGTCGTAAAAACCCAAGCTTGGGTACATCCCAAAAACGTAAAAACTACCTGCTGCACACCTGCATTTGTTTAGTGACATTCTATGTTGCTATGCCATCATGGCGCCTACCGTCATCTCTAGTTAGCCAATCAGACGCGTCATCTCAGTCGACCAATCAGACGCGTCGTAGCGCTTGTATCTGTGCAACAGCTGATAGAAAGTTCACTTTTGTTGTGAACACGCGCGTATTTTCGTCAATTTTCGTAAAGGATTTTGTGAACAATAACAGTGATATTATTGAAAGTGAATTAGCATCAGTTGAAGGCATTTTAATGAAAATTACCACAGAGGTGCGCAAGATGGTGACTTGTAGTCATAGATAAAGTAGTAGGCCTATTTATGCAGGCCTACTCAGTGTTGTAGTTGAGATAGCCACTCCCATTTCAATGCCGTGATGGCAGTGTTTGTTTGTTTACAGTCTCACCTGTCAAGCAATAAATTGTGAGCTGTTCAGTATCATGATAACTTATTCAAGTAGTAAGATGATTAACTTGTAGCTGACCCTGGTTTATGTTACATAATTGTTATTATTATTATACTGACATATATGACCTACGTATTTGTTTGTGTCTTAATAAAACCTGATACCTTGTTGAAACATGCCATTTTTTCTATTCATCATATTTCATACGATTATCCATTTATACGATTTTCCGTTTATACGATTTTTTTCCTCAGTCCCCTTAAAATCGTATAAAAGAGGTTCTACTGTACCAAAACAAGGGTGATGGTAAGTGAAAGATCTTATCAAAACAACATGCGTTATGCTGGACTCGAACCCACGCTCAACGGTGCATGACTTCAGTTTATAAAGCAGTGCCCTAGTTGAAATGAGCTACGGAAAGCATTGTTTTGACCAAAAAAATGTTCTAAAATAAAAATACAAGATTAAAATTATTTCGGCATACATCATTGTGCGGTTTGGTATCGAGTAAATGAATCTTCATTAGATAGCCACTGATTTCCAAGCTTTTTGCTAGTAACTTATTCCAGTGACTTTCGTTACTTTCAGTTCAATTTCAACGTTTGAAACACTATCTTTTAACCAAGTAACTTGACTTTTAGAAAGTTACTTCAGAAAAGTAACTTCCCAAGACTGGTCAGGAAGCGATTGTGGCCTATATTGTAGAAACCCTGGCACTAGCCTAGACTAAAAGAGGGAAACCACGATGCATCTCTGTAAAGATGGACGGTGGCAGGGATAAAACCAGGTCCCCTATCTCTCGGATCCCTTGAAGCAAGCACGTTAGCAACTGAGCAACACGTGCCAGTCAGTGATTCGACTCGAGAATGAGTGATATTCTGACCTTGAGGCTTGACGCTGCTGAGAGCTGATTGGTAGTTGACGTCAGCCAATGATGGGCAGGCATGGTGTACTCGGTAGAAGCTGTGACTGAAATAAAATGTACCACGAGGAATTATTCACCAAATCAATTTAGTACAGTGTGCCTAGATTGTTCTGACATAGACTATGACACCGTCCAACTCTCAATTATTGACACCCTTCGTTCAAGTGAAATTAACAACTCACTGTAGGCTATACCTTTTACTGTTGCCTAGGTTTCAAGTTGCTGTATAACATATTGTATAGGTTGACTGAAACTACACTCCTGGGGTAGGATCTAGGATGAGTTGCCGTTAGTGAGATATATTCAAGCAAGATATCCGTAGTTCTTTGAATGTTAAGTATAAAATAACAAGCCCGCACAGCGGCCACAGTTTCAATGCTCAATGACCGCAAGGGAATTGAATAATGGTACTGAATAATGCTTGCTTCTCAACGACCCCACCAACAGCTTGGTTATACGGGGGTAATATAAGAAGAAACGCATGATAAATCAAAAAAATATATATTTAATTGTGATTAAACCTAGATCGATAATTCACAGACCTGCATTTTAATATAACTTAATAATGTTCATATGAACAGGTTATACAATATTATTCTGTGTGATGAAACACAAAAATTGAACATTTGAAACCATTTAGAATGTGATGATACTTTGAAAGCGTAGTAGGCCTATGTTGGCATTTTTCAACAGCGCTAAATATTGATTTTGACAAGCATGAAGCATGAAAATGTGAATGCTTCATAACAACATGTAGGCTCAATGATTTGGACACGAAGAGGCCCTACTTGGGATAGGATTGCATCAAGTCACTACTCAGCAGGGCCCTAAACTGCCTGCAAGAATTTTTCTGCAAGTCGGTTTTTAAATGGGACTAAAAGTGACCTATGTGAACGGCACGGTTTGTGGCATCATGACTCGGTTAGTCACCCTTGCTATAATATGATATATAAGCGTTAAGCGCGCACGTGTCAGTGTGGTGCTACTGGTAGCACGGTCGCCTCACATTTTGAGGGTCTATGGTTAGACTCCAGACACTGCAACTCTTCTTTTTAGCAAAATAACTATCAAATGGCGACTCGAGCACAGTGTTATGGTTTATGTTAATTTTTTTCAATTTGACCACAGAAACAAAAATATCTACACAAATGTTGTGATTTTGTACCTCTCTCTCTCTCTCTCTCTCTCTCTCTCTCTCTCTCTCTCTCTCTCTCTCTCTCTCTCTCTCTCTCTCTCTCTCTCTCTCTCTCTCTCTCTCTCTCTCTCTCTCTCTCTCTCTCTCTCTCTCTCTCTCTCTCTCTCTCTCTCTCTCTCTCTCTCTCTCTCTCTCTCTCTCTCTCTCTCTCTCTCTCTCTCTCTCTCTCTCTCTCTCTCTCTCTCTCTCTCTCTCTCTCTCTCTCTCTCTCTCTCTCTCTCTCTCTCTCTCTCTCTCTCTCTCTCTCTCTCTCTCTCTCTCTCTCTCTCTCTCTCTCTCTCTCTCTCTCTCTATATATATATATATATATATATATATATATATATATATGTATATGTATATATTGCATTCAACAATGAACTGTAATGATAGCAAAGATCTATTGTTTATTTACATTGAGTTCAACGATGCACTGTAATGATAGTAATGATACCAAGATCTGATGGCATCAGATGGTCGATTAATGAGATAATGCGATGATGAGATGAAGGTATCTTGGGTAATGGGAAGGACAGTGTGAAGCAAGCGGTTGTGGCCTATATTGTGGGAACCATTCCGGCATTAGCGTACAGACTACAGAGGGAAAACACAAAAAACCTCTGTAAAGATGGTCAGAAGCGGGGATCAAACCGGTTTCGAAAAATTCTCGCAGCCAGCCTGGGCTTGGGTTGAATTATTGAACTTTCAACTTACAAAATCAATGGTTGAATCAAAATACAAACAAAATGCTCTACCTAACCAATTGTTCCCTTTAGGCTGGGGTGGCAGACTTCAGACTCCATGGATGGGAGTCAATTTACAGGAATATCAGTTTTTTAGTATCAACTTTTGGACAAAAATCGAAATTTGAAAATCCAATACTATTCACAGCAGCGATGTTGTTCTATGTAATGACTAGTTCTACGAAATATCCGCTGCGTTTCGAAGCGCTCCGTTTTTTTGGAAGCTCTGAACGATCACTGTTGCTCTTATAGATATAACGTTGCATGTCGCTTCCTTGAACACTACAAATTCAATGGCTGAACTAGGCCTCTCAAATCACTTGGTGTGTCCATGAAAATAGCCCGAGGTTTATTATAAGAATTGTGTAAAAGGGAAAGAAAGAACAGCAGCTTACCAAGGTTCATAAGTAGATACGCCTACCCATGGTGGAGAGCCGTTAAAAGAGCTCAGCATGATTTACAAACACGGGGTTATGACGTTTCGGCTGTTGCCTTGGTCACAGTAGAGTAGGTGTCTACCTCTCGTGTGTTTTCTCAACAGCTCTCTATCACAAGTAGGCCTATCTACTTATGAATCTCGGTAAGCTGCTATTCTTTCTTTCCCTTTACCCAATTCATATATTATACATTACAAACATACCTCAACAAAGTGAAATCAGCACCGCAATATTCGAGCTTGATGGCCGTTTCAAAGTCCTTGATGATACCGGCGCCAGTTCGTAGTCTGATGGAATATCAAGTCGCACGCAGGCACGAAGAACACAGTACCAGTCTGAAAATGTTTACATGAGGCTATTAGCAACCTTGCAATTTAAAATGCACTCTTCTTCTTAGACCCAGGCTATACCTTCTCTTTGAAAAAAAAAATCATCGACCTCTCCCCCTACCGCTAATAGGTAGGCACATGTTATTAGGAATGAATGAATGAATGTTAGGGTTTAGAGGCAAGTATGCTTTGGGCCGGTTATACAACGTGCCGATAAGGGTAGCGGTAACGTTTTCAGCCGTCTGATAGTCCTTGCCGGCTGCTCTTTGGCAACTTTTTTTTTCGGCTACTTCAACTGCCAGATAATTACTTGCCTCCGGGAGGATAAGCAGACAAAACATGGCGGACAACCTTGATGGAAGCTACGATTCCGATGATGAATTATTGATATTTGTCGCACTGCACGTGAGAAGACCGAAATCAATTCCGCGCAATTTCAACTTAGCTATAATGACCAGAGTTTTTTGTATGGTATAGGTTCAGGGGTATAACACTGAAATCCTCAAGTTTTAGATGTTAGGGCCTACATCCGAAGTTACTTTTTCTACCACTTTTTCTAGAAAACTAGAGGGAAATAGTTTCTTCATAGGCGTGCGCACAGGGTACGCCGGGTAGGCCTGGGCCGTACCTAATGCATTAGGTACGGTCTTTATACTCCTTTTGTTTACACATTCTGTTAATTTTACATATATCATATAGGCCCTATTTGTCATTCGTAAATACAACAGTTAGATAAACTTTACTTTCGATGTTGAGTAAATAAGTGTCCAATTCTCTTATTGCGATCGGCAAACTAGGATCGCGTATCATCTCAAGCTTCGCCCTCGAATTTATAAAATCTACTCATATCTGGTGCAAAAACATCACGAGCCGGCCCTGGAGTTACTTCTAGATCCTACGAAACTGTTTCCAAATCAAGTATATCAAAAAAAATCCCTGTGGGACTGGCATTGGGGGGCAGCCCCCCAACCCCCCCGGAATACATATATACTATTCGTTTAAGCAGATGGTGAACTTTATATCATAATTTTATGCCATCTTTCATTATAGATATAGACGTAGTTATGTATGTTGTTTATACCCTCACAATAAGAGGCCGTATCTAATGATTTGGGCTGCGCACGCCTGAGTTTCTTTGAAAATCATAGTGTTCTCGGAAGTGCATTTGATGAAATTATGCATCGTACCTCATCATTTTCTTGTAGGAATGACAAATTAATTCATCTCACACATTTTTTCAATCAAAATTATTCATTAATTTTTCGAACTCCAACAATAATTATTTTATGCAAGCTATTTTCAAGATATACTGATAATGATGCATAACTTCATTCATTATCTAGTTCATAGAATACACACACAAAATTGTGCAAATCTATCTCAGTAGAATAGATGTTTCTCCATTCCAAAATACCTCGAAAAAAAATTTTGAGCGAACTTACTCCGTAAAAAAAACAGTACACCCGTTCTAAAGCGATTTGGTTCAACACTAGGTCGTTAAAAGTTCAATATCAAAAATAACGGGGGGTTAATTCGCAAAAAAAAAGAAAAAAAGAAAAAATAGGCATGCTCAGTGTCTCTGTAATTTTACCTTACCCCTATGCACTGTACCTTATTTTACTGTCTTTCACGTATTGACATTCTAGTAAAACCGGTACGCCTGCACTCCATGCTGAATTGAAGGCTAGTCTCCAGATAGGCAGCTTCGTGACAGAGCCCATTATCACCTAGAGGCTAGTTGGCTGATCAGTACACTCCTAGCAGCATTCACTCGCAACAGTGCCCTAGCAGATGGCTAACCTGAAAGCATTTGGAAATGATTAGAAAACATGGCACGGTTGAAGAACACACACTATTTAAGAGGCTTCATAGAACACAGAATGACTAGCTCATGAATGGTTGATAAATCAGCTTCAAAGGTAGCGCTAGGCCTACCTAGCCTTAAGATTGCCATTCAATTCTAGGCTTAGGCCTGGTCAGAATGCCAATCACCAAATGGTGCAGGACTTCTCTTGGCTTACATTTACTTACATCTACAATCTTTCTAAATTAGCTTAGACCTAGCTCAAGCTCTACACCATGGAGTTTGTAGTACTACAAACTCAATGCCTGATCTGAACCTAGATAGATGATCATTCATCATCCATTCTACAATTCACATTCAGATTTTTAGACCCAGAAGACTCTTCGAGATAATTTTAGATCATATAAAGTTATATGCCTACGTCTATGCCTAGCATACGGGCCTAGTAAGGATGGTCTACATCTATTTATTCGATTTTAGTTTATTGATAATCAAAGTTAATCAATGTTCATGGCATTGATTTCCAACTTAGGTACGCTAGGCCTACGCCTTTTCTTGCCTCGTGGTGAGCATAGGCCTAATTGTGGTTATAAGTCTATAATTCCGAAATAAACACCCACAGAGATATAATAAGTCATGGATTAATGTAGACGTATTATTAGATCAACAAAAATCCATTTATATTGAATGAATATTACATGCATAGAAATGAAAAATTATTTTAATATTATTTTACCTGCAAGCCAGCCTTCTTTCAGCATCCATTTTCGACAAGTGTGAAATATTTCCATAAATCGCCGGTCGAGCTGTGCAAGCAGCACTATAGCAATACAGGCGGCAGATTTTTGAAAACATTGTTTGAAATGGGACTAGAGTACAGATTACTACAGATTTTAGTAGATTTCAACTATTTAATACCTTTTTGGATTTCAGTTTTACCATGTTTTACCCAAAAGCCTCATATGATACACCACAACGCAACGCCACAATTACAAATTGATTTCAAATTGATATTGAATTAAAATTGAATGTAACCTAAATTGGCAAGGTGATGGAAATTTAAATCTATTAGGAATAAATATTTTTGATGATTATTGTTTGCTTAGAGTGACCCCATCAACAGCTAGGTTCTACAGGGGTATGAATTAGCACGTGATAGTGAATCTAATGAATGATAAGTGAAAGGGCATTTTACAAAAGCCCATGCTTAATGCAGTATTCAAACCCTCACCCAACGATGACTTCAGTTCCAAAAGCGGTAACTTAGCTGCCTACTGAGCAACGTAGAGAGGCGTAAAGATTTTTCCCCTCTCAGTTATTCTTATGGGGGTTTTCCAAACTTGATTTGATATTGTCATATAGCATACTATGATCAGTTTCATTTTTTTTCAACTATATGCTTTTATAAAGGCTTTTGGCCATGGGTTATGGGTGAGTTTGTTTTAGGGACACATGCAAGTATTTTGATGCTCTTTTGTCGAAAACATGGCTAGGCCCACCTTCATGCACGATTGAGGGAGTGTTAAACTATGGGATAATACTAACAATTCCTTGTGTGCGGTGGCTTCATCTAACAGATCCAATCAAGATCTACTACAAAACACCAATTTCACATATAAAGAGAAAATTGGTTGCGATGCACTATACATGACAATTTTACCTTCAATTTTACTTCACTCTGAAGAGGTTCGACTGATTACACTTCAAAATTATACAGTATCGAGTTAGATTATGACACGTGTATGATGCTGTGAATATGACACTGCATGAACTTGGCCCCTCAAGTTTTGAAAATCGGTTTTCTCAGAAACTTACCCAGCACAAATTCTGAACGTCTCGGCATAAAATCCACAGGCCTAGCACAAACTCTGGACAAAGTTTCATAATTTATACTGACATTGAAGGGGCTGCTTGAACTTGGTCTCTTCATGCTTTTAAGATCGATTTTCTCGGAAACTTACCCAGCACAAATTCTGAAAGTCTCTGCATAAAATCTAGAGCCTAGCACAAACTCTGGACACAGTTTCAGAATTTGTGCTGACTTTGGGGGGCCCAGGTTCACGGACCTCTTGTGTGGGGGTAGAGTAGGACGAAATGATAAAAGCGGGAAAACAATGGATCTGGGAACGATGCATCAAGGTCACAAGTGACAGGAATGGCAAGTGAGATGCCAAGTCCACAGACCATGAAAAATGTCAACTGCACTTGTAGGTACGTATGAAACACTTTATTTTTTTACATCAGATGAGATTTTCCTGATCTAGAGATCCCGGTTTAATATTTGGAATGTTTGCATTCTATCAAACTCATTATTGCTACTGACTATTGTGCAGAAATACAAGTTTAAATATATGTACAGTATCACTTTTTAGTTTTTACAAAATCCACCATTCAATAGTTTGTGCACGACTCATCTAGCCGCTGTTGAAGCACGTTTACACACGCGATTACAAACCAAATGGCGGTGACCACTTTTCAGAGGAGACAGACTTTACATCTCATCAAACTAGAACAAAAAATGGAATATGCTTAGAAAGTAGACAAAACATAAAGTTACTTGCATAAAATTTAAACTATCAATATTGCCTCTATAACAGCTCTCCATGGCAGAGCTAAATAAAGATGTGCCAAAAATTTAAAAAGTTTCCTTTGCATTTCTTGCCTTTGTAATAACTAATAATAAATAAACACTTCAAAATAACAGTACATAACGGTAATTATTTAACATCAAATCCCATCTTGAATCTTGAATCCAAAGTAGGCTATTACGTACGTATATGGGAGTAGGATGGGCCAAAATAAGTTACAAATTCAGGAAAACAATCCAGTTGAGATAATGCACTGAGGTTTCACTGCATCGGTTTGTTTACCCCCAGGTGCTATCTCATTGTTTTGGTAACCTGACAGACATGCCATCTCTTTATTCCCTATCAGATGGTAGGCCTAAACTCTCAAAATAAATACTGCTATTAAACAGGGTTCAGTGACAGATACAATTAATTTCTACTACTTAGATCCCATTTTACGAATAATAAATTTGTTCTTTAAGTGATAACTCGTGGATTATTACCCTTGGTTACTAATATTTAGTATTTTTGTACCCCAATTAATAATTAGCTTATAACATTTTTATTATTGGTAATATAGGGTCTTGATGCAAATTTGAATCATAATACTCGAAAAAGTGAAATCGAATTGTTATTTAGATAATAAAGTGAAACTTGTACAAGCGTGTCACAATAACTCACCAAATCTTCAACATCCATGTAATTGTCCTGGTCTTGTTTGGCTTCGTCAGCTACAGGTATTATCAGAAACTTGGATGCCATTTCCAGATCCATGTTACTTGACGGACTCTCTGTTGATGTGATCAGCCCAATATTATCTGAAAACAAAACAAAAAGCAAAAACGTTCTGAAGTTGAATTTGAGACAAGAACTATCACTGAAGCATAAGAATTTGTTGTAGGCCTATTATTTCGAGAACAAATTCCAGTCTTTAAAAGAATTAATCTTGGGGCATTGATTGGTCTACAATTTAGATGATGGATAATTGCAGTGAATCACGCCCTACGTCTGATATCGGGGTATATACGATTGAGTTGCCACAGAATTTGTGTGTGTGTGATTATCGCTTTGGAGAGAGGCCACTGAAATATTCTGCGAGTGTGAGATTTCAGCATAGCATGTGCCAATTTGTGCCTCGAACAACCCACGACCATCGTCGCTGAGCAAAACCGAGTCTTGAGGTTTACATTAGCCCAACCTGCAGTGCAGCTGCGCATCGATCCAGCCCCATCGTATCAATGCGCAAATTTATCCATTATCGACATCGTAGATTCAAAAAACAATTTCTTTATAGGCTGAAGTGCGTTTAACCTTTTAACTGCTACACACGCGTATATACGTGTTTTAGCCCGCCATGCCACGCACGCGTATCCGCGTTTTGAATACCGCGCTTTACTGTTCATTTTCTACTGGTCGGCAAACTTCAGTTATCGGCCTGATTTTATTTTTGTGCCTTGCGCGATCCATTGGCCGAACATATGTACTGCTTTAGAACAATGTCGACTTTCGATATATTTCATAATAGTAGCGTTTATTCAGACGAAAGTTTTGTCAACGACTCAAACGTCAAACTGATTCCAAGTCGAGTGAAAATGGCTAATGTTGGCGGGCCGGCTCGGCGAAATAATGTGCTTTCTTCAACCGATATTGAGGAACTCATCATTTCTGTGATACGGTCGAAAAATTATGGGAAAATGATCATAAATGTAGTACCGGTAACTGGTACTATTCGTACAAACTATTGTATTTTCGGAAAAAAAAACTCAGCACAGGGGGTACAGCTGGTGTCAGAAAACTCAGCAGTTAAAAGGTTAACTAGATACTCACCCTGTACAACACGCTCCCAGAACGTTTTCTTGCCACGTGACAACAGCTTCTCCTTAAAGTCGGTCAGAAAGTCGTTGTAAACGCACGCACTTTTTTCAGAAATGCATTCCTCTCGTAGCGCACGGAGGGCTAGAACTGCTTTGCCAAAATCGTCCGAGCCAAACGAACGTAGCACAAGACTAACTATAACATCTTCCATTTCCTTTGCAACTGAAACAATGAAGAAATATTTCTTCTAAGCTCAAACTTGAATCGAGGACCTACAAGTTTCTTAGGACGAGCTTACATCGAGGGGATCAAGCTTAACTGGGTGAAATATTTGAAATTAGGAGCTGAGAGCTGTTAGTGGAAAGAATTATGTGTGACCAAGAGGTACAGATGAAATGTTGCTCAGTTTCTTTTCTCCCCAGACTAGCAACATATTTCATTTAAATTTAGTTCATTTTGTAGGCATAGGCCTAGTAGAAAGCAAGAGGAAAGGAACAAAGGTTGGGTAAAGTACGGTATTAAAAATACTAGATGAGATGAGTAGGCTATATGAATGACAATTTACATATACACCTGATAAAAATATTTTGTTGTCCTATGTAAACAGTAAAGTCGTAATGGTGGGTAACACGAGTCAAGTTGAAGTCTCGAACTCAACATTGGTTTTCATTCAAATTCAAAATTCAAGATTCAAGACTTATACTGACAACATACTAGTAAAACTATACTCAGGTAAATACGTACCACGTGCAAACAACTGGCCACCTTCCAGCATCGTGCGAAAGTCACTCACTGGATTAACCGTGCCGATCTGGACCACAGTATTCGAAGTTATCTCTGCCATTGTTGTAGACGCAATGGGCAGAGCAGGTACGTTGGTAGTGTCCTGAGGCGCGTCATGGTTTTCCCTAAAATCAATATCGATTACCTTAATTATATTGACAAGTGTTAATAAGGAGTACCACGGCCAGACATGTACTAATTTCTAATATTATGATGGAGTGAAACCTCTATCAATTAGTTTTCAAGGAAAAAGGAAAAAAGAACAAGCCATGCGGGAAAATGTAACATTTGGTTATACTTATACCGGAGTAGGGAGGGACAAAATAAATGGTAGAAGCAGGAAAACGATTGACTTGGGAACAATGCATAAAGGTGTTTACTGTAATTCAATACAATATTCTGATATTTCAATTCCTGTGTTTAAAAGGAATTATGATTGATTACTATCGACATTGTTAATAGTTAATACTGAACAATATCTGAGTGCGGTTCACGGTATTGTTCAATGCCCAGCAGCCCAACTGACAGCGCAATTCCAAGTAAAATGGGATGGGGTTTTATATCCAGCTGACATGAACTTATAAGTCCTTGGTTATAAAATCTGGCCTCACTTTCAATATAGCCTATCTAGGTTAATTCTCATTTATTTATGTTCATTAATTTATAGGCCTACTCTTTTACCACAACTGGGACACATACCAAACCCATCCAAACCTTTCCAGGATGGTGGAATATTGATTGAAAACAACAATACAGGCTAATCTCAAACAAATGATCTACCTATTCTAACGAAATACCGAACAAAACAAGCTTACTGTTTAAACAAGTCAGCCGCTGTTAATCTCGGTTCTTTCTGCTTGATTGGCACCAGTGTGAAGTTCTCCTTTATATCGCTCAGAGCGGATGCCGCCCGTGGATCTTTCGCGAATGGGCTGACTAACAGATCCAAGATATTCTGCTTCACAGGCGGTAGCGGACGATCTGAAACCGTCAGAATAGTTTTCGTCCAATAGGCATAGACCGCACATGCAGACTACTAGTAGGTGATTATTGATACTTCACGACCGCACCAAATTTAATGAATGAAGATTTTATACACAACTTTAGGATATAACTATACCGAGTAATACACGTAATAATAACATATAGAAAGTCTTAAAACTAAGCAATTAGTTGAATCTATCTAAAATGATGTAGAATGATGTTTAGGCCTAATGAAAGGTTGTAGAATGATGGAGATTCTTTGGACTCCTGGTTAATTATAGTGATTAATAATATGGGGTCAAGAATAAATATTTGATAGAATAAAATGAAGAGTTGAGGTAAAGTACAAGTTTCCAGAATGGCACTTTCCGACAAAACATTTCTACCTTCAAGAAATCTTACCAGGTCAGGCACGACATCAAATCATTTGCTGGATGAAGTGAAGACACAATTTTTTGAAAATAATTAAATAAATTAAGTGTTTTTTGCGCTACACGCTTATCCAATTTATGATTGAATAATGGACTAAATACGTACTGTTATACTAGCCAGTAACTGCCTTATTACAATTCTACATTTCAACGTAGAACATGGGTCCTATATGTCAGAACTTTTAAATGTTCAATTTAAACATTGTGTTAGCTGTGAGTGTTAGTGTTAGATGCAGATTTACCTTGTACACCGTGATGACAATTGTAAAACTATCTTACCTGGGTTCAATCCTCTGTCACACAAAGACTGATAAAAATGCTGGTGGTAAGGGTTTAGGTTACGCTTTGGATGGAAAGCCTCCGATGGTTCACCTTCATCCTCCCTGCAACGTAACGTTAAGACAAACCAGTAAGAGTAAGTCATAATGTAGCAGGTTGCTCATAAAAGCTGAAGAGGGACTTCAGACAACATAGGCATGTATTGGCCAGCTTTCACGCCGTGAACTTCTAATTTAAACTCAAACATAAATTGGACAGGTCTTAGAAACATCAATTAAATTTGTAATGTGTACTTCTAAGAAAAAAAATTGGCTTAGGTCAGTGGTCCCAACCTTTTTTGACCGCAACCCTTTTCAATAGAGCAAATGTTCAGCGACCCAAAAGGAAGATGAATTCCACAAATCAACGTGGATTATAGTATTACCAATAATTGTTGTTGATGGGAATATAAGTACCGGTACTTCATATAATGAAATAGTTGACTTCTCAGAGAGAGACGATTTTTTCATGTTTTTTTTGGTTTTATTGAGAAACAATGATTTTGTATCAGGTTTTGACGTTCATTTAAAAAAAATCAACCTCAGTCGTATATACCGTAGTCAGAGGACTGGAAATCAGGATTGATAGAGAAGGTACAACATTAATAGAGAAGGTACAACATTTACTCTTTTTCTACGTGGTTATTACCAATTACTCGGCTATTTTCTACAAATAACTATCGACATAATTTTCAAGTCCTTACGCTTCCATTAAGTTCATACTGTCTATCAAGTTATCGACACAGTCCAAGTGTTTCTGCGTAGGTTTCGTTGTTTTGTTCAAGGACGAGAATGTGTACTGCCTGATGTCTTCCGAATAAGGCAGCTCGATGAAGACTAGACACTGAAACAATTAGAATACAGTAGAACTATGATTAGTTAGGACATCAGAAAAATCTTCAGCCTATTAATTTAGTAAGGTAGATTTAGCCTCATTTGGAGTCGAAGTGTCCATTTCGATAGCTCTATTAGTGACGACTATAAAGACAGACCCTAATTCTTGAATGATTTTTATTTTGGTTTACTTTTTCAACTTTTTTAGGTTTACTTTTTCAGTGAATCAACATGAGAAAAAACAAATTTGAGCATACAAATCCTTTCGTAGCAATGGAGTTTGGTTCCCCACTTGGAAACATTGAAGTATTTCCTTAACTTATTTCAGTTAAAAACAAAATGAAACAATAATTTTGTATTGTTTTTGTATGAAATCGACAATATTCTAATATCGTTTCCACTTTTGAATATGGGCCCTAATTTCAAATAAATAGACCTATTGCACTTTGTCACTATCGTGTAATCCAAATGCATTACCAAGTACCTAATATGACCCGAAGATAAACAATAAAAAAATTGTGAAAATTGTGTAGTATTATGCGATATTGCTAAAGGTGCTTAGTTTAGGGTGCCTAGCTAGTTTACCTATAATGTCAACTCTGCTGTGTGTGTTAGTTTGAAGTTTCTATTACGAAGCAACCAACTTAGGTCGGGCTCCGTTCATGTGCTACGTTCACGTGTACTCATTCCTTTCGAATATAATATTATCTGTGAAGATATTCAAGTATTCTCGTCCTTTCACATTACGACCTTATCACCCTTCCAAATCATAACAACTCCTATAAAAACAATAGATATTTCTACTTGCTTGCCAGTTATTTAATTTGTTTACCTCGTAATTAGGACGAACTTTTGGCAACAGCACTCCAACAACAGGTGCGCTGTTATCTCGGTAGACTTTTCTCGCAACAGCGACCATATTCAAGTCGTTTAGTGCACGCACCAAAGCTGACAGAGCCACTGCGGCAGACTGAAAAAAAAAGAAGGCAGGATGAGGAATTATCTTGGCCGTCTTCCTTCTTCTTTTACATCAATGTGAGTGGTATAACAATCAAGATTAAATTAAATAGTGAAGCCTTTGGTAATCAAATTTGAAACAGGATAGCAGTCAAAACCAGGCAATAGGTAATCCTGAGGTGCCAACAAAGCTATAGGCCTATAGAAAAATATTTTCAAAGTTCTTAATAATAAAATGAACAATAATTAGAAGCAGAATTAACGTTCAAGACACGCAGGAAATTAACACTTGGTACTGTGAAAAATGCAAATGCCATAATATTAAATATACAGACTATGGTTACCCAGTTTTCCCTACCCAATTATCAATTAGACTACAGACAAAATTTGAAATAGTATAGGCCTATTCAGTATTCTCCGAGAATCAAAATAAAACAGTGTTGTCCATGTTCGCTGCGTACAAACATACAATTGCCTCCCAATCTCTCTCCGTGTCACGTGGTATTTTCCCTTCGGACAGGCAAGTTATCATGGCCTCACTATTGCAGGCGTTATTTGATGCATCTTGCTCAGTCTAATATATACTAGGTCTTTGGTCTATCTCTCTTGTGGAAAACAATTTGGTTGGCTTTGCATTGTGAACGGGCATCGATATTTCTGTTCTAAAAGAGCAGACGTGACTTACAGCATCTCCAGTTTGAGCAAAAAAGTAGTGAATGCCGTCACCAACCAACAAGTGTTTCGGAATGTTTTCCGCATCGGTGAAGCCCAAGACGCTCAGGCACTTGCTACCCGACTGGTACTGTAACATCATCTTGTCTACATCTAAGGAGCAAGATAAGAATCAAAGTTATTAACCTCAAACAAATCATTAGAATGAAAGTAGAAGTGGATGTTACCACCATCTTTATCCATGATGGTATTCATGCCAATAGGGCCTAATTAATCAAATATTCTGGAATCCACCAATTGTACGCAATAACCAAATTCACTCACACTACAAAATAATTGCTTCCAAACTACATACATATCAACAGCATCAATAGCACAAAACATGGGGCAAAGGGATTCACCCTGGATTCATTTATAACCTATCCAAAACAACGAAACAACTGGTTTGGCAAAATTTAAAAAAGAATTCAAGAAGTTATAGTATCAAGTACGGTACTTCATTTCATTATGTTCTTCACTACATCACTTATTCTCTTTGAATCTTATCATTTACCAATCGTGTGCATTGAATTTAGGTATGCCATTTTGCTAGTAAAAATATTTAGTAGGCCTACCGTAATTCAAGAAATTCAAAACTCGAAAAGTCTGATGCTAGCACACCGCTAGTTTTCAGGCAAAATTACGGTACATACTACATAAACCTACTGCAGCAACATAGTGACATTTAGTTTAAAATAGTAGGGGTCTACCTGAGAACGGGATGATCGTTGATCCAAACATATATCCGTTGATGATGTCACTTTTGACGACTGGTGTTTGGTCAGCATTCTGCTTGAAATAAGTTCGTTCCGTTTCGACACCACTGCTTTCTGCACTTTTGCCAGGTTGAATGCTTGTCACTTTCCACGACGGTAGAGTTACATCTGCAATCTGAGAGCAATTGACAATAAAAAAATGAGAATTCCGTGAATCTCGGCAACATTTTCATTTATTTCATTTTCCATTTGATAACATTTTTTAATCTTCATTTTATTCACAAAACGAGAGAGCAAGTAAACAACACAAATAGTATAAGAGTAAACAAAATATCGTGAATCAACATTCCAAGATCAAAAGAAAATAAATAAGTAGAGAAGAAGCCCGGGTAAGAACTTAATCTTGTGTGCGGGCCATTGAAAGTTAATAAATTTATGTTTATGTTCACTTACCGAAAAAAAAATGGGCTTCGTTTTTATGTTTTTTTTTTCCATGTAATTTTGTATGTGGCATATAGCTAAGGGAAATTGAACAATCAACTGCAAACTTTTTTTAATATTGGTATCACACCAGAATAGATTGGGATTGTTTTTCAGAAAAATCGGTTAAACGGTTTTTCCGGAAAAAATTTGGAAAGTTTGGAATATGTATTCTCATAAAAATAACCCAGGGGGAAAAAACTTGGGAACGAAAAATTTTCAAAAGCTTTCAAATTCATACAGAATATGAAAACAACTATCATACACATTTTCAATCATTTGTACAACAATCAAATGAGATATAACGAAGAAAACACAATAAAAGTTTACATTTCATCAAATATCAGGATCAAAACATGTAATGCAAAGTGTATATGCAACAGGTTGCTCTATAAATAGCAACAAGTTGCAGGTACTGTTTTTCAGCGTTTGAAGTAATCCAAGGTCTGTAGATGTAGATTGAGCTGACAGAGTATTTTTTAATATCAGATTTCCATACTTCTACGTTCATCTCACAACGCACATTCTGCGTTTTCCTAGTATTACAAAATGTGTGTAACAAGGGTTAACTGTCAACCCTTTACGTTGGTCCCATTACTAAAATGCTCACCTTCTTATACCCAGCAACACGTATCTTCAAGTCAGGACCGACATCCATGACAACTTTCCACGGAATCGGTTTGATTTTCTTCGTTTCGAAGAACTGTAGCTGAGGAACTGCATCGTCGAAACTGCATATCACACCACCGACCTAACGAAAGTGTTGATGTCGAAAGATAATCAGAAACAAAAATTATATTCTGTGCAAGTAGTTTAGGTATTTCTTTACAGTGAATAATATCATATTATTATATGATATGATGATACATGATGAGTTGATGACATACATGATACGTATATGATTTATATATTACAGTACAGTGAAACCTCTATGCATCGTTCCCGGATCCATCGTTTTCCTGCATGTATCATTCATTTTTTCTCACCCCACTCCCATATGATCGATGTTAAATTTTCCTGGATAGATGGTGCATGGGTGGTTTTATTTTCCTGGTCCCTTGAAAAACGATGGATAGAGGTTTCACTGTACAGTATATGACTATATGAGCATCATATTATTACGACAACCATCATTTGAATCTTCACACCACTGAGAACACTATATATAATTGTTGTCTCACAGTGTGTAATAAAACCTATTCTATTCTAATACGTATGGTATATTTAATAATATTTTTGTACATCACAGGATTTTATATTTTGAATTAGACCTAGTAGGCTTACATAATCCATCACTGAGGTCGAAAAGCCAAAAAGCTTAATATACGTGTATCCAGGAAAGATGAAGGTATTCTATCAACTAATGATCATAGAAACTTATTCAATTATTTTCATAATAATGGCCACTTCAAGGATTTAGCGCTTTTGAAAGACACAGTTGTTTTCTTTCGTAAACTTGGCCCCGAAAAGTCATAAGATTCTAAAAATAACAACGCTATACAAATATAGGTCTTATGTTGATATTGTGTTTGTTCTGTTGGTAGATGACCTTCTTTCGTAGATACATCTGCCGTGACCTGCGTATAGCAATAAGTCAATAACCAAACACGCACTTAGTTTTTTTTTAATGGTAGTGCCTATTGTCAATTATCATAATAGAAAATCTAGCCATAATTATAGTGGAAATTCATTTCTAGTGATAATAAAGGCCCTACGAAATTCAAAACGAATATAGTAATAATAAAAGTAGTGCAATATTCTTGAAAACTTAGCACAATTCTGCTCAAATGTACCTCTGTGACTATTCGTGATATTAAAGCTTCTCCGAGTTCCTGTGCTTCCGTCTTAACTTTACCGGTGGTCTGAGTCGAGATGCTAAGACCTTCTTCGTCAACCTCTTCTTCCTTGATGACAGGTATAACATTTGGACCGCTAGAAAACAATGGAATACATGATATATCACATTTGATTAATGCAGCTAAGATGAATTTAGCTCAACATACATGTAGGTCTATACAATCAGTACAATCATTATGTTTTAGTTATATACAGAACTTATAAAATTGAATAAGAATTCAAGTTGAGACAAAATACTTTAAAAAAAAATATTAAAATATCAAGATAAATTTGGGTACAAGGATCTAAATTGCAATACCTAGGAAAATGCCCCATGCGCGTATACGATGAGCGAGATGTTTATGAAATGTACGCGAAAGCTATGCTGTACATGGCTTTATTTTCAAACTATTCACTGCCTTCGCTAACTGATGTACCTGTTGATTATTCTAATCGTTATGCAGACTAATTAACGACTTATCAGATATGGTTCAACTGATAGCACCCCAAAACTATATGGTACAAAGTTGGATAATGACATAAGTACATGCCATGTTCATCAAGATTTGTGGTACCGTATGTTTTACCTGTGTAGCATGAACAAAAAATCAAGAGCAAAAAAGAGACTGTTTTTTTCAAGTGCAGTAAAATTAAGTCTGCTTACGGCTACAGTATGCGACTGGAGATGCAATCAAGGTCATATAATGCAGTTATATTCACTTGTTTTACACATTGGCTCGTCATTTCAAAACACTAGTTAGAGTAACGCAACAAACGATAAACTAGCTTATGGAGTACGCCCTATGTATGTAGTATCCCAGAAAATAGGAGGCTAAGAGATAAAAATGTACTTTTACGCTAAAGCACCGCACAAAGTAGGCAGTGAGTGCTAAGGTCGGAGTGCCGTTCTCTCTTTCCCTTTTACTCAATTCATACATATTACTTAATGTTATCAATAATTACTGAGAGTTCACAAATCAACGCAAATTTTTCCAAACAGTGGGGCGTATTTCTATTTTCAAAGCAAAATAAAGATAAAAAAACAGATGACTGCTAAAACTTCCACTCACTCATTGATCTACTGAATTCCCAAAACTTCAAAGTTGGCAACCAACCACTTATGACTTAAATGAGAGAAAACTTGTATGAAAAACATAACACACCGTATTTCTATAATAAATTATTCTATACGACAGTACGACAGGTTCATGCATAGTAAATAATGATAGATATTCGTACGTACATTACTATAAGCTCAATGTCGAGACTTTTCAAACCGTTGGTTATTAGCTCGACTTCGTTATCAGACACCGGGGTAACGAAGTTGGAAAATACTAGCAGCTTCTTAGCAGAAATTTTATACGATGATGCACTAGAACAGAATTACTAATATTAAAATATATCATATTTTAATAATCCTTTCAACAACCACGTTAATAGAATACTAGGCCTTGGAAAATAGGACTTGATTTAAAGAATATATTTTCTTTAACCAGTAATAACTAGTAAATAACTAGTAAAGTGTTTCACAGTGTCAATAATATGACAGTATAATAAACATCACAACATTATTGGTCACATTGAAACTATATGCCTAATCACTTGAAATACTATTCAATTTACTTCATTTTGAATTATTCAATGAAGCACAAAGGCAAAAAGTATAAAGGGAACTTTCTAAAAAATATTTGTTACTAAAGATAGGCCTACATGATCGCGGAAAATCGCAAAAAGCATAATTTTTCCGAAAATCTGCATTTTTTTTCATCTCGGGAAGACCTGAAACGTAAACATATCGAAGAAAAAAAAACTTTGTGGGTGTTCCGTTATCCGGTGTTCCGGGTGCGTTCCGTTATTGAGGCCTGGAACCAAATACTGCAAACAAATCATTCTACTGGCAAGTACTGTACTACAAGTAAGGCCAGTAATGCACCCTTAATAACACTCTAAAATAAGACGTAGGCCTACACGTGACTCGGGGTCAAAAGTTTGATATCGAACTGAATTAGAGAAAATGGAGTTGAATATCAAGAAAAAGCATTAAAGTGCACATACTCTATCTCGTCTCTGATGTATTGCATGCCAACAACCATTGCATCCAACCAATCTCCATTAATACTTGTAGGCTTCACTTCCTGTTCAACAAACTTTAGCATGTCCCAGGAAACTGGCGATATAGGAAACTGCAACTCGATATGTTTATAATCAAGAGAGTTGATTGAGTTGTCCGAACTTAGTAGAAATAATCCAACAAGATCATTCTTTTTGCAAAACAACTGAAACAAAAATAATACATTCAGCAGAGAGCCTGCCAACAGTCATCAGTTTATGAGAGTTGTTATTAGAAAAAATATTTAAGGCACCGCTAAGTATCTCCCTCTAAACCCAAACTCAGTTAGTTAGAGTTACCTAAATTTTGAATTGAAGACTAGACCTACACAATATGCAAATAGCACTTAATAAAGTAAAAAATAAACCACAATAACTTACCTTCCGCTGAAGAATCATTGAAATGCACGATCGAGCATTATCAAGGTATGATTTCCCATTCTCCATGACTTGTTCTGTAACGGAATGGCCAATGTCCAGCACTATGGCGATAACTTCCTAAAAACAAGTTACTTTGAGGATTAGGCCTACATCGACTTTGTTAGTAGTAGCATTGAGTTTGTAGTTTCAAACTCAATGGTAGTAGTAGCAGCTATGTCCGTGACTTGCACCAAGCCCTAGTCATCCTATAACTGGACTGGAGGGCACTGTCAGTGTACTCATTATGTTAAAACTCATTGAAATAGAACAGTCCCATTATGAAGGTCAATACTATTTGGCTCTAGATGCTATCCCTAGGCATTGACACTTATAAATTCAATGGCCTAGGCCAAGCCATAGCATATGGCTTTTAGGTTTTACGACTTGTAGGCCAGACTCTTGGGTTTAGTAGCCTTTGTAGGCATTGAGTTCGACTCAATGCCGTAGGCCTACTTATGTATAAACCGCCCTTGGTAGCTCTGTCAGCTTCCGAGGAACTGCTTCCGAAACTAGAGCCACAGTTGGTAGGTTCAATTGGCCAAGATCAGTGTCACAGTAAAATAACCGAGTCGCATAAAAGGCATAGGTTTTTGTAAATGTCCTAAAAGTTCACTTATCATCCCTTCATAGTTTCATAATCACAATTTCATTTGCGCCCCCGTATAATCTTGGTGGGGTCGTTAAGCAACAATAGTCAATCAATCTTAGGCCTATGTATGCGGTAGCATTGATAACCTACAAATTCATTGGGCGGTAGGCCTAGGCACTCATAAGGATATTTATATATAGGCCTAGGTCCCTACTCAGTGGCTTTACGTTCGAGAAACGCACACTTCCCTTATTGGTCAGATTTCACAATCCGACATCACAACTCAAATAACACAGGCATTCAATCACGCAGGTATGGATTCTCGCATTAGGCAATGCTCAATGTCCTAGATGGGCCTCGGCATTGAATTGCCTACGCCATTGCCTACGCCTACTTATTACAGAACCAGGCTTAGGCCTAGACCAGTGAGTTTTGTAACGTCAAACTCAATATCTAGGCTGTTGATTTTCCTAGGCATTGAATATGTAGTATTGGCATTAAGTATATAAATGGTATTGGCCTAGGCCTACAACCGCAGGCAAATCAGTGCGAAGACAACCAAAGATAACCTCCAAATTCGTTCAGATAATCTACAAAATTATGCTCGTGTTTTCATTTTTTACAAAGCTCTATGTGCTTACGACAAAATCTTTTAATACATGTTCCTACCCTTGGACTGCGAGCCATACTATTTTTCTTTTCTTCCTTTCACAGTACCGGTAAGAATATATGACTTGACGTCCGATCACGGTGTTTTCCTACTTTCTACCAACTTCCGAGTTTCGACTACCGCGCGCTGCAAATATGCAAATTTGTGATTGGCCTTGGCATGTGCCGTGCACATAAAAAGCAGTAAATGCGCATCTATTTGAGATCATGGATATTGATGTTATGACAATACTAGGTGTAGTGTGACGTAAGTGAGTCTCGGCAATCAAGTTTTCAACCTCAGATGGTTGAACAGGATGATTATTTCAGCATCTATGATTGAAAAATTACTGAATAATTATCTATCCCCTCAACTTATGGTTGAAGGACAAGGACTAGTACAAAGATAATGGTCTTTTGACGTCATATTAGCGTAGTGTTGTCATAACATAAGCACGCTACGTCCATGCACACAGCCTTCTTTATTGGAACAGAATAATCTGAAGAAAGAAAGCTGTCATTTGGCTGTCACTGTGCTAGGCCTACAAGTGAAAACAGTTATTGTTTTGGAAGAAAAATAATGAAAGGTATTAGTCAATCGGATAGCCTGGAAAATATTAATCCCAAACTATATCGGAAATCAGAAAACAGGGAAATTACGAAGAATGAAGAAGATGACGAAGTTGTCGATGAATTTGATTCCAGGGAAATTTTTGGTATCCTTTTTTGAGGTTAAACAGTTTCAAGATTAGGCCTCTGTAGGCCTAGTGGGATTTAATATTTTGATCGAGATCGAGTAGGCCTAGCCTAGTTTTCATCGACAACTAGGTTTTCTATCAATATCTTTGCCTAGCATTGTGGCAACCTTACAATCCGGTAGACAAATCGTATACTATTGTCAACGTCGGGAACTTAAACATTCAGATGGAAATGGCAGTGTTCTTTTGGTTTTGAACTATTTCGAGCAAAGAAGAACCACCATTCCAGCGTTTTTTTCAACGTAAAATAGAGTTAATTAATACTGGTTACCACCCTTTTTAATTCATGTCATTGCATTTTGCAGGTTTCTTGCCTCTAGCCCCCATACACTCAATTTGTATGTATAATTTATAATTCAAAAGTTTCGCTATCATCACAGTGTGTCGTTCAACTCAATATAAAAAAAAAATCAAAAGTTCTACCATCAGTAACAAATAATATTACTTTACTTTTATTCTTAGGCCTATATCCCATATTATAATATTATTATTATTATACATGATATTGATTTGCAATAGATGATATTTAGAAAACATTGGTTGTTAATGGCAACACTCCCTTTAAACGATGTACGGATGTAGCGTCGATTGCAATCTGGCGGTATTTTCTGGCATGAATTCCAGGAATTCTGCGTAATTGTGATGAGAAATTTTATGACGACCTCAGACCTGGATCTCACCCAGACCAGCTGCACTTGGATTTCTGCTCAAGAATATGTTTTAGTGGATTTAAATATTACTCAGGGGATTGTTCTAGTACATAGGCCTATATAATAATAAAATATGTTTTGTCAACACATCCTTAACTCATGAAAGATATGATACGTGGGATTAATGACCCAGAACATCCACTAACGTTGGAAGAACTAAATGTCGTAGAGCAGAGTCATGTCGAGGTTAGTAGAATAATTGAAACATATTGTATCAAACTGTAACCTGAGGTAATCACAAAGATCACATTCTTAACGCTGCTATGTAATTGCTAGGTTGACAACGAAAACAACAGCGTGGATATAACGTTCACACCAACAATACCACATTGCAGCATGGCAACACTAATTGGCTTATCGATCCGAGTGCAATTGTTACGAGCATTACCCTCGAGATTCAAAGTGAGCGTGAAGATATCGCCGGGAACCCACGCGTCCGAAGCAGCTGTCAACAAACAACTGGCAGATAAAGAACGTGTAGCAGCTGCTCTTGAGAACAATCACTTGATCGAGGTCATTAATCAGTGTATAGCAGGTCGTTGACATTAGTTCCATATTTATGACTCGACTCGGTTGTGTGACATGGGTTTGGGTGTCCAACCTTACCTGAACCCAAACTGCATTTTACAACCATCCATTCATATGTACCCGAAGCCCATGTCACACGACCGAGTCGACTGTGTTCCAGTATACGCTCTTCAGCACACCCCTCATGGTTCAAGGTTATGCGACTTGAGATTAGAAGATTTTCTCAGTCTGAAAAATAACTGAAATCTCAATGTACATTTGTTAATAATTATCAATATATATTCAAGAGCAACCCTTTCATTTCAATTAATAACAGCAAAAACATTGGGATAAACTGTCGTGAAAATAAATTAATATCTTGAGTGTAATTATGTGTTGATTTATTTCATTATTTAAATATATTTACAAGGTTCTAAATAGTAGCAGTTTTACTACCAGGTTCAAGTATATTAATCATTACAAAATTACGCAAATTGATAATTAGTACAAATGCGTACAATTCTACAAATTAAATAGGCCTAGGTATATTTAAAACACACTTTTCAGCAAAATAAAAATGTTGATGTCGTGTATCATTCGAGAGTACCTTATAATGAGCAAACAACTAGTATTTCACTCAATCCACTCGTATTGCCTCTTTAGCGAGTAATCAACTAAATGTGGTACTGGTACGTTGAGGCATACGGGTAATGAAATTTATGTACGCAGCCTACTAAAATATCCAATTTTCAGCTCCAAGTAGGGTTACATATTATATTTACTAATTTTATAACAATTAATAATTATGTTGTCTTTAAAACACTTATACCTGATGCAAAACAAATTTATGTGTTGAAGACGCAACTTCTTTATTGTTTCAATCACTCGGTTATTCCTTTGGTTTAGCACTAACAGTTGAACTACGGATGGTTTGCCGTGGCTGAGTTGGATTATATTTGAAGGTCTTCTGAACCGCACCTTTTCCTGCTCGTTGGAACGCCATTTCATCAAATCGTTGTCTCTCTTCAATTTCTTTTGTAATTTTCAAGTTTGTCCACGCTGAAAATAGTTTGTACCAAGTTAAAACACTTGTCAAATATGACTTAATAGTTAATACCCAACAGAAATAATTTAATTTGTATCCATATGTTGTGCACACAAATATTTTGTGTCTCCACTCTCTCCACAGAGAATCAGGTAGTCTAGGCCTACATGTGGGCATTTCTGTAGACCTATTTTCATTTTATTACTTATTTAAAATACGTGGCTAAAATGCTTTGAAAAAACTATTCTTCATAACTCGTAATACGAAGTAAACCCACATACTTATACTTTCATTCCACTAGATAAATAAAAGATAAACAAGCTAGTATCTGCTCTGGTATTTTACATGCAAATTTCATTGCACTTTTGATATTAAATAGAAGTTGCTTTCGTCGTGGCGTGGGAAACACATATGACATCTTTAGAAAGGTTTCAAATAATTCCACAAATCACGTACAGAACTTCAATATTCCTGAAAGTATGCCTGCAGGAGTCTTCTGGTTGATGCTTAAAAGGTTGATCAGAACTAGTGGACCCTATTATCTGATTTTAGTGAAATTTTCTATCTAACAATGAATAATGAGTAGGTATTTATCAAATCGTCTTACATTCTTTAATTCCTTTTACAAAGCCCTTATTTTTGACTGGTAGAGAGTCGGGGCTGTGTGTTACGAGTTTCTCTATCTTGAAATATTCTCGAACGGAAGGTATTCTCAGGAAGCCGACTTGGCACAGTGAGATGAAGTTCGTGGATACCCAGTAGCACAGGATCGCCTGCAATGAGAGTGACGCACATCCTATTTAGTATGCTGGAGACTTCAAGAGAAAATTAAACCACCACGACACACTTATCACTGCTAAGTGCCATTCGATAGTCAAACAGAAAATGACCAATACACACTTCACAATAATTTTTTTTTGCGTGAGTTTTGAGAGATAAATATATAGTAAATGATTGAAACTAGTGTTACTAGCAGAGGTCTATGGATATACTCTCCATGTTTTTCACTTTTATGTGACCAATTGAGCTACATCTGAATGAGTAAATGAATGAGTTATGCCAAAACATTTGGTTTTTGGCAAAAAGAAATTATAAAACTACGTTCAACTATGTAGTATACCGTGATGCTCTATGGCAGATTTTTCTAATACTCTAAAGGAATAAATTAGATTTAGTGCAACACGTAAAGAGATTGTTAAATTACAGCTTTCAGTGCAAATAATCCTAAAATTAAAATAGTACAACATTTTTGTCTGATAACAAAGTAGGCCTACATATAGAATGCCCTAGGCTGTAAGCCCTATAAATACATTTTGGAAGTTAGTATTTACCCCAGGAAAATTGACCGTAAACGGTAAAATACAGATTGGCAATGCTCGTAGCACGTATTTCATGACGTTCATATTCGCTGCTGACAATCGCGCCGAGTCGGTTCCTATTTCTATGGTGAGCCACATGGTGGCGCTCGTGATAACAGGCAGGATGAAAAACTGATCGGGCATTGTAAGATCTTCAAACCAGAACAGACCTCCGTGCCTCATGCTGTCCACAGGTACGTTCGACATACCGCGTAATCCAAGAAAAAACGAAATAAACAATGGAGCCTGAAAAAAAAGAACAATCAATCATTCCAGACATTTTTCAATTTTCGAAATTCTTCAATGGTTACCTACTACGTAGTACAATTTATGTAAAGATTTGTAACTAATAGTAATAGTAATTACCAGTAGTAGCTAAAAATGTGTAGGCTATCACTGATGTGTTTAAAAGTAACAACTTGAATTTTCTCTCAAGATTTTTTCCCAATAATTTGCTGTTGCACAATCTTACGGAATTGAAAAATTTCAATTTCATCCAGTTTCTTCTCATAAGTATTCCAACCTAGTTTTACCAACAACTATAGCCTTCAGTTATATTCTATGGACAAGCTTGCATGTACTGTAGTAAAGAATTTGCACTAACAATTTAGGTCGAGAGTGGCAAGAATCGAACCCTGGTGTCCTGAAAGACGTTTCAGCATGTAGTCGGAATAATCTACCACTGAAGATTAAATCATCAGAGCAACCTGAATTCGAGAAAACAAGACAATAATGATTTTGTACGAAAAAATCACCTTACCTGTGCTAGTGGAACCACCATGTTTTTTAATGGATTTAACTGCTTCTCCTGCATAAATAGCATCATTTCTTGCCCAAAGCGAGCCGCTGGAAGTAATAAATTCAACAGTTACATATTCGATAAGTTTAACGAAAACGTCAACATACATGTGTCACATGCTGCAGACATTATAAATGTCACTTCTTGTCAGCTCTGTCTAGGTCGCAAATTTATAGTGGTTCACCTAAGTGTATTGTATCTCTTTGGACCTGTAGATTGTACAAATATAGGTTTACATAGAATCAAATACAAACAATAACAATTAGGCCCAAATTACAATTAGCTCAAATAACTCGGAGAATATAAAACCAAGAAATTAAAGATCAAGGGTGAGAACAAGGGCAAAATCCATTGGTCTACTAGGGAGATCAATCCCTGGGTGATAGATGAATGTTCATAAAATTCAATGCCTTTTGTAGGTACTCCAACCCACATACAGAATGCCATCAGTTTCTGAAGTTACAGACTCACTAATTAAAATCACCTCGTTATTACAGACTTACTCATTGAAATCACATCAACCTACAGCCTACTACACCTATATTGTACTAAAATGGCAATGTTGTCTTGTTTTTGTGTCACAACTCACAATACCTTCTAGTTGATTGCCAGATTGTCTTGCTTCAGTCATTTTCATTTGAAGTACTTGAAGTTGTGGTAAATGGTTATTCATTTTAGCAGCATTTCGTTGAGCCACAATGACCAATGGAAATATCAGCGTTCGAACAACAATAGTACCTACAAAGTTGATACATAAGCGTAAGTAATTAATAGTTTAATACCAATAGAATTTTATAATTTATTTGAAATAGGATTTTATATTTTAAATGATAAATACACAAAGCCTGAAGTACAAAACAAAGGAAAGATCAAGACATCCCATTATTTATTACAAGAAATTATTTGGCCCTACAATAAGTCAAGTCAAATGAATAATAATATAGGACCAGCAGCTTACCCTGTCAAAAAAGGATTTAATGTAGTTTTCACATTTCTGCTTATATGGAACCTGGGCCTACATGAGAGGCATACAAATGGCCAAACTGTTATATAACTGCATTTAAACACAACTACTACTACTACCATACCTACCTATCACAATTGATGCCCACCAAGGTATGTCGCACCCAATATGAAGATATTCCATACAGTGTTGTACTAGACCAACCGGTGACCAACCACCAAGCCCCTGGCTAACAAAACTGGGTTCTCCTACCACTTTTAAAATCTCGACCACCTCATCTGTTAACGGTATGGGTGGCTCAGGGATTGCATCTACTAAAGTGAACGAGTTGGTAGGAAGTTGATCGACATCGTGAACACTTGTGCTAGCCAATCTAAAGGCTGAAGCGCTGAGAATTCCACCCTCACTGGTACTTAAATGCCCCAGGAAGTTCCTTTTCTGTTCTGTTCGTTTGAAGAATAGATGTATATCTGTCCTTTTCTGGGCAACATGGTGTCGTCTCACGCAAGTAGTAAACGTACTACCATACTGAAAAAAAATCATTCCTTGATAACTAAAAAGCTACATGTATGTATTTACCACAAGATATAATTTAATGTAGATTCAAATGTTATTTTATGCCTAGAGATATAAATGAACTGAAATGGTTTTATACGCGCGAATGGCGATAGCCGCCTCAGATGTAGGCCTACAGGTGAATTTTAAATTTGTGAATTTTTAAATATTCGAGTGAATTTTAATGTGGATTTCAACTTTCAAGGCAGATTTTTATTCAGACTTCGTTAAGCTTAAGCTTAGTTTTGTACAGTTTGTTAAACTCAATCAATTATTGAATCAATGATTTAATGAATTATTGAAAAACTGGGCCTTAGTGTCACCTATGTTATGTAGACCAGCTATACAATATAATAGCTGGACTCAATAAAGCGATTCTGCCTTTTATATTCTTTAGCTCCACTGGCATTACACATGGCAGTGTGGTTAATTACTTCTATCAATGTTTCATCAATTCCTATTGTATAATTTTTTCAATTTATATTGGGATTAACGACGCACTGTAGGCCTAATGATAACTTAAGGACTCATCACATAAATAGATCGCTGCCCATCTTACATTATCATTCATTTAATCACCACTATACATCAATACCGGTACGTCAGTAATTTGAAATAATTCCTTCTTTCATTTTTCATTAATTTAGTCATTCATTTTGACATTTATTTTTTGTCATGTCATTCCTCAAGTATACCTTAGGTCTATTAGACTTTTGTTAGACTTTTATATTACATTAACAGCCGCTCCCGTAGCTAAGTCAATTATCGCTAGCGGTAAATACTGAAGTCACCGTTGGGCGTGGGATCGAGTCCCGTATAAGACATGGATTTTTGTAAACGTTCTTTCACCTACGGTATCATCACTTCATCGTTTCATTATCATCTGCTCATTTGTACCCCCATATAACTTAGCTGTTGGTGGGGTTGTTAAGCAACATTAAAAATATATAGGCCTATATATATTAGGCCTACACCAGCATTAGGCCGACTGGTACTACTTCATGAAAATTGTTGATTTATAAACATAAGAGTCAATATTTTTAGAAAAATCATGAAAATCAAAGATGCTTGAAATAATACTAAAGTTCCCCCTACATACATTATTCTACATGTAGGAATTCAATGATATAGGCCCACCTAGTCTCACACACCAGCACCCACCCAGTAACATTTACTCCTTACATACCGATACTGTCGACATAGGGGTATTCAAAATAACTAAGGGAATGTATTATAATCTGTTGTATTGGGCCTATAGCCAATTGGATGCTGAGAAGTACTTGGTGGAAGATTGAATAAATATTATCTTATTTAGTGAACCTACATCATTGAATTAAATCAATGCCTACAGTAAGCACTGAGCCGCCTTTCAAGAGATGGGTTCGATTCCAGCCATTGTCGTCCATTCTGACAGGTATTTCGTGGTTTCCCTTTGTCGAGCCACGTTGTTACTGCGATGGTTCCTTCACAACAGGCCACGACCATCTCTTGATGATGATGATGATTGTTTGCTCAAGATCCCCAACAACTAGCTTACACCGGGCATTGAATTTGTAGTGTTGAACCGGGCTACGAATGAGCACGTGGTAATGAAAATATAAGGTGGCGACGAGTGGAAGGACATTTACAAAAACTCATGCCTTATGCAGAACTCGAACTCATGCCCAACAGTGACTTCAGTTTCTATAGCGGTGCCTCAGCTGACTGAGCCACTATTGATTTTGTAATGGCCACGGAGGGTGGCACCAGCTCCTTTTCATATTCAAAACACCTAATAAAATCCTTCATTGTTACAATGAAGTCATTGTCAAGTCATTGTCTAAGTCATTGTTACAATGCGTCGTTAAACTCAGAACAAATAAATAGACACAGTAAGCCCAACAGTCCTATATACTTAATGGTCCTATAGTAGGCCTAGGCCTACTCGCCCAAGAGACAAGCCAGACATACAACCATTAAGTATACAGGTCTAACCTGTATACTTAATGATACAACGCTCATCAGGAAACGTTCTACTTTGTTCTAATTTACCTTCGAATAGAATGAAACGGCTGAAAAGTTACTTTGTTTCAACACTAAACCACTGCGAGGTAACATAGTCGACATTTACGATTGGACCATAGAATAACGTAAATGCAAAAAAGAGATTGAATCTTTTCCACTTTACACCTGCTACCTAACCTAACCTCACTCACCAGAGCCTTTTGTATTCTGTAATGGTTATGGATTTCAAAGGCGGTGACTTTGTGTGTGAGCCAATCCCAGACGACAAAAAAATTGAGGCAGAATAATATGAAACCATAGAAACTCTGACAACTACAAAATTTGTTTTCGATGGTCATGTTCAAAATTGTATAGTTTATAATCAGATAAATGTTAAATGATTTTTTTTAAATTTTATTTCGTGTAGACCTATAAAACAAAATCCTTTTGTGCAGAAGATGAAACTACTTTTAATATAAATTACCTAAAATGGCATTGGTTCGACTAAGAAGCAAAAAGTTGGGGGGAGTACTTAAGAACTTCTCAAATGTAGAAATAATAAGGTTCTTATCCCCTTCATGTAATGGATCAAAGGCCAATAAAGGTCTCGTACTTGGCGTGTATATTGAAGATTCTGCTAGCGGTGAAGATTCACCCCGTCCCACACCATCAACAGCTAAATATAATGATCTAACATGTAATCGTCTTATGGAACTCCTCAAAATATCTGGTCCAGCACCCAAGCGAGGAGTATGCAGAGTTTTTTATAACTTGGAACCGGAACATGCAGCCGTTGCGGTTGTTGGTTTGGGTCCAGAATGCATGGGTTACAATGACATGGAGGAACGGGACGACGGGAAGGAGGCAATTCGAATTGCATCAGCAACTGGTGCTCGAAAATTACAAAGTCTAGAATTATCAAAAATAAATATTGAGGGTTTTGGTCACTCAGAATCAGCTGCAGAAGGTGCAGCTATGGGTGTTTGGCTTTATCAAGAGTTGAAAGAGAGATTCCATCAAATCCCCGTACCTCAGCTTGATCTTTATGATGATTGTGATTGGACAGGGTGGCAAATTGGTCTTCAAAAAGCAGCTGCTCAAAATCTTGCTCGCCAACTCATGGACACACCAGCCAATTTAATGACTCCCACTATGTTTGCTCAGAATGCTGTAGAAGTTTTGTGTAAGTCTGGAGTCAACGTTGAAGTGAAAGTTCAAGGATGGGCTGAAACCCAAAAGATGGGTGCATTCTTAGGCGTGACCAAAGGTTCATGTGAACCACCAATATTTCTAGAACTGAGTTACTATGGAGCAGCTTATGATGAGCGACCAATCGTGCTCATTGGAAGTGGAGTCACTTTTGACAGCGGTGGCGTTTGCCTGAAGAAGCCTCATGCTATGAGACACATGCGCGGTGACATGGCAGGAGCAGCTTGCGTTGTTGCTACCGCTAGAGCTTTGGCAGCTCTCCAACTTCCTATTAACATTCGAGGACTTATTCCTTTATGTGAAAACATGCCGGGATGTTCAGCCTATAAGCCTGGTGACACGCTCAAGTCTATGAGCGGTAAGAAAATTTATATTGAAAATACAGACTGTGAAGGACGTCTTATCCTGGCAGACACACTTTGGTACTCTCAGAACTTCTGGCCTCGCTTCGTAGTTGATGTAGGAACACTCACGATGGACGTTCATCGAGCTTTAGGCACTGCAGCTACGGCTGTCTTTACAAACTCTGATCATCTTTGGGAAAAGATTCACATGGCTGGTGTTCATACTGGCGACAGGATGTGGCGCTTACCTTTATGGGACTTCTACACAAGACAGGTAATTAGACTAATTACCGTACTTCAGTACTGCAATTGTACTGCAAGTGACAAAAGACAATATGTTGAGAAAACTGAATAATGTTATTAGTTAGAATTACAAGTTTCCAGAATTTAGGGTCCAAGGTTGGAGGAAATTTAAATGTTTTAATTGTTGCCAGATTATTGACCATGCTGATTTGTCCGCGCTCTTTTCGACACGCTATTTTTCCAGGCTACCCACAAAGTAGGGATCTTAATTGTAAATTCACTCTCCATTTAAGATAAATAATGTCATATACTGTACAAATAAATATTTCACATCAAAATGCTACTAGGAATATTGCCACATAAATTGAAACAATCTTAAACTCTTTCAATTAGGTCTAAATGAGTTATATTGAGAAAAATACATGTACCAGTATTTAGATTTGGTTTCTATCTACTTAAAACAAATTATATATTCAACAGATGCAATAACATAGCAGCCAAAAAGTTGAAATACCGTTGTCATACACTACAATACGGTACATATACAACAGGCTTAATACAATAGGCTTAAAATGGCACAGCAAATGAGTAAATTTTTCAATCAATACCAGTTGAATCGGTAAAAATACGTGCCCGATCTTGAGAGGCTGTGTATCTTCATTGATAACGGCTGTCATGGCCCATAAGATTAAGCAGGGAGACACTCCTGCCTTATGATGACATATTAATACATGAATTAATATGCAATCAATTTATTATACAAAAAATATAATATAATAGAGTAGGCCCTACAATAGAGTATATACAATAGAGTATACCAAGTATCTTGAATAATTTTGAGAGACAAATACGATAAACAAAATGATACTCGCAGCCATGCTTGTAATACCAGTTTCTTGACTGTTACATGAATTCCAAGACTTTCGAGTTTCTAGATATTGTATTCATTTCAAAGACTCGTACCAGTATTACAAAAATTTGTCAGGGAATCTGAACAGTGATTAGTCAATTTTAGGTAGGTCTACAATTTTATTCATTGTTGCATAATACTTCAAATATGCAGGTACTCGCTACTACATCGAGAGATATCAGGAACGTTGGCGAAGGGAGAGGTGGCGGGGCATGCAAAGCAGCTGCTTTCCTGAAAGAGTTTGTGCCGTGTGGAGAATGGATGCATCTGGACACGTACGGAGTGATGAGTGCCAGCGGCAAGGACTACCCCTACCTCAGAACGGGCATGTCTGGCCGGCCAACGAGAACGCTAATCGAGTTCATCTCCCAACTGGTGTGTAAACCCTGCAACAAATAGGGTCATTTGTATTGAAAATACAGTTTTTTCAAGTCAATACTCGCATCACCACTGTTTAGAAAATAATTATCCAAGTAGATTTGAGGTAACAAACTTTATCAACTACTATTGTAAATCGTTGTCAACTGTTTTTTCAACCATGTTTCCACAATCCTGTGAATATCAAATGTTTTAGCAATCAATAAAAATGGCGTTCACAATTTATTATGATAGTATGGATTTCATTTATCTGTAGGTTAGAATGAGATGAAAAGGTTCATGCATCGGTATTGTAATGTCAATTTATTGTTGAAAGAAGAAAATCCTGCCAAAATAAATAGCTACTGTAGTACACACCTATAGAGGAACTTCAATGCTGAATGTATTTTGATGTTTAAGATACATACACTCATACGTAAGGCATTTCGTAATGGCTTGTATGTACCGGTACAAGTGTTTTTCCATCGGAAATCGTGATGGACGAGGAAATTTTTTTTATTGGGAACACGCTTTCGACTTCTAAAAATATGTGACTAGAAACTGGAAACTGTGAGGCGTATGGGCCAGCAGCTTACCTCGAAGAGAAAGTGGAGTATGTGAAAGTGGAGTAACGTAGAATCGCACGTAAATCGCATCCTGTGGTTGGTTACAGCCATGACTGAGTCTCGCATTACTTTTGTCCAACCAGAACGGTCAAAAATGAACATGGAATTCAAATTATATATAGCAAGTTTAGATAGCTCCTATAACTTTTGAATTTTTGAATTTGCATAATTTGATTAATGAAAACAAGAGTTGTTATATACTGTATACTCAAATAATCAGTTATAACTGGAGGGGTGCATTATACAGGACTTTGGTCGCACGTTGACGTTTCCAGATGTCTGTTCAGGCCTATATCTGTAAATAGTTGCTACGATGATACATGTTAAGTGTTGACTTCTCTTACCTCTACAACCACTTGATAATTTTTTAAATTCCGGTTATAAGAATTTTTGACGTAGAAGTTATGATGGGCACCCAAATTTCGAATAATTTCGATTTAAATCAACAATATCAATATCGACGGTATTTATTCACATTTTCAAAAACGCATTTGAACAAGAAAGTTCATTTCATCCATATTACAGTACTAGAAACATAATTATTTCGAGCCAACAAATTCAATTCAATCATTCCAAAAGCAAAAATATTGACTGGTTCATTATTATTAGATTACACAATCATTAAAATTATTAATTTTTATATAATTATTATTATTATTATTATTATTAGGAAGACCAAGAGAGAGGTGGCAGGAGGGAGTAAGGTGTGGGGTAGTCAATCGAGGAGAAAAATGGGAGGAAGTGCTAGATGAGAGATGGTGGGAAGATAAAGAAAGGTGGAGGGAACTCTTAGGAAGAAAAGACGAAAGAGAGGATATAGTAGTAGTAGTGAAGAAGAGGAAGAAGTCGGAACTGGCAGGAACTGACTTATAAGAAGACTGCCCTAGAAGAAGTGGTGGAAACACCCCCTGGCCCAATCTAATTGGTTATCTGGGTTTTAAGAGAAAAAAAATATTATTATTAAAAAACAACAGTTTGCCAATTATCTTGATCTTTTTGAAAAATTGAAAAAGGGCGAGTTTGACGATTGAAAAAAGGTGAGTTTGATTTAGACGCTACTTCTTGCTCACAGGTAACTCTTAGAATTTGCTCACAATATAAAATTGAGGAAATGACACATTTTTGTAATGAACTTCAATTTATTATTTATAATACAACATAATATAATATATAAATCAATTAGAAGAAAATATAAAAACAATATGAAAATCTGTTTTACAATGAAATAGTGATTTAATACAGAGTAGATATAATTACCTTACATTGAAAATTCATGTCAGTAAATAACTGGAGATAGAAATTTACAATTTTGATCCATTTTAACAATATTAAATTGCATCTTTCCAAGAATACATGTCGAGTTGCAATACACATTCTGCCTCTTAACATTCTAGCCCTATACAGATCACAAGAAATATTGTAAACAAACATGAACTACAATATCAGCGTACGCTGCTACATCCAGTGTTGACGGAAATCCACAATACGGGAAGAATATATTCGTAATTTGGATAAAATACCAAAATATAAAATATCTTATAAATATCAAACACTCAAACTGAACATTTGTTATTAGAAGAGTTAAAAAATTGTTGAAGAGTATTTAAAATCCATCATGAACATCTCCTGATCCTAGAGTACTAATTGCATCTTTGGCAGAGTAAATTTATTCTCACTAGTAAAATGTTTTAATATTACTATTCATTAGTTTCATATATAAGGTACTATTTATTTTATCAAGTAATTTCAACCAAGTGTTCAGCATTGAAGGTGGATTTTATCTGTATGGCTACTGCTTTACAAATTCATTACAGAATAATGTTCTGGTGGCAAAACATGTTATAGACTAAACTTCTTACATATCAATCCAGATAGAAATACATTATATTGATCTAGCAGGTCTTTCCAAGACAATTGTTTCACCAAACAGTGTTAACAGCTGTCAGTGTTATTCACTTGATCAGTATAGGCTCCCTAAATTGTATTACCTCATACTACTGATTTTTTAGTTGATACCCTGGCAATAAGTGAATCTAGTGATTCTATAGAAGAGAAAATCTATTTAATTTCAATCACTTCATTAAAAATCTGAATTAATAATTTGAATACTGGTACCTATACTACGGCAATGAATGACTACGGGGATGGCCCATACAGGAATGTTGCCAGAGAAACTATAATAAACTGTATAATTCATATTACTACACTGTTTATACCAACATGGCTAGAACTCCTGTAATTTTATCTGACAAACCAATTATATTGGAATCAAAGTCAATTACCGATCTTATTCTGGGATTTAGACTATCTGGAGTTGATACCTACAGTCAGACCTGAAAAGGAGCTATTAATACGTCATTTCCAATAACTGTAAGTACCATAGTAATTAGTTGCCTAATAATATTGTGATTTACAAGTGACTACGTGAAGTGCTTATGTATATTCAGAATTTGAATACTAATGAACTAAATGTTAATTCTTAGTTGTGGGCATGCTTCATTGATCCGAGACATTGAAAATTTCAACAATTCCAAGAAATTATTTAACCTAACCCACTGCTATCCAGCTTATCAGAAGCCATCAATGAATGTAACATATTAAAAAATATTCAACTATAGCAGATATATCAATCTGAATTTTATTATAAATGAACCAATATTTACGACGTTGGTTCAATAATTTACCATCTAGATATTTTCTAACAAAGTGCAAACAGTTAACCACAAAATGGGAGGAATTGGTATGTGATACAGTTCTTACTTCATACGTATTTGTTAAAAGTCCGAAGATTGTGCAAATAAGTTTCTATTTTACTGAATTAAAACTTGGGTTCAAGTTTAAGAACACGGAAGACATTCTATAGATCTACTGAAGTACAGTATGAGAAATAGGAACAACCCTATGGAGTTAAAATCAATACACATTATTTTCCATTTGTTCAGTACACAATACACATGTCACAGGGACGGTGTGATACTACCTGATTAAAACAACTCCGTTGATTAAAATCTGCTTTAAACCATTTTGCAAGTACGATTTTTATTGTTCGAGCTGCGAGATATGTTTTCAACTTTATATTTTCTATTGCCATTTCATAAATACAGTTGGATGTTTCTTCATGTTTATTATGTATTACCATTAAAAAATGCTGTGGTTTTACTTGTTGTATTTTCAATTTATTAACAACACATTTTGTCCAGTAAAACATATACTAATCATTGTAATCAATGTGTTGTGTGCAACATGAATTTACCTAAGTTTATTACTTTGAATGTTGTGTATAACTCTTAGAAATCTTCATCGTTCATGAAATTATTTGGTTAGTTGCACTGTGTAAACTTGTGTACAATGTTAATATTAACCTGTGTTAATTGTTTAAAACTTGACGTAGCATTTGTACTGTTGACATTATAGAGTGCGTAGTACTACCTGAGAACTTATTTTTTTGGTAGACATTGAAATTTCTTGGCTTCACTAGAAAGAGCAAGACAGTATTCAGAATACGTCCACCAGTCAGAAAATCCAAGGTTAATTTAAACTGTGGTAAATAATTTTGATCTTAACAGGACCTTGACCTTTAAACTCTGTCTTTGCCAATGTTCACTTATTTACTTCATCGTAACTAATACCAACCAGGTTATCCCATGTACGCCAGCACACTCTAGCATTACACGCAGTTTATGTTTATTTTTTCTATATAAACAAACGCGAACGAACTGTACTGGTACGTAGTTGAATACGACGGAATAAGTTCACAGGCAACACACTTTCAATTGACGAGGAAATTGTGATCCAAATCATCACAACGCAGTAATAACACAAGATTGCGTGTTATTCGAGCTAGCCACACTGCCATAGTCAATGCGGCTAGCTGAGGCCTTTAGCTATGTGTGCGAGTGAGCTGGCGTGATGGAGGTCGACTCGGGCATGGGCTGAGCGGGAACGTCGAGCGAGTCATAAAGCGGATACTCGCAACACAACGCAAATTTCAAGAACCACGGCACTTCCACGTAGATTGCCGGCGGTATCGGAATGAGAGGTGAAGTGGACTGCTTGTAGTAACGGTACTCGGAGAGACTGAAAGAGTATGAGAATGAGTTAGATGATGTTCAAAATAGAAGAGAACGTACAAAATACAATAAAAGTGAAAAGCATATAAAGCATATAAAATAGATGACCTGAATTGAAATTACCCAAGTACAGAAGAAGATTAGCGTAGCTTCAACGCAGTCGAATAGTGAACAATTTTCCCGAGTTAGCCAGATAATTACGATTGCTTTATATTTCATCTAAAATACGACTGCCCGTTTGAACACTAGTTTCTAACAAACGTTCCTCTATGGTCGGGTTCTGTCCAGACCGTATGGTACACTGTTGTTTACCGTTATTCTAGCACAGCTATTTAAATACTGCAATACAAGTACAACCATCTTCATACATCAAGTTTGATATTATAGACAATGTTAAATGCATTTCACTTACTCTCGATATTTCTCGTCGGACGATTTCTCAAGAAGTGGTATCCCGGACAAGAATAAAATGATGAACGTTGTAAACAGAGGTGAGAGAATAGCTAACCATTCATAGCCCTGAATAACATTTAAGGACACGATGAAGATTCCCCACCATAGAACGATTTCACCAAAGTAGTTTGGATGCCGAGACATACGCCACAATCCTAGAAAATATCAAATACTATTAGTATTAAACCACTGCTAAGACATCCAACTATGTGACTAGGAAAACTACATGATAATGAGTTAATGACACATTACACGATCACCGACTGGTTCACGAAGATGATGATTACACGATGGTGTAAGTTCTATGCCTTGGCGTATATCAGTAAATTTCACTTCAACTAGTGTAACAACATGTTTGGTTTCAGGGGCTCCCGTGCCGGCCAGTATAAATAATATATAATATGAATCGTATCTTGAAATGTTTGGCTCGTACCGGTATTAAAATAGGGGCTTGTCAAACTGGCTGCAAAGCAATTTATTATTGCTTGGTAACCCGACAATGCTGAACCATCAGGTCCACTATTTTAAATACTGGTACTGTTCATTATAAAGATTATTATGGAAAAAAAATATTTTGAAATATTTTTATTCTGATGAAAAAATAATTCATGCCTGCATACGCATGCACATTATGCATTCAACGCATCAAGGTATTAACGCTAGTAATTTACATTGGGATAAAAGTATTATTAATTTTCAAGTTTGGTTACTATTAAATACGTGGCTTGAAGTTACGGCAGTTGGTCTCTCCATTTATCGACTTGCTGTGCTAATATGAAAAAAGCAAACGCTGTATTCTAAGCATCCATATACAAAATGACATCTTGCTAACCAAATTTAAATGTAGCAATACTGTGATATTCATGGCATTGTCAAATATGCACCGCAACTTATTGCTGCCTAATTACCGTCATTGCACCATTTTCCCTTGTTGGCCGGATCCTGTCGGAAGGCAAACTTCTGCAGATCGGCGTAAGTCTCTGCGATCAGTCCAATAATAAAGATTCCGCAGCCGGCCGAATCGAGCGTTGTCATTGTCCTCGGAGCGCCATTCAAGATAGAATTACGCGGCGAGTTGATTATAATAACAGGCAAACTCACTACAAACACCCATACTGCCTAGAGACAAAATAAGTAATATCCACTCGATTAAATATACATCAATTTACAGGGGTTGTTTGTTAACATGCTATTATTGACTGCTATTACTAACATATTTGAAGTACCTAGGCCCTATCTAGAATATGCATAAAGTGAATTTTATTTCAGATTTTAATCAAAAGAACTTCTTCAAATGTGTAAATGTGCAAACGTATGACAATCTGAAATTATTTAATGAATAGTATTGTAAGATTAATTATTATTTTAGTATACAATAGATGTGTCAAGCACTTTAGAAGTGTGTAATCTCTAGAGAAAGCTAGTTATAAATAATATGATGGCTGTTATAGAATGCAGAAAATATGTATACAATACCATTTTATACTAAGGCACTTCTCAAATTTGTCATACAATCTACATGTTCTCTATTGGTTGGCAAGATACTAAGACCCAAAAAAATATAAACTCCTGTAGCATGGATATAATACAACACAGTGTGGCAAACATGTGTGAATTGTAGTATCGACTTTGCCACGTATAGAATAAGATTAACTGTTGGTTACAAATGGAATACCTGAAAAGTCCAGAAGACTGCAAATCGAATGACATTACTACGTTTATCATCAAATCGTGCATCACGTCCAATTACAAGTATTCGGTACAGCAAATATCCCGAGAGCCGAGCTCCCCACAAACAAACAAAGATGGTGACCATCAGCTGACGACTATCATAGGTCTGGAATCATAAAGCATTGTCTTCTACCGGAAACAGGCATAGGGGCTTGAAGGAAGAAAAGTGTAAACAATATTTATTAAACGTAGGTCCCATGAAATGAGACAAGTATGATTTTTATGAGTGAACATTACACGGTTCAAGTTTCAAGTTCCCGACAAAAATTCATTGTGCTACGAGCCGAGAAAAAATTATTACTGACACAAAATGATTATCGGTAAATATTGAAACCATTTTATTATGTTTAATGACATTTTTGTAAAATTGGTTTCAAGTTGAAAAAATAACTTAAAAAGCAATTTGATTAATTTTCCATACAAGATAAAAAGCAAAAAAAGTTGCAAAATCCATTTGTTTCAACTGGAGGAATGTCGAAAGTAGGTAAAGAGAATAGGTATCAACTTAATTCGATAAATTCATGAAAGAAATATAGACTTCTGTGTATGTTTACTAGACGTACAATACCCAATGATGGTTATGTGCTGAACGACCCCGCCAACAGCCAAGTTATTCGGGGGTGCAAATATGCAGGTGATTGTAAAACTATTAAGTGATGATAAGTGAGATTACGTTTACAAAACCCGAACTCGAAGTGACTTCAGTTTCTGAAGCGGTGCCTTAGTTGCCTTGAGCTATGGAGGCCAGCAATGGATACTTATCATTTCTATTTATTTTAAATTTTTGGCCGATATTATATTCAGCTAGTGTATCTAAGCAGCACCAGAATAGAATCATCTCTGCACATTTTTATTGGAGTTTTAACAATACTTTCATGCGTACATCACCGAAACACGGTGATTTACCAACCGTAAGTGAACTGTGAACAGTGAACTGAAATGTAATCGAGCTATCACATTTTACGCGAATACAGTACACATTTTTTGAAGCAAGTCTGTTTTCAATACTTTCAGTCATTTATCTAGGTAAGCTGTTGGGTAAAGGAGACTATACATACAAAGTCCAATCGATAAAGTAGAAACTTGGCTTCCCATTTTAAAATCTCATTAAGAAAATTTTCTGTTCAAGTACCTCTCTATTAGAGTTAGAATTTCAGTGATTTGCATCTGCTTTATCATATTTTTTTCAATATCACAATTTATTAGAACTTGGGTTTCAAGTTTAAAAGTTACATTCCCAATTTCCCTTAAATAAATCTTAGGGATTAAGCCATAATTAAGTGGAACAGAATAAGTCTAATAAAAGCTCAAAAACAAAGCTTCCAAACTTTGTTTAAAAACACCAATAAAACAATAATGCAAATGATACAATATAAAATAATGCGGTGACACAGGTTGTCTCTTTCAATTTATGAATCTTCCATCATCTTCCAATGAAAATGTTTCATGTTTTAAAAATAAAAATCTAGATTAAATTTCAATTATATCTTAAAAATTTGTAATGTGATTGACCTGATGCTTCTTCCCGACAATTAGTTTCTTGTCGTTGTTGCCCTGTGAAAATGACATTCTTTTTCAAAATCCCTTCTTTGATTAAAACAGACTACCCGCTACTTACTTCACTCTACTGAGACTAACTACATCAGTCTAAGAAATTGAGCATTATATCGTCATAATCAACCAGGCTTACCTGTCCCAAGAAGAATGTAAGTAGTGCCAATATAACAAAGTTGGTGCCACCGGCAAAATCTGTTAGTTTGTCAAATTGAAATGTAGCTGCAATGGTGAAGAAGATGATTTGCATCAATATAGTAACAATGGCACATATTGCGAGATGGTCTTCATCCAATATATCGACCGCCATAGTTTTCCTTTTGGGTTACCGTATCTGGAATTATACAAAATAGTGGTTTTAAGTGGAATGCAATGCAGATGTACATGGATAAGTACGTTCAAAAAGTAGCAGCTCCGATTAGGGAAATTTGTTTAAAATGTGTATGTATGTACCAGTGTTTGTCAGGGATTTGCAGTCACCGCGCGTAAATGTCTAGAGCATACGTGCTGTATGCCCTAGACATTTCAAAATATGAACTCAATGCATAATAATTTTTTGAGAAAATTATCTTCCTAGATTGAAAAATAATTTGGACAGAACCTGTATAAGAGGTCAAATGCTAACTAGAATGGTAAAGATCAAGATGAAATCAATCATTTCAGGTATGTTAATGTCATCAAAAATGATACATTTTTCCAATATTATATTAAATATTAGGCCTACACAGAAAGTTGATTTTACATAAGATATTTTTTTTTCAGTATGCATCACAGTATCACTAAAAACATACTAATATTTCAAATTTCAAATCACAAAGGTGGAATTATTGTTTTGTTTTCCATCCCATCATATTATAAAAAGATGGTCACACAAAATGAATTATTAAAAAAAAATTGACACTATTCTGTTTGTTTTTCTATGTTCAATATACCCTACTACCTACTACTAGCCTACTAGTTTACAGGAACATTGAAAGTTTCAGATGTGTAACATAAATAAGTACTTGGAAATTAAATATCAAGCCTAACCATTAATTGTGTTTTACTAGGGCTACCCCCTTGACAAGAGCAGAATAGAGAAACTAACCAAAAATTCAATTTTATCATGAAATAAGCAATCGATATTAATTTTATTAACATGCTCCACATGACATGCTCATCCTTTATCGTTAGAATATATAATTCGATTTCCTACATAAATCTGAACATTTTATGGTTTATCTCTAATATAGAGAAGATTGAAATGTCAAAACATATATGACAATCATTGACACACTTTTTAATAATGATGAACATTGTCAGACGTTACAAGGTGGTATCATTATTGTGCACACATAAAAAATTAGTCACCGTCACTTTAGCTAATCCAATACGCAATGACACCATACCTCTTAGTAGACCTAAGCAAACAATCTTCAGTAAATCATATAATAACTGGCAGGTATACAGCAAAAGATAACACACATTACCATCTTGGTACTATGAACAGAGCAAGCATCAATTCACCAGTTATATAACCCATGTTACATAACTTCATAAATATATTTACGTATCGGGCATAACTATTTACATTATCTACATACATAAATATTATTAATACTAATACATTAGACCTCAGATATAGGATGCCGATTTACGACTCAAAAAATTATATAAGCTGAAGATCAAACTGTAACCATTATAAATTATCTATCACTGCATACAAAAATTACAAATATTGCATACAATCATGCAGAAACAAAGCGGGAAAAATAAAGAATTCTCCCACAGTTGAAACTTGTGTGGTTTTTAAGGATTATGGAAACACATTAGAAACACAAGTTGGAGTATTTTGTTCATATACACATAAGAAATTATATTGTATGCCGTGACATGTTTTTTAATAAGCCGCTCTTCATATCCGCATACTCATCCCTTATACATCTTATTTTAGTCACAGAGGGAAAAGAATGATGAGGTACAGCTTGAACTGAGAAAATAAAAGTTTTTTCTACCTGGTAAACCAGTCAAAATCATGATATTGCATAACAGGTATCAACCGAACAGGAACAGACTTTTACTTTTAGTTCAAGCTCTACACGAACGATCACGATCTCGAGAGCTACTCTGAAAACCGCAAGTGTTTTACCGATCTATTTACAGGGACGTCGTTAGAGGACGCCATTGGGCGCGCGCCCCATCAATAATGTATCCTTCTTTTATAAAATAGTTATGTTGACGTACGAATAAATACACGATAAAATATTTTGCTCGGAGAAATCGCGAAAATAGCTTCGAAAATGTCCTTATTGATTAAAACATTGAAAACACTTCGGGAATGTCCATGATTTACTAGATTCCAAACCAGTTGTAAATCGCAAAAAATCATTTTAAAAATGACCATATATCAAAAAATTCCCTGCGGGGCTTTGCTGGGGGAAATCACGGAAATAACTTCGAAAATGTCTATAATGGTTCAATTATTGAAAATAACTTCAAAAATATCAATAATTATTCTATTATTACACTCCAAAATGGCTTGTGAATCGCAAAAATCACTTCTAAAATGACCATATTATCACAAAAAATTCACTGTGGAGCTCCAGACTCCCTGTCCAACTTCATTTTATGTAACATGCGCCTCCCCCCCCCCCCCCCCCCAATACACAACCCAACGATATCCCTATATTTACCACGCTCACAGTCAAAGTGTACTTTTGGTCAAGAATATATTTCGACTAAGTTATGTATACCACCTTCATTCGTGACTTAATTACAGTCCGAACCGAATTCATACTCCTAGCCATTACTCGAATCATATTTAATATTATTATCATAATTCATCATCGTTAAATCAAGAGGGAGTGGGCAATGGGCCAAAGTCAGTGGTGTGTGTTTGTGTTACCACCACATCTGTTTAGGAGGATATATTTAATATTTAAAGCTGACGTAGATCAGCGCGTACGAACTTTGATTTGAGAGGAGAGAGTTGGAGGGGGGGGGGGATATGAACGAGGTATCATATATTTATACATTAGATTATACAAATATATATATATATATATATATAATAAATAAATATATAAATATATCGACGAATTATAACGATGACTAATGATCTATTGGCATCAGATAAATGATTAGTGAAATGATAAACCTAATGCTAAAGCAGTCTGGTCATCGCAAATAATTCAGCAATATATGTAAATTATTATTCGTTGGGAAAAATATTGCAAGGCAAAGGGATCACCATTCTTCAATCTTGTAGAGAGTGAGGATCAAGTCCAACCGATTTACACATTGTAACGTACACACATTGCGTTAACTTTACGATGTTACGTAACATAACATTCCTATAGCAGATATGAAGAAATCCGATAACAAATGTATTTTTTAAACGTCGTATTAAATAATTACATGCTCTAGCTGCAATTATGTGGTGAGATGTGTAATTGAAATTGATGTATTTGTAAAAATAAGACGAAAGATAACATCATAGTATGGATTCACCAAGTCTCATCAACAATGTATACATGCATCGTAAAAATAATTCACTGGCATAGACTTACACAAAAAATGTAGTTGACAAAATATATATATATATACATACATATGCACTTGTGCAGTTTATGAAAAATAGAGTGGTTGAATATGCATATATGTTACACAAAAATTTAAATTTTGGAAAAATACATGTTCATTGTGCCGCTGCTAGTGTTCACGTTGTCTTATAAATGTTACAATTTTTTTAATAGGTCTTGAAATGTATAAATGTTGAATTTGATGATTACATTATTCTTGTACACACATTCTATTTTAATCTAAGGTTCACGATCGGTCCAAATATCGTCAAACAGAATGTGAGGAATCATATATGATACCGGTCTGTCATTACTCAGTAATAAAACATCTCAAAACTAGCTTTGATTGATATTATTATCATGAATTATTGAATTATTAACAATGAATAATAAAATCGTTATAAACGTCAACAAAATCTGAAGGATAGGCCATGTTATTACGTAATACTTCCGAATGGGTTATATAATATAAACATTACATTTTATGACTCACCAATTGAAAGATCTTTTTCCCAGCTACGTTGTCATTGATACTATCCTTCCAAATATTTGGATACTCTCTTGCTTGTAGTCTCTCAATTTCTTCCTTAGAATCCACCTCTACTCTGCCCTCCAGTGTGGCTGGGTCGGGTCAAATCCAGAGTGCAATCGATCGAGATGGTTGGAGTTCTAGGCATTTCGTCTCTCAAACACTACAGCTGATTCCTGTGTACAAGTAGAGACATCTATACTTGAACGGACGTACAAGCTAGTTGTGTTTCGTCGGCGACTCAGTCGATTGGTTCCCGCGGTGAAAACACCTCCTTAATCTATGATATAGGTACGAACATAAATGAATGAATAGATAAATGAATGAAAAGGTAAAGTGATGCATAAATAAATGATTGATGAATGAATACAAAATTCTAATAGGCCAAAAAATCTTTTTTTATTGAGAATGTAAGATTTGGAAAAAAAATACAGATAAACATCATTTACATCGCTTATCCACAAAGCCATATACGTGCTTGACTGTGGTAATAACAAAAATAAATAACTATATTACAAACACCAAAATATTGAATTAATTAATTTGATTGACTGATTGATGAATACAAAAATGAACACGTAAATGGGCAAACATAAATAATAGAAAGAAATTGAATAAATACTAAATAAAAATAGTTGTGGTATCGATAGCAAGATCGTATAGATGTTCACATAATTTTACAAAGGTTTCAAGATAGCAAGAATTAAAAGTACAAAATTAATAACTAAAATATAAGATCGAGATAGTCTACAAAAAAGCGTAACAAAGCAACATACGCCTACTAGAGATAATTGATACCCACAACAGATTTTAAAGAGAATGTGAGAGATAATTGAAGATAAATGATTAAATGAAATCAATTCAAATCAGCTATTTGTCGAAACTTGGCTATATATTCAAATATTAATACACTCAATTTAATAGTCCCACAATGATTATACCTGAGGATTTCGATGTAACTTAAAAACATATCGAGTATTGAATACCCTTGGGAGAAGGAGGGGGGGGGGGGTGTCCTAGGGACATATGCCTTTACAGATTCGCAGCTGACGTGCGGAATGATAAGTAGACAAATTCGTCAATCAGGAGGAAGAAAGTGATTAGACTGTGATTGAAAACGATTCATAATGATACGTGAGTGATACGATCAGTGAGTAGATAGCAATATGAAAATAGTAAACTTGAACAATTTCTCATAATTGATCCGATTTTTCTCTCTTCAAGGTTTTTGTATCTAAACATTTCGTTTTCGATTTAACATAATTTGAATAATTATACTCATATTCAACATTTAACATAATTATACTCGTATACTCATATGGGCTCTGACACTTTCGTCGGCTGTTATTGTAGAGTAAAGCTTTTTCACGAATTGGCGTAACAGAATATCCCACCTGGTGAAAATTTTCCCCATCAGATTGCAAGTAGGCCTATCGAGTTCATAATGCTGACATGTATAGTATACAGTACCAGTACTCTTCAGTCTGTCGAGTGACCGGAAGGAGACGGTCCTCCAAGTTTGTATATACCTGTGTACGACAAATATTACGCTTTATGACCATCACACTCACTCTGAAACGTGTGCGTGAAACTGAAGTGTTTTCCAAATTGCGTATGAGTGCGAGTGCCAAACTGGCAACACACGTCCTTGAAATGTGCTCCATAGCGGGAGGCTGTGACGTAGACAATGACCTTGAAAATACTTGCCGCATCGATCGTTGAAGATGTTCAATAAAATAATACGTCATTATTATGTCTATGACGCCTCCCCCCCCCCTCCAAGCATAGCAGTGATGGCTTGAGACGAGATCTGATCCGTTTAAAGTAGAAAGTTAGAAAAGTAGAATTATAACTGCTTGATCGACTTTGTGAGAAAGATTTATTAAAAATATTTCATATTCGTTACCGTATCAAGAACCTGGTAAAAAATTTATATTTGTGTGTGGGCTTTTGACATTTCAATTTTTAAGGCTAATAGTAGGCCTACTGCAAACTTCCGACAAAAAGTTTTCGTCAAAAAAAAAACTCGCGTAGTAGGTTTAGATATAGCATAGTTTTGGGATAGGGAAGTTTGAAAACTATTTCACCAATAACAAAGTGATAAGTGACTCCAGTTTTCAAAATCGCCTTTTCTGGTTGTGTTCTTATAGAAGCTTCACGATAACCGAACGACGACCGAAAATTACACGAAACAATAGAGTTTTACAAAATAATGTGTAATTAGGAACACATAATAAAAATTACTACACCCAAAGTCTTTATTGTTCTAACTGATTCAACTCATTTACTGAAACTGACTAAAAGGAAAAACTTTGTGAGCAGTAGTGCATGCAATTTCAGTCAATTCGTTTGGTCGTATACAATATTCTCATTAGGAAATAAATGGGCCGAAAAACAGAAGGAGCACTACAATTTTTTTTTATGAACTCTTTCAAATGGCATGCCACAAAAAATGAAATTCGGGTATAAAGTTTGGCTTGCATATCATTACGACTGCAGGGAATAGAACTCGAGTCTATCAAATCACGGCTCGTACTGCCGTCACTTAGCGAATCGACACTCCCAATCGCTAGTGTTAATAAATACGGAGAACGGTCAATCGGTACCGCAACGGCAGCCTGCCTCGATGAATAACTTGGCAACACCGAGATGACGTTGCAACCGAGAGAAGAGTTGAGCGAGTATCTTACGTAGTAGTCGCTAGGCGCTCTCAGTCCTCACAGTCGTCTGCTGAAGCCAGAACTGGTGTGTTCGGGCGGCCGGCGGTGCGTCAACCGGCTTTTCAATCCTACCGGGTCGCGTACACTCGCATTATCTTATTTATTCAAGTCAGTGCCACACTAATTTCATCATAATCAAATTTTGAAGTTAGTTTCGTACATTCTGTCGTCTACTCATTGGCCGGCAATCAATAAAGTTAGCGAATTGTCAAGTTTTTGGCGGTTATTGGGGCGTTGCACGCCGGTCGGTGTGCAGAGAGCAAGCGCAGACATTGTTCTCTCTCGCACTCTCTCGTTGGAGTGTTTGCGGATGTGTTTGTGTGTGTATGTGTGGGGGAGAGTGCAGACGACAGTCAGCATCCCCGGAGCCGTGCAGGGTGGGTGAGGCTGTGTGAGCCGCGTGTTTTTCTGTGTGTCATACATACACTGGAAGAAACTGGATTACAGACGCGCAATACATGTCTTTGTGGATATATACGTCTCTCAAATGATCGACTGAATATTTACAGGTAAGAGAATAGACAAAAAGAGAGTTTTACAAGTCATTGATCTCGAATCAAGCGCGGCGAATTGCCGTTCTATGAAACTCATACCGCGACGTACAAGGAGATAGTTCGAAAAAGAAATCGAAGCTTATTTTCATCTCCAGCTGTAAGCTACTTGTCGGTATCGTGGTCACGCATCCTATTAGGATTTGGGATGCTTATTCACTCTCGAGATTTTTCTCATCCATGACTCATGCGGAGTCATTCCTTGCAGATAATTATAATGTAAAATGACTGAATGGATTTTGTAATTTGTAGGCCTAATAAAACTTCAATATGAGCACTAGACTATATTTAGAACTTGTGTTCGGATAAACGCGGCAAATGTTCATAACTCCACATGTGATTGCACAAATTAGATCTTATACTGATGCCAATCCATCCTAATATAGATAACATAACTCACTTAATAGAAGATTTACATATTGTTATAGCGAGCCGGTGCTCGCTCTCCTCTTTGTAAGTGTAGATGAAGGATAACGGAAGATATATTTGGTCAATGACGTAAGAAAAAGAAGGCCTGCACATTCTCGGTAGGAATATCTGAGGGAAAATATATTGACTATTGAGATTACTTGGATTTTGCTTCCAGTATATTATTTTCCTATGCCATAATTATAGAACAGGTGTTGTAACTGTTTTAACCTGTGGTACTAATAGAAGCGTGTAAATGAGGTTTTCAAATTATAGGTGTCAACTGTCAAGTGCTGTCATGAGTAGATAACTGATCGACTGTTGTATATATTTTCCCAAATACATTTGGATCATTCATTACGATTTTTACGATTAGGTCCATGTGATCATCTTTAGTCTCTACAAATTCAAAATTGATTCTTTCGACGTCTTCCCATATTTCGCACCGTAACAGAATTGAAAAGGTTTTAATTTCTCGCTTTATATATCTTTCTAAAAGGCGACTGTTTTTATTTTCCATTATTAGAATAAATTCACCAAATTTTGTGTAACTCACCGATATTTTTGCTTTGACCATTCCAGAACTAAAAGTACTATGTACCTATGTACGATCCTACTCTCATCCTTAGCCTTAATAGGGGAACAATGATTTTGTATCAAGTTTCGATGTTATTGAGAAAAAAAAACTATGTACCGGTAAAAGAATATATATAGGCCTACTCAAGTTCAAGCTAATGCAAAGATGTTACTTGAGTAGAAGATTGGTAGAACAGTACGGTCATGGAATACGGTACGGACTCATGTTTGAATTATACCATGAATGATTTTGACCCAGCTTGTATTGATGAAAATATTAATGGTTCGAACATATGAATAGAAGTAATGCAAGAGGCTATCTGGTGATATATATTTTTAGTTCATCTATTTATCAAAACGAAAATCAATGTCGCGTAAATATCAATGAAGGTTTTATAATAATTATTCATTATGTTGAATACGATACACTGTAATGATGTTTAAAACATATTGGCGTCTGCCGGTCTGATGAATAATTAATAAGATGATAAAATGAACGTATCTTGGCCTCTCAGGTAATGAGAATGCTAGTGGAAAGGAAATGGTGGTGGCCTATATTGTAGGAACCATTCCCGGCATTCACCTATAGGTACAGATAGGTCTAGGCTATATACAGTAAGAAACCACGAGGAACGTATATAAAATCACTAGTTGGTATCAAACCTTTAAAACGGTAATGATGGATTATTTACAGACATGTAACCTACTTCGATGATGCCGTAGATGAAAAGGAATGTCTTTCATATATGCTATCATTCTATTATAATACATTGATCTTTATTAGTAAAATTAGTTACTATATTATTATCGTTTATTTATTAATTTTATGTAGATTGTTAATTTGAAAAAAAGGTACCGGTACTCTGTTATTTCCAATTAAGCTGAATCTTGTTGGGATCAATCAATCACGGCATTGTGATTGTGATTACGTCGTCAAAAGTTGCAATTCTACTGGTTTTAATTTTTGACCGATGGTGATCCTTGAATAGGACCAAAGTCCTATACCATAGACCAAAGTCTATGGTAGGACTTGGAAGTCAGTGAGTGTGAAGAAGAGTATGTAATGAGTACAACAAAGTAACGTGTAATTTGTGGTAGGCCCACGAAGAATCGAAAGTGGGATGTTTCAAAATTCAAAGTTTGCTCATCTTTCATCGTTTTCGCTCATTGCCAAAATGTATTATCTACTATGTGAAAACGCCGTATGCGTCTTTGTGAGTGCATGGTGGGTATGATATAAACGAGTAGGTCTGAAAATGTCCGAATAGGGTACATTTCCGAGGGGTTTACAACTCGCAAATTTGGTGTACACCTGATTTCAGGTGTTAAGAGATTTCAAGATATTTCAGGTGATTTCAAGAGATTTCTTACGGATTTCAAGGGGATTTCAGGGATTTCATAGTCAAGTGTACACCGGATTTCAGGAGTTGTTAACCCCTCGTACATTTCTATGATGTCTCAAGTTCGAACTGAGACTATAACAATTAACAATACCTCACCCTGCATGGTCTTAAATCCAGTAAATTATTCCTGCTGGGATATTCTGATTTCGTTTGAAAATTGCAAATTTCTCAGTACAGTACCTATAGTACCAGTCGGGGACTTATTTCTAAAGAGAAAATGTTGACTCGAATGGAATACGTACGAAAATGCGTACGAATTCGGTCTATTTTTTCATGTTTCCGTATTGACATTGTATTGTATAATACCGGCAAGTTGGTGTTCGACAGCTGCGGTTGTGATAATCTCGTTAACAGGAACATCGTGTGTTATAAAATCCGGTTACAAGTACTTCTGTACATTTATGTAATACCATAGACGGTAATACTTGGGATTATAGTATCGGTACGATTGCTATTTTGATATTGGCATCAAGGCCTTCTTGTTTATGTATTTATATATATACTGTAATATATAAAGGCCCAAACTGAAGTATAAGCTCAGAGGTATTGTCGCCAATTATTAGCATAATCTGTTGACTACTTGGAATTCGTGTGCTAATTAAAGATGGCTAATTATATTCATAAATGGTGATGTCAATGACAAGAGTACACAATGATGGCCTAGATCCTAGAAGGCCTGGGTCGCGGCCTGGGTCTAGCGATGTCATTAGTATTTCAAACTCGACGATTTCTATGTACTATAATAATTGTGATACAAACTTATAGTAAATTATTAAGCAAGAATAAAACTTTACCTTCTTCAAAATTAAAATTCCTTAAAATTAAAATAAAAAGTAAAAAAGATTTAAAGTGTGAGTTAATTAGTATATTCCGGTCCATTCGTGGTATTATGCATGGCCATGAGTATTATAATTTGTAATTATTAAAGGTAAATGCTATAAGACCCAGTAGAGAATTAAAAAAGTGTTGGAGTTTGAATTTGACACTGTATTGAATGTTATAATGATACGTGTATCAAAAAGAAAATTGTCTACCAACACAAAAATTGTGAACGTTTTGGTAATTGTAAAGAAACTCACTGGAGATGTCAACATTTAATGTTTTTTAAATATAAAGTTGTTGCTTTTCTAATCGTAGCACTTATCCTGAAATTGCATTGCCCTTTCAAATAGCACATGCAGTTATACAAATGTATAGGCTTATCGGTGATATTTGTGTTCATGTTTGTTGACGATCTTCTCTCATGGATGCTAGTGGATATCACCCAGCGTTGTGATTTCAAGTTTTAAACGAGCCCATGTTCTAATAACCTAAATAAGGAAGACCTGATATTTCGTGAAAGTATTTAGTGGTGTCACCAAAAGTGTAAAAATGACGTTAGAACTGTTCGTGTGATGCGGGTTGTATAATTATATGTATATAATTTATAGCTTATTTGATCAATTATTACCGTCACAGTGACGGGTAGTAGATCATTTGGGCATAGAGCTGACACTGACACTCTGTAGAGCGAGCGACCTGAGGGTGGTTTATGAATTTGTTCGAAATACACACACATACAGAAATGTTCAATTCCTGATACATCTATGATGAACTGTTGATGTGTATAGTGTGTGAATAAGAAAACAAAAGAACATGGTATTAATAAAATAATAATGAAAAGGAATACTACGCAATGAAATAAAAAGAAATGCAATTCACTGGTAGTTGGTGAGCACGTCGAGCTCTTTCCACTAAACATACAGTACACAATATAAGACACACTATTAATGACAGCAACGAGAAACCATGCGGTAAGCTGCTCTATTGTTCTTTTTATTCACTTTTTCATTTTGTTGTTGTTATGTAATCACTTATTTTACTTATCATGTATCGGTATTTGCGCTATTTACGATTTTTAAATTTGAAATCAAACATCGTTTCATTATCGAATATTCCTATTCGATATCGAATCGATCGAAAAAATCAACATCGATCTGTAACCGTAGGCCTGTATACCGGTATATATAATGCATTTTATTATAACAATTACATTTAAATCATTACCGGTACAAGCATTATAACTAGAAACTCGATGCATATACTCGATGGGGTAGCAAGCTGTAACCATTATTCTCTCGATTCTTTGATCAGTTTTATTGCTTCGTCCCATTGCTATTTTATATTTGATTTAATTCGTGTCGATTAGGTTATATTTTTGTTGGATATCGGGGAGTGTCATATAGGCCTGGGCTTGCAATGAAATAAATGTCTCTTAATAAAGAACAGCCATACCATAAATAAGATAACAGTCCAGGTTAGTCAACAACAATGTGATCATACGGTTGATAAGTGTTGGGTAACAAGTAAAAACTGCATACCGTATACTGAAGTGAAATGTACAGTCGCCAGATACTTGCCGCGCTGCCATTTTATATATTACAATACGTCGGTATTTGTGTCGGTGTACTTGTATACGAGTATGACCTATTACGAGTCCATTCTACCCAGTCAATTCTACAGCGTCACACATTTGAAGTTGCATATATTATTCTAACTTAGTCTATATAGTTGGTAACAGACCTACCGTCTTGGTCGTCGATGAGCGTACCATATTTTAAATATGTATTTTTCTTTTATTAGGTCTTCCGTTTGAGGTTTTTCTTGCTCTAATTTCACTCGTGTAGGTACATGCATCTTGTTTATATAGATTGGGATATCCGTGTATTAGCCCTTATTTTGTGCGTGTTGGGGGGGGGGGGGGGGGGGAAAACCGGTCGAGCGTTTATTTATAGTTTGGCGACCGAGGAAAACCAAGACAAATATCAAGCAGTAGGTGGATGACGTAAAATTTTCATGTGTGTATCGAACCCGGAACCCGGCCACTCAAATGATTGTTCATTGATCACAATTCACAATATTATATTTTGATGTTTCTGATACACGTATGTGGAGTAAAAAAAATAGTCTATCATGACTATTCCTATGAGCAGTTGAGCATAATAATGTGTTATCGTAGTTTTTACCATTAACAATACATATAAAAATGTTGACATATTTTATTGTGTTCTTGTGCCGTATGTGATTAGTCACGGTGTATGACAGCGTGTCGAAATGCTCTTGTCCACATTGTGTCTGAAACTGTATAGCGTATAAAAACAGTAAGTTTCACTTTGGAAATGGTGATCAACGAAATATTTTGATGACCGGTGGTTTTGGTCGCTGTATAAATGAATCACGCGGCATGATGTGGGGCTGTGGATGCCACGCCCCGTTAACCAGACATAGCTCGCAAACGCATGCCTCTTGGTTGCATCTCCCTGTGACCTTCTTCCGGTGGGACTAGTGTTGATAATTATTTGTAATAATTTACTATATTATGAATGATTTCTCGGTTTGATTTTTGGAAATTACCATGTATTTTTCTTCAATGTGAAATGGAGTTTACGCAAAAGCTCATATATTCTGTAGAACCTGCACAAGTCTGCACTGATCGGCGTGCGTTGGTGTAATTGCACACCAGCGACCAGTATGGCAAACGACCTTGTAATTTTATATAATAATAATCTCCATATCAAACAATTATATACACGTTTACGTATGTAACCAAAAAAAAAACGATATCCGGACGCGGGAGTAAATTCCACAATGATTTCGCGCTATCTTCAGTTGTTTTCAAATTACTGTCTATGAAATTGATTAAAATATTATTAGCCTAAACTTCAAGTTATAACCTAGGAATCTATGTCATACACAGGTACTAAAATTTTGAAAGATAACAATAACGCTCATGTTATCATCTAGGCCGCCGTAATAAACAAAACGGCAGGAGGGTATTTAGTATTTCGAAATAGACCTATGATTTATAATCAGCTGGAAATGGTATATAGGCCTAGTTGACCTATAAAACAGTTATCTCAAAAAAATACGTTAAATTCAGCAATGCCGTGTACTTTCGACTCATCTGAATCGAGTTTCTTATTTGAACAAATTCTTTATTCAGCCGTTACGGGTATTCTATTATTTTGCCATATTGGTCCATGATGTTACCCCCCAAAATACACGTACAACATCGGGTCTATATATTAATTTGCGTTTGGAAAAAAAGTTGTAAAAAATTCCGGATTTTATTCATATTTGTAGATGTAGATTCATGCTTCAGATTTAATACCGTCAACATTTATTAATCTTCAACATTGTTTTTTCGCTGCAAAATAGATATCGCCCCTCTCATTTAGTGGGCTTCCACCCACATCCACTAATAAGCGTCTGTCACTCATAACCCTCAAAACCTTGCTTTATTTATTTTACTACGCCACGCACCTGGTTCCCTTGAGTAGGGTGAATTTTCTGTAATAGCTAATAATCTAGTATAAATATATCAGACGCAATTATCCAAGCATGACTCATTTACCCCTTTTACCCTTTTGCCCCGTCAACACGGTTTCTACCTCCCCCTATATTGTGTATTAATTACATTAAGCCAGATGATACGGTTATTATTTCCTATGTATGGGGTGATACGATCTACGATAGTTGTACGGTGTGCATGGCTCGGAACTATTTGTAGGGCCTTCATGTAGTTGTATCCAGTAGAGATGAAGGGAGAAGGAAGTCAAGAGGCCAATTCCTATCAACCAACAAGATATTAGTCAGAGCATTGACTAAAGAGATTTTGGTTAATCGAAAGAGATTGAAAGATAATATTTATTCTATGGTCAGAGTATTGATGCAGGACCATGTTTAGTCAGCCAGCCTATGCAACATAATTTCTAGGCACATAATTTCGCCCCCCCCCCCCCCCCCCCCCCCCTCTTGAAAACACTAACAATTAACCACAATCTCGATCATCGCGAATTGAACTTGAGTACATTTTAACGCCCATGTGCAAGGACTCAATCGTGCGTCCCAAAGACTAGGTAGCCTACGAAGCCGACTTGAGGGGAAGGCAAAGGGGGAGGGCAATTTTCGGTTCATTTTTTAAATTTTAGTCAATTCAACTTTTTCGATCAGATTTAATTGTATGAGTTTTGGGAACTGGACGTAGTTTATAAAATGAAAGTTCTCAAATGTGAAAATGTTATTTTCTTTAGTATTTCAAATCAATAAAATATAGTCCTAGTCGATATTGATACTCTGTATTTTTTTTTGGAAATTTTTGGAATATTTTCTTGCAATATTTTTCTTTTCATCTCATTGTCAGATGTATTTACAGATAATTAAAGAGAATGCATACTTCTTACAAACTTTGTCAAAATGCCGCGTCATAAACCTTGCCGCACTAGGCAGCGGCCCCGGTTGCCTAGGTCCAATACGGCCGTGTTCATTGTAGATAATCAAGGAAACCAATTTACTAAAAGGTGTTCGAGGGATAAAGAGAATCTATAGCTACTGTGTCTATATGGTGCATAGTGTCTATAGGTGTAGTTCCTTGCAAGTGACGGAAAGAGACTTGGTGTGGACATTGATATAATATTATTAAATGGTGATGAATTGTTTACTGGCCTTGCACAGCTGCTGACAGCCGTCGACAAGTTGGAAATGTGCACACATTACTCTGACCTTGAAATAGCATACCGCGTTATCAATTATATAATGAATATGGGCTCATATCAGTATCAACTCGCCTCAAAGCCTAAAATTCATTCATTCGTCCTAGTAGAGTTTTGCGTTAGGGTGCAAGTTGACTACGATATATTCTCTATCGCTTTCTAATCGAGGTACTTCTTGCCTAGCTAAATTACATCATAAAGTCAGTTCGTTGACCAGATCACATTTCGTTTGCTTAACATATATATTTATATATATGCGTACGGAGACGAGTGGTCGAGTGACTAGTACACTGAACCGTCATTCAGGAGACCGGGTTCGATTCCCGCCTTGGTCGACCATCCTGACAGGAGTTTTTCGTGGTTTCCATCTGTTGTTCAGGTAAATACTGGGATAGTTCCTTAACAACAGGTCAATGACCGACTCGTTCCCAATATTCAAATACACCCAATAAAATATCCATTCATCGCATCATAACATCATCTCATTTATCATTCACCGACGCCAATAGATTGTTGTCATCAGTACAGTGCGTCCATTTAACCCAATATATTATCTACCGGTATTATACATGTTGGTCGATATAGGCCTACATACTTACGGTCACATAAAATGTTTTCTTCAGAAATAATAATAAAACCTATGTTCACGCATATTTTACCGCCAATTTTATATATAGACTAGATGTATGGAGTGCTTAAGCACATTCTAGAATGGTTAGTGTGCTTATATTGAAATTCGGTAAATTTTCTTACGGATGCATTAATTTAATTCACTTTTGTGGGCTTTAACGATGCTTTGTAATGACTTTAAAGTAAGATACATATTACGTACTATACATACGTATTACATGCATATACGTATGCATTCGTTGACGCCAATACTTACGTATTGGCGTCAACGAATGCATTTAATGTGGCTTGTTTGTCTTGATTTTACCTCGAGTGTAGCGCACACATCACTTATGAATTGCGATAGTCTACCGTATTGAAATATTCTTGAAGTCAATGTCGCGTATGAGAATACCTCACTTGTACAAGTTTTAAAAAATAAAATAAACGTGTATATTTAGTTAAAAACTAATAATTATTAAGTGCCAAAAAAAAAACGCTCCCTTTTCAAGTGATCCAGCTGAGACAACGAAGTGTAATTTTTTTCAACACATTTTTCTACGTTAAAATATTTCAGCTTTTTACAGATTTGGATACTGTGAAATTTTGAGACAATGTGGACAATTTTTTCATTTACCATTTGCTATACGTCTGTACAAAGTTTGTGTTGATTGCTGTTGACTATACTTTCAACCCCCCCCCCCCCTATATATCTGTTGAATTTATTTATCATAATTTGTTTGTGTACATTTAATTACAAACGACTACCCTTTTTGCGGTTGTCTGAAACAAAGCGTGTGTGTTTTCATGCAGTGACTCGAAGCAACATGCTACTTACCGTACTGTTTGGTATTTACAAATCAAGGCTATATATAGTCAGCCTATCGTCTATCTATATACGCAGTTATTATCAATGTTCAGAATAATATAGCTCATGCTATACCTTCCAAAATTAAATTGATTTCCATAATTCAGGTAAACTCGAAGATTTAATAATGTACCAGTTTTATGTATGGGTCTAGACATACGTCATTGTTTCAAGATTGAACCATCTGTGATTTTCAATTAGGCCTAATTGTTTTGTCTTGTAAAATTTTTGATCATTTTCAATCTTATAAATAGATAGATAAAAAGTACATAAATACAAATACAGTCGGCCTATATTTATTCAAGACCGTGGTATATAATCCATTAGTTTCATCAGAGTCGGCAAAGTAGGCTGTTTAATCGACTTCGGAAGGTAATACTGCTTTATCGACTCTGGTTCTTTTTTTGTAATGCTGCTTAACGACCCCACCAACAGCTAGGTTATACGGGGATACGAATGAGCGGGTGATAATGAAACGATGAAGTGATGATAGGTGAAAGGACGTTTACAAAAACCCATGCCTTATGCGGGACTCGAACCCACGCCCAACAGTGACTTCAGTTACTACCACTAGCGATAATTGACTTAGCCACCGGGGCGGCGACTCTGGTTCTATATTGACAATCTCTAATTACGGACAGTATAAGATAAGCCATTGTTATAATTCATTGTACTTTCAAAGGGGATGGATTGCATGGATTTATCTAAAATGGTAGGCCTATAGTATTTTAGAATATTTGTATTCTATTGTATTCTTTTATTGCTGAGACATTTTGGTCACATAATGTTACATATTCAAATGATTGATTTTTGTTGGCCCAATGACCCCACTAGCAGCTCGTTCATTTGTGGGTACGAATGAGCAGGTGATAATGAAACTAGGTATATGAAGTGATGACGAGTGATGGAATTTGTATTAAAACTTAATTTCGCCCAACTTTGACTTCGGTTCAAGGTTGGTACGGAGTGCGGCAAACATAAAGTAGGCAAACTCAATTGCTGAATGTGGAGAGCATAGGCCTATAGTTCTGGAAAAGTTGGGGGCAAATAAACTATAATAGGACCGCCTCCTGATGTATAATGATTCAAGAGATGAAATGATTTGAGGTACCGTGCGTAGTGATGGAACGTTGAAAATTTTCAATTCATTGACATTTTTCAATGAAAATTTTCAATAAATGTTCAATTCATTAAAAAATTTCTATGAATCCAATGGAATAGACCTACAATGAATTCACTGAATTCACTTTAATGATTTTTTTTCAAAGTATGCAACTATGCAACTGATTCCTCAGAGCTCATATTCTGTGAACAGACGTACTTCTTAATTTATATAAAATTGCTAGAAAGTGAAATCATGTCAGGTGTGGGTTCGAGCCCCGGCGTTTTGAAGACGTCATTTGTCTTCAGCTCATTTGTACCCCCAAATAACCCAACTGTTACCTGCTACTGGATCGTTCGAAGAACAATAATCACTATTAAGAAATATATACGGGGTCTGGTTTTATATAATCAAATTTTGTTGAACCAAATCTTTGTTAATTTCCTAGGCCTAGCTACCCCAGTACTATTATACTGTTACCACCCATGCCATTTGTTGTCATCAAGCCAATTCTCTTAATTACGCTAATTATGGGTTGGGAACATAGGCTATGTATACACAAACCGCCCATTGAAACATGGTTCACAAATAGGGCCGTGCTAAGGTAGCCTGCGCCCCTAGTAGGCAAATAGTTTATGCGTCTCTCCCCCTCCGCCGTAATTATTAATTATGTATTAAGGCCTACTAATACTTTATCATACAACTACAAGATATGTTATATCTCGAACTTGAAAACTCATGCATGGTTATAAATTAAACGTTTTCAGTGCGTTTCAAATCTGATAAGGCGGTTATCATATGTAAGCTAATATTGGACCAAGTATTTATGTAAATATTATAGCTATATTAACTATATTCACGTCAATATATATATATTACTTGAATTTAGTCAATATTTACGTTGCTAGGTCGACTCAATTATTACAATTAAAAGTACCAACCATGTTCACTGCTCTAGGTAAAAGACAAGGAGTATACCTGGGACCTAAGATTTTTAATATATTGCCCAATGATATTGCATCAGAAATTGATTTTAATAAATTTAAAACGAAACTATGTGTTTGGTTACATGGAATGAAACATAATCAATTGAATAACATTCTCGGCCACCATCGCTTTACATGTAATGTGTTAAATAGTAGACTCTGAATATTATTTTCCTTCTTCCTTATTATTTTTCGTATACATTATATTTATTTCTAGTCGTTTTATAGTATATAGGACTTTTATAAATCCCAATAAAAATGTACAAGTTTATTACATAAGTAAAATAATTACTATATAGGATTAAAAATATTATCTCTTCTCAAACGAAACCTTTGTACCTTTCATTATTTTGATTTTACCTATATTTATATTATTCAGATATTAGCGCTTACTTGTGTTGGGCATTATAGTTAATTGAATACAATAAGTTTATATACGTGTATACCGTAGGCCTAAACCAGGACCCTCAGGACCCTTGAGACCTTAAAATATCGTTAGTTTAATGAGCCTCCTCTAGTGACTGTCTGTGATATGTTTCCACCTTAGAACGACGCCAACGTTCGACTTAAATTTGAATAATTTATCGATGTACAAATATTTAATATCAATGGACGTTAGCACACAAATAACATACTATTTACTTGCGTATTAGTAACTCTGCGATTTGAATGGTTTAGTTTACCCCTTTCATGAAGTGCTAGTGCGTCACATATTCAAGCTCACGTCATTGAGTTCTAATCAAGGGTTCTAAATATCGATGCTGAACACGATTTAAACCAATTCAACTTTTGACGTGAATTTACCGACATTGAAACGGCCTCGGAGCAAGACGCTTTTTATCTATAAACGACGCCAAACGTAAACTATAAGTAAATTGATCAACTTTAAACTGCATGGAGATGGCGTGCCTTGCAAACATTCACCTGTAGAAAATGTAATGTTAAGGAAACTAGTATGTATCATATTGTAATCTAAATTAGTTCTTTATTATAGGCCCTAATATGATTATAATATTTTTTATATAAATAGATGCGTATACGCACATATAGGCCTAGCCAATAGGGATATAGGCTATTATATAGATTAATTGTGTGAAACGTGTAATTCAATATCTGTAGGCATGTATTAAATCAGGTGAAGTGAGGCAAGATGTAATTCGGAAAGTTTTCTCTTTATGAATTGTGCATCGTTTATATTAGCATGTATTGATACTTTTCAACACTTCTCTCATTGTAGCAGAAATCTTTCATACCAGAAAGATTTGGCAATGATTTTGAACACTGGTCCATGATCCCTAGAATCCCATGATCCATGTTGGACTATACATATGCCATATATAACCGATTTTTGAATTGGGGGTTACAGCGATGTATGTAGGCCTATTGTCGTGCAGTTGAAGAAAAAGATGAATAAAAAGTATGCTGTATTGGTATATTGCCAACGTTCACGATAACAAAAGAAAGAATTATGCGGCATGGAATTTGTCGCATTTATTCATAATATTGAAATTTAGACCACCATATATAGGCCTATAGGCCTACAATTAATTTTATTATGCACACCAAAGACTATAGAATTGTGTGCACAGTGCACACTATACGTACGAAATACAAACAAAATAAAAATTAGGCACAGTGGCTTTATCGACAGCTCATCTCATCTAATCAGATCAGTCTGGCATGTGTTTCAGGTTTATAGATTTGAATCAATCACTACGATAATGACATTCGATAATTATTGATGATTATATAAGGCCCATAGGAAATACGAGATGAAAATGAGATATGATTGAGAAGGAAATGTCATCTTACTGGTGATTGCTTTGAAAGGTATAGTCCTAAATGTGATATCAAAACTATATTACGGAACACATAATAATTTAGAATCAATATGAAAAAGTGTTACATATCCGCTTACAAAATTATCATTTCAACCCGATATTTCGCTAATACGAAGCAGCCCTCGTAAATGAGGCACGCTTCAGACACTGAAACGAACCGTTGGGCGTGGGTTCGAATCCCGGATTAGGCATGGGTTTTTGTAAGCGTCCTTTCACTCATCATCACTTCATAGTTTCATAATCACCTGCTCATTCGTACTCCCGTATGACCTAGCTGTTGGTGGGGTCGTTAATCAATAATCATCATCGCTAAAACGACTCGCAATGAGATCTCATTCAAGTTACCTGAAATCGAAATTATTCGTACTTTTGTTGGTATAGGCCCCCTAGTCAAAATTGAAAGTATAAATGGTGCATTTGTGGACCGCGCTGTTGAAGTTTTGAAGTATTGTAGGAACCATCCCGGCAGTAGCCTATACTATACAGTGGGTGCATTCCAGTACGATTTAATCCGGTTTTAGAGGGTTATTACCGGTTTTTCAATACACGTATAGCACAGGTTTAAGTTAAACCTGGGTTTATCTTGTACAGGAATGCCCCTCCAGAGGAAAACCTTGAAAAACCCCTGTAAAGATGGTCAGCGGCGGGGATCGAACTGGGTTCGAAATTCCCTCGCCGACCGGATCACATAAAGCGAGCGCGTTAACCATGCACTGTACTGCGCTGCATTTGCCGGTATGAAACTTCTTTGTGGGCCCTTTTTCAGAATAGTATTCGGTATATAAGCATTTTTTATATGTGAATAATCAACCAATGATTTACCGGTACGGAACTATTTGTCATTTTGAAGGAAAATATTAAATGTACATTCTCTAGATCAAATGTTCAGTAAAATCATCATCAAAGACGTACCATAGATATACCTTATTCACAGTTAACTGTATGCATACCTCATTTCGCACTATAGTGATTAAATATCGCATATACGTCAAGGTTTATCATATTGTACTATATTTTGTTATCACTGCTGCCATATTAGAAAACGTCATTATTGCATATTTATGTGCAATATGTTTTAAAATTCACATGCATGTATATATAATTGAACACTTGATTACGGTACGGTATGTGTAATTGAGTAATACTTCTCCTTGGATAACTAGTTATGCAAACCTGTATGTGGGTATGAAAACAAAACGTCAGTATAGTTGATGTGATCTCGCCACAAATGCTACACGTATCGAGTTATTTTAGAAGGTCACCGTCATCTAGCAACGACGTTAAATGCAACGATATTAAAATAATTGTTGGGAAAAATTAACAGTTGTTGGGACCAGCAATTTGTGTTACGATAATGACGACATTATAATGTTATTTCGCAGTTCCTCAACGATTGGGTGACTTATTTGCGCCAAGATGAGTCGATTTCAAATGTCCACTTGTCTGAAATGTGTCACTTATTTATTATATTCCCCATTTCTTCCTCATTTGTTTTTCAAAAATTGCCGATCATCCACATCGAAGTCATGTAGGCCGCTCTCGGTAGCTCTGTCAGCTGAGGCACCTCTTCAGAAACTGATGTCACCGTTGAGCGTGGGTTCGAGTCTCGCATAAGGCATGGGTTTTTGTAAACGTCCCTTCACTTATCATCACTCCATAGTTTCATCATCACCTGCTCATTCGTACCCCCGTATAACCTAGCTGTTGGTGGGTCGTTGAGCAAACAATAATCACCGAAGTCATGTAATGTTGAAACCTAAAATGCTCGCTTGCTGAACGAAAAATGCCAAATTCATTTTACAATGTCACATAAATATGACATTTATTATATACCTACAACAAGCAATGAATAAAAAGTCGTTACAAAATGGTTCGTATACTCTTGTTCGACTCCTTTTCAATTATTCACTTGTATTGCCTGTTTCCTTCGTCCACCGATCTCACCTGTTACGTTCCGAGTTGAATAATTGATGTCAGTTTCGTGATATCCATGCTGGACTCATATTCGAGTGTCGGTGTCAACGTCATTGGTAACTTGCATATTTCATGGCCATTAGCCATGGTATTCAACTCCCATACAAGAACTATTATATATTGATAATATTATATCTACAGTCGTGGGAAAAGTTGTCGTGGAGTCTGTCTTCTGGTCGATAACATTTATATTAATGAAATGAAACAAATTTCCAGTGGTTCTTTATTCATCCCGGCCTTGAAATTATAAATGAAAAGAATATCATTCTATTATCTATTTTAAAACTTCTGAGTATTTTATAGAAATATTTATAATTATAGTGTGTGAAATGGTTACGTCTGTTGTCACAAGGCCGGTTGATTACCGCAATCCTTGTGACGATAGCAACATAAAGAGACGCATAAAGACATGATAAAGGGTAAAGAGATTACATAATTTAACAGAATCTAACTGTACTGCTTGTTTGAGTGAGACTATATACATATCATAAACGAAAGCGAGGGGTGTAAACAATAGAAATCAGTTGTGTACACTTGCCTTGAGATCCCTTTTGAATCATTTGGAATCCACAAAATCGCACGAAACCATAATATGAAATCCCTGATATCACAAGAAAACCATGAAATCATGTGAAATCTCTGGAATTTCTTGAAATCATAAATCAGGTGGATGTGGGCCTATACTCATGTCCTATAGTTGTTAATCCTGCGACGAAAGATGTATGTTTCTGAACATACACTGAACATAATTTGAAGCATGTTTGCTGAAATTCACTGAAACTCAATCCCATATTATAATAATAATTCCCTTTTCAAATACCACAGCTTTATCAAATAACTGGTATCTGCTAGTTGGGTTAGCAATCGCCAACTCACGTGAACACAGGTATGCTCTGTAGAATGCTTAAATAACATGAAGCTTGTGAATGAGATTGTGGTAATATTCCGAGGTACGGTCTAAATAGGCGACCAATTAATTGTTCATTATGAGTCGTTCTTTTTAATCTTCTAAATTTATAAAGAATATTCAAACCCAATGGCCAATGTACGTTTGATCAAGCATTCCGTCAAACAAAGTTTCAAAGCCATTTGGTGCTTCTGATTTACACATTTGACGTAGCTTTTATACCGTACACATTTTACCGTGCTTCAGCACTCGTATGTCGCTGTCAAAACGCCAAGAAAGAAGTGTTCGCATTAAAAATTGAATGAAAAAGAATGAAAAGTCTCATTATTAATGCAGAAATCATTTCTTTGTCTTAGCAAGTTCAGTGTTCATCCCTCGCCACAAATCACTAGGGGTGTATAATTATGACTATTTTAAAATCCGTCCGACATGAGCTGTATATGCAGCTCGTCATATCGTTATAAATGACAGGGACCTGTCAAGTACGTTGAAGATTTGATAGAGACATCTCACTAGACACTAACGATGATATTGAAGCATTGTTTGTCCTCCCATTTTCGTCGTTAGCATTTTCAAGCGATTCATGTCTATAATTTAATTTCACTTCACTCGAAATGAACGCAACTAAATAACACTACCCATGGCCAATTAATCTGGTCATTATTCTAGAATTATCATGTATGTAATTTGTAATTTGAATCTATTTGTACTGGGTTTATAATGACACACTGATGACCTCTAAGATTCATCGGAAAGATTAGTTGGAAGGAAGCGGTCGTGGTCTTTATCATAGGAACCATTCTGGCATTTGCCTAGCCTACAGAGGGAAACCATTAGAAAACTAGATGGACGGTGGCGGAAATCAAACCGTGACCCGATCTATCCTCAATGTCCAGTCACATGGAGCAAGCGCGCTAGCACTGAGCTACCTGTGCCGGTCGTAACTTGTAATTGAGATAGCTATTTGACGTGGAAAGTGGTATCAGATTCTATCAGTATTGACAATTCCCTCGATATTAAAGCAATATGCAACATTCATGGGTTTGTGATTCAGTTTTAATCTACACATAACGAATATATTTTCAACAGATTGCAGGTAAAAACGTTAACAAATCAATATTTGGTGAAAATGAGATTGAAAATGAGTAAATAATCCAAACCACGTTTCGAATAGAACAAGTGCTTTTGAGAGCCTCTATCTTATGACGTATTTGCACAGTAAACTGTGTGCTAGCTATAGGTAGAGTAGATGTCGTATGCGATTTTATGCAGAAGCAAGCCATATCCTATGTTGAAAATTTAGGATGTATCTTTAATAATTTATTTAGCAATCATTTTCATTGAAAATTAGAAATAGAAACTAATTCACTGATTTCTAATAGCTGGTTTTTAGTATCTTATGAAATAAAAGAAAAACACGCATATATTGCCCATTACGTCTACTTATAGCTGGCACACAGTTTACAGGGAAAATGATGATACCTCGTCTATGTTGGAACAGATGTGTGTCTTCCGCCGTCGTCAGGATTTATTAGGCGGTATTTATAGCCATCGAATTTATTCTTGATTGCGCAATGGGTATAGTTTCCTGTTCTGACAACACTATCCTAACGTTCGCCCCCGTGACGTAGACACGAACATAACTCAACTTGATCGATTCAATAAGAGATATTTGTTCTTTTATTAAATCGAAACTTGATATACGAAATTATTGTTTCCTAATGAAAGATGAAAGGTAGTATTGTTCGGACGGGGCACCTCCAGGGCGATCGTATACCATCCCACAATCTGTCACCAAATAATGAGATGAAATTAACAATATCGGTTACAAAATCGATCGCTATTGAAGAAATAATCCTGTCTGTATACTCTTGGCCAGAAGCATTTATATAAGGCGGAAGGCCTGACATTTAAAAAAAAATCGAGGGGTCAACAACTTTTGAAATCCGGTGTATAGGTCTACTTGCCATGAAATCTCTTGAAATGCATGAAATCTCTATGAATCTCTTGAAATTCCTATGAAATCTCTTGAACTCCCTGGAAATTTCTTGAAATGTCTGAAATCTTGAAATCTGAAATCAGAGTTCAAACCCCTCGAAAAAAATGCCGTGATTAAATCTTACCCTGGCTCCCTCGCATCGTATGCACACATTTTACCACCGAACTACGGTCAGCGTCGGAAAGATAGTTTGTTCTTGCACGTCATTGTTTTGCAAGGGGTTGACATAATGTTGTCATAATAGAATTATTTACCCTTGCCATCATCTAATTCTGTGGAGCACTCTTGGCAGCTGGTCCAGACATAAGACATTCCTTCGATTATAACATGATGTGCGTTTGGCATTCTCAGGGACACGGCTCGGTCGTGTAAGGCGAATATTCGAGTATGATGTAACACGAAGTATAAAAACTGATGAATAATATTAGGGAAAGTGGAGTTGCAATGCATATTTGAATCACTTATTATGTGTAAGCCTACACCACCATAATAACTCGTCAGATAGTGTAATGTGCAATAATGAAATATTCGGTTTATACTTATTGGTAAATGCTATAAATGAATGAATATGGGGGTTTAGAGGCGCGTCAACGACGAATTCATTTCGCCTGGTAAATGATATAAGTTATTGAAGAAAACTATAGGAACAACGAACAACTTTAGTGGAAATGCTTGAATGGAAGGTCTTCAAATGGCTTAAAAATTCGTCTAACAAACTGGAATTGAAAAGTGTATGTTATCGGATTTTAAGAACATTCTTTTTGAAATGTATTCAAGAGAATACAGAACATTACACATTTACGCGAACATGATGAAATATTATACCAACAATGGCACTTGTGCATGCTATAAACTCAAATTATATGCATTGAATAATCGATTGTCAATATTTTTATATATCGTTTGTTTCAGTTTCAGATCCCAGATGGCATTGCCCAGCTCCTGAGTGATGCTGGAGAAGCGGCGATTCGGTGGGGCCGGCCTCCCTTTATCGCCCCTCCTGTTGATCATCTTCACCACCACCCTCTGCCTCTCGCTGTGGCGTTTCTCGCTCAACTCGCCACCACTGGACACCCAGCTCGTTGCTCCCACCTACTATCTCCTCGTGCCAAGCAACGTCACCTCCTTACCACCCCCGTACAACATCAACGAACTGCCCGACACGGACCGGACCAATCTCATAGACGTCAACGATTTCGATTACCGTATCAATAACTTCCCGTGTAATGATACCGACTCGCTCTTACTTCTCGTATTGGTACACTCTGCTCCTGATAATATCGAGAAACGGCAAACAATACGGAATACTTGGGGGAAAACGATGCGGGGTGAGAATCCCTCTTTTCATAAAGTCCTCTTCCTCCTCGGCGAAGTCGACACTCCCGTCGCGCAGAATTTCATCGAAGAGGAGAATCGTGAACACCGTGATATTATCCAAGGCAGTTTTCGTGATACGTACCGTAATATGACGTATAAACACGTGATGGCATTGAAGTGGACTACTTATTATTGTAGCGGTGCGCGTTACTTATTGAAAACCGACGACGACGTGTTTGTGAATCTACCGACCCTTGTGGACTTCCTCTCCCAAGAGCTCTCCCACTTGGGTGCACGGCGTCTGATCCTCTGCGCTCCGTTTCCCGTCGCGCACGTGAAACGATCGTACCGCTCCAAGTGGCGCGTCTCTCCCAGTGAATATCCTGGTCGTCATTATCCCTCGTACTGTGCAGGATGGGTGGTGCTCTATTCGCCCGACGTTGTGTTCCTACTCTACAAGGAAGCGCAACGGTCCGAGTATTTCTGGATCGACGACGTGCATATCACGGGCACACTCGCCGCGAGGGTGAATCTCACGCAGACAGCGCTGGGACCGCTGGTGCTTACCGATTATCAAGTGAAATCACTCACCGGTGATTTGGGACGAAGTGATAATGGTTCTTCGATTGGTGTGTTCTTGTTCGGTACGCCGAATATGTCTCAGTCGAATATTTATAAGTTATGGCATGCTGTTTTGGAGCGAAAGCACCCGTATCTTTCACATACTCACACTCCGCCTTCGTGACATAGACCCACAGATTCCATGTCACATCTCATTCATTAAACACAATGAGAAGTGAATTACCGGCTCTGTTTATTTGGATAGATTTGATATAATGTTCTCCAAAAGTCATGAAGCAAAAAACCAAGGTGTATATCTATAAATTATTCTTCGTTTGTTTAGTCTAGTTCATATTTAGTTACGTTTTAGCATAATATTTAATATTCTTTCATCGACAGAATGGCAAATCATTATTTTCGCACCAATTGAGGCCCAGATGAGATGGATATTGCTAAAACCTGAGTATGTTATTGTATAAGCATTGAAAGTGATACACCCGGTTATTAAATTGTTGACTGTAAAGCACTGGGATGTCGTTTCGTTTACTCAAAAAGTATCACTAGCAAATAATTCAAGAGGCAACATTGAAAAAAATCATCAAGTATATGTTATGGTCATATTTTAAATTGAGATTCAAGTTTTGTTAATGTTAGTTTGGAAGTCCTTAACTTAGAAATGTCGTTAATTTTAAAAAATTTAAACTATATTTATTGTTTTAGTAAATGTGTTTGATATTTTTTAAATTTTAGTATAATCATTATTATTATTCTCCATACAAGAAATACCGTTCAACTGTGAATTTGATGTACGTCGTGGGTCTGGAAGGGTGTAGATATTAATTCTGTATTACTTTGTACAAACCTAGTGAGAGTTGTGATATGAAGTATCAGCTGATATATTGATATTGATATATGTAGCTAAAATGTACTGGCGTCCTTTAATTCAGTACTTTCACTTGATTTGATCAGCTATTGTTTGTGGAATGTGCAGTGCAAACAGTAGTGAAGATAGAATTGACTTGGAGTCGTCACAACATAATAAGTGCCTTCAATGCATTCGTTCTGTTGTTGAAAAAATCGGATGCTTGATTGCGTATGTAGAAAAAAGAATTAAGTCGGTAAAAACAGCTATTTTCTGTACTTGCATGGATGTTCGGTCGCTAAAAGAAGGCTAGTGAATTACGCTTAAGAATAATATGTACTTAAAAAACATCTATTTGGATTGAGAAATATTTCAAAATTATAGAATATTACTATTATGTATATATCATTTTCTACGGGTTCGATGGCAAGAATGTACGGTATTGCATTTCTCACATATTCTGCCAATATAAGGATCGTACTCGATTCTGTCTATTCTTCGTGTTGGCTGCTTGTGGACAAATCTTTTCCATATAATTCCACCTCAAGTTAGGCTTTTAGAGGCGGAATTTAACTTGAATGTGGTTGAAATTGACATTATTGTACAATTCTATTCTTTATAGCTTCACAGCAGCGAGCGGATTTGTTTTTTAATTGCCATCCTTGACATCGGATCAAGGTAGCAGTGATTTAACTTATTGTTGCAGTAATTATTTTAACCGATAAGTATTGTTGTCAACAACGATGCTGCCATTCGACACAAAAAGTAACGATAGAAAGAGCTTCTAAATCGCAATATGGCCGACGAATGGTTACAAATAAAACTGTCAACAATGTTATATTTTCTATTCATGCCATTGTTGAGATATGCGCGCGTTTCCTCAAGATCCACTATTTATTTGTAACAGCGTATCTGCACCTTTTTCTGTCGAATAACTAGCGGTAAGGTTGATCTTAATTTAGAGATATAGGCCTAGGTCTATAGACTGGGATAGAAGGTCGAATCCCCAGTGATTAAATTCCCGACTTGGCACAACCAACTTAGCACACAGCGAACATGAGATAGCCGTTGGACAATTAAGTGATAACATGAATGTACAAACTTGGGACGATTTAATGTGAAATTAGTAACCAAATGAATGAACACAAGAGTACTATACATGAATATAAGAAAGGAGAACTAAGTAATTTTAATAACAAGAAAAAATATCACTGTTTCAAAACATGAAAATTGAAGCCATTGAAGCAGACGCGCCACTGTTTTCGATACCTCGAACCTATGATCGAATTAGCATTAAAAAACCGAAAGTCAAACGTTTTCAACTTGATCGTCTATCCCGAAACATTTTTAAAAGTTGGCCTATAAGTATTGGAAAAAGCAAGTTCGTGGAAAGTTGAACAATTATCTTCAGAATAATTTATTATATTTCAAACAGATCAAACTGATTTATCCCAAAGCGATGAGTTGCTCGGTGTTTATGTTTCTATAGGGTCTATGTTCATGTTTCAGGGAAAAGTTTGAAATAAACAAATAAATATTCCAACTTTAAACTGTATATGTCGACCTTCAACAATCTTGAATCCAGACACCTGGTTTATCTTCATGCATTGAAGATATATTATTAGAATTAAGATAGATTTAACGAATTTATTGGTTTCATGCCAAAGGGTGTGGTCAAGACAAAAACATTTGTTGTTCAATAGCGCGTACAGAAGTTTTTAAATACCGTATATGATATTACCATCACTCAAATTCACAAGACCATAGATTTGATTAATTAATAGTTACAAATGGTGTGTATTAACAAGTAATTATAATTAACACCAAACACTTATTTAAATTGTATTTCAATTACAAGATATTATAGAAAAGTTGTTTGTCCTAGAAATGGTCCACATACCGAATTTGATATTATATACCGATGACCATGTTTTATCATTTATATTGGTTAAACCATTCCATGTCGTGGGCTTAAGCCCATGTGAATGATTAATTTCATTTTTCAAAGCGCGTTTCAGATGTTCTTGAAAAAGGAAGCTCTACCCAACCTGACCAAATTTTCAAAATTTTCGGAGCAACATCTTTCGGTTATTTATTTTGTGCCTGTTTTTTTTTAAATTTGATTGTACTTTTACCCAGCAGCTCAGTGGTATCAAATTCCAGCATTTCTCGACTTTTTAAACCATCAGTTCTTTAAAAGTGATGAAAATAAAAATGTATAAATATCCATTACCATCGTTTTGTTGCGTGAGGTAATGTTTGGTAGCACCGATTACTTTCTGAATAGTCACTCCAACGTTTTATAATCAGTTTGTTCATGCACAATTACATTTTGTACATGTTTCGTTCTACTACCGGTATGTAGCTGTAAAGGTTCGGCAGGCGGTTTGAAGAAATATTTACATTGCGTAGATGGCCCTAAATCAAGGCCACACATAGAAGTCAAGCAATTGATTAACGTTAACCTGAATGAATCACTTTTCAGATTCTTGACCTCTGTCAATGACAGCCAATAATAATAATTGGCCCTAACGTTTTTATAACAAAAGGTCACTATACTTGACTTCACGAGGCTTTGCTGTTACTTGACAATTATTATATGAGGACTGATTCGTTTATTTGAATGTTTTCAATTTTTGACGGTGTTCGTTGTACAAATTGTTGGTGGATTGTTCAGATTTTTGATCACCAATCATTTTGGTGGGAGTCGTTAATCAATTCAAACAATAATCATCCCAGTAAGCTGAATATCTGGAGCTATGTCTACTAATTGAAATTAATTTACCAGTATTTATTATTTGTCATATTGATTTGTCAACCGCTTACGAGCTCAACCGTGTTTATTAAAAGTATGTCTATACAAACCTAGATATGTAGTACGTTCTATTTCACTGAAAAGTTTGAACAGCCTAAAAGATATCTAGGTCCACATTAAAACTACTATACGTTGGTATAACTTGATACAGATGTCTAATACTAAAATTACATACTTCTTATCATATATGTCCTTTTATCAGAGTTAACAGACCAATTAATCAGTAATAGTTATATATTTTTCCGTATTCCATTAATAATTAAACTTCTCCAAAGGGTCCAAAATAAGATCAACATTTCTTATGTGATTGTAGTAGCGTTTTGCCACCAACTGTATAGATTATTATTATCAATTAAAAACATTCTTTTCATTTTTATTTGTGTTCAATCACTGAATAATGTTGAAATACCACAATTTTGACAGTTTGGTGTGTCTGTATAAAGCTCAAGGTATTTGTGCAGTTGTTTGATGGGCTACATTTCATTCATGCAGGCACCAGCCTGATCGCATACGCTTGGTATTCATTCAGTATCAGATGGCTGCAGTTACTCGAGAAAGTATTATAAGAATTATAACCATTGTCTGTTCGCCATAGGTTCATGTGCTACATGCACTCCAACATCGCTACAGTTCGTAAAATAACTAGAGATACATTTTAATATTATACATCTTCTAATACCATACTTATTACTACTACTACTACTTACTATCTATCCCAAGCTAAGCCAACATTTGAAAGCGGTCCTCTTAGTTTATTTCGATTAAGTAGGGGTGCACTTATCTATAATGTCGGGTTCAGAGATGCCAAATATTTGTACTGATATCTTGTATCTAGTGAATGATTATCATTATATATATATATATATATATATATATATATATATATATATATATATATATATATATATATATATATATATATATATCAAACACACACTAACATTAAGACTTAAATAAATACTTATGCTGTGTGCGTGTTATTGATATTTGATTTTAATATACAATTATTTGAATTGTTTGGCAATTGTTTGTGAACTCATTACCAATTAGTTACTATGCCAAGTGTTAATATGAAACTCGTAATCTCACTAAGAAAAATGCATTTACCGATAATTTTAATTGCGTTTTATCAATAGTATTATAATAAAAATTTGCATTATGTAATATGATCTGAGTTATAATTAATTTTTGTTTGTAATTGATTGTACAGTATGCTCAAATATATAATATGAAGTATTCGAGAATTAGTGTTTTTACTTATTTTTTTGTGTATCTCTTGTTAACCCCAATGTGGATTGAACCGAATATGGAATGAAGATACAAAGGTGAAGCTTGATAGTAATATATGAGTGTATAACATTTCATTCCATTTGTTGCTTTCTGTGCTTATACCCAAGACGATACTAGTGTGAACATATGAATCCATCTTCGATTTATCAATAAAGCATTAAATCAGAATAATTTTCATGAATGTATTAGAGAAGATGACCATTATATGACAATTAATTGTTGACAAAATGCAGAGTCAACAAGATTATTGATTAACATTTTTCCAAGGCAATTAAATAATCAAATATTTGAAGTTTACTCACAAAACGATAAACCATGCGAAAAAATAAATTCTCTGCTATTTTCTCTAAAAATTGGAAATTTTGATGAACCAGAATCGTAATTTTGATAATCGCGTCAAAAACGCTTCACAGTGATTTAACAATTGAAAATACTCTTGATAGACCCACAAACATTAAAGTTTGTAGGCAGGCCTATGTTTTTTTTGTAAAACTAATGATAATATATGATTCCATCTTCTTTTTTCATGTGTGAACTTTCAGAATTTGTGTTTGTTCAGTACTCTTTTTTTCGATATGGGAGGCATTTTCAATTTTTTCTATATAGGCCCGCCGTACTGTGGTTATGTTCATCTTAGGCCTATCTAAACTTTCAACATGAACTGGTGTAGTAGATTCAACTTGTATATAAGTTTTGTCAACCTTTTTTTTTGAGGGGGGGGGTTTATTGATTGTATTTGATTTGCTCATGTCCATAAAAGGTCGTATATCATCATAGACAAGAAATTGATGGATCTGAGGTTCAAGTTGGCGTGGTCCATTAGCATTGAACTAAGCATACTCATATCATTGAGTTCATATTACTTCCTCTGTCCTCATGTGACCAATATTACTGATCAGTCAAGTTTTGTGACGTATGGACTAGAGGGACGAAGACAGAATCGCTCTAGTCGAATGTCGACTATTGACTCTGCTGATCCAATGTTCACATCACGTGATGTATCAATCACATTATAGTGAAAATGCTTCCGAGTAAATTGTGGGTGATGGGCAATAAATCTTTATTGCTTTTATTTGGAGTTTGGTGACCGCACTGCGCTCTTGACGATGGCAATTTGCAATCAACATTTGGAGAGACGAGTGGTCGAGTGGCAAGCACACTGAACCGTCATTCCGTCACTGAACCGAATTCGTGATTTCCCATTGTCATTCAGCTCAATACGGGAATGGTTCCTAATCAGTTATCACGATTTGATAAAAACGTTCATATATATGTATATATTTAATTTGTGTGTCCTACATACTAGGCCTATATATAATCATTTGGTCCATCAAAATGAAAGCATGTAAATCTCGTAATTGAATTCTCTTCAACGTGGATCGATTTCAAGATGGTTTTATTTTGTAATTTCTTTGTGTTTTCTATCACTAGTCCGTACCTCGCTGTACCAGCCGCCTGTCAGGCATATCGAGCTAATCAATCATCGGTACGTAGTAAACCACTATTATGGATTCTGCTATTATTTAGACCAATATAATATGTAATCGTCCACACTATACCGCTTAAACCAGGAAGTCTTATTCTCATCCGCTGATCACTTACAATACCAATCATGAGTGAATATAAAACAAATAGTTTCCGTTTATTTATAGTTTAATTATTTTTGTAGAATATAAAGCGATCCAACACCAACTTTTTCATGTTTTATCTAGTTTCACATAATATCAATTACCGGTAATATAAGCATGCATGCCGCCCTCGTTAGCTCAGTCAGCTGAGGCACGCTTAAGCGAATGAGCTGACCGTTGGGCGTGGGTTCGAGTCCCGCATGAGGCATGGGTTTTTGTAAACGTACTTTCATCTATCATTACTTCATCATTGCATTCCCGCTCATTCGTCCCCCGCAAACCTAGCTGTTGGTGGGGTCGTTAAGCAGCATTTGAAAAAAAAGCATACATATTTTTTAAAATTCAATTATGATTTCGCCATGCTACTTGGCTCCGTTGTCAAAATCCATATCATCATAGGCCCACGATCAAAATTGAACAGACTTAGACCTATATGATTGTCGGTTGTATCGAGCGGCAGAAAAGTTAGTGTGCTATCCAGTTATCATATTTTTCACTCAATTGTTGTACTTTCATTGGCTTATTGACATTGAATAACAGATATAAAACTTCAAAGATAAACACTACATTTTAGTGAGCCATTTGACTGATACATGCATTCACAAAGATTATTTTTCTCCCAATGATGGATTTCATCGTGCCTAAAAAGCCACTCAAGTTTTATGCATTGGTCGGGTTTGGGTCCATAGCAGTAATATATCAATGGGTATGTGGCCTATAGAAGGAAATTACGACTTTTTATTCAATCAAGTCATACTTCCGCCGTGCGTCATCACTTCATTTGATTTCGTTCCCTAATGGTAATATATTATTCTAAAATGATAAATTGTTATTACTTGTCAGAGATATTGCGACGAGTGGATTAGTGACTGTAGCACGCTGAACAGCCATTCGGGACACAGGGGTTCGATTCCCGCCTTGGTCGACCAAGCCAGCTCGGCCAGCTGAGGCACCGCTTCAGAAAATGAAGTCATCGGGTTCGAGTCCCGCATAAGGCATGGGTTTTTGTGAACGTCCTTTCACCTATCATCATTCATAGTTTCATAAATCCCCTGCTCATTCGTACCCCCGTGTAACCTAGCTGTTGGTGGGGTTGTGAAGCAAACAATTCATCATCATCATTCATTATACTCCATGATAAAACCCGCCATACATTATTGTTAGATAGAAATAATAGCATACAAGTGTTGCAGTGATAGATTCACGGCTCCCTAGATTCGTTGGTATCAAATGAAATATATTTTGTATGATCAAGGCGTGTAGAGTTTTAGATTATACTTCATATAGACATCTCGCTCATCTTACAACGCATATTCTGCGTTTGCCTAGTATTTGGATATAACGTTGTTCGATTGACCGAGCAACCGACTATGTTGGAAGCTCTCCCGCTAGAGTGCAGCTAGATTTATTCCGCCTTGGGATACTAGGGGTAGTACATCATTGTAACAAATGTGGCCTATATTTCTAGGCAACTGTTTTGTACCCTGTCAGTACTACGTGACCTGTACTACGTTGTCGGTACTTGCTGCGGGCGGCAAAAGCATAGATCACAACACACTGTGTGAAGTAAAAGTAAGTCTACTTTATTCAATGTATTTTTGAAAGTCATTGTTATTATATGATAAAATGATAAGGTGCAGTTAAAATATTCGAAAAATCACTTGTCACCTTCAGATCTCATTATCTGAAATACTTGACGTGTGCATGCTTAATGTACCTTTGATTTTTATAGGATACAATTGTGTGATGTGGAATCGAAAAGATTTCAAAATGGAACAGTTCTAAATTTTATGTGAATCAAATCTACACTTTATGAGTGCTAATAATACCAAACTTATTACATACATACATATGTATACATGCGTACATACATACTTAAGTCTCTTAACTATTTCAGTGTTGAACAATGAGACCGGATTGAAAGGTTTGATGTTTGAATTAATCAATCGTTTGAGATAAAAAATCGATAATAGTTATTGTTAAATAAATGATTAATGAAACCTAAATAATGAAAAAACAATTACTTCGATTCTTTCATAACATTTTGACTTTGAACCGACTGTGATCAGCAGAGTTTTCTATTTACTGGTTTCATTTGTGTTCTATTTCACGCAACCTGTTGCTTTATATTGAATGTATTTGATAATATAAGTTTTTGATCAAGTCATAAATAATAAGTTGTGTTATAGTATACGATGGTCACTACAACTAGTACAAATATACATACAATTACAGTATGATTACGTTAGATTATTAATAAATTATGAATACTAAAGTTTATTAACTGGCCTACTACACAGTTGTGAGGTTGTTGACAAACTACTGTTTAATATTTATCACCTGTCATTCTTTGATTTCTTTGTGCGTTATTTATGAGAATAATTTAAATATTATATCGAGTTTTTGAGTATATTATAGAGTACTATGTATAGAACATTCGAAACAACATTGAAGTATCATTTGTATGCCTATACCTATTGTATAGTGAGTGAGTGAGAGAGAGAATTTTCTTTATTAACCCTATTCGTGACATGAAACGCAGTTCGATGAGAGGTCACGAAGAAAGGAGGAAGAGGTTCATCACTTAATTATAATGTTAGACTAACTCCATGATAGCCAGTCACTATTGAAACAGTCCAACTCCTAATTAGTATTAATTCATATTCACAAAGAGGTTGATCGTTTCGTGCTTAATTAATTCTGTACTTCTGTACTTGAACAGATGACAATAGATTATCATCACTGAATCGACATTGGAATCGATCACGGTCGTTAAAAAAAAAACTTGTTAGAATTCTTAATTGCGGGATCAGTATCATGCCATACTGCTAATTAATATTTGACTGGGCTTCCTTTTTTTATTTTATTACTCTAGATACAGTTCTGAGTGAATGAGAATAATGATAAAGAACATTGACATTAAATAGAATGAGGCGATTTCCCTGTATCTTTTAATATTGATGAAATAGAAAACGTCAAATTTACAGTTTACATTTTATTCCATTCCGTTTATACGGCTGAGATCCGATTGAATAGAAATAATTGTTTTATTGACTTGCACGATAACTTTGTATGTAGTCTACCTCTTGGAATATTACAATTAAATCGGTAATTGTGATGGAGTCAGTATTATAGAGGTTAATTAAGAGATAGTTGATGTGGGGTCGCTGAGTCTCAAGACTCAGAAAAAGAGAGGATTTTGATAAAATTCCATGTATAGATCGAAAGTCAATTTTCATGCGAAACAAGAAGAGGCTATTCTCCACGTGTAACTTCAGTTTAATGTTTAACTTCCAATTTATGTATGTTTTGTTAATTAATTGGTATATTGTATTTTTGTTGTAAGAACATTTGAACATAAAAATAAAAATAAACATCAAAATGGATGTCAGAAATAATGAGGATTCAGATGACCTTACCTTCCATTAGATGGTCGTCTTCTTGGACTAATCTCAGTCTATTTATTTTCATTTTTTGTTCTTTAAGGGTGTACATGCACGGTGCTCATAAAAATGGAGAAATTCATCTTTACTATTATTTTTTCTTCATCATGAACAGTGTATTTTAATAAAAAGTATATCACACCCGAGATAATTTTATGCACTCTAATTATCACGACATTCTATTTTTGTTAATTCAACCAGTTTTAAGATAATACGTCAATAAATATCAAGAACGTGATACAATTTATTGGCGTATTATCTTGAAACTGATTGAATTCACAGAAATAGAATATCATATTAATTAAAGAGCAGAAAGTTATCTTGGGTTTGATATACTTTTTATTCAAATACACTTGTTCGTGTTAAAGAAAAAAAAATCTCTATTTTCATAAGCACCGTGCATGCACCGCCTTAAGCTTCCATCTTTGTTTACGACTGATGTTGGCTTGTACATAAATCACACAGTGGCAATAATGTGATTGTGTGTGCTTGTAGGTGGCGACTAATAGCAGAGAACGCGACTCGTCAGAGATTGACATTGACGAGATGCTGCACGCCGTTGCCCCGTCAGATGATTACAGGAAGAGTATTATTGGTGGGATAGGTGAGACGAGAGACAATTCATAAACACATATAGTGTCTATTCCTGACTTTGTCTTATATTATGGTCGATAGCTAAAGGTATATATATACTGTCGTCGTGTTCAAATTGATTACATTTCACGACAGAATGTATGATCTCTTCTGCAATATCTAAACCGATTATTAAAATCCAGTCAAGACAAATATATGAACCAAACTACAACTACAAATACTTCCAATGTTGCATGGCTCTTTACCATGGCTCTTATATGGATGGCCCTTCCATGGCTCTTTACAAGAATATATTATATCAGGAAAACTTATTCATTTGACATTCTTGACGTATATTCCTTACTATTGCATATATTCCGTATGCTTGTATTCCACATTTATTGATATTATATTATTATTGTCACATTATTGTTCTGGATTCGTAATGATTACCAATTATAATTCTCAGTCATTGTCCTTATTTCTTAACATTACATAATTTTATTAATGTAGTATAGGTCAACATCAGTTACAGTATAATTCAAGTTCGGAATTTACTACATTTGTTTTGTATTCAGGCGTCCTACTCATTTACCTTTTTTACTGTAGTCAGAAAGGTAGAATTTGTCGTTTGAACTTATGTCAAGTTCTTAGTAAAAAAAAGCATCGCTTATTGCCTTGATTTCATCACAATTAAACGTTAACTATACCATAATATACCGTAAATATGCCATAATCAAATCGATTCACAATATAACTCTGTTCCTTCAACTATAAATTCAACAAATTAGTAATGTTGTTTGTCTCTTTTTCAGACGCAAGTCAGCGAGCATCGATTGCTGGTAAGTTTCCCAATGCTTACCGCACGTAACATCATTTCTTGAAGGGGTATATACACGGTGCTGAAAAATGGAGACATTGATCTTCAATATTTTTTCCTATAACCACAAACCAATATAATTGAATATAAAGTATGTCAATTCCAAGATAATTTTATATTTTTATATTTTTGTGAATTCAATCAGTTGTAAGAAAATACGTGAATGAAAACCAAGAATATGATGAAATTCATTAGCGTATTATCTTGTAACTGGTTGAATTCGCAAAAATAGGATGTCATTTATTAAAGAGCATGAAATTTATGTTCGAGATGATATACTTTTCATTCAATTAGACTTGTTCGTGAACATAGGAGAAAATAGTAAAGATGAATTGCTCTATTTTATGAGCACCGTGCATGCACCCCCTAACACCGTTAAGAAAGCTGACAACTGGTGCTTCACTCAGATCGGACATTGTGTATATGGTGTACTGTTGTTCCCTCAGCAGCAATGAATATCACCTCTTTTAGTCAAAATACACATAAAGATAATTGAACTGAATTAAAATATTCTCGACCATTCGTGTCTCAGAGGTTTTCTTAGTTTTCCTGAATTGATGACGTGATGCGTGTCAGCTGGGATCTATAGATATGATTCCACACAAAAAGCTTAGTTCTTATTTAGTCATCTTTAGGATATGTTGTGCAGCTCAAAAAATAGATAAAAAAAAGAAAATTTCAGAAACGATAAATGAAATTATTGTTTCCGATATACAGATGATTCCACACAAAAAGCTTAGTTCTTATTTACTCATCTTTAGGATATGTTTTGCATGTATTGTTAGGGGTATTTTGTAGGTTGGGGCGAGGTGGCGAAGGGATTTACATGATTTGTCCTTTTGATAAGTTCTTAACCTTACTATATTTTATTTAAATGTTATAAAATTAAAAGTGAAATTAATTTCCTGCAAATTTGGTACTACAATCATCTTCATGAAATACAAATATAATATTCTTTGCTACCGATCCAAGTTTATTGTAGGCCTACAGGTTCTAATATTCATTTAAATACTTGGACCTATCATTAGTAGTTTTCTTAATTTCAATTTTTTTATTCAGAAATATAGGCCTAATCACAAATGACTTCTGTCGCGCAGTGGTGTTTTCGGTCGATTTTTGTTGAAAATAATATTCTCCTGAAGATTATTGAATAATGTTGATTCTCTTTCTGTTGGTTGTAATGGTTCAATTTCAATTTTTCAGGGTATGATATTAAAAAAAAAAAAATCAAATTCATCGGAACTCGATACAAAATCATTGTTCCCCAATTAAGGCTATGGATGAAAGATGAGATTGTTTGAACGGCTCACCACAATAGCGATCTCACCATCCCAAAGAATAATTATAATAACTTATTTAACAAACAAATCAAATCTTAAATAAGGTAGTCATTCCGGGTTAGAAAACAATTAATATAATGTAAAATATAATGGAATGAATTTTTGACTGAGAAACATCTATGTCATATATTTCATCCATATATGACTCCCCAAAGAGTGAGCCTAATTATAACTTGTTGGTAATCGAGTAATTAAGTACTAACTGAAGTGGCATGATAGCTAGTGTATGGCAATGGATGGACACTACATGACAATGGTCTTCACGGGAATGACGTGCAGCAATAAGACAATCAAGTACTCTTATCAGTTGTTACCTGTTGGATATGATCTAGACATGTAACTCCACAAGGAATCAGCTGTAATTTACTAGACAGCTTATCAACACATTAACCACGCATTTATTAACATCAGTATAATCGGTCAGAATGAATAAATATCCGTAATTCGTAACCTGTGGATTGGTTCTTTCGTGAGGTCCCCCTCCCCCCGCAAACCCCTTGGCGAGTTTCTTTTCAGTAAACAGTTATAAGCACTATGTGGAAAATGAAAATATAAATAAAGTAACTATATCAAGTTTTTTTATGAGTTTATCAAATACACTAATGGAGAATGTTGATTTTTTTTGACAGAAGACAGAAACTGAACTGTACTTGTAAAATATAGTTATCTTGATCTTTAATTTGATCAAATATTTCAAACGTATTTAAATCTATCATTTATTTTGTGAATAAGTTTTTGTTTATCTAGTCTGAAATGAAAACAATTCATCTTCTTCAAATATTTGATAGTTTCTTTATTTTACTTACATTATAATTTACAGAATAGTGCCTTAGCTGTTGACTGAAAAAAAATATTCGCCTCCCATGAAGAGGGAGAATTGGGGGTTGTCATGTCAATTCCAACATTTTGATTGGGTATTTTGACGTTGTTCGAACTTTGTACGAACAGACTTATAGGACAAATATGAACGACACAATATTGTACCCGGAGGGAACTAAAATCGAGATTGTAAAAGAGATTGAATAATCAGGTTTAATTATAGATTTTAAATAGATATGTACTAAATATTGAAATATACTACCAATACTAAAATGCCGGAGTCGATCAAGTCTCAACACCCAGAGAACACGGAAGTGAGTGTGGTGGAATAATATGGATGAGTGACATTTCTCTACTGATTTATATCACAATATACATCATACTATCGAACGTTCTCTACACATATTATTTACAAGCGCAATAGATATTAAACACCGGTCAATACGCGCACGCTCACAATGGAAACTATAATATATATGAACAGCCGCTTTCACCGATTTCCCTCATTCGTTCTCCGTCTTTCGCAGATTTTCATTGAATAACAAATATACTCTTTCTCACTGGTGTCCGTGTTCTTTGTTTTCTGAATGAATGCCTCGTATAGGCACTGACGTAGGTATTAAAATGGAGCTTCAACACCAACCGCACCAATTACACCAACCACGTCACCCGTCTAATTCAAATGACGCCACGTCCATGTATAATTATGGTAAGGAAAACGTCACATGTGGCGAAGGAGTGAAGAAGGATGAGTCAAAAGAGGAGGAGAAAAAGTTTGTATTTTATTTATTTAGGTCATAGGAGTTGAATGAATCAACTTAGATGTGCCGTTGAGATTACCAATTCCATTCAAGTTTTTTTTATTCAATCCTGTTTAGAAAATTGAATGATTTGGAAATTTGTTCAGCCTACTAGATGTTATTTTTTGAGATGAGTAGGCCTATAAATAATAGATTTTTACTATAGATAATGGATTTATTAATGATTACATGTTAATATGAGTGAATATTGGGGTACATTTGTGAGATGTTTATATGCCATGTTTTGTGTACGCTACTTCACATTCTCGCTTTCCTACATCCCCAGTTATAAACAGATAGAAGCTAGAGAAGCTGTACAGCTCAGCTACAATCTACAAACATACACACAAACATTCACACCCTATTGTTTCATACAGAATTTTCATTTGTCATTTAAAATCATGTTTCACACGTCATTGATCTGAAAAATATATAAATTATTAATGAACTCATTATAAAAATTCATAGATGTAATTATACATATTGAATTGAATTTATTATATAAATTATATCTAGATTATTTTAAATATCCGCTCACGTCGCAACAAGTCAGTTGCACGACACCACAAAATATATATAAAATATGAATAGACAAAGACACACTTTTACAATGAAATTGTATCTAATAGGCCTAGCTTTGTTGACAAACACGGACCCCTGACTGCTCCTTGACTACCGATCAAACAGGGCAATAATCAATAAAATATACGGATGCGATGTGAAACAGAACAAAACTTTTCCTTGTGACCTGACGGACACGATTATGATATATGCTTCATTATAAATATGTTTTAAAATGAGTTTTATTAGCAACGTCACCTTAGAACTTTCAATTAGAGAATTCAATTCGTACATTCTATTTCACATACCTAACAAACGTTATACATTACCCGTTTCTATATATCAAAATACATAATAACGATATAAAATAATCCAATTTTACTAATATATATATATATATATATATATATATATATATATATATATATATATATATATATATATATATATATATATATATATATATATATATATACATAAACGTATATATATTTCTTCCCTACCAACACACAGTGACAATTATCGTTTTTCTCCATTTACCATGAGCTATACGAACTCGTCCAGAACTCAGTTAAAACAGAAAGTACCTATAGGCTGTGTTTTCATAATAATGGGTGATGACGACGTTACATTTTATTCTCTCGTACGTGACATAATTTCTGCTTACGTCATGTAATACAGAAGACAGTCTGTATTGCAATATTGAAAGATTAGTCAAATTCTTCTCAAACGCCAAAAATGAATCCTACTTTCTATTTTATTCTGAGTATTACTCTTTTCTGACGGTGTTTATTAACAGTAATAAAAATAAAATACCACGTACGAAAGTGAATATATATTACTTATCTCTGTATGCCCCTAATGGCCCTTAATTATTTAACTGTAATATGTGCGAAAATGATGGCAAAAACTTGTAAAGAAGTCTGTAACATTGTGTATTGAATGATTTTTACACTCTTAACTTGATCGTCGAATACAAAAAAAAACGTAACTTCATTTAATCATAGTATGCAGCGACTGTAAATTTACGACTGTAGTTTGTAAGTTTGATTGTTGGTGGTGGTGCCATTCCTGCTGATGCTAGATTCACTACTACTACATGGACGCTAGTGCTGGCGCGACCGCTGCTCTGCGGGCTGCGTTCAGGGGCGTTGAACGTACGCTAAAGCAGGCTTGCAGCATTGGGTTGACGAATTCAGTAGTCATTTTAGTAGGCCTACACCTAAATGCAGCCGTAATGTCATTTTGAACTGCTGAAAATGATAATGCCAAATTTGCGCTCAAATTTAGAATGTGACGATTTTCTCCGGAAAATCCTCCTCATGGTCATGTGTGGTATCAAAATGAAGGTTCATTCATTAGATTGCATAAAATTTTTATTTCGTTCCGATCCAATGTATAGTTCCCCGACAAACAGGTTTTGAACTACCCCATGTGTAGAGGGGGGTCGGAAAATTTACGATTTTCTTTGGAAAATTCTCCACGGGGTCATGTGTGGTATCAAAATGATGGTAAATTCATAGGATTGCGAAATTTTCTCATTTTGTCTCGATCCGATGTCTGGTTCTCCTAAAAAAAATTCCTGAATACCCTTCCGGCAAATTTGTGATTTTCTTTGGAAAATTTTTTGGAAAATTTTGAGGGGCATCAAAATGCTCACGTGATCGCCAGCTTTCCGAAAATCCAACAATCAGCTCGATCGCATCATGGGTTCTCGAGCAATCCCCGATCGAAGATTTTCTTGTCGGACGGGTACTAGTATGGGGAAAAAATCAAAATTTGAAAAAAAGTCAAAGTCTTTTTCCGAAGCCGTGATTGGTATCAAAATGAAGGTACAGAATATCTGATGCCAAAAATGTTGATTTTAGCTCGATCCGATGTCTGGTTTTCTGTAAAAAAAATCTTGAAAATGAAGCCAAATTTGCAATTTTCTTCGGGAAAGTTGCTACACAGCCGTGTGTGGTATCAAATTGAAGATAATCGAAATTGATGACGTCCAGTTCTGATTTCAGCCCGATCCGACGTCTGGTTCTCCGGCAATCGTGTTTTGAACCAAACACTGCGGATCGGGTGTCGGAAAATTCATGATTTTCCCTGGAAAAGTTTCGACGGGGCCATGTGTGGCATCAAAATGAAGGTCCATTCATTAGATTGCATAAACTTTTTATTTCGTTCCGATCGCATGTATAGTTCTCCGGCAATCATGTTTTGAACACCCCCATGCGCGGGGGAGGGGGGGGGGGGATTTGCGATTTTCCCCGGAAAAGTTTCCAGAGGGTCGTGTGTGGTATCAATATGTAGGTACATTCATACCATTGCATAAATTTCTTATTTCGTTCCGATCCAATGTATAGTTCTTCGGCAATCATGTTTTGAACACCCCCATGCGCAGGGGAGGTGGGGGGGAATTTGCGATTTTTCCCGGAAAATCTTCCACAGGGTCATGCGTGGTATCAAAATGAAGGTACATGCATCAGATTGCGAATTTTTTTTATTTCGTCTCGATCCGATGTCTGGTTCTCCTAAAAAAAAATCCTGAATACCCTTCCGACAAATTTGTGATTTTCTTTGGAAAATTTTTTGGAAAATTTTGAGGGGCATCAAAATGCTCACGTGATCGCCAGCTTTCCGAAAATCCAACAATCAGCTCGATCGCATCATGGGTTCTCGAGCAATCCCCGATCGAAGATTTTCTTGTCGGACGGGTACTAGTATGGAGAAAAAATCAAAATTTGAAAAAAAGTCAAAGTCTTTTGCCGGAGCCATGTTTGGTATCGAAATGAAGGTACAGAATATCTGATGCCAAAAATGTTGATTTTAGCTCGATCCGATGTCTGGTTCTCTGTAAAAAAAATCTTGAAAATGAAGCCAAATTTGGAATTTTCTTTGGGAAAGTTGCTACACAGCCGTGTGTGGTATCAAATTGAAGATAATCGAAATTGATGACGTCCAGTTCTGATTTCAGCCCGATCCGACGTCTGGTTCTCCGGCAAACATGTTTTGAATCAACCACTGCCGATCGGGTGTCGGAAAAACATGATTTTCCTCGGAAAAGCTCCAAGAGGGTCGAGTGTGGTATCGAAATGAAGCCACATTCATTAGATTGCGAAAATTTTAAACCCCAGTCCGATCCGACATTTGGTTTGCCGTTAAAAATGTTTTGAACAACCCAATGTGTATAGGGGGTCGGAAAATCATGATTTTCCTCGGAAAAGCTCCAAGAGGGTCATGTGTGGTATCAAAATGAAGCTACATTCATCAGATTGCAAAAATTTTAAACCTCAACCCGATCCGACATCTAGTTTGCCGGCAAACATGTTTTGAACAACCCAATGTGTATAGTGGGTCGGAAAATGAGAATTTTCCTTGGAAAAGCTCTAAGAGGGTCGTGTGTGGTATCGAAATGAAGCTACATTCATCAGATTGCCAAAATTTTAGATCTCAACCCGATCCGACATTTGGTTTGCCGTTAAACATGTTTTGAACAATCCAATGTGTATAGTGGGTCGGAAAATGAGAATTTCCCTCGGAAAAGCTCTAAGAGGGTCGAGTGTGGTATCGAAATGAAGCTACATTCATCAGATTGCCAAAATTTTAGATCTCAACCCGATCCGACATTTGGTTTGCCGTTAAACATGTTTTGAACAACCCAATGTGTATGGGGGGTCGGAAAATCATGATTTTCCTCGGAAAAGCTCCAAGAGGGTCGAGTGTGGTATCGAAATGAAGCTACATTCATTAGATTGCGAAAATTTCAAACCTCAACTCGATCCGACATTTGGTTTGCCGTGAAACATGTTTTGAACAACCCAATGTGTATAGGGGGTAGGAAAAACATGATTTTCCTCGGAAAAGCTCCGAGAGGGTCAAGTGTGGTATCGAAATGAAGCTACATTCATTAGATTGCGAAAATTTTAAACCTCGACCCGATCCGACATCTAGTTTGCCGTTAAACATGTTTTGAACAACCCAATGTGTATGGGGGGTCGGAAAATCATGATTTTCCTCGGAAAAGCTCCAAGAGGGTCGAGTGTGGTATCGAAATGAAGCTACATTCATTAGATTGCGAAAATTTTAAACCTTAACTCGATCCGACATTTGGTTTGCCGTTAAACATGTTTTGAACAACCCAATGTGTATAGGGGGTCGGAAAAACATGATTTTCCTCGGAAAAGCTCCGAGAGGGTCGAGTGTGGTATCGGAATGAAGCTACATTCATTAGATTGCGAAAATTTCAAACCTCGACCCGATCCGACATCTAGTTTGCCGTCAAACATGTTTTGAACAACCCAATGTGTATGGGGGGTCGGAAAATCATGATTTTCCTCGGAAAAGCTCCGAGAGGGTCGAGTGTGGTATCGAAATGAAGCTACATTCATTAGATTGCGAAAATTTCAAACCTCGACCCGATCCGACATCTAGTTTGCCGGCAAACATGTTTTGAACAACCCAATGTGTATAGGGGGTCGGAAAGACATGATTTTCCTCGGAAAAGCTCCGAAGACGGTCAAGTGTGGTATCGAAATGAAGCTACATTCATTAGATTGCGAAAATTTGAAACCTCAGTCCGATCCGACATTTGGTTTGCCGTTAAACATGTTTTGAACAACCCAATGTGTATAGGGGGTCGGGAAAACATGATTTTCCTCGGAAAAGCTCCGAGAGGGTCGAGTGTGGTATCGAAATGGAGCTACATTCATTAGATTGCGAAAATTTGAAACCTCGACCCGATCCGACATCTAGTTTGCCGGCAAACATGTTTTGAACAACCCAATGTGTATAGGGGGTCGGAAAATCATGATTTTCCTCGGAAAAGCTCCAAGAGGGTCATGTGTGGTATCGAAATGAAGCTACATTCATTAGATTGCGAAAATTTCAAACCTCAACCCGATCCGACATTTGGTTTGCCGTTAAACATGTTTTGAACAACCCAATGTGTATAGGGGGTCGGAAAAATCATGATTTTCCTCGGAAAAGCTTCGAGTGTGGTATCGAAATGAAGCTACATTCATTAGATTGCGAAAATTTGAAACCTCGACCCGATCCGACATTAGTTTGCCGGCAAACATGTTTTGAACAACCCAATGTGTATAGGGGGTCGGAAAATTTATGATTTTCCTCGGAAAAGCTCCAAGAGGGTCGAGTGTGGTATCGAAATGAAGCTACATTCATTAGATTGCGAAAATTTCAAACCTCAACCCGATCCGACATTTGGTTTGCCGGTAAACATGTTTTGAACAACCCAATGTGTATGAGGGGTCGGAAAATCATGATTTTCCTCGGAAAAGCTCCAAGAGGGTCAAGTGTGGTATCGAAATGAAGCTACATTCATTAGATTGCGAAAATTTCAAACCTCACCCGATCCGACATTTAGGTTTGCCGCTAAACATGTTTTGAACAACCCAATGTGTATAGGGGGTCGGAAAATCATGATTTTCCTCGGAAAAGCTCCAAGAGGGTCGAGTGTGGTATCGAAATGAAGCTACATTCATTAGATTGCGAAAATTTGAAACCTCGACCCGATCCGACATCTAGTTTGCCGGCAAACATGTTTTGAACAACCCAATGTGTATAGGGGGTCGGAAAAACATGATTTTCCTCGGAAAAGCTCCAAGAGGGTCGAGTGTGGTATCGAAATGAAGCTACATTCATAGATTGCGAAAATTTCGAAACCTCAACCGATCCGACATTTGGTTTGCCGGTAAACATGTTTTGAACAACCCAATGTGTATAGGGGGTCGGAAAATCATGATTTTCCTCGGAAAAGCTCCAAGAGGGTCGAGTGTGGTATCGAAATGAAGCTACATTCATTAGATTGCGAAAATTTCAAACCTCAACCCGATCCGACATTTGGTTTGCCGTTAAACATGTTTTGAACAACCCAATGTGTATAGGGGGTCGGAAAATCATGATTTTCCTCGGAAAAGCTCCGAGAGGGTCGAGTGTGGTATCGAAATGAAGCTACATTCATTAGATTGCGAAAATTTTAAACCTCGACCCGATCCGACATTTAGTTTGCCGTCAAACATGTTTTGAACAACCCAATGTGTATAGGGGGTCGGAAAATCATGATTTTCCTCGGAAAAGCTCCAAGAGGATCGAGTGTGGTATCGAAATGAAGCTACATTCATTAGATTGCGAAAATTTCAAACCTCAACTCGATCCGACATTTAGTTTGCCGGCAAACATGTTTTGAACAACCCAATGTGTATAGGGGGTCGGAAAATCATGATTTTCCTCGGAAAAGCTCCAAGAGGGTCGAGTGTGGTATCGAAATGAAGCTACATTCATTAGATTGCGAAAATTTCAAACCTCAGTCCGATCCGACATTTGGTTTGCCGTTAAACATGTTTTGAACAACCCAATGTGTATAGGGGGTCGGAAAATCATGATTTTCCCCGGAAAAGCTCCAAGAGGGTCGAGTGTGGTATCGAAATGAAGCTACATTCATTAGATTGCGAAAATTTCAAACCTCGACCCGATCCGACATCTTGGTTTGCCGTTAAACATGTTTTGAACAACCCAATGTGTATAGGGGGTCGGAAAACATGATTTTCCTCGGAAAAGCTCCAAGAGGGTCGAGTGTGGTATCGAAATGAAGCTACATTCATTAGATTGCGAAAATTTCAAACCTCAACCCGATCCGACATTTGGTTTGCCGTAAACATGTTTTGAACAACCCAATGTGTATAGGGGGTCGGAAAAACATGATTTTCCTCGGAAAAGCTCTAAGAGGGTCGTGTGTGGTATCGAAATGAAGCTACATTCATTAGATTGCCAAAATTTCAAACCCTAACCCGATCCGACATCTAGTTTGCCGTTAAACATGTTTTGAACAACCCAATGTGTATAGGGGGTCGGAAAATCATGATTTTCCTCGGAAAAGCTCCAAGAGGGTCGAGTGTGGTATCGAAATGAAGCTACATCATTAGATTGCGAAAATTTCTAAACCTCAACCCGATCCGACATTTGGTTTGCCGTTAAACATGTTTTGAACAACCCAATGTGTATAGGGGGTCGGAAAACTATGATTCTCCTCGGAAAAGCTCCGAGAGGGTCGAGTGTGGTATCGAAATGAAGCTACATTCATTAGATTGCGAAAATTCTAAACCTCGACCCGATCCGACATCTAGTTGCCGGCAAACATGTTTTGAACAACCCAATGTGTATAGGGGGTCGGAAAATATGATTTTCCTCGGAAAAGCTCGTAGAGGGTCGAGTGTGGTATCGAAATGAAGCTACATTCATTAGATTGCGAAAATTTCAAACCTCGACCCGATCCGACATCTAGTTTGCCGGCAAACATGTTTTGAACAACCCAATGTGTATAGGGGGTCGGAAAAAAGGTTTTTTCCTCGGAAAAGCTCCGAGAGGGTCGAGTGTGGTATCGAAATGAAGCTACATTCATTAGATTGCGAAAATCCTGAACCTCGACCCGATCCGAAATCTAGTTTGCCGGCAAACATGTTTTGAACAACCCAATGTGTAGAGGGGGTCGGAAAATTATGATTGCCCTCGGAAAAGCTCTCAGAGGGTCGAGTATGGTATCGAAATGAAGCTACATCCATCAGATTGCGACATTTTCAAACCTCAACCCGATCCGACATATGGTTTGCCGTCAAACATGTTTTGAACAACCCAATGTGTATAGGGGGTCGGAAAAACATGATTTTCCTAGGAAAAGCTCCAAGAGGGTCGTGTGTGGTATCGAAATGAAGCTACATTCATTAGATTGCCAAAATTTTAAACCTCAACCCGATCCGACATTTGGTTTGCCGTTAAACATGTTTTGAACAACCCAATGTGTATAGAGGGTCGGAAAATCATGATTTTCCTCGGAAAAGCTCCAAGAGGGTCATGTGTGGTATTTAAATGAAGCCACATCCATCAGATTGCGAAAATTTTAAACCTCAACCCGATCCGACATTTGGTTTGCCGGCAAACATGTTTTGAACAACCCAATGTGTATGGGGGCCGGAAAATTTATGATTTTCCTCGGAAAAGCTCCAAGACGGTCGAGTGTGGTATCGAAATGAAGCTACATTCATTAGATTGCGAGAATTTCAAACCACAGCCCGATCCGACTCTTGGTTTGCCGGTAAACATGTTTTGAACCACCCAATGTGTAGAGGGGGTCGGAAAATTATGATTTTCCTCGGAAAAGCTCTCAGAGGGTCGAGTATGGTATCGAAATGAAGCTACATCCATCAGATTGCGACATTTTCAAACCTCAACCCGATCCGACATATGGTTTGCCGTTAAACATGTTTTGAACAACCCAATGTGTATAGGGGGTCGGAAAATCATGATTTTCCTCGGAAAAGCTCCAAGAGGGTCATGTGTGGTATCGAAATGAAGCTACATTCATCAGATTGCGAAAATTTGAAACCTCAACCCGATCTGACATTCAGTTTGCCGGCAAACATGTTTTGAACAACCCAATGTGTATAGTGGGTCGGAAAATCATGATTTTCCTCGGAAAAGCTCTAAGACGGTCGAGTGTGGTATCGAAATGGAGCTACATTCATTAGATTGCTAAAATTTCAAACCTCAACCCGATCCGACATTTAGTTTGCCAGCAAACATGTTTTGAACAACCCAATGTGTATAGGGGGTCGGAAAACTATGATTTTCCTCGGAAAAGCTCCGAGAGGGTCGAGTGTGGTATCGAAATGAAGCTACATTCATTGGATTGCGAAAATTTCAAACCCAATTCCGATCCGACATCTAGTTTGCCGGCAAACATGTTTTGAACAACCCAATGTGTATAGGGGGTCGGAAAACTATGATTTTCCTCGGAAAAGCTCCGAGAGGGTCGAGTGTGGTATCGAAATGAAGCTACATTCATAAGATTGCCAAAATTTTAAATCTTAACCCGATCCGACATTTGGTTTGCCGTTAAACATGTTTTGAACAACCCAATGTGTATGGGGGGTCGGAAAATCATGATTTTCCTCGGAAAAGCTCCAAGAGGGTCGACTGTGGTATCGAAATGAAGCTACATTCATTACATTGCGAAAATTTTAAACCTCGATCCGATCCGACATTTGGTTTGCCGACAAACATGTTTTGAACAACCCAATGTGTAAAGAGGGTCGGAAAATCATGATTTTCCTCGGAAAAGCTCTAAGAGGGTCGTGTGTGGTATCGAAATGAAGCTACATTCATCATATATATATATATATATATATATATTACACATATGATATAATTGAATGGTGAATCATATTGTTCATGTGCTAACATGAATTAAGAAAATTGAAATGTAGAAAACGGATTAATTACAGTTGAAATGGATGAATGTTGGATTTGGAGACGCGTCGACAACGAAGTAATATTAAGTGGACCTTTGTTTAATGAAGGAATGAAAATTATTTATATATTGGAAAATGATACAACTTGTTTCGTTTTTCAGCGGATGAACCACCGAACGACAATGATTATTGCGGTCAGATTTTGACTGTCATATCATGGATTGCTGTCATCCTGACGATGCCCTTCTCACTTTGCGTCTGTTTCAAGGTAATGGGCGGTAAACAATTTTACCCTACTTGTAGAAACACACAAATTGTATTCTTTCAAATTTGTTTGCGCTACATCGGCGGAATTGGAAACAAAATTAAAACTCTGGTTTTGGGAAATCCTTGATGGATCGTTTTTGTGAAAAATGTTCACAACATTTTGACAAACTCTCTGAGAATTTTTTATATTGAGTAAAAACAGTGAAATAAAAAATCTTCTGGGATGAAATCATTTTTACTGAATTAAACTCCAAGAATGCAAAAATTACACATAATAGTGAACTATATAATTACAAATACATATACAATTACAATTTGATTCTTTACAATAATACAAACTATTTACATTGAAAATGGTAAAGGAAAAAGGAAGGTTTTGAAGGAAAAATCATACATATTACTTTGGGATTAAAATATTCGCATTTTGATTATCAACATGTATCAACAGATTTATTCGCTTTTCTAATAATTGTTTCACACAAGGTATTCTCGAAAATAATATTTCGAATATATATATATATATATATATATATATATATATATATATATATATATATATATATATATAATTATATATAATAAATTAATAATAGGGCCTATAATATTATAATTAAAATAGATAAAAGCCTTTCTTGATCAACCGGAAATTTTATTTGATAACACAATTATGGATCAAAAATCAACTTTAATCATATATATATATATATATATATATATATATATATATATATATATATATATATAATATACATATTTATGTATATGAAATGCTCGATTGTTTCAATAATTAAGCGCACGCTTGATGAGTTAAACATGCGATATCAGTATCACTACTCATATTGATCCACACTAAGGTGACCTGTAGGACATACACATCGTTGTGTACGCTGGAAAAACCATTTATATATATTTCACTTATATTATGTGTGTAGTATTATAGAATAAGATCGCATCATTTAATAAAATATGCATGAAGAAAGACATTCTGACCATATTTCGGTATGAATCATATCGAAATCAACTGAAGATTTTTATTCTAAATATAATAATTAATATTGTAATGGAATGAATTAAACATTTTGTAACGTAGGCCTATGTATCAGTTCATATTAATTTATTTTATGTTTTGATTAACATATTATTCATTCAACCTGATATGCTGCTACTTAGCAGGCGGGATTTTTTTTTTTATAGTTTTAGAAATGATTATACCCACTTTAAATCTGATGATTTTCTGCATTTCTGTGTATTAAAATATTTATTATATAAAGCTGAAAGCACGTCATTGAATGTTTTCTATTTCCGTTCATGACGTTTAAGCTCGCTGATGATTGAATATATGAGGAAGTACACTAATGAGTGAAATGTGTAATGGAGATAACACTGAACTGTGAACAAACATCAAAAACACATCAAGTTATTGTGGTAGCAATAACGGTCTATGTGTTCACGTCTTGGTATTTACGGAGGAAATAGTGTAACATTTACAGTGTACACAGTGTCTCACAGTGTAACATCTTCACTCGACCCAACATATAAAGTATAAACAATCGTAGTGGCTTTCCGTTTGAACATACTGGAGTGAAACTACATCACACCATCCAGAAGAAAACTTTCTAAAATAATGTAGATCCATAATATACATTTACACTAGGTTACATATTATTTGTATAACGGTAAATCGATGGAAAAATTATCGGGTGATGCTGTTGAACTTACAGTTAGTTATCTTTCCACATTTGTTAGTATAAAATTAGTCAAATTACCATTTTCGATAAATATTGTCAATTCATCATATGATGTATTTGTTAATTCTGTCTCTTGGATTTTCAAGTTTGAAATCTTCCCGGCAGACACATATTGCCCAATGGGTGGGTGTTGGGTACGCCTCAAAGTGCTTATGTCTTGTGTCCGAATAGATCTATAAACATAAGATATTTCTAAGAATGTTAATTAGGTTATTTACTTCACTGGAGCGTGATAGGTTATCAGCTATGAAAGCTGTTCATTGAATAACAACTCATGTTTTCTGGATTATTTATATTTATTTTGAGTCTTTTAATTAATAGCATATTGGTGATTTCACTGTTTTCAGGTCGTTCAGGAGTATGAGAGGGCCGTGATATTCCGACTTGGTAGGCTGCTGTCCGGAGGTGCTAAAGGGCCAGGTAATTACCAGTATTAAGAAGATTTTTTTTATAATATCGAAACTTGATACAAAATCATTGTTCCCCAATTGAGGCTGAAAGGCGATATTGTTTGGACTGGGCACTTCAGAGGGGATCCTACCACCCCAATAAGTATGTAGAATATGTTCAGGCCTATGTAGAATATATGCAATATATGCACAGTTCGTTCATTGATTTAATTTATTACACTTTTTTAAGCCACTCACAGATCACAAATCATTCCATGCGTAATGATTTACGATAAATATGTAAACTATGTTAATATGTAAATATGTAAATATGTAGAATATGTGGAATATGTGAAGATATAAGTATAAACTACTATAACACCAGTATTTATATTACTATATTTCACTATATTACCCCATATTATACTACCACTATGATAATATTTTGAAACGTATTGTAAATCAACTTTGTTGTATTTTATTCTAACATCTTATTCATTTTATTCAATTGTGATTGATACATATCATATTCGGAATGGTTTTTCTACCTTATGCTACAGATACATATGGAACTAAGTAATTTGTGAATTGTCTCAAGTTGTTAATGTATGCTGCATAATTGATTTGCTTACAGTATATATATCTCTTTGAAAGCATATCCTAAATTTGTATAAAAGAATGTATTATAGGCTGGCAGAAGAATTTCGTAGCATACCAACCTAATTTCGCGATGTATATTTTATTTTGATTTCAATCTAATTTGACTCCGTTCAAGGCACTATTATGTAGGCATGTCATGATGACTGCCTGTGCCTATAACTTATTTCACTCTTTCGTAAAAATAAAGAGATGGTTACATCTTGACTCATTTCTTGGTTATCGTCGATATAGCGGCAGGAACCTCGTTATGCAGCTGACAGCTGATACTGATTCTGTGTTGCATACATATCTGTTTAATCTACAATCATCTTTCCTCAGGCATCTTTTTCATCTTACCATGCATTGACAACTACGCAAGGATAGATCTGCGCACGCGCACTTATGACGTACCCCCTCAGGAGGTAAGAGAGAGAGAGAGAGAGAGAGAGAGAGAGAGAGAGAGAGAGAGAGAGAGAGAGAGAGAGAGAGAGAGAGAGAGAGAGAGAGAGAGAGAGAGAGAGAGAGAGAGAGAGAGAGAGAGAGAGAGAGAGAGAGAGAGAGAGAGAGAGAGAGGTAGAGAGGTAGAGAGATAGAGATAGAGATAGAGAGAGATAGAGAGGGAGAGAGAGATAGAGAGAGATGGAGAGATAGATAGAGATAGATAGAGATAGAGAGAGACAACCTATCTTATCTTGAAACAATCGTTTTGATTAGAGATCTTATCGAAGAGTGTAAATATCGTTTATTATTTGTATTATGGAGATAAGAGTTGAGTGACCCAAGTTTCAAGACAGGTTTAGGATGGAATACATCTTGATAACATTGTATAATATGTCGTGATCGTCATTAGCAGCTGTAGCATGTGCGTGCGACCTTATCTTGTAAAGACGATGCTCTTCTCTTCCCCTCACCTTTTATCTCGCCATGATGTGGTTCCTGTATCACATGATATGTCGTTTTTATCATGTGTTTTTATGGATATTTCATAGAAAGGAAAGTTCTTATCTCTCTGCTTCACAATGAATTAATTATTTTTAGGAGATTTTATCAACGTTACCACAACCGAAATTCCAACCGAAATTCTATACTTCTAATTGATTCAAGAATACCAAAATTATGAAAAATGTGTGTGAAACCAGACTTGTAGAATGATCGGTAAAAAGGGAATTCACAAAAGATTATTTCAATATTCCTTCTTTTATATTCATATTTCTTCATTTTGTTTACTCTTCTTTTATATTCAGTGTTTGTTTCAAGAGAACGATTCTGATATATACTCAAACGCTGTCAACACTTCACGTTCTTCCTTGGTTTTTACTTTTTCGGTCTTTCAATATCTTCGTTGTTGCAATAATTGACACGTTTGAGTTCCGATCGATACATATCCGATCGCTCGATATATATATATATATATATATATATATATATATATATATATATATATTCACATCCTTATTACTCAACAGGTATTGACGAAAGACAGTGTTACCGTCTCAGTCGATGCAGTGGTCTACTACCGTGTCTCCAATGCTACTATTTCTGTGGCCAACGTCGAGAATGCTCACCACTCGACTCGACTCTTGGCACAAACTACATTGAGGAACACCCTTGGCACACGACCTCTGCATGAGATCCTGAGCGACAGAGACACTATTTCGGCTACAATGCAGGTCAGGAGAGAGTTGTAAATGATGGCTATTGTGACCAAATATCCCTAACTGAGGAATGAATACTTTTTATAATAAATAATTTTATACTTTCCAATTCTTCATGGAAAAACCTTGAGGAACACCCTAAAACAGAACACCTCTGAATATGAAACGATATAAATTATTTCCTTCTCTTCATTCCTGTACTATAAGAGTGTTTTGTTATGTTCGATTTTATAATGTATTATTGGTGGAGGTGCCGTGTTTTCTGTTTATGACTCTTCTTTATCGTTTCAGTCTGTTTTGGATGAGGCAACCGAGGCGTGGGGAATCAAGGTGGAACGAGTAGAAATGTAAGCGATTATGGAAAAATAATTATAAGGATAATTTACGCCTATAATCTGATATATATATATATATATATATATATATATATATATATATATATATATATATATATATATATATATATATATATATATATATATATATATATATATATATATATATATATTATTATCATCATTATTATTAAATTATTATTTCGGCATTGCTATATCAATTTATTTCAAAACAATAAATTATACGTATCAAAATGTACAATATCTTATAAAAATGTCATTCATAACAAAAATTAAGAGGCGACATAGGGTCTCGTGTCATGTTATAGAAAATTATGAATATTAATAGAAGAAGAAAGAAGACAGTAGCGCCTTATAGGCCTACCTTCGATTTGTTCTAATCAATACAACAATTCGGAGAGCATTTATAACTGTCTACTCAATGTGACAGTTATCACATGTTTTCTTCATATCATATCATCCATTTATATCATTCATTTATATCATTTATATATATCATTTATATAATTCCTTTATAGAAAGGATTGTCGTTTACCCGTACAACTTCAGAGAGCAATGGCGGCGGAGGCTGAAGCGGCAAGAGAAGCGAGAGCCAAGGTAAAATAGAACACGACGAAATATTTTGTACATCCACTCTTATGTTGACCTTGCCAATAGATAGCTTGAGTGTCACTTTAATATCAGAAAACAATATAGGCGTACTCGTCTTTTTCATCAACATTTCATTGTTTCTACAATGAAGTAACAGTGCTCCTCATGAAGTCGACCGTAGAGCGGATAAACTATAGTAAAGAGTTACATAGAACGGAAAAAGCCACCATAACATGAAAACTGGATAACTCTCCTCGCCCCCAAAAATATCTTACCACGCTGTTTTTTTTTCTCCGGCTAGAACCGTTTGTATACAGATCAGAATGTATATTAGATTGATAATTTAAAATGTAAGTTATTCAGGGGATTCTAGATTCTAGATTTCTAGATTCTAGAATCTTAGAACGGACAGACTATATACGTATAATCAGAGCACGTACTTTTCAACCATTATTTACTTGAAATCCCTCGTTAGTGTAGAATTTTCTACTATTACTATACCTCATATATTCTATTCACCCATATTGCAAACGCAGCCTCCTTTGGTTGTTATTGTTACTTCGCATCATGGGGCCCAAGCTATAATTTAAGCTCTGATGTAGACTTTTTATTGCATTGTGTTTTTATTGTATTCATAACTGTATTGTAGATCATGTTTGAGTTCGATGGACTTCATATATAAATTAGGGGGAAAAAACACCATTTCAAACATAGCTGCCGTTAATCTTTGTAATATGTTTAGTGTTATTAATCAAATAATTCATTCTGAATAAATGCGTATTATCCTGCGCAGGTGATCGCCGCAGAAGGTGAACATAAAGCGTCTCGTGCTCTACGAGAAGCTTCTGACGTCATTGGGGACTCCCCAGCTGCTCTACAGCTACGCTATCTGCAGGTACGACTTGTGACAAATATTTACATGAATAGGGTCTATTTAATAAAATGGAGTTATTTTATTGCATTATTTCAATACACTTGTCATTAATAATACAAAAGACAATTCAGTAAAAGGCCCAACTTCAAGATTACAATTTTTTGAAATGATCAGAAACAATAAATGGAAAATAATGTAGGCCTACCAATGTTGTTTTCTAAATAGGCTATATTTCAAATTCTTTGGAGATTTTTCAGAATTTCCTACATTGTTAGGCCTACTCCTCTATGGTTCTTAATAATTTCCAATTGATTTTTTTCTCGAAAGTACGCTCCAACCGATTACCTGGTCGAACATCCATAAACATATACAAGTGTTTCATCAATATATTATGTATGAAATGTAATTTCTCACGTGAATTCATCTAATGCAATGTTTACTCATCCCCAGACTCTGAACACAATCTCGGCCGAGAAGAACTCGACAATTATTTTCCCCTTGCCGATTGACCTTCTGACATATTTCATGAAATCATCAGCCAATAAATGAGCATGAATGTCCGTGATCGAAACACACTTTCCTGTTGTGCATCGATCTATTACTGCACAGTGAATACATCAGACAGCCTGCGTCGAAATAGAGAAGCTGATGTAGAAAATATATCCTTTCACCTATCATCACTCCATCCTTTCCTTGTCACTTGCTTATTCGTACCCCGCATAACGTTGCTGTTGGTGGAGTCGTTATAAGCAGCATTAAGGGGGTTCGTGCACGTTGCTCATAAAAATAGAGAAATTCACTTTCAGTAATTTTTTACCATGTTCAAAAATCAGTGTAATTGAATGAAAAGCTCACATCTCCAAGATAATTTTATGGTCTTTGATTATTTTGACATTCTATTCCAGTGAATTCAATCAGTTTCAAAATAATACGTCAATGAATAAAAAGAATGTGATGAAATTCACTGACGTATTGTCTCAAAACTGATAGAATTCACAAAAATAAAATGTCATATTAATTAGAGAGCATACAATTATCTTGGAGATGTGAACTTTTCATCCAATTGCACTGGTCTTTTAAAATGTAAAAAAAAAATTATAGATAAATATATCGATTTGTTTAAGCACCGTGCACGCACCCCCTTAAAAAGAATACAAATGGTAGAAAAGAGAGTCTTCTCCCCAGAAAACGTTGGAGGAATGCAGTTGCACTGTTGGAATTGAACAGGAGTAACTTACTAAAATCCATCAAATAAAGTGCCCGGATATCAACAATGATATTTATGTAATACGAGTTTCATTGTTGGTAGAAATATATTGTAATCAGCCGTAGGAAATATTCAATTTAGATTCTGTTGTTATAGATTATTGTATGAAATGAAAAATTATATTCGTATAGTTGTAATTACAATTACTTATTACAACAATGGTAACCATTGGGAACTATTTCTCAAAACATGTTTCTGGTTTTAATCGGTTTGTGATACAAATACAAATGTGATTTTGATAGAAATATCAGTGGGAATACCATTGTTACAGGCATTGTTACATGCATTGGTGCGACAACCGAAACAGCACTCCGCTTTTCCACAATGTTTATTTTTTTTGTGTTTGAACGATGACTTACGTTCGATAATAGAAAGGTGTGAGTCATGTATCACTTATTAGTTCGATTCCTTTTGAAATATCTTAGGGCTCGAGCAAACAAGTTTTCATTGGAGTTCTGTTATTCTCAATAATTTACACATTTTAATGTATTCTCTTTGTTGATTGGTTTAGTGAATATTTTTTGATTATAACTAGACAATTATTGTGTAAGATCATTTTAGAACTCGCCCTTCTAAATAATCATGCTACAGTTGAATTTAAATGAAGTACAGAAAATGTACGAAAGAATATGTTGATTTTGATCAAGTGTCTTTTCAATCATCTTGTCAAAAATAGAAAATAAATCGTTCATAAGTTACAGAACTAATCACTCATATACATAGAACTGATATTTCCATTTCTATTATATGATTTTTTTTACTGATCGTAATAGCTTAGTTCAAAGTTTTCACTGTGTTGACTTGTTACATGTACAGAATGCATCTAACTTATTTAAATTCAACCTTCTTTGATTGAATTAATCTCTCTTGAATCTGAGAATATTTAAGATTATTCTTGCTCTTAGAATATTGTAACTTGTAAGACTTTCATGGATTTTATCCATTCATGCCATTTATCATAGCAATTGATATATTTTTATTTATTTATATTCTTCTGTGTCTAAAGAGACTCTTAACTGACATAACTATTATTATATAAACACCTGTAACTTGATGTAGTACTACAATTGCATATCCACTGTGCAATTGGTTCTTGTTGTGTTATAATATATTCATCACCTACAGATTGCACTAAATGAACTATAAGGGTTTTGAACTTATTGGTGTCCTGAAGAGTAATGTGCAGACAAAGTTTGATATCTACTATCTAGTCTACTAAAATGAGATTCTTGAGGTTAATTGTAGTAACTTGGATTCTTGGTCAGTGGTAATGATTGTTATTTGTTACACTGTGTGGAGTGATAAAATATCCTTCCTTCAACAATTTGTTTTAGAATAATCATTGTTCTCTTCATTATGTATCTTTTAGAGAGCCCGATAATGTTTTCTATTGTGTAATAGAAATTATAATGATGTAATAGCATTTTGTAATTATGTGTTATTTCTATTATATTTGGTAATTGTTGTGTTTTAGTACTATGTGCCGTATATCATGTGTAAGGCAGTTGTGTGATAATTGTTCCTTGTATGTTAGGTGTAGAAATCACAAAAATATATTGTTTGGTAGACACTATATTTTATTTTGTTATTCAATTTGTAATTATATATTACTTTGTTCAAACTTTACAGGTATTTCTGATGCTAATTTAAATCAATCCCCGACTTCAATCTTGTCGGAAATGCGAAGTTCTTAATTCACCATGAATTAAAACAGAGAATTTATATTGGAATGCCTGGGAGTCCTCGAACCAAAAACTCCCCTACCAAAGCACTGGGAATTATATCGTATGAATAAATTCTGTCTGTTTCAACTGCCCACTGCCCTATCCGGGTCTACCAGAAATATAGGGTACTGATTAAACACATAGGTACTCATTTTACGACTACCCTATCCTATCAGTGAGTAAACTGACCTACCTGTAAATAAATAATTACTTATCCACCCAAAAACTCCCGGAAGTGGTGCCAAAATTTGCTAACTGAAATACCATTTTACTGGTAGGGCAAAGTATTAACACTGTCAGTACTTCTGCACTAGTACTTCTAGTATAAATTCTAGAAAATCATTTAGTGTTCCAGAGAGTACTTTTATTTTCTAATATTAAACACATTTTTTCTAATATTTTAGACAATAAGGTACTTTTCAGTTGTGACTTGTGATAACCCAATAAATGAGTCAATTTGAAAAATTGTTGTGCTAAATCGAAACATTATTAATTATTATCATACTCTTTTCTCGAAACTAGTAATTGGGTGACTTCTTTCTATTCCCAGTAGCTTTTTAAAATACTGTCCATGTGGTACCATTTTCCAGAAACTAGTGCTTTTCTTACTGTCAGTGTAGTACTTTCGAAAATCTGCTTGTGGCAACACTGGTGGCAAGTAGGCCAAGTTCTATTTTACAGGTTATGTCAGTGAGGTTATAGTGTTTAGGCCTATAGGTAACACTTGATATAATTTGACTAGATGCATATGCCGTAGGCTTACTAATTTGTAATTTGTAATAAGCCTTAATGCTTGAGCCTCTGCCTAGAGCCTTAGGCACGGTGGCGTCAGACCTACTAGGTCGAGCCTTACTGATTGATCCGAGTTCATTTTTTAGGTTATGTTAGACCATTTGACAAGGGGCATTCAAAACTAGGGGCTAGGCCCTACAAATTCAGAGCTAGGGCTTGGGCGTTGATTCTAGGACCTAGGCCGTACAAATTTGCAGCTAGGGCTTATGGCTCGAGGTTTCGATTTGCACCCTGGGCTACTTTTTTAAAAATATAACCTATAATTAAATAACTGCCCCCGTGGCTCAGTCAACTATCATTAGCGGTAGAAACCGAAGTCAGGTCGGGTGTGGGTTTGAGTCGCGCATAACGCATAGGTTTTTGTAAACATCCTTCCACCTATTATTACTTCATTGTTTCCTTATCTCCCGCTCATTCGTACCCCCATATCATTAAGTATACAGGTCTAACCTGTATACTTAATGCCCATATAACCTAGCTCTTGGTGGGGTTGTTAAGCAACATTGAAATAATGAAAAAATACATATTTGAAAATATATATATAAATGCTTCTGGCTAAAGGTCATGGGACTGGTTTAGTTTTTTATCCACCGAATTTTATGCACTCGTTTAGCGACTAATATTGGAATTATTATTATTAATGAATTGTATAAGCCTACTAAAACAATTTTATTCTTCTGTCCGTAACTCTGATGGTACCGTGCTACTGCTAGGCCTATATAGATATGTGTGAAGAAAATAATTGCACATGTTTTTCTTTCTCATTAATTTTTTCTGGTTGCTAGTTTGGAAATGGATCCGATGCTTGCTAGGGCCACTCGCCTCCTACACTCATCTTCTAAGGCCTCAACTGATCAACTACGAGCAATGCTTGAAGACGCTATTAAACAACGCTATGGTGACAGTAAAAGTTTTGCACATCTCACGATAATCAAGGTAAATACATGAAGTTTTGGTAATCAATCACTCTGTGGACTACCACTTATTACCTCGATGAGTCACTCTTCGTATTGTTGAAAATGTATGGTCCTAGTTCATACATCTAGTTCCTAGTTCATGTGTGGACCCATGTATTTGTGCTTTTATCAATTTTATCGTATTGAATTTTAATTTGCATATCATACAGTCACAGGTCCATTTGTGACGGACCTATTATAAATTATCTAGAAAAATGTTAGAACCGGAACCACTTTTTGTCACATACTGACATATTGTTGACATCGGCCAACTGCTGTTGTGATTTACAGTTAGAGATGAAACGTGAAAAGTCTATATGAAATTATTAATCTTAATACCGTACCGGTACTGGTAATTCCAGTAGCGAGATACAGTACAAAAAAGCAGCAATATTATACCCTATTAATATAAGATATTTTATACAACTTAGAAAAACAATATCTTTTGCGTCAAGTGTAGGCCTACTGCTCAAGCTGCTGTGGAAATTATCTGTAGGCTACGTCATATTACATACCGTAGTGGATTTTTACTTACCCTTCCCACCCTCCTTCACACGTTGTGGGGGTATTTCTAGGAATAATTTGTTTTCGTAAATGTGCACACCTATTGCATGACCAAACAGCCAACAGCGCATGTGTATCAGTGTTTTCAGTGTTCCAAAAAAATATGCATAATTCGTCTGTGTGTATCTAATTCAGGAATACGTTCCAAAGAAGGAAGGAAGCTCCAAGCATTCTTCATCCAGTTCCCGGAAAGAGGATAGAGACACAGAAAAGAAGAAACATGAGAAAGTAAGAATGGGACAGTAATAATTATTAGCACACGCATTGTAAAATTTAGCGAGATACTTGTATGAAATAGGCCTGTACAAAAAGTTGTACACCTTGATTTTGAAACTGGCAAGTCTAGTCACTCACTGCCATTGTTGTGCTCAAAATTGGCTTTTAAAACTATATTTCCTATTTTTCATATGATTTTTATTTTGTTGAAAATGGCCAAATTAAATTTCTTCAAACTTGGCAGACATATGTATTGAAGCAACTTGTATTTTATCCTGAACAAATTGAAAAATTGAAATTTCACCCATTGAACTTTACAATTTTGCACGGAGGAAGCTTCAAACCGATTTTGTTCAAAAACAATAGAATTCTATTCTAATATGGCACCAATGTCCGAAAAAAAGGTTTGATTGATCGGTTGCTTGAAAATAACATAGATATGTATAGGCCTAGGTATTATGTCGTAATTGAACATTTAGGCTATCAGGCTTTATGTGTAAAAAATTGAAATATATTGGTCTGAATAATATTATTGTTCTTATTTGTGGTACTGTGTCATTTCCTAGCAGGCATCAGTTGATCTGACCGAGTCCCCAAAATCTGCCGAGCCAGTGAAAAGTAAACATGTTCCCACCGTCCATGAGATGGAGCCAATCAAAGACGATGTTGAAGATACCATTGATCTAGACGCAGATGACGATGAGGACGATATTGATGATGATATTGAAGAAGATGATGACGATGACGATGACGATGATGATCTAGCACTAGAGATACTTGAAGATGATTTATCATGTGTTGTGTGCAGGTAAAGTCGGATCACTTGATGTCAGCCATGATAATAATTTACCACTTTAACCATGTGATATTAGACCAGTTGAACCAAAGAACGAAGACTCTATAACTCATTGAACATTTTTTCATTTATAGAATTTAGAACATTTATTGTTCAGAAAAATGACTAATTCGAATAAAAATGTATGTAGGCCTACAAATTCAGACGTATAACTGAGCCTATTTAATACGTACACGTAGTTGGCCACGTAGTTTCTAAGACAATTTTAAATGTGTATTTTGTCAACCAAATAATTTTCACTTTCCTAAAGGGAAATTCTTTCTAAAGTTTATAGTCTGTATGAATAGAATTATCAATGTAGAGGTGTAGGCTGAAATTTAATTTTTCTGGCAACTGGAATTCTTATCGTAGCCTAGTTTGTCTTCTTGCTCAGCCATTGCAGCGTGTGCTAATTCACGTCCTTGCTGTAGGGGTATGAGTGTGGGTGTCGCCAACCAGCTAGTGGAATGTTGCGAGTGCCACTCGTTGTACCACCAAGAGTGTCACCAACCGCCCGTAGCCAGCAACGACGTTAGTGACCCGCGCTGCGCATGGTATTGCACGGCTTGCACCAAGGCCATCAACAAACAGGTGATGTGATTATTTTAAATATTTTACCGTGATAATTGTTCCTCAATTTCTTAAAGTTTTTATTTGTTGGACAGCATTTCGTATCCCGTTTCAATTTCTGGTTCAGTCGATATTGATATACCATCAGATTTCAATTTAGAAAACAGCTCAAGCACTATCACTCCATTCTTTATGGTACCTGATTACTTATACATTTCCTGATAAGTCATTTTGTGAATGATTTTCTTTATTTTGTAGGTAAATATTGCGTATGTTTATAATTATATCCATAAAAACAAAATGTCCATGGTGTATTAATGACAGTTCTCTTTCCAGCCATCAAAGTCTTCCACGTCTTCGAAATCTGCGTCATCTGCTGTTTCACATTCGTCATCCCACTCGTCCACCAAACCTTCCCACCGGACTCAATCAGAACCGGGACAGAATCTATTCAAGAGACAGGATAGCGTTTCTAAGGTAAGATATACTAATTGCAGGCCTACTTTGACATGTCCATGAAGCATCTGGAGATTGAAGTAATTTTAAAGTCCGTTCATATTACAGATGGTAGAATTAAGTTTAGAATGTTTTTTTAGCTAAATTGTAAGATAAGATGATGACATCATTCGGGTGTGACTTTTCGCAATAGACATCCATCGAGAGTAATGTAAAAGTTATCCATCGTGTGATCAAAATTCCTGATCATTGGCTCACTGCACCGTCAATTGTCAAACAAAGTATAGCGCTCGAGTACTGGTGGATCGAATTACGTTCCCAAGTGTAGATTTTTTGTATGAAAATTCTTGTAAATTTTTGTATGAATTGACGTGAAAGGCTTGAAAGCTTGAAAGCTTTAATATTAATCGCAGCATTATTGTTAGCATTGACCTGTGAATATACCGTGGATATCCCATAAGGTGATCATTTCTCAATTTATTTCCATGCAATAACATTCCTGTAGTATTGAATTCTAACTGAGCATTTGAAATTCCCTCTTTGCGATTTCTTGAAACCGGCCACATAAAAATCTAAACCTGCCTGCTGATTCTAAATGCCTGGATTTTTTTGTTGATGTTCATTTTTTAAATATCCATAAACAGTGCTTAGCCTATTACAACCCCATACTTACAAAAATATTAAAACACGATTCTTCATATCCCCTTTGAATCTTTCAATCAAACCTTCAAATATTTTCTAGTTCAATGGTATTTGTTTCGCACGAGCTACATGTTACTAACGATGTTTTGTAACACTGAAATTATGTTTGCATTTCAGAGCTCTAGTTCCTCCAGCAAGTCTCAATTGCCTTCAGCTACGTCCGTGGGCATGGCTGGCCTTGCTGCGAGCTTCCTGCCTCCGGTCACCAGCAGTCAAGGTAAGCTTGCTGTTGGTATTACTGTCATGTATCGATATTGAATTAAAATTCATGCTTAAACTTGTATTCAAGTAGATGTGATATACTTTCTAGTTTCTATACATCAAAGTTACTGTACTAACAGGTTTAACAATCCAAATAGGTTAAAAGTTGGAATGTAGAGTGTGTTACAGTTTATATCATATGCCTATTTGAAACAGTCTTGTATAAACTGCAGAAAAAATCATTGAATCATTGTACATACAATAGAAAAGTACATAAGGATAAGCTTAATCGTATGTTTTCACCACGTATGAAATTTAAATGACACTCACAGCTGCATTAAAATCTTTTTCAGTTGAATAGAAAAAAATGTTTGAATAAAGTAATTTCATGAATGCAAAAACATTTTGCGGGGAGGAAGAAGTGCTGTCACGATTCACTATCATATTTGACCCTGATTGAATGAACTGTTGTTCTGCCAAGGTACTACCAAGAGCTCTTCATTAGGCTCAAGCAGTGCAAAGGCAGTGCCTCCGAAAGTGGTCACCAACGTTATTAGCGCCGATAAACGCCTTGCAAACATGAAGAAGAAGGCGGCAGCGAAGCAACAGGAGAAACGAAAGCACAACAAGTAGAGGTCAGCAGAGGTGACTACGTAGCAAATGTTGCAAGAAATAATCGACTCTTTGACTCAAACCGACAGTTCAATTTGTGATATGAATTTAAGCATAGGCCTACAGTTAAAGAGTGAAGATCTACGTGTTATTTTGTATGTGTAAAAAATAGTGTTACGCCAAGGTACGCTGTTTACATGAAGAAGTTCCACGCAGTTCTGAGCATAGTGTTCTGAAGTGAGATTATAAAATTCGATCAAATGTTTTGAAACTATGTTTTTTTTTTCAATCTGTTGTATTATCTAATAGGTCTCAAAATGTGTACTCAATTAGCCTTTAACTGAGCTAAACAGTTTATGTTTCATTAAACGTTCCTGACACCAAATGAATTGATGAATTCAAGGGTTTGAGGTACGTATTCAGCGAAGTTACATTGTGTCTGATATTGCGATTTCATTATAGCCTAATATATCGAGACAGCATTTCATTCTAAGAAAAATAAAATTAATTATTTTAGTAGTTTTTACTTTGTGACGTACAAAGGACGGACTGACAGACAAGGGATAGAGAAACAGTCATGCGCTTTAGAGTCTAATCATACTTTATTAATCGAAGTGACTACATACAAACAGCCCTGTTGCTATGCCTGTTTCATAACTGTTATAGCTTCATGTTATAATAAATATATAATTATAATTATGTTCGTTTTGGGTCAAGTTGATTTTCATGGCTATTGCTTAAAAGTTTGATTAATGTATGTTATAGATTAATTTACGCTTCAGGCAAAAATAGTGATGAAAACGCCCACATGGACTGATGTAACGCATTGTACGGTACTGGGACAGGGCTGATCACAAATAGAGCTAGCCTTATTCTCTTCATTTGTAATGTAATTCAGACAGTCATGCGGAACCCAAGCATGCGCGCATCATCTTTGGGGCTTGAAACTGAAACACACAAATACATTTAAAAAAAAGACTGAACGAACAAAATGAAGAACATTCTTATAATTTGATTGTAATTTGCCTGTGTATGTAGGTGGTAGGAGCTTGAAAAATTTATTTCATATTTAGTGCTACCGGTAACTAATTGTTTAAAAGAAGATATTGGGCATATTCCAAAAAATTGTTTGAATCTGAGAAATACCCAAATGGAAAACATAATGTGAAAAAAGTTGGAATAAAGATTTTCATGAAGGTAGAAATTTTGTAAAGGCATGACAAAGTCGGTGTAATAAATTCAATTCGTTTCAATTTTGTAAAGAAAACTATCGGGCCCTTTGAAAAACCTAAATCTGACTTTCAAATATTTTTCTACTATTTGCTCATCATATGTTGAGGAGTTAGAAACACAGCGTTTTCATTGATCAACCATCACTCGCTCTTTCGTAGGCCCAAAATATACTAACTGTTAGTGGGGTTATTCGTCATAGTACTTACTGCAGAACTGTGTTCGCCATGAAGTAGGCATCAAGAAGCAACCTCTTGCAGGGTAATTGATTGACTCCATTCCCAATGGCGAACAAGTATCCTTAGAGCAGCCACCGAGACCGACTACCAGCCACGACAGATTCCCACCAGATAGCACACTTGACAAATAAGTAACATCAATAATATAAATATTATATAAACTCATATAAGTACAAACATTATTTTATATGGTAAAATGAGAATAGGCCTACTTCATTTTTATTATTACATTGTAGTTTTTACTTCAATTTCAATGATATTATGATGGATCCCACTTGTTGAAAATAAGTTCCACTGTAAATAAATTGAATAACTCCGATCATACTACCAAAATCCATACTGAGTATCTACTGCCGCAGCAGTACTTGACACATTATTTGACACATACACCCTCTGAAACAGTTGTTGTAACCCTTCTTTATAAAGTAAACCAATCATTATATCATTATTCTCTATGCATATAGTTTTATTGTACTATGCAGGGGCGCCGACTCCGTGGGTGCTCAGGGTCCAGAGCACCTGTCGGAAAATTTGGCTCAACCAATGTATATAATTACGAATTCGTATGTTTCATTAAATTTCTGGAAAAATTAACGTTTTATTTTTACTTCCATAATATCAATAATATGTCAATGTTGTTGTTTTGGAGAAGCATTTCTTTAGCAAGAAATAAGAAGAATATTAACAGCCTTTTCTGATCTTTACTCGATTGCCGGGAGGGAGGGGGCCGGGGAGAGTCATAAATATATACATTTTTCAAGAGAACCGATAGACTAGTCATTGTTATAATGAACATATGTTAACCATCCTTGTTGCTGGAACATTTTATTGGCACTCTTTAAGGGTAATAAACCCTTGCGTTGACCATCTATGCGTTGACGATTTGTTCAACTATACTGTAAGTCACGTATTTCTTTCAACTCAAAGCTTTGAACACAAGGTATATTGTCCATGTCTTTTCGCGTGAATTTCAGTATAGCATAAAACTTGAGTTTTCATTCATGACGTTTTCGTCCCTCCCGACTCTTGGTCCTTTTGGTAGGTAGGCATGTTATATTTGTCGAATGATGTTCATATTGAGAAGTCACGAAGAAGGATGAAGTGCGCGTTAGTACTAAATATCACAGTGGAAAAATATTGGCATATTTGTTAAATATTTAGCAAAATGTTTTGATGGATCTCATGATGGATCGCATTCCTATTAGATTGTGCAGTGAGTAAAAAGAGTGGAAACATGAAATAATGCGGTGATCGAAAGATAAGTGGTAGTTTCGTTGCTGTATTGGTAAGTCTCTGCATGGCCAACTCAATAGTATGGCAATAATATTACCAACTTATTTGTTGTCATTTTTTACATATATTTCAAAATTCCTAAATATTATCTGCTTCGACAACTTCTAGAATACTCAAGCAGGGACGTCGTTAAAACTTAAAAGGGGGCCAAGGTGAGACGCGTGCCCCACTAATCGACATTTGCACCCCACCAAAAATTTATTTATTTAGAAATCGCGAAAATAACTTCGAAAATGTCCATGATTGAAATATTGAAATAACGTTTGAAATGTCCATAATGGTTCAATCTAGGACTCCTAAACTGCTTGTAAATCGCAAAAATCACTTTAAAAAATGACCATATTTCAAAAAATTCCCTGCAGGACTTTGCTGGTGGAGATCGAAAAATTAACTTCGAGAGTATCCATGGAGGTTCAATTATTGCACTTCAAAACTGTATGTAGATCGCAACAATTACTTAGAGAATAACCATATTTCAAGAAAATCCCTGCGGGGCTTGGGGAAGGAGTAGCAAAATCAATTTTCAAAAAGTCCATAATGATGTCTTTGTTATTATGAAAGTCTTCTTGAACTGATAAAGATTCCATTTACTTCTTATAGATGCATTTTTACTGTTTACCAGTTATCAATTTTACAGAGTTTGATTATCATTGTGAATACAACTGGAATTTTACTGTCAATATGTATTGTTGTTCCTGTTCATAAATTCATTAAATCAATCAATCTTGTAATGACAATCTACTTATTGTGTTGTTCTCCATATCTGAGGGTTGTATCCTAATAATACATCATTCAGTGTGAAATATGTTATGACTCACTAGAAATCAGGGTATTAAATTTAATCTAATTCAGTAGCCTAGTTTGATTCAGTAATGTAAATTATTGAAATGTGAGTAATTTATCTAGGACAAAAAGGCTTTTTCTCTCAAGCTTATATCCATTACAGATTAGCACAACTGCATCTAGTTGAACAAAATATGACAAAAAACAAACTTCATGGTACCGTATTCGATATCAAGCCCTTCCACATCCATTTCCGGAGACTGTCAACGCTAGCAACTCAGCTACCTAGAAAGTTATCGAGATATTTGAGAATTTACTTGTGTCAGGTGGAATACCTGTTGGGGTATTCTGCTTCCCTGGTACTTGAGTCAATTTTCCACGAACAAAAGTTTTCGAGCAAATTGGTCAACAGTCCAGTATTCCTACCAGGGTAGCAGAGCAATAGACAGGTCGAATTTATTTATAATTTCTTCTTCAAGTATCTCGACAACTTTGCAAAATTCATATGTCCAGGTAGCTGAGTGGCTAGCGTAGACGATTTCGGATAGTGGTCCGGAGAGGCTCGCTATCGAAACCCATACAGAGCTGCTTTTTTGTTATATTTCACTCAACATTTAATTAGATTAATTCAGTAATGAGAGTTATTACAGGGTGACAAATTTATCCAGTGAAGAGAGGAATTATCTGGGGTCCATTGAGGATTCGTACCATTGCATATTGGTATATTAAACAAAATATGACAGAAAAAAAGCAGTCCCCAATGGTATTCGATACCAGGACCTTTCGCATCATCATCCGAATCCACCAACGCTAGCAACTAAGCTACCTAGACATGGAACAATTGCAAAGTTATTGAGATACTTGAAAAGATATTTGAATTATTACCTAACCTGTTGGTATATTCTGCTCCTCTGGTAGGAGAGCTGAGGTTTAAAAGATTATTCGAATTCATTTGTGTAAGGTGGAATACCTGTTGCGGCATTCTGCTTCCCTGGTACTTGAGTCAATTTTCCACGAACAAAAATTTTCGACCAAATTGGTCAACAGTCCAGTATTCCTACCAGGGTAGCAGAGCAATCGACAGGTCGAGTTTTATTTATAATTTCTTCTTCAAGTATCTCGACAACTTTGCAAAATTCATATGTCCAGGTAGCCGAGTGGCTAGCGCAGACGATTTCGGATAGTGGTCCGGAGTGGCTCGCTATCGAATCCCATACAGAGCTGCTTTTTTGTTATATTTCACTCAACATTTAATTAGATTGATTCAGTAATGAGAGTTATTACAGGGTGATAAATTTATCCAGTGAAGAGAGGAATTATCTCTGAGCTAATGTCCATTGAGGATTTGTACAATTGCATATGGGTATATTAAACAAAATGTGACAGAAAAAAAGCAGTCCCCAATGGTATTCGAAACCAGGACCTTTCGCACCGAGATCCGAATCCACCAACGCTAGCAACTAAGCTACCTAGACATGGAACAATTGCAAAGTTATTGAGATACTTGAAAAGATATTTGAATTATTACCTAACCTGTTGGTATATTCTGCTCCTCTGGTAGGAGAGCTGAGGTTTAAAAGATTATTCGAATTCATTTGTGTAAGGTGGAATACCTGTTGCGGCATTCTGCTTCCCTGGTACTTGAGTCAATTTTCCACGAACAAAAATTTTCGACCAAATTGGTCAACAGTCCAGTATTCCTACCAGGGTAGCAGAGCAATCGACAGGTCGAGTTTTATTTATAATTTCTTCTTCAAGTATCTCGACAACTTTGCAAAATTCATATGTCCAGGTAGCCGAATGGCTAGCGTAGACGATTTCGGATAGTGGTCCGGAGAGGCTCGCTATCGAAACCCATACAGAGCTTTTTTTTTTGTCATATTTCACTCAACAATTACTTAGATTAATTCAGTAATGAGAGTTATTACAGGGTGATAAATTATTATTACAGGGTGATAAAACCTGAAACAATTCGAAATTGAATGAGAATAACAAAATCATCTCCTTGAAATCTATTTTATTATCAACTTATTTTCAAACAAGATTCTGACTGGTCAATCCCTCAGCTTTGATCCAATCGATAATCTCCTGGCCGTTGGTGATTTGCCATTCTAAATTCTCTTCGACGATTTCCACAGCTCTTCGCGCTGCGTCGACTGCGCTCGCCAATTGGTCGCTGTTGTCATTCAAGAACTGTGTCAACTGCAACCAGAACATCCATGTAGTCTAGCATTTCAGATCACATTACATTACATTCACTTCACTCCAATATCTTCAATAGATTCTGTCTTGCATTCAAGAGTGAATGAATTACACAGAATAAAACCAATTGATCGAAAATGTATCATTGACTTGTAATATGTCTTTGTGGATAACAAGTTAACAACATACGTCAATACAGTTATATAACAGTTTTTCAACTGAAGTTTTATAATAAAAACATTGCTAATGTAATGTAGCATCAATAATAGATCAATAATGGGTCAAAAGAGTTAATATTTGAATCCAAGAAACCACAGATTTTTAAAATGATAATAATACTGTGATGGATAGCGATCATTCATCTAACTCAAATTAGTTTGGTCAATGTGTATAACCTCAGTAGGTACGGAATGCGTGTTGTTAAATTCTTGTCGCGTATTTACTAATAATGTCGATCTGTTTGATTATTAATTGTATTTTATTAATTGTATTGAGTAACTTTCATTGCCCGACTTGAGGAATAGTTATGATTATCATACACTAATTTGTCGCATCGGTCAGCATTCTTAAAATGCTGTCATGTTACCTACTGTGTTGTAAGGCACTGAGCAATTGCTTCTAATATTGGTGTTGGTGTATAAATAGATGAGTGATAGCTATTAGAATCGAGAAGTGTGTCACACCTAAATGGGTGCACACCGGTTACACGAGCATAACATGTTTTTGTGCTACTACAATGTAACTGTGTGTCTTCGGAAATAAAGAAACTTCAAGGAGCCGTGTTTACATCCTCCTGGTCACGAAGCCCGGTCCTCGGGTACGACAATACCAAAAGACCCAGTTTCACAAATTGATAGTTGGTACATTAAGCAATAGTTAGCGGATTAAATTGTAATCACCCTTGGCTATATTATTTTCGTACCTTAAGTAATAGTTAGTGTGTTAGTACTTTAATATTTTTAAAACTGGTTCTAAGAATAAATGCTAGTAAGCATTGAGGTAACGATGAAGGCTGCACAGATGGTTTTTTAGAATTGGTAAATGTCTTCCATTTTAGAATAAGGTGATACAATAAAGAAACCCCTGAACGCAGCCCGCAGAGCAGCGGTCGCGCCAGCACTGGCGTCAATGGAGAGAGCACAAGCGGCGGTCGCGCTAGCGTTATCAGGTTCGGTTCAACACATATTACTTGGTTTGTTAGTGAAATTATCTGAAAATACGACTTATCGCAATTTTATATCAAAGTTATTTACGCAGGGCTTTTCAACTACGTTATATGATTTAATGGTTTAGCAATAATTATTATAAGCATGAGTATAGACAAGTCAATATTAATGATATTTTTTTTAATGAACGAATATTTTTGTATTCATTTTGCATTTCTTACCTTATCTGCCTGTTCTCGAGTGTTACACTTGTTAGCGATGTTGATGATTAATTTACCAAGCGCATTGAATCCTCCAAAACTGAAATGTATTTTAAGAATAATGAGATTTAATTATCTTACGTTTCAACACAGAATCTCTTAATTAAGCCACATATAGAATGTGTATAGAATGTCGTCAAGGTATGATTTTTAAAAATATTGTACCAGCATGGGCTAAGCAGAATACAGAATACATCGTGAGAACAACCTACATTTTAAAACTACAGAATGTTTACTGTACTCAAAGTGAAGATACTTGTGTAATGAGATCCAAAACATACAAATTTATACAATTTTATCTAGATACAATTTTATATGTGAAAAAAATTTAATCATTGAATTCCAACGCAGATGTACAAGAAAACAAATATGGGTCTACATATCAATCATTTTGTTACAAAATTTGCTACAGTAAACTCTAATTTCATCAACACCAAACATTTTAACAAATTTCCAAGTCAATAAAAAATATATCGGGAACAATTTTGAGTCATTTTTAATTTCAAAATGTTACTTCTCCATTGCCGAATAGATAATATGATCCGGAATTAATGACGAATAAATTCAAAAACAAAAAATACTTCCGCCAACAATTTGAAAAAAAAAAATCAACTTGAAAAATTTTCCTCCTAGCATATCATAAAATATTATAGTATAGTATATATAATTATATGAATTATCACTATATAAAATCATAATTTTAATTATAATTTTAGCACGAATTTCATTTTTTTATATTGCAGTAAAAATGTCTTGACATCCTATCAAAATGATCAATTATGTACTATGGATCTGATTGACGGCATAAACGATTTAATTATTATTATCATCATTATTATACGCGATAATTGACATATTATATCATCACGACCAGGAAATACGAGTTACTTACTACTGAGATATTTTTTGGAAGTCCTCTATGAGGTAGTCGAGTGCTACGTCAACACCTCCTTCAGGGTTATTGTACACCGACCCGAATACTGCGCTTGCGTCCTGCTTCCTAATGGCTGACCCTTCGGTCACTGCTGTTTCCAAATATCTGCAGGTAACATCACATCACAAGTCAACGCCACAATTCTCATGATTCTACATCAAAGTACCAGACCGACACACTGAACGGAACATTGTATACTCTAGTCCTGCTTCCTTATAATGGCTGACCCTTCATTCACTGCTATTTCCGAAATATCTCTTATCATCACATTACAAGTCAACGTCACAATTCTAATGATTATACTATGATTCTGCATCAAAGTATCAGATCGAAATCCTGATACGAACATTTTACTTTAGACCTGCTTTCTAATGGCTGACCCTTCGGTCGCTGCTCCCCTTCCAAATATCTGAAACCTATAGGCCTACCCTGTTTCTCTATATAATAAGTACTAAATAAGTACTGAATAAGTACACACACCATTGTTTATCACACTTTGAGGCTCCCTCCCTCCTCCCCAAACTCATAACCAACATAAACATAATGTTCTTGAACATTTTTGTATTTCTTTCATTTAATTATTGTTATTTCATGTGAACTTAATTGTATTCCAAATATTCAATTGATGTTCACCGTTTCCATAATAAATGAAAGTAAAACTTTGATTGGCCCACAAATAAAAAGAGTCATCTTATACCAGACCTATATTGCATTGAACGCTGTTGCATTCTAAATTCGTGAGATCTTACGTTCTGAGCGTAGGTGCATCATTTGAACATCCAAGGGCTGAAATAAGTATACTCGTTTCGGTAGCCACATTGGTAATGAGGTATTGTCCCCACAAGAAGTCCCATTCGGTTTTATCGCCTTCTCTTATTCCAGTACAATAGACGCCGCTCTTGATGTCAGGTTTTATCCTGTAGAATAACAAACAGTAATGGTTGATCAGTTAATTACAATTTGCGAATCCTCTAGTCAAAAATAGTCACTATAGTAGTCCCGTAGTTGTTCCGGTGTAGACCGCAGATAATATATATTATATACTACCACCAAAGATATGGAAAATATGTGCTTGGTCTACGGTTGAAAGGGGTATTTTTGTTACCAAAAAGGGTTCGAAAAGGCACGTGACTACGTCGTTGTCACGGCAACTTGAGTGAATTGGGCACCAAATCTTGTGAACAGTTCGGTAATGCCTTGTAGCATTCAAATCGTAATAACAACGTATAGGTACTATACTCAGAGAGGACCTGCTCGTACTGGGTTTAGGCTGGGACACGTGGCGGAACCGAGCAAGAGACAGGTCTCAGTGGAGGAGCACGCATGTAGCAGCGCGCGGTCCTTTGGGCCTGATAGCGTAAAAGTAAAAGTAGAAGTAGGTACTATGATAACGTATACTATTAAACTCGCGCATAATGGATTGTGTTTTTGATGTACCACTTTTATGTGAGGTAAATTGTGAATTTTCAAATGCGTAGCGCGGGCATCAACCGCAACACAAAATAAATAGACAATTTTCAGAATTCATCGTGAGAAAATTGAACACGAATAAACATAAATGTATCATTGTCTTACGGATTAGTGGCCGGTGTTGCCATCCACGAAGCTAGACTATCTACAGACTTGGTGACGCAATCACTCTCTTTCAGATGACAGGCCCAAACAACAGCCTCTGCTCGATTCAGCTTCAACACGTGGCCATCATCGACACCCTCATCGAAACCAACCGTCGTGTACAGCTTGTTGATTAGCTTCAACATGTATTCCTAGAGGAGACACATTATAAGATGAGCGAAGGTGTCATTTCAGAGACTGTAAAAAAGTGTTGGTTTATGTGATTTTTATGATCACTTTTCGGTATGTTTTAGATGCCACACGGAAAGTCAATCAAGCTCAACACTTATCCCTACAATACCCCACACTGAGTACAAATATATATCTTCAGGTCAAATAATATTTATCAGCTACAGGCATATTGAAAGAAATCCAAGACATTTTAGAAACATGAAAATACCACAGCCTAGAATTAATTCAAGAGAATGCACAGTATGTATTCAATTAAATTCACCTCAGCAGTTTTTGAGTCGTGTCGTATTTTTGACCTACTCTTAAATTGTTTATTTAATTTAGTTATTACCTATTTTTGACTTCGTTAGTTGAAAACAATTTAGTTGAAGAATTCCGAGTCTACCACAATCTTGTATTTTACATCAGATTGAAAACCCAAATAATCTCATTATGTTTATGATTCATCAATGAAGATTCAGAAATTCATCTGACTCAGGATCATCTTGTGCCGTTCGTCTTAACGAATGAAGGACAAAAATGTGAGAGTACAAATGTGTGATTAATCCTCCGTTTTGGAGCTATCGATTCGGAAGTAAACGAAGTGTCCACGAAGCATAACTACGATGCATAGTCATACTAATGGTAGCAAAATACCTCAAAAATTGGTTAGGTCATTAGCTAGCATTGGTCGCTATATTCATCTCGTACAGCAGTAAGAATTGCTATATGTGGTTTCCACTATACAATACACATAGTGGTCTAACAGTGGGAGGAAGATACGAAACGAGTATCTCTTTTCTTTCCAATTTCATTTAAGATTCGTGAAAGTGAAATATATAGTTCCGAAAAACCAATAATCACCAAATTACCTGGAATACGTTATATTCTGTGGCACTGCTAATTTTGTCGTCGATGAATGAGAATGCTGTGAAAGCAGATGACCAAGCGATGTAATCTACTTCCCTCTCAAGATACAGACTCAGCGAGAGAGCAGTGCTGTACTCCACAAGACCTGCTCGTGCAAGATTGAAAGCATCGTCCAATAACTGAGCTCGGTTTAGTACGTGGATGTCGTCAACGTTGCCGGTGGTCAGATGGGATTGGATGAGACCCCAGTTTTTATCGTCGTAGTTCACACGGTAGTAACCTGTTGAAGAGGAATATTATTATAACTTGACTCCATATAAATAATTGTCAGCTGAATTGTGGGAATCTGGAGAGATGGGTAGATGGAGCACACTTCCTCTTTCGAACCTTGAAAATATTTCTAAAAGTGTACTTGAAGTGTCCCTACCTGATTCTTGTATATTGAAGATGACCCACTTATCACTGGCGGCCAAGTTGTTAACAGTCTTACTCTCATCTTCTGCATTGAACCAGTCCATTGGCAACGTCGCGTTGAAGTCAGGATTGTCCTGTGTCGTATAAGTCAGGGGAATGTGCCACTTGTAAACATGTGTGTCCGGGTGATCCTCAATCTTACTCAATAGGAACCGATCCTGAAACAAATACTCGTTCAATGGACTCTCATATTGTTATATTCCATTTCTTTGAAACCCTGTGAACCTCAACCTTTCTTCTCTGACCCTCTGTTTTAAGAGTCCATGGGAGTCGATTTAGAGGAATATCGGTTGTTTGGTGATAATTTTTGAACGGTACAAGATGAGAAGTTCTGAAGAAGAGGAAACACAGATATTTCCAATACCTTTACGATGGTGTAAGCAATAACTATTTATTTTACATTGCATAATTTTCAGGCGTATACGCTTTAAAAAAATGTGTATTTTCAAGCGTACATGCCTGACAATCAGGCGATTCTAGATAAATAATTATTACCGATACCAACTTGAAGGTATTGAAAATATCTGTGTTTCCTTTTTTTTAGAATTTCGTTATCTTGTACCATTCAAATGTTATCACCAAAAACCTGAGATTCCGCTAAATCGAATCCCATGGAGTCTTAATTACCATTATGTAATAACCTCATCAATGTACCTGAGTCAGCACAGCAGTATTAGCTGTATAATCGCGAGTTACTGTGACCACTGGGAATCCCATCTGCAGCGTCCAAGTGTCCATGATGGTCTTGATGTCCACCTCACTAACCTGGTTGTTATCCTCGTGTAGTTGAGAGTTGAGGTTGGCGAATAGGTCGTCAGGGTGGGCATTACTGTAAGACCTGGGAGGCAGAATAGTACCTATAGGTGTAAATTGTTTGGCAACTCATCAGTAACTTCTGTCATTATAGTCAATCCAATCAATTGAAAATGAAAATGATAACGAATGAAAATAATGTTCCTGTTAATGATTTTTCAGATCGAGTCTGGTTCTTTGTTCCAGCCATAAACGTGATGTAGGGTCTCGGTATAATATGTACCAGCTATTTACCGGGCATACTCCATAGAATGAAATATAGCGCATTAGCTTACATTCACACTGTAATCTCGGTACAACAGTATATCGTGCAAATGTATAAGTTGTATTTATAAGGAAAAGTGTTTTTACAGAGTGGGATAATAAGAATTAATGAACTCCATGTCGCTGAGCACAGAACGCGTAGAAGAATTTTAATAAAGCATATTAACAAAAACGCCAGAACAAAAATCGTGTAGGTGTGTGACGATGTTTGACTTACATGTCGAGCAAGTATCTGTTGAGGCCTCGACGGAATGTTGCAGGAGACACGATGTGGCTCAACATACGTAACACGGAACCAGCTTGAATAAGAAACAAACACATACGTAGTTCGTTGGGAAAATTTGTATTTTTTTAAATGATTTCAGTGCATTTTTTTGTTCTTGGGGTTACTGTTTATGGTGAATTTCACGGTATCATGCTGTGTTTCCATGAATGCGAAATTGCTTTCGCGAAATTGTCTTACCGCTTTCGGATTTCTTTTACTACGACACCATGTATACATATTGAATCACTACCACCTCACTACTAGGGCCTATACTAGCGCTAATTCCATGGTTTGATGCAGAATGTTCGACATCTCGCCGGAAATACAATGCTATCCTATCGTTTTCATTAGGAAACAAACTCTTTCCGTCGCTTTCGCAATATTGAGTTTTGTTCAACTTTCGTCGCCCATGCAGCACTCTTCATCACCGATTGGTCGAATTTTTAAGATGTCTGACAAAGCGGCATGAATACTTGTAACAAGTGGTTCTAATGAATGTCATACCTTTATCGTAAGTAATGGAGTCGAAGAGGGCGCTGATCGAAGCAGGACTCTCTACGTCATACGACATGGGGTGTGAAGACTGTGATGCGTCACCAGACATGGCATTCTGAACCATGACCGGTACAAACTGATCTTCCAAACGCCAAGTAGGCTCAATCTGCAACAAGCATTAATTAGTCACGCTGTAAAAACGATTTCATTGCAGTGTTCTACTTGATATCTATCAGAGTTCTCTAGATATTCGTCCTTGATTTTTTTTTTCGTGGATGAGTAAATACGAAAATTGGGTCAACACATTTGTAATATAGGACTGTATGGTTATTGTTTTTAAATACATTTTTACATAAGTAATTTTACGATTTTTCTCCTACAATCCTCATGTATCAATCAACTTGACTCAAAATAAGAATGATAGCCAACACATCCTACATATTTCGATAGCCGATCGATTCATTGACATAATATTGCTTTGCCATATTTGAAGTGAAGTCTGGTCATAGTCGACGATATTTCATCACTGACCTGCTATCAAGTTCTTTCTGACCTCACATACTTATGGTTGATGGTTTCGAGTCCCGTCCCAGTGAGTTTTCATATGATCAAGAAAGGAATTATCCACAATCCTACTCGTCAATACTCCACTATAGAAATCGATTAAGTTATATTGTACGGTTACGATCACACAAAGTGGTCGATCAAGCCACATCATTGTCATGGACAATGGCCACATAATAATGTATGAAGAAAATATACTGCTATCTGAAACTAAGATTGAAATAAGAATACAGTATACTTACTCCGCGCATAGCGTAGGAATAATTTTAGCTTAAATGGGCGTAGATTTTATTGAATTTGAAATTAAAATTTCAGCAGATCGAACTATTTTATGTGAACGCAAGTCCTTATCAAATCCAGCTTTCATCAGTTAGCATATAGTTTACCTCTGCCATGGCAAAGTGCTCGAAGTAAGTTGCAAATCCTTCGTTAAGCCAAAGATATTTCCACCAGACAGGGGTGACCAAATCACCAAACCATTGATGTGAGAACTCGTGTGCAACAATCGTAGCTATCTTCTGCTTGCTGCTGGTTCCGGACACCCCGTCTCCCAGGAGGATCAAACGCTCTCTGTTGTACATGTTTTTATTGGTCAACAGCAATAATAAGAAAGGAAAATATACAAGTATAAGAAAACATCCACAGAGCCCTTGAAAAGAGCTTAATATTGGATTAGAATGGTAAATAATAAATACAAATTCGAAAGTATTTGACATAAATTAAAAATAATAAAATAATTGAAGCATAAATTGTTACATTCGGGAATCATTATATGAAATAACTTCAGAGATGATTAAAAATTATTTTTAATGATACACATTTCACCTCAAAAACAAATTGAATTATTATATTTCGCAATAAACAAATACTGTCGAGAAAATTTGAGCAGTTGTGAAATGATGAGTCGATTTGAGTATCAGCACATTCAAAGGCTCATGAGAGAAGTTCATTCAGCGAATAATAAGTTGTAGAGGTCTCTTAAAAAGAAAGCTATTTTACAGCAATTGGGTCTGTTTTCCAATCCTTTTGTTTATTGACTGATTCCTATAGAACCTACAAAACTAATTTTAACCCCGGCATGGATAATAAAGGTCAAGGATGACGCACGAGACGTCGGATCAATCAGAACTTACCTATAAGTGACGAGTCCCCAATTCTCCATGGCTCCAAGATCAAAATCAGGCACGGCCACCTCATCCATCTTCGGAAGCTGGAATGGAATGCCAGTGAAATCTCCCAGCCACTCGAGAATCGTCGGACTGACGGAAAGGCTGTACCTAGCTTGATTGATAAGAGGTGCTTGAGCGAAGATACGGAAGTTTTTAGCTGCGTTCTCGAGGTAGACAAAGTCTGAGACGGCAAACGCGATCAGGTATGTAGAGATGACGGGAGTGGTCTGGAAGTGATCCCAGTAGCGAACCTCATTGGTGTTCTCTGTACTGGTTGAACACAGATATTCAGATAATTAATACCATAAAAATCTCACTAATTACCCTTAGTACAAAATCCTCTTGAAATCGTATAGGATATCGAATAAATTCCAAATAAGAGGGTTGGGAATCGAGGAGGGCAAAATCAAAACTAGTACAGTAACCGTTTACAAAATTTCATCAGATTGTGAAGCGTGCAGAAAAATCAGAAATCTTGGGAAGTTGTCTTCATTTTTAGGAAGGAGTGGACACAAATTTGAATTGGCAGCAAAACTTACAATGCAAACATAGGTAAATTTTCCTTTCTTGGAACCACCACTTCAGAATTGAACGCACATGGGAGATCCACTAAATCACGAATGGCCAAAATCAGTGGACGGCTTTAAGAAATTTTTGGAGGAAGCCAAGTAGATATAAGATCAAACATAATTGATAAGCAAACAAGATAAATAGATTGAATATATTGTAAAAAAAATGGAAGGTTATGAATGTTTAAAACAATGAAAGATACACATACATATACATACAACAGCTTTCTATAGAAAAGTTATTTATAAGTTTTATAACTTTGTAAGAATACTAGCTATTGGTTCTTAATCCTAACGCCATTTTATCCAACCATTTTTATCAAAAATTAATTTGCTTCAAAACTGGTATGTTCTTACTCTAGTTCTGGTTTTCCTTCTTGAGGCATGTTGGCAATAGATCTCAAGTTAGCTGCTCTGGAGATGCTTAGCTGGACGGTAGCTTTGAAAGTGGGCTCGTCAAAACAAGGAAAAGCTCGTCTGGCATTGGTTGATTCAAATTGAGTTATTGCCATCCATCTGTAACAAAAAACATGATTGTTATTATTATAATGCATCGCACATGGTTCAACGATCGTTATAACGTTTCGTCGGGTGCATTTATTTGCTCCCGGAACATTTTTGGAATCATGTTGAATTGGCTTAAAGTATTGGAAGTAGGATCCAGGCAAGAAAGGTAAAAATACTTCTTTATCACATGCTTAATCGGACTGATTCTTATCCCCAAATAACCTAGCTGATTGTGGGCCGTTATAATTAGAGGCAGAAATGAATTTGATATCAAAATAAAAGATTAATCGACTATGACTTCAAATTAGCTCTAATGACAACCTATACATTTAAGTATTTTCTTTTCTACGGGTTTTCCTAGAGTTGAAAGATGAGCTAAGAAAATGAGTACCAGTACTATTTTCAAATGAGATCAAAATAGAATATGAGCCTAATTTCAACGATCCCATTACAAACATTTCACTTGAAAATTAAGCAGTTCCATAACTTGTGGCCCAAAGTTAATATATGTAGGCTATACATATTATGTAGATGTGGATAGGCTCCATTAGAATCCCAACTTCAACTTCTGAAATACCTCAACGCAAATGCTTACCTAACGTTGTAGAATAGCTGGAAAAATTGGCACCATTCTCACAGTGGTCAAAATGAGAAGGTACTCACTGTACTAAAATTCGACTGTCCTAGAAACCAACTGTCCGCAGACTCTACTGTACTAAAACTAAAAAATTACTTCATAGTTTCATAATCACCTGCTCATTCATACCCTTGTATAACCTAGCTGTTGGTGGGGTCGTTAAGCAAACAATAATCCATCATCAATGATCGGTTTCCAAACTTATCGCGCACGCAGTCTAAAAAGTCCAAAACAAATGTACCTTCTCTCTCCTGCTTCTATGTATGAACTCCTGTAGAATCCCAACATGTCGTCATCCAGGATCCCGGTGAACTTCTTGAAGGAGATGGCATATTGTACTCCAGCCTGTAGCTCCTCCGCCAAGGTTATTACCTGAAATAATAACGGAATGACTTTAATTACCAACACAGCCATAATACTCGTCAGCAGAACACTAACCTCGTCTATTATCATCACAACTCTACAAGTTCATCTGTCTTCTCTATTATTGCTGTACTGGAATAGTCTACCAACTTATATTGAAACAATAAAGTCAGAGGGCCTTCTGAAAGAAAAATGTAAGGAAAAATTGATGGAAATCCAAATAGAGAAGATGATTATATGGAAGCAACATGAACTGCCACCGCCCCCTTTTGGATTTATGAATGCATATTTATATATTCTATGTTTTCTTTTCTAATTTTTCTCAGGCTATTTTGATTATTATTATCATATTATTTCATTTTTTCATACTTTTGGTTAGTGTTTGTTAGAGATATTCTGTAACTTTTGTTGTTGTATTCATGTTGTTGTATAACAGTGTTGGATGGAAGAACGACTTTGTCGAATACAGCACTTTCGGTATTTTTAATGACACTGAATAAAGACATTATTAATTATTAATTCGCTTTAGAGCTGGTTGTACCAAGTGATGTTTAGTGAATTAAGCAAAAATTAGCAAATTAACTTGTTATCACCCTTGGTTATCTATGTTATTTTTGTACCTTTAGTAATGATTAACTAATTAATGTTTAATCATCAGTTGGTACAATCGGCTCTTAATGCGTCGTAAGACGAGCAAGTATACCTAGTAATTAAGTTACCAATTATTTTCATTTCTTCAAAATCACTTAGTTCAACTGTGACAACATCAATTTTCACAACTCACATATCAAACGCAGTGAGGAGTTCAGCATAGTTCAGTTTACACAGCGCGAAATAAACCTAGTCCTAATTATAAGTTTCTTCAAACTAATTGTTGAAATTACTTGCATACTTCTAATGTTGTTGCCTAACGACCCCACCAACAGCTAGGTAATACGGGTTGCATACTTCTATGCTTTGTTAATTTGTTCATGTGCCCCCCCCCCCCTCGAATTTAGACCAATTTCTTCTTGACAAAAATATAGTAGCAATGTCGGTGTGTATACCAAACATCACAAAGTGATAATATTTTAAATGGGGATGCGTTTAATTAGTTGCAAGGCGCGGCTATAGCCACTACTTGATATGTTTAGGCCTACCATTTTAATTTATCAGCTGTTTCCAATTATTGTACTCTGGATTCATGACTTGATTGTGCATTTCTAAGTCTATAATCTCAAGTCATTATCAATTTACCATTATCTGAGCCTCTTTCATTAGAAGTGTTCCAGTGATGGCGACCTCAGTCCCCATGAACAGTTCCTTCACCGTAATCAGGTCGGTATCAATATCGAGCCTGTCAGCGTTTAATGTTATATTGTTGGTATCAATGAGAGGCGTCACATTGATGATGACGTTGCCGTCGAAGGTGAAGTTGCCCTCAACAATGTATGGTACAAGGCGAAGGGTGTAACTGTTGACATTGAAGACAACGGGCAAACGGTAGTTGATGGTATCTGCGAGTTGTTGGGGCTCAAGAAGATTTTGGTGTTGAAGAGGAGATGCTGATGACAGAGCTAGTAATGCCACAGCGGCGAGTAAACGAAACATGATCTGGAAAAGAAAAACTCACTAACGACAATATATAAAGACACAAAATATATAAACTTCTCACATCGATATTAGAAGAGAATACGCGAAAACTCAAAATCACGTATTGTAATAATATATTGATGGTCATTTGTGTTATTATTCATTTTATTCTTCTGTTCTTTAGTATCCAAAGCAAAACGAAAATAATTTTAATGGGGAATAGGCATTTAAAAAAATCTGGTGTGCTTCTAAATGGGTCTAACTGGGTCATAGCACACTAGTATGTTATGCATATGCTACTGATCCAATTACAGGCTCTTTTTAGAGCCACCAGTTGTTTCAAGGAAGGGCAAATTTCCGAAGAGTGACATTTTATCATATTTATTTATATATATATATATATATATATATATATATATATATATATATATATATATATATATATATATATATATATATATTGCCTATGTTGGAGTATGACGATTAAAGAAGATGAGCGTTTTGGTAGAACGGTATATAGGAGTCGTATAAGGCCTATATTCATGCGTTGTGGGAAAGTGTGGAATTTAAATTTTAACCATAAAAGAGTAGGTATGAAAGTTCTAATCATTTACGATGTAATTTGAGCAAAACTTACCGTCTTGATCGTAGAATCAGAGTGACACGTTCCTGAAATAAAATGATTGTGCAGTTCGTTTTCGTAACGAGATAGACAATATAATCACTGTCTTATCAGTGTTATCAGTATGGTAACTGAATTTTGATGGACATCATAAATCAACTTTGTACAGTGTTATTGTCCGCAATACTTTGGGTCATCACTCAATGTTTTTTTTTTACATCTTATTTATTTATATTAGGTTTAACAATGCACTGTACTGATGACAACGGTATATTGGCGTCGACGAATGATATATGAGATGATAGGTTATTTTATCAGGTGTTTTTGGATAGTGGGATTGGAGTCGGTCGTGGACTGTTGTTAAGGAACCATCCTTGTATTGAATTGAATGACAGAGGGAAACCACGAAAAGCCCCTGTCAAGATGGACAACCATGGCGGGAATCGAATCCGGGTCTTCTGAATGATGGTTCAGCGTGCTATAGTGACGGTTTCTATCCTTAATAGTGATGCTTTAGTACGGAAGGACCCAGCATTTGAATAAATTTCGACCGGTTATCTAATTTTTTTCTTTCACATTAGGCCTACTGGTTGTAAGTTGTAACATAAATTACGGTACATAATAAACTAGTAGGCCTAAAAATAGATCAGATTTGATTATTTTCGCGAAGTAAGCCTATAGGCTTGAACTTATTGTCAATTTTAATGATGATGACTCCCTCCCCCCTAAATGATGTCACAATCCAATCAATATTTACCACCCTCCTCCCTTAAAATTATTTATTCTAATTTGGGAAAACTGGAATATCAGTGATATTGTATTATTGGGACATTGAAAAAAGTTTTACTTGTATCCTTGCAAAGCTTGTATCTTCCATATCAATGTGAGTGTGTTTGTATGATTTCAAATAATATTTGGGAGACAAATAGCAATGTTTTTCCAAGGTATGCAAGTAAATAAGTAATGTTTTTTTCTGCAAGCATCTCTTTCTACATGTTTTCAATTCTAATTGTGTCAGGTCCAATTTGAAAATGAGTTTCTTTAGATAATATACTATTTTCATTTCGTCATATTCGAGTTGTTTTCTTCTTCACATAATAATTTTTCGTTGCAGCACTCTACTGTGTAGACATCTCAATTATATCCAGTAAGGTTAAATTTACAACACGAAAGCATAATTAAGGTCAAAAAAATAAATCAAAATTGAGTACCACAAAAAATTACAAATGAATTCATTCAACCAAGTTACATCTCGTTCTTCGTTGCATGCAACAATAACTTGACTACAGTACAGAGTGAATTAATCACCATTAATCACAATGGTTCGAGGTAAGTCTGTAAAGGTAACTGCCAAAGACAGGTTCAGTGAAGGCAAATTTGTTTGGGAGAAGGCAAATAATATCAGATCAAACAGTATAAAAGCAGTTTATTTTGCATGTACACTAAAGCAACATAAAACGATTTAGCACATAGCTACTATGAATGTGTGAATATGTAATATTCTTTTTTGACAATCACAAATAAGTCGACAAAATAATTTTAGTTAAAATAAAACTGAACAACCTGCGCCAGCATTATAAATAGCAAAGATATATGCACTCAATATTTCTTTTAAAAGTTATAGCTGCGGTATAATATATAAAAACTTGGCTTTCAAAAAGATGGAAACGTATTCAAGCATTCACAAAATCATAACAGAGTATTTTCTCTTTTTTACAGCTGATTTGAAAGAAACATCATGTGAGAGTTGATCCATATAAATGAACACTTAGTTAATAAATAAAGTATTGTCATACATCAATACGTATACAGCAGCTTGAAGATGGAAGGATAAAATGTAGATTAGTTTGATAAACTTAGCCACCATGTTCTCTACGTGCAATTTTAATTGGTGTGGTTACAAAATACAGTCGAGACCCACTGTGAAATGATCGGCTTTCTTCAATTTGTGATGTATAAACTATAAACATACAGGACTAGCAAAAATTACAGTTAGTAAAAATACTCAGGAGAGCACCCTATATAAATTAAATACAAAGTAATAAATTGGAACTAATTAAATAAACCACACAACTCGATCCAAAGCGGCTACACATTATATTACATTAAAACTTGAATCATATGTCACATCATTGAAAACGACTGTCGAACCATGTTTGCCAACGAATGTGTCCGAGAATGTTTTAATTCCATTGAAACAATTATGACCCGTTTACACATTTCCTGCACGGAAAGTGGCACTAGTGGAACTAAATGTTACCACCAGAATCGTACATTTCAAAATAAACAAAATACCAGTAATAACTATTAATAATACTAATTTATCATTATCAATGTTAAAAAACTTTGTATACGCCTACATACTTATTAAGCAGAATCTGTACATAAATATTAAATATTGCACAGGAAACCCAGAGCTGTCTGTAAAATTATATGTCTGCGTTTTATCTCTATAATTAGTCTTGCAATTAATAAATATGTTACACTTATCTTTTACACATTTCATTTACTTTGATCTGTCCATTAAAAATACTAGTTCTCATTTAAAACCACTGTGATTCACATAATATTGCAGGCACATTATGACAACATTATATAAATATAAATAATCTGCATATTACATTAGAATATTACTGTACTCGAGTACTTTGTTGCACAACACAACGTTCACAGGAAGTGCCTGTGGTGTTGTCTTGAACATCTTAAAAGTTGGGCAATTAGTTTTTTTGCCATTCATTATATAACATTTTCAACAATTTATTGCATGAATCAAGATTGATGCCTAAAATATGTACGAGTCTAAGTAATCTGTAATAGGCTACTACTCAATAAATTAACTCAAGCTACACACTTAGCAAGCCTTAGAAAACAAAACACTAATTTGGATTGAAATTTGAAATTGCCATCCAGTCAACAAAAGACAAATTTAACATTATGTAATTCTTATAGACTGTTACAAAAAGTCTAGGCTACTCTTAATTGTTGATACTAACTAACATGTCTGCAATGTATACCAGTGAACTGGATTTAAATCTAATTGAGGAACTTTTTAATTAACTTATTAGCTGTGTGTTCATATAAGACTATTTGATTGAAGATAATATCGTATGTTCAGTAATACATCTAGTTGTCTACTTGTACATTAAAAACCCATTTTAATGTCTGAATAAGGTTATTGACACTGATCAAGCAACATAGACGTATGTGCGTAACTTCGTGATAACATAAAATTGATTCAAGATAAACACATTAAAATAATATAAAAGTTGAATGTTCATTTCTGTACCCTAACTCTGGCAATTAGGGCAGACAGTTCGATTGCAAGCTACGTAAAAGGCGTCACTTAATTAATATAAGTAAAGGTATTTGGGAATAAAATGGAATACCCTGTTTCATAGCGACAAAAGAAAAGCGGTGATTGTCATAGCCAAAACCTTACACGTGTGATTCTTGACGTAGAGGAGTGACACGCAAACCTTTCGCTACCATCTGGGCTTCAATATCTCGATCCTCCTCTTGGTATCTGAAATAACGCAATCATAAAGATCAAGGAACATACGCGTTTCTTTCAAGGGAAAATTTTCAGCATAAACGTTATTTGTTCCAGGTCGATACGATTCAAACTCTAAACCATGCACATGGCCAGTGTTGTCAAAGTTTGCATCGACCCAGTTCTTTTACACAAGTCTTTGAATTACAGGTCACACGTCTAAATATATTTCAATGGAATTATTTTTATCAAAATAATCGTGCAAATATCAACAAATCTAATTACGCTTACCTCGGTGAAATGTGCCTAGGTGAAATGTGTCTAGATGCTCATGCCAGAAACAAAAAGCCATGCCTATACAGTGCACCAAACTACGCGACTCGACTCGTATGCTAGCATCAATTTGGAATATTTGACAAACTCAGTTTCAATACAAAAACATATAAAAACCGTGATATTACTACGGCAATCGCCCTAAGTTGTAGCGTAACTCTAAACCTCTCGTGACAACATACAGAATACTACACGAAGTCAAGCCATACATGACTCGACATCTCGAATTAACTACACAGTATTAGATAGATAATTAGCAGGTCTACACATTACGTACAAAGTCAGTGATGTTAAATTGGTAAGTGCATTCACAGATGTATTATTATTTATTGTTAGTCTAACAGAAATGAATCATGAAGGGATCCAGTCTCAGAGTTCCAAGTTAGGTTAACAAACGTACATAGACGAGAAAGGAAAACTGAAAGTGACAGATTTTTTGTCAAATAGTCCAGGGCTTCCTAATTCAGCAGAATTAAAAATATAAAAATATATGGTCCTACACAATCTTGTTAACACTTACGGTATGTTTCAATTTGATTTGATTAGTACCAGTAGTTACTATTTACAGTATTTAGTACACAGAATGCAAAATCAAGTTGATATCAACTCTTCTAGAAACTCTTGAATGCATCGCGTTTTATTCAAGTGAATCAGAACAATGGCCAGACAATACATAACCAAGTACCGTAATTACTGATTAATAAGCTAGACACAATATGTAAAAATAGCTTTTATTACATTCACTTGTCTCCTGCAAGCAAATCTAGATGAAGTTTCACTACAACTATCTGAAAATGTCAAGTAAAAGTGCCTTCTAATTCACAGTAATACACTACTATTGTTTTAAATAGTGTATCTTAATATGGCTGGACTAGTTGGCAATCTAATGGTAGGTCTAGCTGAATACGGTAGTTATACTGTACTATAGGCTAGCCCTTTTCCTTAACTTGGTATTGTATATGGTATTATATAAGATAATGAGATAAGATGATGGAAATTGTACAACTATTATTGATTATTGTAATCAATATCATTCTTCATCTCTAGTTGTTACTTGTTACAATACAAATAAGTACAGAAGAATGTCAAGTGCATGATTGAAGTATGAGGCCTACTAAAAACATCAACAGAAACTAAACTACGGTAGTTAATTACTTAGAAACTAATGTCACATATAAGCCATCACTTACATAAAATATATCATATAAATATATGTATAGGCCTAATGACTGAGGGTTAGTTGAAGGTTTATGTCATCAATTAATTAATCGATTGATCCAATTAATTACGACTATGTCAATATTTAGCAGAATCATAATTATAGGCAAGCTATGAAAAATGACAAAGATTTTGATAAGAAGGCCCAAAGAGACGTAACATTCAACACCACACATTTCATTGTAGTTATAATTAATTAATTATGAAAGAAATTGATATGGTAGGTTTCAGTGTATAACAGTCATTACACAATACGGTAATTAATCAATAACAGCTGCATTCTTGGTTCGGTTAATTACGAGCAGACAAGTACACGGTTGGTAGATTATGCAATGGTGATTACGGTACATGCAAACACCCAAGATACAATGAATGTCTTAATTATAAAACCAAGCACATGGAAATATTGTCAACCTTCACCAGTAAAATAATACGTGTCAAATGACTAGTAAAGAGCAAGCAGTTTTCACCTTTACTCGTTCCTCGATTAAATTGCAACACTGGTTTCACGGGAACACGGTACAAGTGACTAGACCAGTCTTGACCATTTGGTCTCATTGACAGTCAAAGGTTATCGATTAGGAACTTGAGCGAAGCAGGTCCAAATTCTGAAGAATATTGAAGGTAGAACTGAGAGCGCAATGTTGCTGAATAATCGTGAAACCAGCATTACCGGTAATACATTTTGGACTAATGTTCACTATTAGTATTATTAATCTACAACAAGAGTCATAACTACAACAAGTACCTAATTACGTTTGGTCATGGAGCATAATATGTGAAGTCTATTGGGACAAATACGGTACAGTACATACAAAATAAATGATATAAAATGACATTGGCACACATTCCAACATGTACCTAGTTTATACGTAATATGCTACCACGAGCTGAAATAAATTAAATATTTCTAGTATTTATCATTATTTAGTATGCTGTCTGGAATGTTATAAAGTAAATAATGGAATTTAAATAGTTAAATAAAACTATAGAATTCCGAAGTCTTTATCAAGTTTCAAAATGTAACTGATATAAGGTAAAAAAATATGGTAAAGAGATATGGCCTACAATTGTTGTAATACACATGGCTAACATAATATGGCAAATTATAAATACTGAAATACATCCTACTAAACCACAGTAATTTGTTCATTCTAATGCATACCAATACAGAATACTATATAATGTCATGCATATTCCAAAGTACTGAAAACGAATAAAAATAGACAATAGTGCGTTTTCAGAGAATGAAATGTTACAATGAAATGGCACAGTCTGGCACACTCCTGATAATACAGTATCAAGTTGTGTTTGGCACATACCAGTAACAAGCGTTTTCTAAAACACAAACCAAACATGCACAAGTGCATGCGTGCCATAAACCAAAAGGACGTATATTTACTATTTAGTATAATCTTGATCACTTGACAAGTCCCCAGTTTATTCCATAATTGCAGATTGTAGATCAACTTCATAATCAGTCAATATGTCACAGTAGACATATTTCAGACATATTTTATTCATAATCATTTCATGCAGACACAGCATTTGAGAAAACTATTTTCGATTTTATTGTTCATTAATACCGGTACGGCAAAGAAGCAACGTATGGCATGGCAACGTAACACGAAACCATTGAAAAACTCCATAGTAACAAAAACTTTCACGAAATTGAAACATTGTTCCATGTGCAATTGATTGGATTTGGCATATCAATTTCAAATTATAACTGGTGTCAACGTGATCAAGATTATTGGAACCCGTTCGCCCAAGTTATCCCGAAGGCATGTAAGAGAGACAGGAGCCAACTACAACGTAGGACATGGCCCAGACGAGGACTAGTGCAGCTAACAAATAAACTAGAGAGATATGACGATCGCCGACAGCTATGAGCGGCGTAACAACAGCGTGACCGCACCTTAGACGGTCCTCTTCGAGCAGCGCGACCAGAGAGTCTTTCTGTTCGACAATGTCCAGCATCTCGGCGAGAATCTGACCCTCCTTCACTACGTCCTCACTCGTCTTATCCGCATCTGAAGCAAACAAATACTCTTGGTAAGCTGCTTGTTCTTCGACTAACGGACTTCTCAGCGCAGTACATTGGGCCAAGTACTACAATGTCCAGAGTATGTATTGCATTTTATGAAAGACGTAATGATTTTAGATTTTAGACAATTCTAATAGCATTGTGAGAACAATATGAAAATAAACTCGATTACGATGCGGGTTTGAAGTCGAACAAGGTAGGCCTATTCAATGTTCGACTGGCCAAAGCCAACATAAAATAAAATGACAAATATATGGGGCTACGAGGTCTATTCCAATTTCATATGGGTCGAATATAATGAAAGCCTTACAAACTGTCAACAGACTCTGAAAATGACGTTTGGCTTACAACCTACATGCCGAAACTTCCTTTTATTAGTGTTTCATTATACGCTCATTTATGTGTTCATTTATTGCGGTGTTTCCACGGTAGACCTTCTTCTCTCTATATACTAACTCAGCTGCTGTTTTCTCTACTCATTTTTTGTATTTTACTATATAAAAAAAATTTAAAGTAGGCCTACATCTGAACATAGTCTATCGTCATGCTCAAAATTTTGCTTTTCAAAGGACAGGAATATATACGTATACTACACTGTGAAGGTGGTAGCAATGACAAGGCGAACTCACCATCTTGGTCCATTTTGTCGCGCAGTTCCTGCTGCAGCCTCGCATGTCGATCCTCGAGCTGCAGCTCTTCAGCCCGCAACATCAGTTCGTGCTCGTACCGCCGCAGTTCGCTTCCCTCGCGCATCAAATCGAACCACTCACGCAGCAGCTCCTCCTCCTCTTGCTTCTCGCCTGCAATCATACAACACTCTTCAGTACGGTCGACGGCAATAATCGTTTTGTTTGCTCTGCGACCGGACTAACAGCTAGGTCAGTTGGGGTGTCAATCACAGATTATATGAATAGTGAATCTCTAGTTACTATCTAGTTATTAAATAGTTACTAATCGATTGATTGATTGAGTGATCAACAACAGGGGAGAAACGTACACAATGGATAACAATTCAAGATACCGGTTTGACATACACGATCGTTTCATTATGATTTATGAACATTGCTTACCCTGTTCTAACACAGGGGGGAGAGGGGGGGGGGGGAGGACTATTCTATTCCATCTCAGTACATGACTTTAAATTAACTGAGGATTAACCGAGTTTGAATCGACAAGGGTTTATTGTAAGATTTGCTACACATTCCAATACTCACCCTCGTCTCCTTCTCCACGCAAAGCTTTCTCGACGCTGACCCCTCGTCTTTCCAGCTCTCGCTGTTTCACTTCCAGCTCTTCCAGCTGGCGTTGAATCTCTTGCGCCATGCGCAGCCTGGACAAGGAACACGAACATTACATGTGACGCTCGACACACTACGTCCCCACTAGCGCTTCTAATAGAAGTTAACGAAATTAAACTCCATAGTTTTCGTCACCATGGTCATCAATCAATCAGTAAGGCTTATTAACAATCAATAAATAAGTGCTCCAAGCGACACTTCAAACTGAAAAGAAAAAATAGAGACCAACTTGACATCGTAATATTATGTTGGGCCTACAAGATGATAGACTTTACAATCTGAAATATATGCTCACTAATAAACAAATTAGTAATTGATAGCTTCTTCAACCAGTTGATTGCTGAGTATGAAAAGCCCAGCTTCTGAACAGTACAAAAAAAATATACATAATTAAGTATCATCATTGGAATTGTTCAAGACATTGGTTCTCTACTCTGAATGCACTTATATGGCATTTCATAGACCAATCAAAATATTTTCTTGATTGACGTCAACCAAATCAATGTTCTGAGAAAAAAAAACAGGCTTGATCTAGAACTCCGTCTCGGAGATCACTCGTCTTCAATTGGTTAGTCATCTTGCATTTAGCATCGATTCAATTCTCCATTGTCCGTCTCTCCGATCAGTCATGCTACAGTTGTCGCCGGGTAAGCCTTTAAATCACCTCTTGAGCTGGACCTGTCTGGCCATTCGCTTATTCATCCGCGAGTGGCGCTTGGCCGAGTTGATCGGATCGGCCGTCGAACCTGCACCACCGTGAGTCGGCGTAGACGGCGCAGTCAGCCGCGAGTCTTCCTCCGCTTCCGACAAACTATCCTCTACGGCAGCAAGTAAATGGAATACACCTTTATTTAGATTGCCGTAACAAGCAACGAACAGAAACTCATATTCACGCAACTAGCTTATTTTACATTTCAAATGGCTCAAGTTCATGAAGAACGAAGATCAAAACAGCTAGTTGGCTGTGACAATGTTTAGATGACAGTCAACATATAAAACTGATTTGTGTCACTCTAAAAAAAAAAATGTAACGGTATTTCCAATTGAGCAGGAAAATTCTTCGTCACGGATTTCAACATCGATTGCTCAAGTAAGTGGGCAAGTAAGTCAAGTAGCTGGACATTTAATTTGACTGTCACTTCTTCAAATCGATGTACCAGAGAATACCAGTACGTGACACCTAAAAGATCATTTTATTATTACATCCAACATAAAAATTAATTTGTCAAGTAACATTAAATAAACAAACTAACATAAAATTAGAAGGATTCAGCATTTAATCTACATCTACTGGTCGGGACATTATTCTCATACAACTTCCCATCAGTGCAAACACTAACCTGAGAGTCGTGTGTTTGCTGCGTTGCCTGCGTAGTTGTCTGGAGGAGGAGGGATAGGGGGAGCAACTGGGTCCAGCATCCGGTCCAGCTGATCTTCCAGGCTCTTCGACCTTCTCGTCACACTGTCTCCCTTGACCTTTCCAGGTGATACCTTCTCATGCTGTCGAAATATAAAACAACTGTAAGTAAGTATGAGATGAGATGATAAAGTTTTCAAAGAATATCATGCACGTTTTGTGATATTGAGAGATTTAATGTTGACAGCAATCAGCTTGGTTATTCCAAGGTGAACTAATTAAAAAATATAAAATATTTCACCAATCGAACTCGCTGTGTCACAAGCAAGTGGGGTTCACTTACAATAAAAAACCTAGCTATGCCAAAATAATTTTCCAGAAGTTGAAGCTACACAATTATATTGTACTCAATTGTGTGACATCATCTTGCCATGTGATATACTGATTCACACCAAATTGCAATCTATTTGACCCAGGTAAATTGTGATGTTGATAACTTATAAAGGGAACCAAAAGATGTTGCAACTTATCGATATTGAAATACCTATTGAAAGAGCAAGTGTCAAAGAGTGTCAATATAAACGTCGATGAATACTTGGAATAATACAGAATCAGCATGGATGATGGTAAACTTGGGCTTATAGCAAGTTTCAAATTAATATGAAGACATTTGAAAAAGTTCTTGTTTGGTATGGTAACAAAAACTTACCATTATACGTACAAACTTTGGTTCATAGAGTTTAATATCGAGATATTGAAAGTGCATGTTTTCATCGTATAACTAATGCTACAAAGCTAGCTACAACAAATAATCTGGACATCAATTAGACATATCTATATAACTACAGATACGATTACTAGTAACTACCGAACCAACTACCGCAAATACTACAAGTAGGCCATCTAAGTAAGCCACATACAAACAACAACAAATACAACAAAAATAAAGTAACAATGAATAATGTATTATTAAGTACATATAAACTAAAAATACATTGAAAAATGAAACAAAAACCAATACTAGTACAGTACTAGGTAGTAGGTACACTCAAGAATAGTAAAAGTAGGCCTAGAATAAGGTTCGATAAATAACGAGACTCGTAAATTCAAGTATAAAGATAAATTAGTGTTCTATCAGTGAATATGATTATGGTACTTTTAAAATTCTATGTGCACGCTTGTTGAGTATAAATAAGAATAAGTATAATAAGACAATATATCAGCACATTTTTTTGGGCCAGTTTGAACAAGTAACATTAGGTCAATCTATGATGAAATTTATACGGCTTAATTACTAAGATAGATTTACAGTCACCTATGATTTAACAAGTTTGTTTCATCGAAATATCAAACTCAACGACTTAAATCATGTCAATGCTGGTCAACATACCAAGCTACTTTCCAAAAGATTAAAAAAGGTGGGAACATCAAAATTTTGACAATTACAGTTTACAGCCGACTTCTGAGTTACTCGTAATATCTCCAGATTAACGTTGAGTATGCAGTGAATGGGAGAAGAACTACGTCATTTTAATGTGCTCAATAAAACCTACGTTCGAAATTCTTTATGACTTTGTGAAATAACCAACGCAAGGCTTTAAATCAAACTGCTAGTAATAATCGCACTTACAAATTGAAATATGATACGATCGATTACTTTACAGACTTTTATCCGACAGGATGGATGAAAATTAATTATGGTATGCTTTAAGCATCAGTGAATTTACTTGTTTTACTGTTGTCGTTGCATTTGTGCACTTTATATGAGAAACATATAGGGAATTTAATACGTACTTGTGTCTAATATTTAAGGTCAGGTAAATATTTACTTCGACTATTGGCTAATCTCGATTTTCTGTCAGAAACTTGGATAATATTCTACAACTCAAAATCGTAAAAACTACCGAGTAAATTCACAGTGAAGTTTTCTCGGAAATTAAAGAAGGGAACGCAGTGGTCAACTTGAACTTTTCACTAACGTAAACATTCAACGTTCAACATTTAAAAGAGAAACAAGCACGCACAAAAAAGCATGAATATGGTTCGTCTACAAATACCAACCAAACAAAGAAAGAATAATACGAAGACTAAGAAGAATAGTAACTAATACTGTAACGTAACAAAACAAGATAACAAAAAACTACATTCCAATTAATTTATTGTTGCTTACATCTGAATCATCCGAAGAGATATAGTATGTATACTGGAATAAAACATGAAGAGTGTTGATTAATTATATATAATTTACCTGGTTGAGTTAGATACTGTCTGCATTATAAGTACCACAAATATTGAAACTTGGAAGTAGAAACTGCATTCATAACAATGTTTTCAGTCTCCTGAATTTTATGAATTGACAAATACTGTAGTGTATAGAAAGTAGGGCCTACACATATGGCCTGTATGACCAAATAAGTTCTACAACAAACCCAAAGAAAGTAAGTTGTTTGAAGAAATAAATGCACAAACAAATAAGCATTTCAAATCAGGACTTGGCCACACATAACTGATATTACAGATTAAAACATGAATTAGGGCCTACTTTACTTCAACAAATAGGCTAGGGCTAAGCATGGAGTCTACTCGGAGGAAAGTTCAGTATTAAGCCTATATCTATGGCATAGAGGGTAAGCCAACAAAATATGAAGAACCAAATTGAATATTCTAGGCCTACATTTGGCAACATACATTAACATTATGTATCATATAGGTAGATAGCAACAGAAGAAAAATCGTTTAACATACCCAATATACAGTATTATTAGGCTGACTGTATACATAAATCTACAAGCTAATGAAGCAAACATTATAAACGGAAGCTATCACCCGTAAATTTTAGACACTTTTAACGAATTTAAATTGTTCAAATTTGATAAGAAAAGCAGACTTTCTTTCTGTACGAAAGAAATGTGGCATGTATATATAATATACTACACTTCCAGTAAACTATCAATAGTGTTCAAACACTTACCTTTCCCTTCTCCCTCGACTTTGCCGTGAACTTAAACCTGGAGAACTTGTCCTTGGCTGGTTTATCAGGCGACATTGGTGGCGACGGCGTGTCCTTTTTCTTGTGAAAGAAGTCCGACACAGCTTGTATGATTCCAGTCTTCCTGCGTTCGGGATCCTTGGATTTTTTGCGTTGCCGCGTGTCGATGGGCGTCAGGTACACAGGTGCGCTAGCCGGCGAGCTAGGACCACTGCGGTTCTCGTACTGATCGACGACCGCAGTGTCGGAATCGACGAACAACGGATTAGTTGTCGTGTTCTTGTGGAAGATGTCGGAAGTTATCTGGATCGTGCGAAGCGGATCAATGTGATTACGAGAACTAGGCCTATTGAGAACTTTCTCCTTAAGAGATTTAATATAGTCCTCAGGACTTAGTCCTAGTTCCGCGTCACTTTTCAGTCTTGCTCTCATACGGGCTTGTTCCCGGTCTACAGTACGTTTCTCGTCGTGTCGGGCTTGATGTGGCGCCAACGGAGTTCTGAACGGATCATCAGGAGATTTTTGCAAAATGTTGTGGATGTCGGGACAGGAGAATGCCTCGGGATTTGTTAAGGGTGTGTCGGGAAGAAGAGCAGGCTTGCCGACGTATTTTCCGGGACGCTGACCACGGAACGACGAGTGAAATGAGAGAGGGCGATTGTTTGCTCTATCCGAGTTCTTCTTGAACGATGTAAGAGGTGTATAATACTCATCCGTTTCACCACAATTCGGTGTTTTAGTATCTTGGGTAAGACTATGCCGCCTTTCTCGTTCTATCATTTCTGAAGTTGGCAGACTCTTTGGTTCCGTTGTACACGATTTAATAACTGGAAGCGAAGCAATTTGGGGCGGTGAATTACTTTTAATATTGGATACTTTATCACTAGGAATACATGGTAGAGGTAGCGGACTAATAGTGCTACGTGTAATCGAACGTTTCGCTTTCCTATCTTGAGATCGTCGTTGGCCAGATATTTTCCCCATAACCATCTCGTGGACTAGATCCTTTTGTTTGGACCGATCTCGAGATAACTCTTCTAGTTTTTGAGAAATTCCCGTCACAGGCGCAGGAGACGGCATTCTGAAATCGACCACTTCGTAAACTTCTTCCGAGATCAACTCTTGTGGAGAAACTTTTGTTCCTGGTTTTCGAGATTTACGAATATCAATTGAATCTCTCACATTACTGAATGGTGATATACGACCTTGAAGGCGCTGAACATAGTCCTTGTAAGCTGAGCCTGAAGGATCATCAACAGGAACAACTGGCACACTCCCATCCTCAGGAGTATAGAAAGGATCACCTAAGCTCACATCCAGGTCTAATGGACTATCTTTGACGGTAATTAAATCGCTAGTTGTTGTATCGTCAGTAGTAGGCTGAAAAGAGCTTTCATCGTCATCTCCAGAATACACTACCACTAGGCTCTTATTGAATGTCTCTAAGCTAAGTGGATCTAAACTGTCACTGGTTTCTCCACACTCGCTCAACAATAGAACGTTAAGTGGAGTTGCGAGATGAGGAAGTTTTGGTGTCTCTACAATTGGAGTATCAATGTCTTCATCGTCGGAGTTATCGAATTGCACATAACCACTGTTCTGCAACAATGTTTTATTCGTAGCTGCCAGGAAATCGTCTGTACCACTTTCGTCCTCGTCACCGGTGTCCATAAACTCAATATTATCAATACTGCGAGAAAGCGGACGGGACGTTTCCATAGTCGGTAAATCTTCCGGTCTCTTTTCATCTTTCTTACCGCAAACGTGCTGAGGAAAATCGTCAAAATCATTGAAATCCTCGCACTTGGCCATCCTGGCCGGTGTGTTTGGAACACGTTTGGTTTTCATTTTTTTGTGCCGACGATGCGTAATGAACTGCGGATTAATGTTGAACTCCACGTCCTCTAAATCCTCGGAGACACCGGCGTCACCATCGTGAGCCCAATCTGACCACTCTGTTTCCGTCAGTGCCAAAGTTGCTTCGTTGTTTGCGCTCTCCGACCCATCGCCCCTGGTTGAGGGCGGTGAGGATGGACTACTTCTCTCGCTGATCACAGAACTTTGCTGATTGGGCCTCTTATTGAACAAGTCAATACTGGTAGGTTTCACAGCCTTTATAATTGTAGGCTTACTAATAACTACTGGCAATAATTTATCAAGCTTTGTATCCTCTAATTCACCTCCCTCAATCACTTCGCCACTCGAATTATGAATTTCAACACGAGGTGGTGTTCTCTCTTTAACTACGACAGGAGAAGGTGTTTTACTATCGCGTCCTTCTTCCTCATCTTCATCATCTTCTGACTCACTGCTAGAATCTTCTGAAGATAATGAATCACTCTCCATGTCATCTCCGCCGTTAACCTTCCAAGGGATATCGGGAACGACGATCGACGTCTCGTGGACAGGACTCCTCGGCCGACAGTCGGCTTCCTCCTCCTCGATAGGCTTATAATGATTCCCACCACTCACACCGTTAGCAATAGCAGTGCTCTGTGTAGTGCTTTCTACCTTAGGTGCAGCTGAACTTCTACCGAGTGCTTCTAAATCTACACCAGAAACCTCTTTCTGTCTTACCGCGTCATCCTTATTCCGCAGGGCACACACGTGTTCGAAAGGATCTTCCGAAGCAAGGTCTTTCAACGGCGGTAGTGGAGTCGTCGTGGGATGGTCGAGAGACGTGACGGGTAAGGACGGGGCTAAAGGATTCAATGGACTTGTGTAAGGTCTAACCTGAGAAGTGCCCTGTAAGAAAGCTTGCATGGAAGGACTCAATTCCGCTGCTGGTTTGAGTAACTTTTGTTGCTCGGAAATAACATCTACAACGGATTTAAAAGTCGAATCGAGAGTGGAAGCGGACCCAGATTTCTTTACGGAACCTGACAAACCAGAAGGCCCAAGGAGGTATTTTTTCTTGAGTTCGAGAGAAAGTTTCGAAGCAATACCTTCTGTTGACATAGTTCTATTCAGTAGGTAATCACCACGCCGCGGGTTTATCAACGGAGTCGGCACTACTACGGTTGTGAGTTTCGTGTTGTTGTTGTTGATGTTGTTGATTCCCGTTGTGAGATTTGACAAGCTAGACGATTTCATCGGTTCGTTTTCTGGACGTAGCGACTTGAACTCGAGTTTGACTCCAGGCCGTTGTTGTGGCGGTGGGATTGGCTTGCCTACTGTGCCGTTGACAGGACGTACAATGTGACCAGTACGAACTTGCACCTTCTTCGGCTCCTCCTGGATACGCTTCCTGAACGTAATGTTACTGTCGTCTATCCTGATTGAAGGGATTTCATGCTGTGTCGGTGTAGTCCCATCGTGTTCAAACTCCGAGTCGGTGGAGATCTCAGTCGCGGAGTTTTCTTCTTCACTCTCAGACTCGGACGAATAGTCGTCGGTAGCCACCTGATGCAATACAAAAAATGACAGTCAAATATTTTTCTTTTGTTGTCAACTGATAAATATAGCAAAAACTACCCTAATATATATCTGTATCAGCTACAGGCATGTCAGGTTCTTACTTCTCTTGAGGAGAAAAATGTATAAGAATTATAAGAATATATCAAGGACTATGCATAAAAATTGAAAAAGTAGTCTAGTTAAGTTATCCTATTATTAGTTATTGTGTAATTAGACAAATTTGGTCTTCACTAATCAATACTTGGCTGTCAGAAAATCACAGGATCTGATTATTTACACACAATTATATGCAAACTGGGCCTACATAAATTATTAATCAGGCAGACATAGGGGACTATGAGTAATTTCTTCCAATTTATGGTGAAATCTCTATGCATCGTTTCCACATCCATCGTTTCCCTGCTTCTATCATTCATTTTGTCCCACCGTACTACCATATGACAAAAGTTGAATTTTCATGGATGGATCGTTCTCCGGCATGGCTGGTTATGTTTTCCCAGTTCCTTGAAAAACGATACATAGAGTTCCACTGGTTGTATGATTTGGAAACCTCTATTGAAGTAGTCATTCAACTTGATAACCAAGTAATACGCATATGGGTAAGTAAACACCAAAAACAGGGGTTGAACAAACAAAACATCTGCAGTAATTTTTCATCCTCATCAGTTACTATCAGCCTACATGCTAAAATTATATTGGACATTTTTCTGTGACATGACTAGTACAGTAGTGTAGTGCATACTCTAGCACCGCTTGTGTACTTTATTGTGAACATGTCACGTGAATCGTTATCCAAAAAGTAATCCTATTGTTAGGTACGTGTGAAGTGAAAACACAAAATGTCAACTATGAACACTTGGTCAAGTCCACACATGTTAGATGAAACAGCAAATAAACTGGTTAATAAACTGATTATAGGCCCGTTCACGATTGATTTTATTCGCTAACTTATAACATGACAGTATCTTTACTAAGTTCCGTTGAACCATCCGTGCAACCGATCATGATTACTAGAGACTTTAGAACTTTAGAACCAACTGTGATGTCAAATTCAAACACTTCTGCTGGGCCTAAAAATAACACGTAGGATGTAACCAATAGGACGGAAGCAATTATGAAACTGTAAATAATAAACGAAAGCACGGGTTTCGATCCAAAAACTAGAAAACTATCATCTTTGACATCTAGTCGTGAATGGGCCAAATGTTAGATAATGCAACAGCAGCTACGTAAAGATTTGTCCAGGTAAAATGTGACACACTATTACGGTAATATTATATTTGATGATAGATCTGAACATTTTATCGGACCTCTAAAATGTTGACAAAAATGAAAATTATTTCGACAAAGTATCAGGTGGATTCTGAATTTCAACTTCCTACCCCCGCTAAAAAAGAACTCGAAATAATCATGCAGTTATTAGATTCAATTCTCATATGTTATACGGTGATCCAAATTACAAAAACGTGTTCACAGTCATCTGTCAAATACGTTTACGTATCACATTCTTACTAACACGATGCCACACCGACAAGCAATCGTTAGCAAAATCTGGATGGCACGTACCTAATATTACCATCCCAACTTTACGTACGCCTATACTTAGTAGGGTGAAATAGCTAGAAAATCTGAACAGTTTCATTTTACAACATCACTTATTTCGAGTTTTCACTTCACATACATAGCTAACACACGTGATAGTTTCAAACCTAACATGACAGAATAAAAATATGTAACGAACGTTGAAAGTCAAACGAATCATTCCAAAATGATATCTTTTTTTTGGTTTCTTTTCAATGATGAACGAAATGAAGAAGTTTTTGAACGTCACAAATATAGAATTCAAAATGTTTTGAATACAAAAAGGTTAGAAGTGATGACAATGGTTATTAATTAGAATTACTGTATTACTATTAGACTACCTATGGAAGTAACAGAGCACATAATTTTACTGTGTTTCTTTTAGGAGTCTATTGCATTAAACAATTTTCTTTGTCTTTCTTATCTACAGAATTTTTATCCTTCTTTCTTTTTGGTCTGACTGGAGGTTCTGACAAAGCGACGTCAGATTTAGATATCGATTGTTTAGACTCGATGGCAGGTTTTGACATGTCAACCTTTTCTGCAATCGATTCCTTTGGCTCGGTATTTAGAAAGGATTTTGATACGCATCCCTTTGATTTGACTCGGCCTTCTACAACTGTAATTCCTAAACTAGATGTAGGTTCAACAAATTCTGACTTTAATTTATGGACCGATTTAGATAAATCTCTGCTAGGTCGAACTACAGTTTCTAAAACAGATTTAGATTTTACGACTTCTGGTTTCGATTTCAATACAGGATTTGATAAATCTCGCTCAAGTTTATCTACAGTTTCTACTATCGGTAGTCCTACATCGGATTTACCTTCCATAGGTAGGCCTACTACCTTAGCATTGACGAGAGATTGTGATGAACATTTGTCAGGTTTTGCTTCAATTTCGGTAAGAAACGTTTTAGATTCGTCTCCCCCTTCTACCTTTGATTGGGATGCAGATTTACATTTCGAAACTACTTCTTGTTCACCAATATTTTCTACCAAAGACGTTTCTTTGGGTGGAGTTACAGATATCTCGGGTAATGCACTGTCATCTGAGAAAAATGTTTCAGATTTGGCATCACTTTGAGATGAATTAGCTTTGAACTTTTCATCAGTTTCTATCAACAGAAGGTCAAATAATTGTTCTGTAGATTCTGATAAAATAGTTTTAGTCATGTCTGACAAAATTGTTTGGTATTTAGCTTCGCTTTCTGGTAAAACTGCTTTTGATTTTTCCTCGATTTCGGCCAAAAATTCGGTGAATAACTGTTCTGTCGAAGCCGATAGAACCACGTCTGTTACATCGAGGAGATTGCTTGGCGCTGGTACGTCTACCGTAGAGTTCTTGTTCACCTCAGTATCCGATCCGGTGTCCGAACTGCGATTGCTCGTCGGTCGTTTCTCCACAGGCACCTCCAGCTTGCGGAGCGCTCGCGCACGAATCTCTGCCTCGCCCTCAGTCGCGGTGTCGCTCTCCTCTTCTACGCAAACACAGAGTAATTTACAAGTCTGCCAATTTAGTGTAACAAGTACTTTGTATACGTAAAATTTGTATAGAAATTGTAAGAGTATGTTTTTTTCTGATTCAAGTAGTCATTCTTAATATCAGATCCAGTGAACAGATAAATCTTGTTTTCAAGCTATTCTAATTTTGAGCACAAGTATTTTGTAGATCTACAAAAGAAGTAATTTAATCAATATTAGCACTATTGTTCAAGCCGTCTACTCATCTCAAATACTTTGGATAATAATCAGAGCCCATAATAGACCTAATAGTCTGGCCCGAGAGATTATAAATTCAACATACGCCGCATTAGGCCCATTATAGGACAGAATGTGGTAAAATGGTACATCATTATGCGATAATTGCCTATGGGAATGCAGTAACGCAAAACTTGTACTGACCATCCGTATCATAATCCGAACCGCCTTCGCTTCCATCATCGCTTCCATCATCTTCATAGCTGTCATCGCTTTCATCCTCTTCCTCGTCGTTTTGTGCATTCTTGGGCGCCCCCTGAGCACCTCCCGAGTGGCGCTTAGTCCAGGTTTCAGCCAAGAGCCTTGTCTCAGCTGCAAGCGCCGGTTCCACCGCATCTTCAAACACTTCGTTTGGTTCTTCTTCTGAATCACTGCGAAACAAGTAGAGAGTTACTTTCTAGATCGTAGATTAAATGTTGGATGAGCGGACACTGAGAGTACACCTGAATCCCCCTGAAATGACCTAGCTGTAGGCTTATATATTCTATTTTCTCCACATGTCACATGAATCGATTGCTGGGTTATCGCATAAGCCTAAGACCAATCTAACCTGGAGTATATAGGCTTTGAATACAGACAAATGCTCGGTCAAAATGCTCCATACAAATAACAGCAGCATCAAGTTAATTATCGTCAACATTAAAAAAAGGGGAACAACAGTTTTTACATATTTCTTAGTCAACGGCAATAGCAATAGGCCTACACCATTATTTTAGAATCTGGTACCAGAATGAACTAGATTGCCTATCTCAAGAGCTAGAGCCAAGACACACTGATCAAATGACTTCTGCAATGCATACATGATATGAACGACGTTTGCTCCGATTTTTAATTTTCAAGACTGTGCCAGTAATCAATCCAAGACATCATCGTTGCAACTACAAAGGCTGAACGTGTGATATTTAAACACAAGCAATGAGTTCGTAAACATGTGATTAATTCGTTCCCATAACTACAAAATGTTCACATATAAAATCTTACCTAATGTCTGAAGCAGAGTCGCTCGAACCCTCTGCGGCCGACGCACCGAAGTTGACGTCCGTCCATTCGTCCTCGTCCATCTCGCTGTGATCGTCATCCTCGGAACTTTCCTCCTCCACGTCCACCTCCACCTTGACACCATCCAGCTTATCGCTCTTCACCTTTTCCACGATCTTCGGCGTCGACGCCTTCTTCTTCGACGGTACGTTCTCCTTGCCGAGTTCCATGCGCAGTTCGTCGCTCTTCCGGCGCGCCTTGTTCTTCTGGCCGCCGGGTTGCGTCTGCTGGCCGAAATGCTGGATACAGAAGAACCTGCTGCCGTGCTTGCCATCTCGGTCGAACGCATAATTACCTGATGAGAAGACACGACAGTCATCACACACGCAGAAGGCTAGTTACGGGTAATTTATTCACATTTTTACGAACACTGGATCTTAAATGATGATGGCTATCTTTGCCTTATCTTAGTTTCAAATTGAACAATGATTTTACAGTTATAAAATTAGTGATTGGGGGACAAAAGAGTTCGAATTACGAATTATATGAATTTAGAATAATCGAAATATTCAACATATTCAACATATACCAGGAGTCGGGAATCGAGTTAGCTAAGAAATTATGACGAATTTCGAATCATCAGAGTTGGAAAAGGTTTACTGTTAAGTGAAACCTCGATCGTTTCTCTTGAAACCAGGAATAAAACATCCACACAGGAAAACGAACTATCGAGGAAAATTCAACACTGGTTATATGGGAGTAGGGTCAGACAAAACAACGAATCTGGGAATGTTTCATTTCCCCCGTGTGCAGATTTGAACGTGACTTACCCAGTCGCAATGTAGTGCTGCAGTATTCACACCTGAAGCATCCTCGATGGAAGAACTTGCTCTCGGCGCTGAGACGCTCCATCAAGTAGACTCGTTTGTTACAGAAGTGGCATGCTTCTGAGCCGCCCTGCGATGGCAGCACTAATGCAGCCTTCGAAGACTGGAATTCAACGTAATTGTTACATCCATATTTTATACCTTTGTAAACCACTGTATATGTACGGTGAAACTTCTATCCATCGTTTTTCAAGGGACCAGGAAAATTATAACATCCATGCAGGAAAATTAAACATTGATTATATGGGAGTGGAATGAGAAAAAATAAATGATACATGCAGGAAATCGATGGATCCGGGAACGATGCATAGAGGTTTCGCTGTAATATAGTTGAATATAGTTTTACTGTATAGTTGAAAATGTGACCACAAATATATCAATTGAACAAGCGTTCATCACTGCCTCCTAAATTAGTATAGAAAATACTAGATGAAAATGAATGCGCAAGAAAGATTACATGATTTGGACTACAGTTATTTGTTTGCAGGCAATGAGGTCTCATATAGCTCAAGTTGAAATAGAGAATAATTACCGATTTTTGTATTGCCGGTTTCTCTGGTTCGTTTGTTTTATACGCCAGTTGTTCGGCGAGTGCCGACACTTTGTTGGAACCGCGTTGGCCCATGTCTAGGACACTTCCCTCCTTGATCTTCCTGTCTAGACGCTTCAAACTGACATCAATATCGGCAAACTTGTCCTTTTCTTTGTCTAAACTGCGACGCTGCAGCTTGCTCTTCATTGCCTCAAACTGAACAAAGAAAACGAAAGTTAGAGTTCTCCGTGGTTAGACAATAAGTAATAATCATTTTCAATGAAACTAATTATTTCCATTGGGACATCCATCGGGAAGTAGCACTGTACCATGAATGGGAAATGTACATGTCTTTCATGATAATTTGCAATAAGAATTAAAAAAAACAAAATCAATTACAAGTTGCATACCCAAGCTTAGATGACAGAATTAGTGGAAACTTTCATTTACAATAAATTTCTGTAAGGTGAAGTCTTGTAGCAATAAATGTGACTCTCAAAAATCTATTTTGAATCCGTAACTAACAGAATCAATTACAAAAAAATTCAAAACATGGCCTATTTTTTGTAACAAATTTTTTTAGCGTGATTTACAGTATTCAACGTATTTTTTCAATTATACCGGTAGAACTTCATTTACAATAAATTTCTGTAAGGTGAAGGTCTTTGTAGCATAAAGGACTATCAAAATCATTTTGAATCGTAACTAACAGAATCAATTACAAAAAATTCAAAACATGGCCTATTTTTTGTAACAAATTTTTTTAGCGTGATTTACAGTATTCAACGTATTTTTTCAATTATACCGGTAGGGACTAATAACAATTAATTGATTATTATCAGACCTACCGGTATTATTGATATTCTACGCTCAACGAGAAAACGACTTTTTTGAAAGGCTCTTTCGAGTTATAAATGTCCGGATGTCCGATAATAGATGAATGATGTTTACAAAAATGCACGCTTCAAATGCGAGACTCAAATGCGAGACTCAAACCAATTCTGACTTGACTTCTGTCTCTGAAACATTGACTTAACTGAGTCAGAGGGAGAGCAAGTTTCAAGTTTGTTTCAAATGAATTTGGTTATTTCAATACCCAACTTCTTTTGTGTCAATAATTGACCAATTCCTTTTTCATTACAGGTCCTTTATTACATCACTTGAACAGACAATTTTTAAGTAGGGCCTACAACGGTTAACAAGATGTACAAATATTCAGTTGAACGTCTGAAAAATGTTTTCAAAAAAATGTAACGTATGTGTAGACCTGTATTGGCTTTACAAAACACAATCGAGTTTTCTGATTGGTATGGATTATACATGGAATTGATTTTCAAATTTTAATTGAAGTAATGCGAAATGCCTGACCCAACTGCGTTACTGACCTTATCATCAAACTGTTCACGGCTCCATTTTGGCACTTTCTCCTTCCGATCTTGACGTTTACCACGACCCATCTTATTCTCTTGGATCTTCTTTTCAATTTCTTTCACGTTCCAGTCACTCTTCTCGATTTTACCTACAACAGATCAACATATTAGGCTAACTACTGGTACAGCACAGTGAAACCTCTAATGTATCGTTCCCAGAGGCTTTTTTTTCCCACCCTGCTTCCACATAACAAATGTTACATTTTCCTGCACGGATCGAGTTTATGCATTGATGGTTTCATTATATCAATGGTTCAACTGCTTTCTCATAGCTATGGCCACAATCATATCTTAAAGAGTAAATTGTGTATTTCACAATTTAAATTTCATATTTTCACTCAGGGATACAGAAGAGAGAGAAGCTCATGTATTCTTCAAAACTCAAATGCACAACCAACTTGATATCAGTTTTCAAACCAGTGCGTTTAGTTGGCTGACCTCGAGACAAATATTGTTAAAAAATATCAAAATACTGTTTAAAAACAATAGGCTCGTCATACCAAAAAAAATGAGTTAACTTGACTCACTAAATTTATATTTAGAAATATCTCCGTTGCGATGACCTACCTATAGCACGACATAAATCTTTCGGCTTCTTATCGGTAGCTGGGCCTCGACCTCGCAGCTTGTCTTCAATCATCTTCACTTTGTCAGACAGGTTTTCATCGTTCATGCTGCCTTTACGGATCTCCTCCTGGATCCTGGCTTCCCGATCCTAGCAAATAAAATGTCTATTAGAATCTCAGTAACTTGTATAATACAACCAACAACTTGTTGGGCAGCACTTTGCAAAACCAGATACAGAACTCAAATTATTTATGAAATGGAATGGAAATACCTGTGAAAAAAGAGTTGACAATATTTTCAACAAGACAGGTAGGTTTAGGCCTACTTGAAACCAAAATAATTTGCCGGAACCGAAAAATACAGACTGGACTTAAACTTCAAACTTGCAAGTAAATATTCTGATTTCCACATTCAACAAAAAAAATCTCAGTTGCAGTTTTGTGCCCCCTTAAAGTAATACTATTACCTGTAGCAATAATCAAGAGGATTCAATCTGCAGGAATTTACAATTTAATTTCCACCCAGCAATAATTCTTGGAGGGAGTTTTCAGTTACTATTTAAAACAAATTATACCACAACAGTTGAGTGCAAGTCCTACGAATATTCCGTGAATCCGTGCTTTCAAATATTCAATCAAATACAGCATATTGAAATAGTAAGCATATATCTAAATTATCATTATAAATGTATACAGTAGTGTAATTTGATAGCATAAAGAGAAATCAAGGTTTTGGAACTTTTATTGAAGATTCCAATAAATTCATCGTTGAACTTCTAGCCTCGTATCAAGTTATATTAGTACAAAGAACGACAAAAACATTCTCGGACACATAAGTGAAAAAGCACACTATACTAGTTATGCCATACTTTTCAAATTGTTAGGTATCACTACACCACCAACAGAGTTCAAGAAAAAATACTGGGCCCATTTTTTCAATTCGATTCTGTATGGAGTACGTATACGCAAACACGCACCGTCTCCATCAATCTTCAGTGAGCCCTAATTATATTTTTACGGCATTCTCCAAACTTTAAACGATCTCATTTTCAACTAATTCACTCGAAATTGCATGGTCTTTTTTCATTTCAGATAACTTTTTTAGTTGACCGATGACACGAAATAAGATTCAACAGAAATCACATCTACGTTTACAATTTCTTTTCCAATTAAATGAGATTAATTTCAACTACAGCAATACATGAATAATTAGTAGCAAACGGAACGAACACAATGTTATACTACGGTACTGCTATACTAGAGCCTATACTAGAGATTACATACATATCATTGATCTTCGGTTAAATGTTAGATCACGGTTAAATTGTAGCGATATTTCAGGAAAACAGACATGTCATGCGGCACTAATAAACACGTCAGTTCCAATCGACACACAATCGCTGGCTTACTGGATACAAGATCTTTCTCTCCATTTCTCTGATTCGATCTCCAAAGTTGGGAGCAGTCTGACGATACACAAACAACGAATAATCCTCGAACCCGTCTTCGTCGTCCTTGGCGTTCGTTTGCAGCATCTGCATACTCTTATAGAATTGTTGGTTGGTCAGTTTACGGATATACTCTTTACGCATTTGTCTTTCGAAACGGTTTTGTCGGATATCTTCGATGCGGTTCGATAGTTCTTGCTCTTCCTACGCGTTACAAATAAAATGAAATGAATCTTCAACCTCCATTGTAATGTTGAACACAATGAAATAGATTACCTTGCTAGTACACATTACTGGTAAATGCTACTACGTTTAAAAACATAATTGATCATCAATCATATAAAATCGAATATCAAACTACATCAAGATATCGAAAATCAACTGGCAACCCAACTGATTACATATCAAAACCAGTTTTACCATACCCCTGATTTTATCTTTAAGATTGCATAAAATAATTCAAGGTTTCGATCATTTTGCACAAAACTGTGGTTCAACATTAAAGTAGCACAACTGATATTGATACCGGGCGATTACCGATACGCAACGGATGACACACAATGTGGCCTACTGGTACCAGTAGCTCTAGTGCTATATGATTGGGATGCACGTTAAATCCAAGTTCTACATGTAACTTAATGAGATTTCAGATCAAGCGACTTAGAATCCTCAACTGAAATAATGTAATGTATCAAGAACATCTTTCATGCACTGCTTTATTGAAATCTATTTTCAATTAAATTACACAAACAAATAACAATACAAAAATCAAAGATAAAAAAGAAGATTTTTTCAGTATCAAAATTTCTTCATCTAGTAATAAGTAGCCACGATTTTAATCGCTTGAAATTCCATGAAAACGGCGTACATAGCAACGGCAACTGTGACTAGAGCCCCGAAGAAATATTTGAAACGGTACTCGACTTTATCAAACACACCAAATTCAGCCTGTAAGGATAAGGTGTATTAGAATTTAAAACTCAGTACTGAGAAGAGATGAGAGTGCCTAAGCTTCTTCACTTGTTCCATCATCTCGTTTCAACTTTCACCCTACGTCTATTTTATGATTTATGAAATTATATGTTTTTATAATATATAATATAGATTAGGCCTATTTAGTACAGTACCTATATAGGCCATCTCACAACTATGCATATTCTTTTTATCTTTAAGCACCACGTAACCACATTATAATTGTTGAAGACTTTTTTAATCAAGCAGTAGGCATATAAAATAATTCGACGGATTGAATTCTTTTCGATTCGAAACTCAATTTAATTCGAACAAATATATATTGAGTGACATTAAATTTTACGTACCGGTATCTTAATTTTGAAATCTTCAAGTTATTAGGCCTACCGTATTTACTCGCATATAAGTCGCACCCGCGTATAAGTCGCACCCCTGTTTTTGACAGTCATTTTTTGAAAAACCCTTTGTATGGTCGTATAAGTCGCACCTGCAGTCTCCAGCAAGGTGAAAAATGCAAGGTGAAAAATACATGGTGATTGAAATGTTTAGCTAAACATTTCAATGACTAGTGCTCTATTCCAGACCTATATGAGAGTAAGAAACTATTGTGAGGTGCCTCAATACAGCCAGAGACACATAAGATGTGAGAAACCTTTGTGAGGGGCCTCAACTACAGCATGCAGGTGACCTTGGTAGCTCCACTGCTGTGCCTTTGTCACACACGCATTGCCCTGCCCATAGCAACCAAGAGACACTGTCCAGATGTGCTAGTGTCACATTCCTTTGAATGTGCTATTGACATTTGTTTGTTTCCCTGTTGCTGTTAAGAGAGGAAATATTATTTAAATCACATTTGACTTCTTTATTGCCTTTTTAGAATACTGTACTTTCAATTTGAAATTATTTTTTGTCACCATAAAGAATGGGCTCATGCCAGTCTTGCCTAGCCCCCCCTAAGGAGCCTCCCACCCATGATCAGCTGTTATTGATGTCCCTGCTATTGCAACATTCTTGTCAGTGACTCAGTGTGCTTCCAAGCCTTGAGAGTAGAGGTCCTGTTGCTCTATAAAGTGATGATTGAATTGAGGAAAATGACGCTTCTTTTCATGAATAAAGGTGAATTGATGCATTGAATTTCAATTTTGGAGATTTTGTACGCGCATATTAGTCGCACCCGCGTATTAGTCGCACCCCTGTTTTGAGCTCTCAAATTTTTAAATATACATGCGACTTATATGCGAGTAAATACGGTAATCCTAATTAATAATTATCATATCAAATTTCAAATTTGTATGTATTTTTACTTTTTAGAAGTGGTTTTACAAATAATATTAATCGAACCGAGTGACTAGGGGTAACTGCTAGCCAGAACATATACATATTTTGAAGTAACCAACTCTTATTTCCAATGACCATCAACCACTTGTAGATAACATGACACTTCCAAAATATTTTCGGAGTGGGTTATTCGAAGTTGAACATTCGAAAGTTGAAGATAAACCTATCTGTGATCCATAAGAAAATGAATTAATTTAGAAATCTCAATTTAGAAAAATTGATTTGTATTCGGATAATCGTTCCATCGCCACGTAACTGAAAACAATGGCTGCCAACTCACCACAGTCGCTCCCACCTTATCCTGGCTCCTCCTCTTTCTCTGGCGGCGCAGTGAGGTGTCGCCTCTCTTGTCCACCGAACCGTGGCGCGGCGTACCTCCCTCCGCCGCGTCTCTATCCAAGGCCGACACCACCCGCTTGCGGCTGGGGGTCAGACGCGGCACGTGACCTACAGCACAATTACAGGTGAGCAACGGTCAGCAAAACTCGGTCGCGAGAACGTGGGAGAGTACAGACCTCATATAAAGGCCCAGTCACAACCGAAATGGGCAGTAAATGTAAGGTCAAAAGTAAGTGTTAATTGCTATGTACAATGAAAAAAATTGTACCAGGAGATAACCAATGGGATGCCTTGTTTATAACATCAGCTGATCCAAATGGCCAGTCAGTTTTCGAATTGTAGTCAATTTCATACATTCTCGAAAAAAATTCTCGATCGAGATCGAGTCAAGATTAAGACTCAAACTCAATTGAAAATATTTTTTTCCAGATTGATATTTCAAGTCTCGAAATACTTTCAGGTCTCAAACTAAAGTCATTTCAAACTCGGGTCGCTCGAGCAAGCGAGAGTGGAAGGATAAACTGGATATCTTTTTATCCTTTAACAGATTGATATTATAAAATACAGTATCTGAACTTTTGAAAAAGTTTTATTCCTCTATTTTTCCATTTAATTTTTAATCGAATTGAAATTGCTCACTTGAATTAAACTCGCTCACTTGAATTGAGGTCACTCAAATTAAGATCCCTCGTTCATAAAATTTGCTCGATCTTGCTCGAATCTCGCTCGAATTCGAACATCTCTGCTCGCACAGCTCTTAAGTCTGACATTACCTGTGATCCGGCCCAGCAGCGACACCTTATGCTCCGGCTTCAAGTTACGCAGCTGCGCGTTCATCGACAGCCCCGGGTCCTCCACCTTCACTTCCATCTCCAGCTTCGGATGTTTTATGTGAGGTATCTCGCCGCGGAACGTGTCGTAGATTTGGTTCAGGTAAGAGAGCATCGTCAGTTTGTCGGGGATGTCGCACTGCTCCATCTCGAGGCCGGTCATCACCTGAACAAACATGTCGGAGACGTTGCATTCCAGTATTCCAGTGGATACAATAAATTGTTTGCTCGATAAGCCATCCATGCAGGAAAACGATTCACCCAGGACAATTTAACATTGGTTGTATTGGAGTAGGGTTGGACAGAATAAATGATAGAAGTGAGAAAAACAATGGTATTGGCCTATGCCCTATACATGGAGATTTCACTGTTGTTACTAGTAAGTTGTTGGTTGTCTTAGTTTATTCATTTTTTAAATATTGAATATAAATGCCAGTGCAATTGTTTGAAAAGTTGGTTTTTTAGGCATATATAAATATTCCTGGATATCATCTTTTCATACATTCAGTTTTTCAATTTTTCTGCTGCTAAACAACCCTACCAACAGCTACGTTATACGGGGTTACAAATGAGCGGGCGATAATTGAACGACGGAGTGATGATAGGTGAAATGACGTTCAAAAAACCCATGCCTTATGCAGGACTTGAACCCACACCCGACCTGTCTTCAGTTTCTACAGCAGAGCGATAATTGCCCATACCACAGGGAAGGTTTCTTTCTATAAATATTGTAAGTGATAACTGCCGACTCACCGGTGGAACTCCTAGCTCCCGTTCGAGCGTATCGAATGCCAGCTGATTGTTCTTGGCAACGTCTTCGGGACGCAGCGCGTGGAAGTCGATGAGATCCGGCCGATACCGGTGCAGTATCGCGCACAGCGCCAGGCCGTTCTTGAACGAGCTGGTCACATTGTCGATGTGCACCACCTCGCGGTCGTACAGCGCGACCTGCTTCTTCAGCCAGTGCAACAACGTGTCGGGATGCACCTGCGAGTCTGTGGACGGAAGAGACGAGTCACAAAACCGCTAGACATATACGCCGTTCACCTTCCTGATTTCTTTTGAAACATAATTAATAATGGTAGTTTCATCTATTACTCAAAGCAAAAATCTCATGAAAGTAGGCCTATCCAACTAACTTATGCTTTGGTGAAAACCAAAGATATTACTTAACTTCTACTGGCTAATCTGATATCTACCTGCAAATGGAAGAGGTGTAACAAGCATTTAGGTTCACATACATACATTTCAATAGGACATCGATCAACGAATGCATACGAACGCCATTGATCCAGAAACACACCTCTTGATATGAGCCCAAATCCACACTTATAAACAAGTCATACCCACCAAAATTATTACGAAATCATTTCTTATCTGCCAAGTTGCCTGTAGACTAATAATAACACAAGTTAGCCTATTAAAACCAGACAAAAGTTTCCAAATTATTAGAACTACAAGAATATCTGGGTTAACAGCGTTTCTTACGTTTTCCGGTATTCACTTTTACTTCCGTGCTACAACTTCGATGGTGCTCACAAGTCTGATAACCATCGTTTATACCGGCTACCTCGACAGGAACACCGCTCGACAACCGAGACGTATCTGTCTGCACGCCGAGTGACACCGTTGCCTTGGGGTTGCGGAAACTGTGGGACTGGGTTCGAGGGCGCAGCAGAGTGGACGTTGAGCAGGAGACTTCGTGGGTGTGAGGGTGCACCGTGGAACTGGTGACGTCTCGAGTGACAGGGCGGCGGCTTGAGAGGGCGTCGACGGAGGCTTTGGGTGGAGGCAGGACTAGGCAGAGGAAGAGGATTCGGTTATTTGTGTCCCATTGTTGAACTGAGTAGGAATGGATTTAGTGTACCAGGTTTCTGGTGATGTCTTTTTTTTTTATATATTGGGGTTTAACGACGCACTGTAATGATAGTGAAGACCTATTGGCGTCGGGTGGATAATTAATGAGATGATGGGATGATGAGATAAAGGTTCTTGGGTAATGGGTATGATAGTGGGAAGGAAGCAGTCATGGCCGACTTATTGTAGGAACCATCCCGGCATTAGCCTAGACTACAGAGGGAAACCATGAAAAACCCCTGTAAAGATGGTCGGCGGCAGGGATCGAACCAGGTCCGTTAACCACTGCGCTGCATGTGCCGGTCTGGTGATAGCTCTGAACGTTAATTGCAAAAACTACATAGACCTACATCCTGTTTGTGAAAGTGCTCTTTTTATATTTATCAAATATTCATGTGGTTGCTCAAATTTGGAATTGAAAATTATTTCATGTCACTACTACGCAAATACTACGCTAGAAAGATAGATACATCTATAACAAGAAATGATCGCTAGAACACACCTCTATGTATCACATTATCTCTCGTAGGAGGTGTCATACGGCGTTTCGAGCAAAAAGTGTCCCCGTTGGAACCGTTGGCTTCGACCAGATTCTCTAGATTGGTGCGGAGCATCATGAAGTTCAGCTTGTGTGCGGGAGAGGATCGGTCGGGTGATGGAACTCTGGATCGGTAATCGGGAGGTGAGGGCGAGTCTGCGACGTACGTAACATAAGCCAGTTAGATCTTGGACATATTATCAACAGCTCCAAATTGTGAACAACTGTTGCCATATCACTTTTCTTTTCTCTGTCATCAAGCAACCTGATGAATACTTCAATTTTTTTCAATGCTTCTTAACGACCCTCTAACAGCCAAGTTATACAGGGGTACAAATGAGCGGGTGATAGTGAAAGATGAAGAAATGATAGGTGAAAGGAAGTTTACAAAAACCCATCCCTTATGCAGGACTCGACGTTTCTACCGCTATCTACGATAGTTGACTGAGCCACGGGGGCAGCTACACTTCTTTTCAGTGAATAAATTAGTGGGTTCTTCTATTCCCAACTAATCAACTAATTCTTTGCTAAAAAATTTCCTCCATAGATGGTTCTGTTATCTAGATCCCTTGAAAAACGATAGTCAAGGTCTCACTGTAAGCTTTTACCACTCCCTCAACACGTCCGTTGAAACCGATGACCAGCTATTTTTACTTTCTTACCTTTTCTCCTCCTTTTCTTTGGCAAGTCTTGTGTGGGTACTGTCTGCGGCAGCTCGACGTTGCTGGGAACATCCGTGTCGTACAGTTGCTTCACCTGAAGCAAGAACAGTTTCAAAGTCACATCAGCATCAGACCGACTTTGTAGGTAGGCGGAGGCCTATTCAACTCGGTATTTGGATCTGAATCTTGAGGCCCGTTCACAATTAAATTTTACCTTGGAACTAATTCAATCAATTTGAGATTATCAACTTATAATGCTACCTCATTCACGACACTTTTCTTACATCTAGTTTCAGCTAGTTTTAACTAGTCACTTGACTCTCACTATGTCACCATCTCCACAGTGCAACATATAACACGCATGGAAGACAACAAGCATAAACAATACGAGTATCAATTCAATGGTTTTATCTTCAACGCTATGAACCAGCAGATGACACTTTACACGGAAATCTAAATATCCAGAATGCAATACCAAGAAGAACAGCTCACCTGTATCGGGTTAACGCTCTGCTTGTTGAGGTTGGGATACCGGGTGGAGGGATCGAGCGTGTACGCAGCGTAGTCTCGCTGCAAGTTCTCGGGCGTCGTTTGGCCGAGGATGCGGTAGATCGACTCTCGCTCGGCGAGCACTTCGAGCGTGTTCGCCTGGCCGCTGCCCCACGCCTTCATCGCCCAGCACGCGTCCAGCGAACTGAGGAAACCGCGGGCGCACCCGGACCCGGTCGGCCAGAACGGCTGGAAAACAACACACGTGGGACGTGTAAAACGGCAAATGCACTTCGTCAACCATTTTACTACGTAGGCCTACTTGGCACGCAGAGTTAGCACACAAAACGAGTTTCTTGTTCAATACATTGCTCGACTTATGTATGAACAATGATGAACAATTTTGTTGAAATGAACATATTTTGTATCTTACTCAACCAGAAGGTGCTTTAAGGTTAAATTTGTGATTATCTTATCTAGTTTCAAGAAATTTCTTAATTTACTACTGTACTTGGTGAAATAAGGTGAAAATCAGGTCTAGGCTGACCTACTAGTAAATCAGATACCAATTATTTGTAGACCTCAAGTCTTGTGTTACGACTATTATCATCTTGTATTATGACTATTATCACAACATCACACAATCAGGGTGAATGATCAAATTTTACTAATCCTTACAACTACGCCTATCACACAAATCGATCGATTCGGCCGATCTACTCGCACCCACCTCCAGCAAACTGTCGCCGACGAGTGTCTGCAGCAACTTGTATCCGTTCCTCTCGACAACGCGGCTGGCGTTCTCCGCGGCGAACATCGACGTGAAGTCGAACATGGCCACGTCCGGCTGGCCGTAGTGGTCGACCGCAAACTCCAGGTTCTGCATGATGTAGTTGGTGGAGAACTCGGCGGCGTCGCGCGCGTACTTCATCAGCGCGTCCTGGTCCTTGTTCTCGGCCGACAGCAGTTTCACCGTGTCCGGGTAGTCCTGCGAGAAAACATACACTCTTTTATATAAATCTCTGATTACCAGATATAAAAATTAATTGACAACTAGTGATTCCTGCCCATGAATCCATTACAAAATATTACAAAATATAACATCTAATCGAAGAGCTGTTTATTATGTGGGAGATTTGACAATACCAATTGGGGTACATCCAACTGCCAAGAAGAAATGTAGTTCTAGGTGGTTGGCAGCATACTGATATAATCCATGCCTAAATCCATGAGGGCAATTGGGACAAGTGATCTTTCTACTATTTTTCCTGGGGCAGACTAATGATATATCGGTTCCTGCCCGCTCCCGAGCCGTTTTATCCTATCATCACTACTACTATCAGACGCCAATCACGGCGACCACTTACATTCAAGATGACACCATTTCTAATAAGGCTGTGTTTCTTGGCGGTCATCACAAAGTAGTGCGTCTCGTCCTTGTAGTAGACGATGTTCTCGAGATCGATGCCCGTCTCCGCGTACAAGTCCTTGAAGAACTTCTGGTTGAAGATGAACGCGACGCCGCTGATTTCCTCGACGCGCGCCTCCGCCTCCGTGTGACGGTTGATGAAGTTGGCGGTGATGGCAATCGCCAGCTTGCCACGGAACTCCTTTCGCTTGAACCCCTCGAGCGTGTTTCTCTTGCCATCGGCGCCGATCAGCACGTCAAACTCGTACTGCGAGACGGGGTGATCGGCAGGTGTCACTTTTGCTCGCCATCCAATCTCTGTTTAGCAACAACAACAAGATCATCATGAGTCATGAAGTTATGCTTTTACTTATGTTACTGCTTTTACTACACAAAGATGGTGTAATTTTTTTATAGGTTGAAAGTTGAAAATTGAATTTTTTCAACATAATTGAGAAAAAAATTACTTCACGAAGGGGATTCATCAAAATTGGTACAAAACTATGAAACTATGGAAACGAAGTATCGGTGAATGAATGAAGATCTGGGCAATCTAGATCTTGTTTCTTACTCTCAACAGACTGGTCGTCGGGCGGAGGAAGAACCGCGTCAAATCCGACTCCCTCGTGGAACTCGACACCAAGGATCAACGCCACTTTCAGTAGGATGCATTGCAGCTGTCGGATGCCTGGGAACAAAGACACGATGTTTATTGCTTACACCAATCACATTAAAGACACTGAGGTAATTCGGGGACAAATATCAGCAGGTGACGAGACGAATGAATACACTAATGCCTTATGGCCCACATAATAATGGGCCACGCCCTTCACAAAAATCAAGTTAGGTTTCCGAGTCAGACGGATGGGCAAAACGAGAAGAAAGTCAGTCTCTGTTCAATGATTGTTCCATGAGAACAATATCAGAACAGAAATTATTTTTTATTGATTTTGGTGTTTTTATATTAACAGTATTTCATGATGTTTCATACCACAGAACCTAAACAGACAATGTAACAAAACGGATCTTAGATACTTACTGATATGGTCGATGGCGCCAGCGCAGAACTTCCCAAAGAACTTCTTGGCATTGAGTGCCTTCAGGTCGTGGATGACAAACGGCCAGAGGTGGAGAACGTTGTGGCGAGAGATGCGGTCGCGTTTCTCGACCACCACGACCTTGGCGCCTAGCAGCTGCGCCTCGATGGCCGAACGCAGCCCGCACGGTCCCGCGCCGATGATTAGCACCTTCGTGTTCGGACACGCCTTGCCCCGGTTGTAGCACTTGTGGGACGCGCGCTTGTCAAACTTGGCCCACAAGGCTTTTGCACGCCAAGAGCATAGCTTCGACTAGAGAAAATGATACAAAGTTTTATCCACTGCATGATCCATAATTAGTTATATTACACAAATAATTAATTGTAGGCCTAATATTAAAAGTCTCCAAGAGAATTGCTTGAGACTGGATTTATTTGTCACTCAATTGGCCTCATTGTCAGTGCCACTGTAAATTGTCATCTTGACTGTTTATGTTTAATTTTCTAATTTTAATGATGTAGGAGTAAAATTTACGCCGTGATAGTTAGTCGAGTAATTTTAATACATAGAATGGTGGAGGGAACTCTAAGAAGAGAAGAAGAAGCAGAGGATAGTAGTAATGAACAAGAGGAGGAAAAAGTAGAAGCAAGACTCGGAACGGGCAGGAACCGAGATATAATAAGTCTTCACTAGAAGAACTCAACTGGAAACACACCATGACCCAGTTAAGTTCACTAAATGTGGGTTTGATATCCATATAAAAAAACATAAATGTTAGTTACTACTTATTAATAATAAGAAAATTAAAGATATGCTAGTTTACTCAAGTGATCAGTCACCAAAGGCAGTGAATATGTGGGCCTACAAGAATGAGATGCCAGACACACACAAAAAAAGGAGTGAATGGGTATGCTGAAAGTGCAACTATTAAAATCACAATAGAAGACGATAATAAATACAGACAAAATATTTCCTTCCTAGCTAATTAAACGTTGTGTATAAGCTACTATTCACTTTGATGTGATAACATGAAGACAATGCTTGCACAAGGCAGTTTAGCAATTCTTGTTCTGCATACAAGTACCGTACCAAACAATGTTCATAACTGTGAAAGGTCTTCTAATATACTATATTACCGGTCCCGCTCAGGTCTCCTCACTCACTTTTAGTTTCGGATAGAAATGCGGGAAGGCCGAGGGCTTGAGACGCAGCAGCTCGCACAGGTGTCGGTGATAGCCGAGGATGGTCTTCTGAGTGGTGGCGGCACAGAGCAGATCAAACACCTGCGACGCCAGCGCCACCTCCTTCGAGACCGGAGACTTCTTCGGCTCCATCGTGTCGTCTAGTTAGTCGTGCAGGACATTGTTGGCGCAGACCATCTGAAAGACAACCAGACAACACGTTATTCAACGACACAGGAATCAAGTTGGAGATATCACAGAATTCTCACAGTTCAAAAATTGACATCTTGGAATGATATCATTCATAGTAGAATAAACTATGAAGGTAGACATTTTTAAATTTGATCTATGCTAAGAGTTTTTAGTTGGATTTCAAAAGGTGAGATTTATGCAAATAATCATTGAATATCATTTGCCTTCATCAAGATTATAGGCTCACTTCTTCAATTTTTTGGTACACCTTTTTGGTTTTCATTTTGTTACTCATCAGTCAAAAATTTTGGATTTACTGTAAAACAAGAAAGATTTTGGTTTGTTCCCAATCCTTCGAAAATCTCTAGTGAATTGGTTGAAGAATGATTGCACTAATATTTGTCGCGTCCACAAAATAATTGAAATTCAACTGGAATAATACATTTGTGGTAGCAAATCTAGCAATAATACTCGAGTATAACAGCTAAAATGGAACTTGTAAATGCTTGTAACATGAAACTTCTGAAACTTGTGGTTCATCACTCAATTATTGATCAATTCAATGGTAGCTTGAAAGAATGTCTTACAACAACCATGTTGTGCTTCTTCACCACTAGACTTCCAAGTTGAAGTTGTGGAAGCAACCCAGTTCATTCATTAATTACCTAACAAGGAAAACTAGTAATTGGAGAACTAGGAAGCAATATAATTAGTTATAACTAGTATTCAGTAAACAGCTGAATGATTTATAATTTTTATAAAACTAAACAATTTGACACACCATGTATGGCACAGGTGTGACATGTCAACATATTATTATAAACAACAGGCCTAGATAATAAATTGAAGTCATATTTTACATTTTGTGTGGAGAAACTTAACATTGCCTTCTGCTACGTAAAATATGTATACATGTATTCACAAAAGAAAAGGGTGGCCTATCAACAAAATGTAAATAACAGCGTTATATTTGCAATGTGGTATATTTTAAGTATATTTTGGGGACTAGGTTTATAATAACATACCCAACCGGATCTATCTAATCCGTTGACTTATGGACGAAAGACCAACTATAGCAAGTCACTTCGCGCTTATATGGTAGAGTGAAAATACATTCTTCTGCATCCCTACATTGTCCCCGCTTGTCTGCGTATGGAGCATGCTATGGTCTGGCCGATAGCCAATCACAAACAACAATCCAGCATGATTGTAATCTAGAAATGTGCCGACTTACTACACATGGAGAGGGCTACAAGGGAGTAGACTAAGAAGTACCGCAGGCAAAAGACTGGGGATGAGTTTCATTTTCACAATTTGCATCCTTAGGCTTATATAGCAATATTACGAAGTTACCCTCGAGTTTCTACATAAGTTACCCTCGAGTTTCTACATTTGTTTCATTAGAGGACAACATTTCCAAGATGGTCGCCATCCTGGCAGAGGTTTTTCGTGGTTTTCCTCCGTCGTTTAGGTTCATACTGAGACAGGCTACGACCGACTCCTTCCCACCATCCAAAAACACCCAATAAAATAACCTTTCAACTCATCTTCACATCACATCATTCATCATTCAACAACCCCAACAGACATTAGTCATCAGAACGGTGCGTCATTAAACCCAATATATATAAATGAAACGAAAATTAGTACCATAACCTTCGTTCGTGGATTCAAGTACATATAAGGCTGTGCCAGTCCTCTTGTATGTGTGTAGGTATTTGTTATTTCCGTAACTAATCATGCGGCCTACGATCTTTTTAGACGGGATAAACAAACCATTACGTGTTAATGGCAATTCAAAACTAAGAAAATGAAAATCCTAGGGCAAATACAGACAAATACTGATACAGATAACTACATCATCACAACATTAGTGATAACTGTGTGTGATAACTACAACAGTGTCTACAAATAACTTCCTTGTCGGCCACCATATTGACGAATAACGAGATACGAATATATTTAGAGGCCGAGGTTTCGCTACTTTGTAACCGATACGGTTAGCTGGCTTGTTTTGATTTGTTCTGAGTAATGAGTAATGACCAAAGAATGTTGATGAATGGGTCTGGAAATATATCGAGTCAATGTCCAATTCTATTGTGGTTTATGCAATGTTAATACTGCATGAAGAAATCAGACAACGTGACTTCGTCGATGAATTTACGGAAAACTCGCTGATAAATATGACTACGGTCAGAATGAGTAGAACTGCCCGCATTGCTCTTAATTAACAAGTCAAACATTTACACTTCTTTTTAAAAAAGTGCTAATGGGTAAACGATAGTGTGGGATATAGACGAACCTACGGTATACAACAATTACAATGTGTGGGAGTGCCCGCCCCCCTCCCCCACTTGAAATACCATGACACCCTCACAGTTCACTTACTTTCGTCAGAATACATATTATGTAGTGTACATATTATATATAACATGCTTCCAAGATGGTACAAGAACAGTAAAAAGGGTTATAATTTTACGACTCCGGCGGCTGGGGTTAGACTCCGTACGTGCAAGAAACCCTAGATGTATGACATATTGCATTTTAATTTGCAATTACTCCTACGCGATTAGTTCCTATACGCGCCTGAATAGGCCATACTAGTATCGTACCATGCCTCGCATCCCGGAGGCGAGAATTTTACTGGCAAACAGATTCCTAGTGGGACTTGAATTTGTCTGTGTTGTTATACGATGTGACATCACATAATACAATCAACACTATTATGATACAAATAATTATGTTGGGATAGGTTAGATAGGTTACATTGAGCTGGTTTGGTTTTGGTTCTATACATTTTCGGAAACGTCAAACGTATTTTTCCTTACTTTGAGATTGGCGTGAGGATAGGATAGTTATGCTATATTTATAATTACGACTGACAGAACAACCAGAGTTCAGTATCCATACCGATCATGACTCCAGGATTCTAAAAATGTCAACATAATTTAGCATATATGGCATATTATGGTGCTTTTCACCTAAAACACATCAATGGTGTGTTTTTTGTGCATTTTTTTTTGGTGAATTAGTGCATCTCTGAATGTTTTAGTATATATCTTGTAATATTTTGTATAACACGAATGTAAATAATGGAGATTACATTTAAGCAGAGCTCGGTTTGATGGCGGCACTGTGCAGGTCTACTGGCAATGTCCAAAAATAAATCTATATACACGTCGACACGTTTTTCACTACTAAAGTACCGTACGGTACATATAGAAAAAAAATAGTGCATATTTGCGCATGTAAACAATAGTGCATATTTTTTTTTTGGGGGGGGGGGGGTAGTGCATATTTACCTCTTTTTTATTGCATCAAAGCATATATATATATATATATATATATATATTGACAGATTTATATCTATCCTATCCCATACACACGCACATTAAAAATCTCTATAGGCTGGACAGATGCTCGTATCCTGGGGACTTACAGTCAATCAATCTGGCCCGATCAGGCGATTGATTTGTATTGTCGAAGAGGGAGGCAAATTTGATCATCCAATTATGACTTCCGCTTCCTAGTTCGGCGTGCGTGTTGTACATAAACAGCATGATAGAAGCCAAGCCCTACCGATATCTACTTTTTAACCGTGTTTTTTTCCTGTTGCAATTGCTACTTCAAATACTAACGGGAATGGTTGGTCGGTTGATCAACTTCATAAACGTTGAATTCGGTGGCTTTAAACCGCAAAACTGAGCTGTGTATACACACAATATAATTCCGTGTCGAGATGATTGACCCGATTGCCCGTCTGCTTTATCCATTACCACTGACGGTAGGGAGTGTCGACCCGTTGAGAATAGTACAGCACCAAAAGGTTATTCTAGATATTTGATGATGAGTCAGTATTTTGACGTTTGTAACTATTAACGAATGGAATACGATGATGTCAGAGGCAGCTTCTTATTTGAGATGTTATGAAAGGAACTTTATACGCGTTAACTGAAGCCAGAGTATTTTACACAATTTCCATCCATCAACTACCTTATCGCTGATGGATCGACATTCCCGACCGTTAGTACTGACGGCTACGAGAGACGGTCGATCGAGGCGGTAAAAGGTGACATGAATCAACTACGCGTTTCAAGTATTTTGTGGATACTTCTCATTTAGAGCAGTTAAAGTAGTTGTCTCATTAGTTTTTAGATTTGAGAGAGAGAGAGAGAGAGAGAGAGAGAGAGAGAGAGAGAGAGAGCTGCGTCTAGAAAGATCAAATTAGCGCATAAGTGTAAATTAAAAATGTGAAGGTCACATAATATACACTCTGATCAATATCATGTATACATTGGAAATTTTACCTATAGGCAGGGTCCATCGTCAGCCAACTCTCCTTTACAAAGGTACTATTTCAGATAGGGTTTTCGACTCCGCACGAATTTTAGAAGTTGAAACTAAATAAACAATATAGGTCCTACCTCAAAATAACAGTACATGACGTTATGATGAAAGCCCCAATGCGGGGAGAATACGACATTCTCTTTCACCACAAAATTTTAATACCGCGATCTACAAAATGTTGAAAACTTTCAAAGAATTATATTTGTATTACATATTGGATTTTGTACTACACCCTGCACACCGCGATGTGTGTGTACTGCATTGCGGTGCTTCTCTACATCTTGCACTGCTTTCAGGCAGCCTGCAAAACGGGGGGGAAATAAACCAATTGCCAAGGAAAACGAGTTTATCACAGGAACATGGTAACACTTCACTGTTCAATTTATTTGAAATGTTGGTTATGTGTACGAATATATCAATAGTCATGACTCATCATCTATATCAGGATGTTTGCTTCGTTAGGTTGGTTCTTTTAATAGGTAAGATAGTTTGGGTTAGGTTAGGAAGTTGGTTATATTACGTTGATTTCGGTTATTTTAGGCTGTGCGCAAGAACAACAACAATTTTCTGCTGCCCAGAAAACGTGTAACACTTAGCGATTACACTTACCAATATTTCAATTTATATTATTGATCATAATGTAGAACCTAGATGAAAAATTAACGATAATATAAAGGTAACGGATAACGGAATATAATTGCACAATCATGTAGATTAGATGAAACATAATCATAATGTAGAACCTAGATGAAAAATTAACGATAATATAAAGGTAACGGATAACGGAATATAATTGCACAATCATGTAGATTAGATGAAACATAAAGAACTGTATACTCTACCAATAAAGATGCCTTCTTCATATGGTAGGCCACATTAAACTACATTCTGAATTGTAAATTTATTGAAATAATACGCACTGAAACTATAGCGAACATACGAATATTTTCTACTCACGCTGTCACGCACTTCATGTACAGTAGGCCTGCATGAAAAATTTAGAGTAAAATGTGAGTACAGTTCATTTAAATTTAAATTTAGTTATTGGTATAAATATTTAATTTCACCGCAAGAGTACGAATACTGAACAGTCAATAAAGAGATGTAGGCCTATAGGCAGACCGATCTTACACATAGTTGTATCCACGATATGACGACACGACAGAGGACGTAACTAAAGATTTGGAAATCGGAAGAGACAAAGAATGTATAGAGTATACGGAGTCAAAACTAAAATGTGTACGGTTGCGGTCACAGTCCCTAAGATCCCACCATCACCTCCAGTACTGGTACTTCAACTCTGACTGCTCTCGATTCTAGTTGAATGTAAATGTACAAGGTGTACCTATGTCGATAAACCAACATTAGGTCCTCGACCTCCTCTCCTGGATATAAACCATAGTAAGCCCCTATACAGTAAACTTACTGATGGGGACATGTGTCTTTACCGGTATGAAGACGCAATACGTTCAAAAAAAACACGTCCCTTCTACGACGGTGCCTGGTTAGGTTAGGGTAGTGCATTTGATGGTCACCAAACACACACAATACAACGCTGTGACGTATAAGGAACGTCGAGGGGTTAACAACTCCTGAAATCCGGTGTACACTTGCCATGGAATCCCGTTGAAATCCCTGAAATCCCTTGAAATCTCTTGAAATCCCTGAAATCTCTTGAAATCCCTATGGAATCTCTTGAAATCTCTTGAAATCCCTGAAATCTCTTGAAATCTCTGAAATCTTCTGAAATCCCTGAAATCACTTGAAATCCCCTGAAATCCCCTGAAATCTGAAATCAGGTGTACACAAAATTCTCGAGTTGTAAACCCCTCGAGGAACACATTTTCTTCGAAACATAATTTCGCGTCACACCCGGAAGGCTATAACCTCTCGCCTCTTGAGTTCACCCGAATATAGGCTGTGCATCACCAACACGAATCACGTTGCATGTTTCACTTGGACCTCGTCCAGCAGAGCAGACAGATACACCGCGAAGCGCGCGTACGAATATGAATATAAGCCTACTGGTTGGTGGTTGAGGTTATTTTAGGGTCGCATCTCCGTATTGTCAGTGGGCGAAGCCTACGCACATTCCTGGACAAATGGCGTCACTTTTGGGGTAAAAAATATGACTACGCGACGACTGCCAGAGCGGTGCCGACTTGTGAATTGTACAAGTGTATGACGTCTTACGTAAATAACTTCCAAATAACTCCCAAATAACTTGCCTGTTGGTGAGGTCGTTATCAGCACACAAGCGACACGAGGTATTTATCATGAATGGTAGTTGATCTGCATTCAAGTACCAGTAGTCATATTACACGGGATTACAAAGATGGATATTGTAATGATAGACTACGGGTCTACGGCCATAGACTAAATAGATATACAAAGACTGTTCACCCAACACTCTCATTCCCCCTGCTTTGCCTCCACCCTTCCCATACCCCTATCTTCCCTGTATCTTTAGGGTGCTGAAATCCGCTGATATCGTTTCGGCGATTGTGCTTCAGTCGACGGTAAGATGGTTGTTTGCCAATTCTTCACGTGATTGCCGCTATGATTGACGTAACTTCAGGAAATAATAAGAGGTTTGCATCACGTGAAGTAACTTATATGTGATGTCGTGAGTGTATATCTGTAGTCAATGCTACGGCGTATTATAGGCTGACACTAATCGGGATCTACAAAGGAAAGCCTTGACTAAGAGTTGAGATTGCTCAGTCATAATAATATGTGAAAACAGACAGATTACGAATGAAGAAATCAGGGAAACATGGGATGACAGCTATGTCAGGAAACATTGCTTCCTTGATTTCGTCATGAATTGGAAGTGGGGTATCGGTATCGGGAAGAAAAACACGTCTGATATAAATAGAGCATGCTACGGTTAAACTTAAAATCCAATCTCTGGTTGATAAGATGAACGTGATAACGAAGAGGCTCTAACTAAGTACGCTCTAACTGAAAGAAAAACGATCTGTGCTTTTCATACATAAGAATTTTGATGTCTTTAATTTCACTCGTTAGTTATCTCCCTCAAACAAATTGTTTTTTCCAACAAAATCCAACAGAGTATAGAAATGTGGAGGTTCGGGTGTGACCATATTTGGTATTGAAAGATGAAAAACAAGAACTTACGTATTCTCGAAAAATTGCTTTGTAAACTTTTCAAATATAACTTTGAATTGAAATTGCTTTGTAAACTTTTCAAATATAACTTTGAATTGCAAAAAATGTATATAATAATTATTATTATTAGAGTGTGAAAATTATGGAGATGAATGATGGAGAGAACATGTGGGAAGAGGACTGTATAGACGAAGCGGTTCTAGTATAGAAGGAATGGAGACCGATGATGACCTCAAGGTGAAACACGCGTAATTGAACGATCAAGACACGAAAGATTAGGCCTACATAATACAGGTGAAGCGTATGTTGGTTTATTGACAAATTGTGTAGGCCTAAATAATGTGTTCAATTGTTTATTATTAGGCATAGATATTCAGTTTCTTGTATGTTCATGGTTGCTTTATTGGTAAATTCCTTTTGCATTTCTTTGAGTTATAGTGTACATATATATATATACCGCCTTGAATAAAAAAAGATGATGAATTAATTAATTAAAAATCGAAATGAATGAAAAACCTATATGCCGGATGGTTTCAGAACACTCGGGTAACCTCTAAATCCGCGAGGTACGGCCCACAAGATTTTTAGAGAGGAAGAGCTAACGAAAGATTGAGGAAATTATAAATATAGATGATTTATAGTAGTATTATTATTATTATGAAATTATTACTGTGCTCTTAGCCTTAACACTATCTTCGCCTCGACAATGCTTGGTGTTCCATGTTGAGCGTTGACCACAGAAGCGCACCCAGTCATCTCGGAAGTGACGTTTCGAGATGACTCGACTATCGCAAACATACATGCACAACTTTCGGTAATCTAGTACGACGTAGAACAACACGAACATGGTGTTGACGCGACGACGCCACACTCAGGGGCTGATACGGCGCCAGTAGTCAATTTTGTTTGTGTACGCCTACACTATTACGCAACTTGTAGCAAATAATAATAGTTGATCGTTGTTCGTGTTCATCTATAATAGGGTAACTTTTTTTACTGCAGATTCTACTGTACAGCAGATATGACACAATTTCCCCGAAACAAGAACAACCCAAATAAATTATATACCCGGTATATATATATATATATATATATATATATATATATATATATATATATATATATATATATATATACATATATATATATATTTATTTAATATAATTATATTTCAACGATAATAAATATTATTTTTAATTTTTTTTCCTATAAAATACACTTTTCTTTACTCTCATTTACGTGATTAATATCAATAGCAGGCTACATTCACATTTCACATATATAGTCACATGAAAAAAAAAAAAAATTGAAATTGAAATTTGAATTTGAATAGAATTCACAAACATTTAACCGATAATACTTTCACAGACTACCGGTATGTGTGGAGTGCGTATGCATATAGTCTTCTAGTTTTAGTGTGTATATAAATAATATCAGTATATTTTCTCCAGGAAGCACTTTTAAAGTAGTAACCGTACAACATACACACGTACCAGCTGTAACAGCAGCGTATGACGCATGATACAACCCAAAACCACACAGGGCATTGGATTTTTTCCCAAGTGATTTAATAACCCAATTATACAGACAACTTGCTGCAAGCAGACTGTTCCAACTATAGGGACTAAAGACTGCATCGAAATAATGTGATGAAATTACATCATCAGAGGCGACAAAATTGAACATTTCATTATAAATAGAATTACCCAGGTCTGTCCGTCCTTCTGTCTCTCCTGCGGTCACGCTGAAGGTTGCGGAAGTACACGCTAGATGGCAGACACTCCGCTGTCTGGTACCGTTGTGCTTCATACGCCATGTCGTGGCAACAATGACACGTCACACAGTCGAATCGTGTGAGGGGGAAGGGGGGGAGACAGAGAGGAAGTGTAATGCAGAGTGAAAAAAGAAGAGCAAGACAGAGAGAGAGAGAGAGAGAGAGAGAGAGAGAGAGGGAGAAAGGGGAAAGGGGGAGGGAATCGATGACAGGAGGGCATGGAGAGGAGGAGGAGGAGGTGGGTGAGGAGAAGTCGAGTGAGGAGGGGTAGTGGGGAGGGAGGTAGCGTTAATAGGAGAAAAGGAGAGGCCCGTGTTTCTCAAACACGGGGTGACAGCTAGTTATTATTGTTTGCTTAACGACCCCATCAAAAGCTAGGTTATTCGGGGGTGCGAATGACGAGGGGAGAATAATAAGTGATTATTATAATAAGATGACAAGGTGAATAAGGTGAGATGGTGCGAGATGAATCAGGTGATGATAAGTGAACGGACGTTTACAATAACCAATGCCTTATGCAGGACTCAAACCCACGCCCAACGGTGACTTCAGTTTCCGAAGTGGTGAAATAGTTGACCGATCTACAAAGGACGGCTAAAAAAACATTTCCTAGCTTTATCACAGGCAAATAGCTCGATTGTACGTGGTTTTATGAGATATGGCTCTTCGATGTCGTATTATACGTCCGCTTTCAGTGGAGAAAGAGATACGCCAATTCGGAGGCAAACAAACCAATAAAAGGATAAATCGAATATAGTAGATTCGAATTCCTCTAACCTTCGGCGTCGAGTACTCGATGGATCTCAATTAGAAGTTGTTCTCTCAGCCCAATAAATTCCAGGGCACGAACGACTCATTCTTCCTTCCATTTCCAAAGAGAAATCGAAAAAAAAATTACAACCATTATATTGCATTTTTGAGCAAATTGATCATTGTTTTAGACATATTGGGTCAATACGTAGCGATTTGATAATGATGCTGGACTGCAATATATAGGCCTATATATATATATATATATACATATATATTCATATCTGAATACGTATACACACTTTCAGGTCTATTCGAGTATCATTTGAGTTGCATTCACGAAAACAAATAAAAAATTACCATTTTTTCACAATTATCTTCGTTCATCTCGGCGTGCATTTCCCTGCACGTATTATAATAATACTGGTCTACTTAAGAGTGTAGTTCACGCTGCGGTGGCCACAATCGAATATTTAGGTTCATGTTTTCACTGGTCGAAATAATCAGCATGCAACATCATCACCAATTGTTCAACACGGAAAACAGTGAAAGACAAAAGGATTGCATTCTGATATACCTATACGAGTATAACTCAACTGTTGAGGGACATGCTACTAGATTGGGCCTAACGCTACCTAATTTGCGTAGTCAAACGATGTAGTGTAGGTCAAACCTTGCTTATACTCAAGAATATAGAATACGATTTATTACAAATGAGAACCACTATACAATTTAGTAAAAGAGTAAAATTTATCAACATATAGTAAAATTTCAGTAGGCATTACATACACATAAATATATATATATATATATATATATATATATATATATATATATATATATATATATATATAAAATATATATATATATATATATATATATATATATATATATATATATATATATATATATATATAGGCCTATAAAATATATATTCATCCATAGGCCTAAATATGTATAGACTTGTAGGCGTACATGAAAAGTAAGGCAATCAGTCCATTACAATTATTGTGATAGCACAAGAACATCATTATGGTCTGTCGGCGGCTAATTATTGTCTGCTCCCCGTGATTACTGCTTATCATGTCATGATATTAGTGGATAGGTTAGTAATCTCCCCGCACCTCGCCGTCAATCCTGGCTTGCCAATGGTGCGCTGATACTAGATGGATGATAGTAGAATCCACCAACGAAGAAGGTGTTAATTGAAAAATGTATCAGTTTTTGGCGATAACTTTTGAACGGCATGATATATCGAAATTCTAAAAACGATGAGACACAGATATTCGTAATACCTTCAAGATGGTATAAGTAATAACTATTTATCTCAAATCGCCTGATTGTCACGCGTATACGCTTAAAAATACACATGTTTCAAGCGTATACGCCTGACAATTATGCGATGTGAGGTAAATAGTTATTACTCACACCATCTTGAAGGTATTTAAAATATCTGTGTTTCCTCGTTTTAAGGATTCCGATATCTCATGCCGTTCAAAAGTTATCATCAGAAAAACTGATAATTTGCTAAATCGACTCCCAGGACAGGATAACTGATAAGAACCATGCAGTGGTATAAATATCGGCAGTGCAAGCGGTGCAGTGGCACAGGGGCCCACGGCTAAATTTACTAGAGGGGGAGGGCTCCACTGAGAGAGGCGTTATTTGCTAAAACTAGAATTTATACGTTTAAATTTTCTAATTCGATATAAGGAACAATTATGCATCTTCAAATACTATAGGCCTACACATTCATTTTTGCCAAGCTCGAACAGTCGGCCCATTATTTGAAGTAAAAGGACCGGAATGTTGTTACCGGTACACGTATATATAGCCACGGTCCACCACCACACCAAGAGTATAGATTGCCTCATAATTACAAACCCATTCACAGGTCTACTAATGACTTTAATTGCTTGTCGGTTCTGATTTTGCCATTTATCTATCATTATAGGCGGGCTTTCTCTCTGCTCATCAAGAACGTGGACGGAAGTTTGCAATCGTCTGTCTCCCCTATCCACGGGCACAGTACCGACGGGCGTTTCGATCCCGCCGTCGTGCACACACGGAAGGAAGACAAGTATACGTATAGTATCATCAGTCAATGGGTAATTACTTACCAAGCGTTCGTGTGACAACGACACCCGCATTGTTACATTAGACGTTGCACCATGAATAATCCTGCGCAAAGAGCAAGAAAGCAATTAGATACAAGATAAAGTGAGGTATAGGGGCGAAAAGTACCCAGTTCTGTGTGTCGCACACTGTCATTGCTTTAACAAATGGCTGGTTTGACCTCGCCAAAGGCCACGCAGCGATAGCACAGGACGTAATTGTACTTTTAGACGTTATAAGTACGTCTTTTGATTTCGCTGAGTAGTGTGTGACTCATTTGAAACCACATATTGGCTATTGTTGAAGTACGAGTACGCTAGTGTGCAATGTTGTTCGAGGTCATGTTTTACATGAGGGGTCCCTCTAGTGTGTATATAAACAAATAAAACACAGGTTGTCTAGTTGTATCACAAATATTTTTTTTTTGTCTGTGGTTGTATACACGAGAGAAGGCACGAACCAACTGCGCGCAAATGAGGAGGGTGGTAGAGGGGAAAAAGCATTATGAAGAATAGCACTCGGAAGAATATTTGGCCTTATAGGGTTGCATTTGGTGACACAAGAATGGATGTATTACCATTAACCAATCAGTGATAATAATCCCAAATGAGAAAAAATATATAATACTCGATGGTACAGCTAGAGGATAATCTGTAAGCATAAGACGTATAAATACGCAATGAAGCATCGTCAGACACGAGCTTGAATGGACTTTAATACACTCACGTTTACGTTAATACGAAACTTACGTAACCAAATGTTTAACACTTATATCAAGTCGATTCTTGAGAAAAGGACATAAATAAAAGAAATTCAGCATCAACAGGGTGTAACAATCAACGCTTCCGCAGTCAATTTTAGATTTCGAAACTTTGCCAAACATGTGAACTCTCATGAGTGTGTATATATATATATATATATATATATATATATATATATATATATATATATATATATATATATATATATATATATATATATATATATATATTTATATATGGGGAATCCAACAATTAGACTACAACTATTAAACACAGAACACAGACAGGTATTATACTAAAAGCTGACGAAGTCACTTAACCCGAAAGTTGTTTTAATTAACGTTTTGGTTCAAGTCACACTGCTATTGGAACACCTATACACAATACAATGGTGATGGCCTGCCTCTAATATAGACGAGACTCTCGTGCACACCATTGCCTAGCCATCCTCCTAGATATAGACGCGCGCACATGTGGACGTTCCATTAACTGTTCCATTAACTCAAGATATACACGAATATATATACACTAAAGATATAAATCCTTAGTAAATGGACATACCGTCAACGTACCGTTTTTATACGGTACGTCGAAATTTTACCAAATGTATCACAAGGAAGCGTACACCGAATGAAGTCACAGAATTGTCAGAGAATAGCATTTCTTGCATCAAAGATTTTTTTTAATCACATTTAAACTTCAAATTTTAGAAAAACTCCATGTGGAGTGAAATGGGTCCCCAATGCGTCCCCATTGTCGGCGCGTGATTGGCTTTAAATCACGAAAAACATTTGTCAGGATGGTGGGCCTATTGTGAACCATGGCGAGAATCGAACTCGGGTCGATGGTAATAGGAATGTTAGTGGAAAGGAAGCGGTTTAATTCCATTAGGGGTGTAGCCATGAATATTATGTAGATCAATTATTTTAATTATTTATATTCTAGTAGGGCCTATTTGAACGTCGTAAATGTAGGCCTATATAATTATGTGTTCCACCCAAATTTGTGTTCATGTTTCCTCTAATAAAGTGAACATATTGGGATAACAATGAAATAACACCTAGCCACTTGTTGGTTCTATTTCCTACAAAATACCCCTCGGTCTACAATAGGTTATTCAGAGCTGTTATGACGTCGGAAGAAATGAGTCGCTGTGTGAAGCGGCTATCACGCGACTGCATCGTCTAGTCGTGACAAGTAGAACAACAGTTTTTTGTAATTACACTTGAAGATGCCAGTGGCAGCTCAACATTCGGATCATAAAGCGACGCCGCTAGATACAGTCAAGAGAAATGCAGAGTGGGAACGTTTTAGCACTGCCGTGGTTGGTGTTTTCATTTCAAACCAAAAAACAAACGGCAATAATAGTAATAACAGCTAATAAAGTTATTATGTTGTCAGAATGTTTCAAAGTTGAAACTTTTACACATGGAAGTCGATTAGCGGAAGATCAGTTTTTTGGTGATAACTTTTGAACGGTATGAGATATCGAAATTCTAATAAATAGAAAATACAGATATTTTTAATCCCTTCAAGATAAGTGATGAAGTTATCTCACATCGCATAATTGTCACGCGTATACGGTTAGAAAACGTGTTTTTTCAGCCGTATAAGCGTAACAGATGGGCGATATGAGATATAGGCCTATACTTCTTCCTCGACTTCTTCTCACTTGTATAGCACCTCGAACGTTATGAAGATATCGGTGTTTTGCTCCTCTTTATTAGAATTTCGATATCTCAAACCGTTCAAAGCTTATCCCCAAAATACTGATATTCTGCAAAATCGACTCGCAAATTCTTTGTACAGCAGATAACGTATAGGGCCTACACCATTAATTTTTCAAATATTCAAGATTCTCTACAAGGCTGTTGGTAGAGCGTCGTTACAGTCAGTCTCACAGCGGTATGATCAGATCCAGATTCATTCACAGCAGTGTGGTAACTCCAAGGAGAATTTAATATAGTCCATTAAATCCTCCCAGAGGGTGACTCACAGTTACAAGATTATTTTTAGTGCAAGTGCTGTACGTGTGAGTAGTTTTACTGCAGATATATACCTCCATTCGATGTTCAAAGGATATCACAACGCTGAAACTAGATTCAACGAATAATGAAGATATTTATTTACTCGTATTTAGAGAAAACTAGAAATCATCATCTCAATTTCAGAAATTATAATCAATATATTTGCCCATCAGGACTCGGCCCCTTCTGTGAGTCGTGACGTAGACACATTGATTAAAGATATTAGTCTGTAGTCTTTAGTATGGTAGACACTACTCGATAACGTTCATGTTTCTACACAGAATCGATAATGCCTACGTCATGACTCATGGTATCTGAAGGACAAAAATATTAATTATGATTTCTGAAATTGAGATGATGATTTCTAGATTTCTCTAAAATTAGAGAAATGAATATGGTAATTATTCACGAAAGACGTCCTCTAGGAAATCATTCAATTAACACCTTACTATACGTGCACTATCGACTTTTGTAATAACCCAAACTTTTCAAACTAGCCACTGTTTTAACTAAACATATTCTACGTATTGTATCACTTCCTTTACACACGGGTATCTAAAACATTTCATTTATTTGAAATCTAATAATCTGTTTATTTTTCATTTTTTTGTATCAATTGTTATCTTGTTAACATTTGCAATCAGGAACCTATGGAGGTATTTTCCCCCTGGGACAAGTTGCGGCAACCAACAGTGAATAAGTGAATTAAACAATTGCATGATATGAACTATCCACGAGCAAGCTATAACAGAATGCTCGATCAACTATAATCCGTGTAATAACTTTCCTTTCTAAAAACGCCAATGGTTTTAGAAGGGTACGAATGGGGGTGACAATGAAATGATGGAGTGATGATAAATGTAAGGAGCGTACTTGCAAGAATCCGCGCATGTACAGCGGGACTCAAACCCGCGCCCGTAACTAATTTATACGAAACCAATGAGAAGTGTTCATTATACAGTTTTCAAGCATAACAATGTACCGTACAGCTACACTCTTTCAGTATACTGCCAATTTAACAAAGCCAAAGCAATTCAATCAGGAAAATGAAAAGGCTTACCTTTTTTTCCGCCTTGAACAATAATCTTCAGCATGCAATATATTTATACATCCTATTGGTTCAAACTTATCACTGAACGGAATTACCAATAATTTTTTGTATTGCTCAATTTTTCAACAGTTGCCTAAAAGTAAAGATATAAACAAACTACGGTACACACACTTTAATCTGTTTCAGAGGTAGGTTGAAAATTGAGCCGAAACTCCCAATCGTCAACGTTAAAGAATGGATAAAATAGTGAAAGAGCCGACAGTCGTTTAGAATCTACACTTCTCGCCTACGTCATGGTCGAGTATACGCCTATATACCGCAAACTTCAAACTTTTTGTCTTCTTTTTCTAAATATATAGGGGCCTAATCAATTACAATATTATCTTTTCCAACTATAGCTCAATATAATTTTTTTCTCAAACACTATTGCATTATCTTATTGCACTCTCTTCATTCATTTGTATGGTATATTTATTGTTATTATTCTGTGTCAAATAGGCAACCTATATAAAGGCAGGGTCTTTCTTTCAACGTGATAAAGAAATCATATACATTATTGACATGTCAAATATTTTACAAAGTAAAATAGAGAAATTGACACTAAACGTAAATAATGATGATAATTATTATTGTTATTACTGAATATCACAATTTTACATAGAATGAACATCGAGCCCGTCCTAGACTGGTATTTATCCTGGTCGCACACCGCTCAAAACTATCAGTCACACAGTCACACTAATGGACGCTCTAAAATCAACCCAACTTATATAGATCGATGGAGGTTGGAGACCGAAAGTATGAAAAACCAATCACAATACGTATCTGCGACAAAACGATAAGATAGTCAGATATGCTAGCGCTATCACGCTTATCGCAAAAGTCGATAATTCTGGTAGGGACCATACCTTTTAAGGAATTTATAATTTCGCCGACAGCTCGGACTATACATCACTTGTTGAACCACCTCATCCACCCCCCCCCCCCCCCCCCCAAACAAAAAAAGTGTTTTAAAGCTTCTATGATGGATGATGGAAACCCATTGATAATGTTTTGGTGCACATTTTGCCAAAAGCGGCACATCTTTATGGGTACCGGTACCTTGATGCATCCCAGTATTGACCCGAATGACAGAGGCAAACCACGATGCACCCTTGTCAGGATGGGCGACCATGGCGGCAATCGAACCCCGGCATCCTGAATGACGGTTCAGTGTAGGGCCTACTAGCCAATCAACCACTCGTCTCAGTTCCCAAAAGTTATAACGTATTACCAACATTACAGAAATGCAGATCGAATTATTCCTTGAAAATCGTGCATGGTCTCTCGGTTATCTACCATAAAAAATTGACTGAAAATCTATTTCGACATAACAGCAGTCGAGTACGATTATTGTACTTCTTGTCGACACACGACCTTGACCTTCTGGTGAGAATCGAACACGCGATACTTGGGCCTAACAAGGATGCAAGCTGCACTGCACTACTCATTCAGCGATCGATAGGCTACCTATTCGTGTAATACCACGATATCGACGACGTTACACTTACCAAGTATGTGTAGGCCTATAGGCAGTGGTTAATTTGTGCCGGAACACACCGGAACGGCGTTCCGGTTTCGATGATGATTATTGTTTGCTTAACGACCCCACCAGCAGCTAGGTTATACGGGGGTACGAATGAGTAGGTGATTATGAAACTTTATGAAGTGATGATGAGTGAAAGGACGTTTACAAAAACCCATAGCTTATGCGGGATTCGAACCCACGCCCAACGGTTCGCTTCAGTGTCTGAAGCGTGCCTCAGCTGACTGAGCTAACGAGGGCGGCACGTTGCATTCCGTTTTTTTTGAAAAAGGAACGGCGTTCCGGTTCTATTTTTGAAGCCGGTACGCACGTTTCCAGTTTCAAAATGATAAAAAATCAATCATAGAGTGGATTTTTATTCATTCATCAATACTTTTGTCATGCAATATGATTTTCCGGTTGAATATTTTTTTTTTCTATTCTGAGAATGTATTTCATTATAGTTTTAAATAATGATCGTTCAATAAAGACGAAAATAATTTCGAATATCGTAGGCCTACATTCTTTACAATACGTTTGAATGCAAAATTATTCTGTTCTATTTTTTCTATGATAATTTTTTAGTAATGATGGGGGGGAGGGGGGATCCCTTTGTATAGGTATACATTATATCGGTCACATGAATAGTCGAACTAAATTCAAATGCATCCTCAAGAACATGTATGATGCAAGGCATGCAATGCAATGTGCATACGCACGTAGCCTACAGTCTACAAAAAAAATATCTGTAAAATATGCGTAGATTTCATTCAAACTTTATATTTCGAGAAAACCCATCTTATGACCGGACCACTTGCGGTCACATGAAATGATGGGTTTTAATTGAAATTTAAAAACAATCTACGCATATTTCCAGCTACTTTTTTCATACACTACACGTGGAGTGCGTATATGCACACTGTCTGCTGGGCTTGGTGCGCATATTTGTCAGTCAATTGTCTTGATGACAAATTTTAATTCGGCTTGGTCGACCACTCAAGCGTACATTGGAGTGAGTTCTCGACATTTTGAGCAAGATGTAAAAAAGCCGCTGGTTTCGTTATCACCTAATACTAGCACCCAGTGAGGTACATTAACTTGACAATTGCCCCCCCCCCCCCCCCCCACACACACACACACATTTGAAATTCGTTTTTTTTCTGTAGGCATTGAAATGAAAGCATCTGAAGGCATTCACGCAGTGCCCATATTGGAAGTATCTGATTGGGGAATGCATGATAACTAAGACACAAACTTATATGAACGTACACACTTTATAATGTCGCAATGTCAGCGGTGAGGGGGACCCAGCACATGCAGCAGGGAATAATATGGAATCGTACTTTTCTCAAACGTAGCCCTAATTCTGAGTTACAGCAGCATGTAAGCAGTCATTCAATCAATTCGCTCATCAGTAGGCCTACAGAAAATTACGGGTCCGGACTTATAAAGAATGAGATGAAATAACCTTTCCCTTATCTGATCATTCCCCAATGCCAATAGTTTTATAAATCATATAATATAAAGTTGTGTTTCATCTGAGAATGAAATGGGATAATGAGATTAAATGCTATTTCATCAAGTACCGTAGGCCTATTTTTAGATAGCGAGAAGGAGTCGGTCGTAGTCTGTTGTTAAGGAACCATCCCAGTATTGACTTGAATGACAGTGGGAAATCACGAAGAACCCCTGTCAGGACGGTCAACCTTGGCGGGAATCGAACTCCGGCCTCCTGAATGACCAGTGCCACTCGACTACTCGTCTCAGTCAAGAGATCTTAGTTATCATTATAAAGTTCGCCCTCGAACCCTAAATAAATACATAAACCTAAATGAAAATAAACAACAACTCTCTTGAACCAATGAAGTCGGCACAGCACGTGAATGTATGAGTCCCTCACAACAGAAGCGATCACAAATTAACCCCATAATAAAACATTGACCTTCGAAAGACTATCTGTTATCTCACAGTTCACATGCTTTTTATAATGAGACTCAATTAAAACTAAAATTTATGGGTCTGCAGATAACAATGGACCCCTAATGAGCTACTGACCTACCAGAATTGGCAGAAAATGAAGTCAGGAAAAACGAAGGTCGGTCAACTTGCTGGGTAAAGGTGTTGACAGGAATGGGGGGAGGAGAACGAAAATTCAAACAGAAATGAGCTGCTGCATGTTTACTAGTTATGAGAAAACAGTTTGGTTGTGAAACGTGTTTCGTGAAATCTATTGCACGCATCAAAAATACTAATTTCACTAACATACAGCAGCTTGAACAGTAAGTATAGCTATTCCACTTCATATAAGTACCGGATAACCTACAACTTCAGGCTTGTAAATATGGTATCCTTATGAGGAGTTATACGAGGTTGGGTTTCTGTCAGTATCTGCTTTGCAGGTATTAGGATTGTTCTCACCACATCTAAACTAAAATAGGTCTATATCAAAGTAGGTAGACCTACTACGTTACGACCCTACCTGTTCCCGAGTGTGACCTTTTGAATTTTGACATTAGATGTGCACACGTATTATTCTCACCAATCCAATGACGAACAAGGAACAACACTCATTGTAATTCGATGGTGCCCTGAAGTGAAGGGATAAATTTGATACGAATATATTTAAAATATATACAACTGTAGGCCTATGCATATCACCAACTGATTCATAACAAATTATTTAGGGCCTACATTCATCATGCATAATAATATGGGTTCAAATTTTCAATTTAAAAATACTCGTGAACTACTCGCCACATTGGTCTCGGGAAAGTCCGACTTCCGATGTACAACAAATTGCTGGCCCTACTGTCTCGAGGTCTTCGGTCATGGCATGGTCAACTGAATTGATACCGTATTACAAAACTTCCACGACTTCGTACGTAACATCTAGCTCGGAGCATGACATGGCATGACTAATACCAAATGTGTTATAAATTCAATTGACATTGACAAAGCCCGACAGGTTACCTCACCCAAGTACAAAATGTTTGAAAACAACTCCTGAGCTTATCTCGAGTTCATTCACTGGTACTGACTAGATCGACAATCTAAAGGTAATTACCGGTATCGATAAAATGCGTCTATCGTACTGGAACGAATTCGAATGTGCAACACACCCGTCAAGCCGCTACCATACAATTTTTACGGAAATGTTTGGTGTCACTTGGCAGCGATAAAGTAGATCTGTCGTGACCTTTACCGCATCTAATTTTTGGTTTTTGGGTGGGAATTTGGTGTTTATCGGTAGATCTTAAATATAACTACCCATTAGAGAAAGCCTAGACACGATAAGAATTGAATATAATTTCTCACTTGAAAACTCACTCAAATATGCCAATATCAAAACCACCACACAATGCCAGCCCTCAGCCACCTTAGCAGAACTGTAGGCCTGCCAGAACATGAAAGTGCACAAAATACTTTCTATGTGGTTCCAAAAAAAAAAGGATTTATTTGATTTGGAGTTTTAAAATAAAAATTTCAATTCAATGACAGAAGAACACAAACAACACACATCTGTCACAATAGACCTACAGATGTCGATCCAAAAAACCATCATATTAAAGTGAGTTTAAAACCTATAAAAAACCAACAATTCTTAACGTGCCCAGGCTTTTTCTAATATCTTTCAGAAAACACAAAAAAAAAATGAAAAACAAACACCAATTCGCACAGGTAAAGATCACGACAAAATTACTATACGAATTGAAATAACGTTCAGATACCGGTACCGATAATCTAATAGGCCTATATATAAAAAAATATATATACCTAATATACAGAAATATATGAAACCTCACAATAACCTGTCAGTGGATGAGGTACCCTAGGCAAGTCTTACAGGCGCATAGCACTAAATAAATTGTGCTTTCTCTCATTAAACTACTCAAAATTTCTCAATAGAAAAATTGACGTGTAGGTCTACATCCTACGCCTTGGTCCTAGACCTACCCTAAGCGTAAGCGCCGTGCGTTAGTTAGGGCTTAGGCCTAGGCCCTAATGAAGAAATTGGGCTGAGCCCGTCTGAGGACTAGATCCCTACATCTAATGCCTAGGCCCTAGCTAGCTTATCGCCCAAGTAATTCGCAGGGTATCCTCACAGGTAAATTCGCATAGTCTGTTTACACAATACTTACAGTCTTGTCCAAGACATGACATATGTCCCTATATTAGCACCACAGCTCCATAAATAAGGTTTAACGTCAGTCACGGAACATATTCTGTGTACCGTGTAGGCCTAGGCTAGGCCTACCGTGCAGGCTTAAGGCTAACCTAAAGGAACCAACGTCAATCAAATCTGAGTCAAAAAACTAGTTGGTGTTGATGTCTAGAAAATTAAGAGTTTTAGTAAGTACATGACTAAGCTAGGCCTACTAACCTGATTTTGATGCGATAAGAATAGGCGTAAGCCTAGTAGTATTTTATTGAGGATATAGGCCTAGGCAACTGCAATAATCCTATGCAGTTAAGAACATTTTGTTTTATCACTTCACTTGAAACATGGATTTACCACTCACATATACACTCACTTTTACGAAGCACGCGACATTAAAGCAAATAACAGCAGGAGAGATCGTAGCACAACAAAAACGACTAACGAGAGACGACTTGGGAGATAAAACGGCAAAATACGCAAAGTGGAAACGCTAGCCTACTCAGTCATCAGTGTTTAGATGTTTCCATATCGAGCCGTCAGGTTCGTTTGCGAGAGATCGTTAGTACATATTACGAGTACCCTGCAACCTATACGCAATATTGTTGAACTTGAAGCTATCAAGAAGAAGACGTTAGCGCTGTTGTCGCTAGGATCGGCGACTGGGTATTTCACCTGTTGCCATTCTCTAGATAGCAAGTGAAGGGCGAGTCTAGTGTGACCCCTCCCTCCACAATATAAAATAATACGTTTTCAGTAGAAAAGAAACGTATGGGGTGTTGACATGTCTATGGAGAGCCGCTCTAGTTCGGCTCTTTTTAAAAGGGCTGAACAATTAAAACGATGGGAGGAATCAGAAACAAACCGTGAAGTTACTGTGCCTAATAATAAAACTAGAAAAATCCAATTCTCGGCTGGTTGTGTGTTTTTAGCAGCATGTGCGGCGGGCGACAAAGATGAAGTTCAGCGTCTGATACAGAAGGGAGCTGACATCGATACCGCTAATGTTGACGGATTGACAGCTCTCCATCAGGTAAGATTTTATTGACAAGTTCACGTTTCTTCGTGTGAGGATTAAAAAGATATAGGCCCACATTCATTCTAGTTCGCCACTGACCTATTATAAATCGACTTGAAATAAATTAGGCCTAGGCCAAACGTATAGGGACTGAAGTAACTTCTGTCAAGATGGCTGCCTACATCTACAGCTGCTGCTCTCCATTGTAAAATAGGCTAGGACATTATTCGGTCTATTAGTACTTTCGTATAGACTTGAAACTGGTGAAACTAAACCTTACCCAAGATGTCGATCTCAAATTTAATGTTGGCCATAAACATTTGGAAACTCATTTTGTGTAGAGGATGTATGTCTACAAACAATCCTATTACAATTCTAGACAAGGCCAATTGTGGTTTAATAGGCTATTTGAATAGGCCCTGACGTAGCCTATTTGGTGAATAGCTAGGTCTTACTATTGAATTTGTAGTGTTCAAATGGTTCAACTATCTGTCTTACTGTCCTCTTCGAGAAGTCACTCTTCCTTCTCTTAAAGATTGGAATAATTTCCTTTATGGGGTCTAGGACTTAATAGGCCTATAGGTGTAGGGACCTTCTCAGTATATTTAGACCCAAACCCCAGGTAGGCCTACCATCATGGTACCATTAATGAACTCAATGGCCCTACTGCATTAGGCATACTCAAGGATAGTGATCTTTCCTATCTTTCCTCTCACTACATCCCATTGAGTTAATGTTAACTCGATTAATGCTTATACAGTTAATGCTGTAGGACTAGAATGAGTAATTTTAGAGTTGGGCCCACTTGTCGAGTCATTAGAATCCCTACCTGTTTCCGATTCATTAATACTTGGGGCCTAGCACGCTAAGCTGTCCTCAGTGATTGATGTATAGTCCTCTTGTAGCTTCTACCATGGGTCAAAAGTACCCCGTGGGTACCTACTAGGCCTACTACTAATAAGCCTAATTCATAGAGTAGGCAAATGTTCATCTTAAACAAAATTACTTTTCAGTTACTTGGTTCATCTGTAAGGTTTCAACTGTTTTATCAACATTTTTACCTACATAGGCGGTAGGCCTAGATGATTTAGTATGTACTTGGTATTAATAATCAGTTTTAAACTGTCAAATGTCATACCAGGATTATGAAGATTAGTACTTGCATGTTAGCTAATGAAGATGGCTATGAACTAACAATTAATCTAGGCTTACTTTTACCCCATTCGATTAAAGATCATGTCGTATAAAAATGATTATTTATAGGCCTGCCACCCACTGGGTGCGAGAATCAAAAGTTGACACACTCCTAGCGTTAGTTTGGTTTAATGGTTGACAAAAAAAATGTTCCAATAACCGTATTGAGTACCGGTATAACACTATTATTGAGGTGAGGGTAGATCAGGCCTCGATTCGTCACGGTATGGTACAGGCAAAAAAGCTAGGGGTGAGTCAATTGTCATGAAAATCAACTTCTCTAGATCCAAAAATTATGATACCAGTATTCAAGAATATGCATGTAGCCTCCCTCCATTGATCACAGTCAGCTAGGGCACTGCTTTAGAAACCGAAGTCACTGTTGGGCTTGGGTTCAAGGCCCGCATATGCATGGGTTTTTGTAAAGGTCCCTATAATTATCACTTCATAGTTTCATTATCACTTGCTCATTCGTACCCCCGTATAACCTAGCTCTTGGTGAGGTCTAAGAAAACAATAATCGATATCAAGTATTGAAATGTCAGTGAATCTCCCCTACTTCGCATGTGATTTTTTATAATGGCATTTAGAAGAAGGCTGTAGACCAGACCTATGGTAAATTCTAAACCACAATTAATTAGAACTTCTTTAGAACTTCTAAAATAAATCTAAAATGTTATGGCAACCATCTCCGGTTGACGTCTCTAGGAATGCCCCATCTGCAGCCTAGGCAAATGCCGGGATGGTTCCTGCTTCATAACCACTATCATACTCATTAACGAAGATAACTACATCTCGTCATCCCATCATCTTATTACAACACACCGTACACGATCAACATTTACACCTCAACATGTTGACAGCTAGTAGATAACCCGTACTCGAGGGGTTAACAACTCCTGAAATCAGGTGTACACTTGCCATGAAATCCCCTTGAAATCACCTGAAATCCCTTGAATCTCCTGAAATCATCTGAAATCAGGTGTACACCAAATTTTCGAGTTGTTAACCCCTCGCCCGTACTTCTGATTTTCTGATGTTGCCGAGAATTGAACATGCTCTAGCTATTATCTCATCAATGTTGACGGGATCTTGATTATCGTTACCGTCGTTATACCAACATTCAAATAAATATAGCTGAACTGCTGAAGTTGAAATTTTCTTTTTAAAAGAAAGTAGTCTGCAAGATTAAATTTTGATCCGCGGACCCGCGGGCCTGTATCATGCGAATTTCAAACCGACGGATAGACTGACCGCTTGACTATTTAGCCCAACGTCAAGTTCACCACCAAATATACCTACTCTTTGAATCGAAATATATAACGCATTTGCAGCTCAATGATTTTCACATTTCAATCGTTTCAAAAGTTGTCAATCGATAATTATTGACGTATACCGCATTGCGCTTCTATTCATGGTTTCAATTTATAAAATGTAGTTTTCTTTTGTGCAAACGTCTTTAAATGTGATCAATTGCATTTTTTGCACTTTGCTGGTAGAATTTTAGAAATGAATGTTGGTAGACAATGAGAAACTAATTTTCCAGCATCTTCGTTAATTTGGTGACTGATGATTATTGTCTCGGGCATTATACTTTGAATAGGCCCTACTGACGAAAATTTACAAACCATGCAGCGAAGCCGAAATAGATGTGAAATTTCAGATTTGATATAATTTGGTTACGGGCCGGGCATATATTTAATATTGACAACCCACGAAGATCAAAGTAGCGCCAGGTATTGTTATTATATGTACTTTTGTTGTATCTATACGTTGTTCTGTTATTAATCTACAGTGTTGAATAATAATACTTCCCGATTATTCCGGTTGCATTGAATCACTAGAAACAGAATCGAAAATGGATTTATTGATAATTTACTTATAACTTCATGAATTGATCCTCCATTCTGGATTATAGGTGGGAAACAGTTGGAATATGCAAATGATTGAACACGGTATAGGATATATATGAAATGAAAATAGTGTAACTTGTCTCATAGACCAGAAATGAGAAAATTCAAGTACGGTACCCCTGAAAGGCTGTCCGGAACTGTCTACCAAATCAAATTTGGTATGTAACAGCTGACTTGGTTGTAAAAAAAAGAAATTCGGTTGTAAGAGTGCCTTCCTTGTTCGATATTGACATGAAATAAGCATAAAAACACTAAAAACGTGGTGGTCGACACGCCCCTTTCGACATTCGATTGTTTGTACTGACGCCATGTTTTAGAATTGAGCCTACATCTGGATTAGCTAGGAGCTGTTTCATAAATATATATTCCGTCGACGTCGAAATGACCGTGGTGGTTTATATTTAGACATCTCTGGCTGGTCTCATCACTTCGACTCGTGTACCCGTGTTCAAACTTCCACTCGCCATGTCGGTGACCGAAATATGCAATGGGGAATTGATTAGATTAGCGAAGCGAATACTGCCACACTTATTCATAATCATTCGCACAGACTGCTTTTCTACGCCTCCACAGACAGACCGAACCGAACCTATTGTATGCCATGTGTTCATTGGATAGGCGATAGCGAGGAAAAGCTTGCTATTTCCAATATCGGGCGTCTGTATGATGGAGATGACCCGATTCAGTTATGATAATAATAATAATAATAATATGTTTATTGTCCTCAAACTGATCAATTACATGATATCAGTCAACAGTCAACAGGCGACAGTCAACAATAAAAAATCCAATAGTAATAATAGGCCTAGAAGTTACAATTATAAGTACCGGTAGTTTAAAAACTCGTACAGCGTTACACATGCAAGTTAGATTGATTGGAATATAACTAAAAGATGTACAATGAATTCAAAGAATCACACAGGAATTGAAAATAAACTGAAGAATAATCTACACTTGAAAACAGTGAAGCGTATACGAAAAGTCGTCTTGAGAACTGAAACAGAAACATAAATTATAAATTGTATAAGTAGGCCTACAATCAAATGATTAATTGATCAATTAACACGAATAAGTATAAAATATCTGATATTGATATTATATGAGTTTTGTAATAATACGATGAAAACTGGAATACTCATAAAGCCAGCCTCTCCGTCTATGAATAATAAATATCACTGCAGAAAATCAACAAACACGTTGACATAATATTGATAAGTAAATTGCTCATCCGGCGAGCCGAGTCATCCATTGATTGGCATTTCTCTTACAGACTCGGATTCGAGCACAACGTTTGTGTTCAATATTTGTATTATTATATGTAATATTATATGGATGGACAAATCGATGACTGGTCACGAAGTTCCACGACTGTTTCCCATTATGTTTGCAGTAGCCTTTAAAACTTGCCGGTACCTTTTGAACTATCCTTTTGGCAGTTATTCAGGTATTCCGTACATTTCTGTTCTGATCGACCGCCTCCCACCGATTTTATATACTACCCCAAATGCACTTGTCGTCTTCAAATGGGTGTTGAGAGTATGCTGTCAAATTTATTTGATGTTGTCAAAATGCAGTGTATATATAATCGCATGTGATACATTGGCGTGAAATGGTCTTCTGCGCAGTGTGTCTAGTTTTTGAGTGACGTGTGTATCCCGAAGGACGGAAGTAGTAACATTTTAGGCAAGTTGTTGACCTGGAATAGTCCAAGAATATGGAAATGATGTAAATTCATAGGTTTGACGTAATAAGGCAAACCGGGGAAACTTCTATTCTTGCAAGTAGTTTCAGACCTATATTCGTTATCCTTAAAAAGGAAACAATGATTTTAGCATCAAGTTTATATGTTGATCAAATGAGTAAGTTTTATATTCATATACATACATATGTGTGTGCGTGCACGTGTGAGGATAGATCGGGCCCCAGTTCGATCCCCGCCATGCGCCACCGTCAATCTTCGCCAAGTTTTTTGGGGAGTTTTGCTCTGTAACCTATAGGCAAATACCACGATGGTTCCTTACACGATATAGGCTGCGACAATGTAGTCTTTCTTTCTATTCTTCCCAGAAGTTACTTTCATTTCATTAACCATTCACCCGACGCCATTAAATCTCGGTTATCATTTCAGTGCGTCGTTAAACCCCGTATAAATAGATAAATAAATAATTACTGAGACAGGTAAATCAATGCCTGTCACGCTGAACCGTCGTTCAAGAGACCGGGGTTCGATTCCCGCCATGATCGACCATCCTGACAGGTTTTTCGTGGTTTTCCTCTGTCGTAGAGTTTCATACTGGGATGGTTCCTTATCAACTGGCCACGAACGACTACTTCCCACTATCCAAAACACCTAATAAAATAACTTCTCATCACATCATAGACTAAAAGAGATTAATGATCACATCTTCCCGTCATCTCTTGCATTATTCACCGACACCAATTAATCTTAATCATGTATACAGTGCGTCGTTGAACCCATATAAATAAAAATATACGAATAAATTAATGAATAAATAATTGAGAAAACGCTCATTATGTACCAAGTATCGTAAAACACTTCGTCAAACGTATTTTCTTTTCTTTTTTTTCAGCATGTAGGGGGAGTTATCACATTATCATTTTTCTTGACATCGAAACTTGATAGAAAATCATTGTTCCCCAATTAAAGCTATGTATGAAAGTAGGATCGTTTGGACAGGGCACCACTAGGGCATACTTATCAATCGTTTCTTTCAAAAGCATTCATAATGTTTGTGTCAACCATCGTGGATGGGTGGTATGCGTCTTGTAATAAAAGTTGTAATACCAGTGTTGACGGGTCGAAACTGTAGACCGTACGTTGCAATCGACAATGCAGACTGCTGATCGGGATCTTCAACACTAAACCCTCGCTCGTAACGTTTCATTCAGATCAGTGCATGCCCTCAGTAATAAATACTCCTTTTTTATTATTATTATTACTAATTTCCAAGAAAGAAAGCTGAACACGCGTCGTCTTCGTAGTTCACTCATAGTTGGGCCTATTATTCATTTATTCGTTTTTCAACTTGTTTGTTCTTGGTACATATAGGTCTATGTATTCTTTATTGGTATAATCGATAAGCCCAACATCAATGTAGATTTGGGATAATACTAGGAAAATGCCATATAGTTTCCTGGAGACGAGTGAATATGGCGATATATTATAAATTTATAATATTGATGGATTTTATATTATAAAATGTTCGATTTCTCAAAACCAGACCACACTTGATTTTCATACAAATCTTTAACTGAAATAAAATGAATTAACTACATATTGTATAGGCCTATTTATAACGTTGAGTGGACGGGTATGTAGGCCTGATATTATCCAATATTATGTAAAGTTTAACATATTAACTTCATCATGTGGGCTCATATTTGATCAATACAAATTACTAGAAAATTATAATATATTGTTTGAAAATAGTTACCCAGTGTGTTTGTATACATTTTTAATGTGCAGAAGGATACTTGATAATCAGTAGCATAGGCCAGTTTTCTGTGACAATGGCATCCAAATGAAAAAATCTCACATTGCTATGTGCTCGGCCCTTCACATCCTGAAAAATGTCAGCAGTACTTTGTTCTCTTAAATTAGGTTGTCTTTTCCAATTGCTTTATTATACTGATCATTTTAATCACCATGCAGCCCTGTTTGATTCCTAAATTGGATACTGGTATCATATTCTTTGTCTCAAAAATGACTGCTTTAAAAATATTCAAAATTCAAAGATGAAATAGACAAATTTTCCAAGATGAAGTACCACAGGATTCTTCATGACTTTTAGTTTTGATCTTGTGTGAACATTCCAAACATATTTTCAAATTTTCAGTTTTCACGAATTTTTCAATTCAAATCCCTAATAGGCTGATCTAATCACTACAATTTATCAATCTCATCTCGTAGTGCCTACCCCAAACAGCATATCTGTTGGTACCGGTATTGTGATGAGCAAACTATAGTCATTATATCAGATGTTTATAGCACAACTTGGGATAACATACCATATACCGGTACAATAATCTAATATAGGCCTAGTTCTACAGTTATTATAGAACTTGAAGCCTTCCAATTAACGGAGTTATTGATCAATGACTAACATCTGGTTGTAGCTTGTAGATTCAAAAAAAGGGAAAACGTGACAGTAATGTACCAGATACTAACCTTCATACAGGCACCAAATTTTATGTTGGTCTATAAACAGTACAATACAATCATGCATATTTTTTTAATAATTCATATCTTCTTGAATTTTGAGTAAATATATGACATGTATGCCTCTTGTATTGCAAAGTTACACGTGTATTTGTGTTGTTGTTTGGTTGTAATATGTGTTGTTGAATAATGAATGCTGTGATATTTTACATGTATACCTGACCTGCGGTGATTAGTGCAAATGATCTAAAAGATGCGGTGTTGTTTAGGCTTGTATCGACGATGACCTTGACATGGTGGAGTTCCTGGTGGCGCAGGGGTCGGACGTTAACCGCGGCGACAACGAGGGCTGGACGCCGCTGCACGCGACGGCCTCGTGCGGCTTCATCAGCATCGCGAGGTACCTGATCGAACACGGGGGCAATGTCGCGGCCGTCAATAACGACGCGGAGCTTCCGCTTGACATTGCGGACAGTGACGAGATGGAGGACATGCTACAGCAGATCATCACAGCTAAAGGTACAGTTCAGCCCATGCGTCAAGGATTGCATTACCATACTTTATTTAGGGTAGAAACATCGCGTTTTTCGGAGTGGAAAACGACATTCTTGACAGAATGGTTTTCCAGATTGTTTTTTTGATCTAAATCAGGAACCTGGCTCAATACAGTCAGCACCTGTAGGCCTAGTTTCTTAGTAACTTAATCCACATTATGATTCATGTTGAAACAATATAGGCCATAAAAAATACATGCTTATTCAGAATAACCACCAATCTGCAAAAGCCATGTAAGTAGATGGAGATCAAAAATCATTCAATTTGAAAGGTAAATTAACTAGAAAAAAGTGGGAATATAATTCAAATGCTTCAATTTATATTCCTCAGTTTCCTTAGGTTTAGGTAGGCCTATTTGTTTTTAAGATTCTGTAAAATACATAGCTTCCGGCTGTATAGAGACGTGACTTCACCATATATGGACCTGAGATTTATTGAGAGTACATAATTGTATCCATTGAAGAAGAAAAGTCCGAACGTCCGTTTGTCTTACGGTAGCCCACAATACTAGCTGACGAGTTGGTTCAAGCCTTCTTTTGTGGATACAACCATACCTAGAAAATAATTCTATCAATTTTTAACATTGCCTTTCTTGAAGTAGTAAAACTACAATTATTGTAGATCTTCATGTAATTAACTAGCTCATAACAATCAAAGCTGGGTATAGGGTAATTTAAAGATTTATTCTCAGATTTTCAATGTTCATGAATGAATGAATGTTTGAGTCTTATTGGCACGTCACTTACAAAGTTATTTTGCGCTCAATGTACAGTAAAAAATACTAAAATGTAGCTTTCATTGACATTGCATGTCGTATCTTTTGCTTTATAATGAAATTTTGATTGTTTAGCTCGGTAGGGCTCCCCTGGTATTGAATGTATTTCACTCATTTCTATGACCAGTCTCGTTTTTAGGTCCTAACAATTATTTTATTCTATCATTGTTTTGGTTTCCTCTTCAATGACAGCCATATTAATGAATATGACAACTGATAAGCATGAACATTGTTGAAGCTAATAAGACACCATCGATAAATAATTGCCAAGCTTGTTATGATCTAGTATTTACTTGACGTGCCCGTGCAGTTAGCTAGTGGAGTGAGGCAAGGAACAGGTTCCTGCACGGTTGACTGTACATAGTATAGCCAGCTAGTCAACCACATATAGCTGTTTGGTAAATTATGAATGAGTAACATCTCATCATGACAAGATCTAGGTCACCATTCTGTCACTGCTAGTGCACAGGTATCACTTAGCTAGCTCTGTGTCTCATATAGGCCTAGCTGCAGACTAGACTGGCCCAGTTTGTAATGCTGGATTACTGGCATTGTTTTATAATGTTGAAAAAAATTAACTTACCTTACTCTATTTTATGTATTGGAATGACTGGTGTATTGCACTAGCAGTTTTTGTTTCTTCTTCTCTACATTTTCTTTAAAGAGCATGATAGGGCCTATACCTGTTATACCAGTTATTGACTATTTTATTTATTAGATAGGGTAATATATAATTATATATAGAGAGGAATTCTATCTGTTTTATTGGTAAACGCATTTTAAACATGAATTTTTACAAAGCTAGGTATTTCTTAGAATGAGCTTTCAAAATTGTTGTGCTTGTGGATTTGTCAATTTAGACCTTAGTTTTTGATGTAGTTAATTATTATACATGGTTAGACAGGCATATAGTATATTATCATTTATAAAACATCTATTCATCTATCTAAGTTCTAGGTAAAGTTCTAGCCAGGAAGACCCCTCACCACCACCATTGATGAACTCACAAAATAAATGTCCTCATTCACCAATTAAAATGTTGAGAGTTGTTAATTACTATTACAAAATGCTTCTTTTTATTGATCTCTGGTATTTAAAAAAAAATCCCCGGTACCGTATCTGAAAGGACACAACTTTGGACCTACATAAATTGTATTCAAATATTTTTCTTTGGCATGCACTTCTGCAATGATCTTTAACTAAAGCCTATAACTCCATTAATTAGATGAGCGTAACAAAGACTACCGACTCACTTACCGGAAAAAATCGTGCTTTGTTTATAAGATTTTTTCTTTTTGTGTGTGTCATACAGGTCAGGTTTAGTGAAAAATCGACTTGAAACTTTTCTTGCATATTTGTGTCTTACCAGAATGTGTCGGCATTGTTTCTGAGCAAAATCGGTTAGACGTTTCTTTCGGTAAAAAAAGAAGGAAATCGGAAACTTTGGAATAGGCCTAGCACTGGATAGACATTTCAAATTTTCAATTGTATCGGTTCGACAAGAAATTTTCGCAGAATGTTGATATTTTTCTAATACATATTTCTACCAAGTTTAAAGAAATTTGGATGTCTCGTTTATGAGAAAATGAATTATCACTTAAGAAGAATAGAATTACCAATATTGAGTAGAGTTTGTCAATGAAAATGTCCAGGTTCCAAAGCTGTGAGTTATAAGAATGAAATGATATGAATGAATACCTATTATATGAAACCTTTATTCATTGATTGTTGTGCCGTACATGTTACATCAATTATTAATTTTATGAATGTGTATGTCTTTTAGAAGAAAATAATTAAAATAAATACTAAGAAATTTGAAAACCAACTGTAAGAACATTCTCAATGAAATGTCTCTAACCTTACAGTGCACAGACCTATGCTGCGTTTTTCTACCTATTTTTACACATTTTGAATCTTTTCTCTACATGCCAAATGGTATCCTGGTAGCCTTATGACACCTTGTTTGTCACTTTGTCAGGCATTGACGCGGACGAGGCTCGTAACGAGGAGGAGAGATTGATGCTTGCCGACGCCAAGGAATGGCTCAACGGCACCGATATCGAAGACGTGCCACATCCCAAGACTGGCGCCACTGCGCTCCACGTCGCCTCGGCCAAAGGCTACATCAAAGTGATGAGGTGAGGTGTTAGGTCTCCCCAGAAATGAAAATCCTTGTGCGTATAAATCACGGTGTAAAAGTGTTTTTAAAATGCAGTAGTTTTACAGTGGGAACATTGCCACTTTTTTCCATTGAATGTGGAATTAATTAATAATTCCATTGTTGATAACTCATCATAAAGATTACCGGTTTCTGGGCGCATGCTCTTGTTACCCATGAAATCACTGATTTTTCTGATTATAATATAGTTTGTTTCGTATTGGTGCTGAATGTCATGGGTCGATACTTCAGATTATTTATTTCATCATATTAGTAAGCGTTCATTTGACTTGACTATATTGAAGTACCTTCAAATTGTACCAAAGATAATAATATATTGTGCCCTTTTTTCAGTGTTCTACTTCAAGGGTGTGATAATGTCAACGTTCAAGACTTCGACGGGTGGACGCCTCTGCACGCTGCTGCCCACTGGGGCCAGAGGGAGGCATGTGAACTACTTGTAGAGCATTTCTGTGATATGGATTTGAAAAACTTTGTGGTAAGCAAATCTCGATCTTAATAATGTCAAGAGTTATAAATGTATACCGGTACATAATGTTCTTTTCTCTTTGTTGCTACACTCAGGTTTAATTGTCTTTTTATTGCTGTTTTCACTTTTCATGGTATTGATAGCATTCTTACTCGTAATTTACTTGCTAAAATACTTGATTTTTTCTGTCAGACATTATATTGACTTTTTGTACTTGGATTCTTTTTGCGTGACAACTGTTGTAATAGAGTAGACCTAGATTTTTGTCTTTACGTTGTACGTGATACTTATAACTACAGTGAAAACTCTATCCATTATTTGTCAAGGGACTAGGAAAATTCAACATTGATTATGATACTGTGCAGGAAAGAGATGGAACTGGGTACAGTGCGTCACTGTATTTAGCATTGCAACCTTTGTGTTTTAGTTTAGTTACGGTCTGTATTAAGCCTATACTTTTTCTAACCGCAGGGCCAAACACCTTTCGACGTCGCCGACACCGAAATGGTACGAACGTTGGAGGAGCTGAAGAAGAAACAGGCGACATTACAGAAAGATCGGGGCGACATTAACGCGATCCTGCAAAAGTCTGGGGGAAACACGCAGAAGAGACGGTCAGCAATCTTCCTTGTTTTGTCTTACACTTTTCCTTTTAAACTTCGAATTACCCGATGTTTCTGTGTTGTAAATCTTTCCAAGTAAATACTATCGACGTGTGGGAGATGTGCTGAAATCAAATTCATTACACTGAGCGAGAAAGTTAAGTAACTTCAAATTTTTAAAATATATTTTCAGTGATTTTTAATTCAACAATTGTGTCTGTCAAATTTGTCGTTGGAATTTTTTTGTTGCTTCAAGTTTGCTCAACAAAATTCTTTGTGCCATTTTCAAACTTGAAATGAGGATAAAAAAAAACAATAAAATAATAAGAAAATTAAAAACTTGAAATAAGAAACAATAGTTCTTTGTTTGAAAACATTGATTCTTCAACAAAGTGTTGGATGTTGCAAATCGTGGATATAGGCCCAAGCCAAATTTCTTAAAATGGTTTCGGCTTTGTTTTGTTTGGTACAGTATTAACAAATCAACTAATCGTTGAATTTATTCATTTTTCCTTATACACTAGGGTTGTCGCTCGATATCAACTATTTACATAGATTTTCATTATCAGAGTTTTGATCGATATCAAAATCTATTTTCTATTTTTGCTTATTTCAATATTAAAAGTGAATTCAATATTTAATAAATCTACACTAGGCTACAGTGTTATCAGTGAACTTGATTTGGAATCAAACTTTGCCCAACCCTAACCTATGTTATTGTTTGTGTTTGTCTATCCTGCATTGTAGAACAACTGCCTCACCTTACCCATATGTGTTTGCGGCGTTTATGTATTAATTGTGACAGGTTCTACATTTCTTAGGTCGTCCATTACTAGAATGTCGGTGGCAGACAAGTCGAATCTTATTAACAAAGATGCGTCCGCTGAGCGTCAACTCCGAGACCGTACGATCTCGGAAGAAAGTAGCAATAAGGTGAAGAAAGTCGAAGTCGAGATCAAAACGGAAGAAGACCCAACTAAAAGCGGAGAGAATAGCGAAGTCGGTAAGAAGAAACCAATCACTCAAAGTTCGTCCATTTCTCGTTTTGTTTTTACTTTACTCCTACTGGTAGCGGTTTCTTCTGTGATGGATTTTATATGTAAGAGGACCGCAACTAATCTTAGACATCCCACATAACATTGATTGTGATTTTTAGTTTTATAAGTAACATTTATTAGTTGAACATTCCTTATTTCTGAATCAGTCAGCCATTAAATAAGACTGAATATTTTGACTTGAAAAATGTATCAAGATTTCCATTGAATTGAAGAATTGCCATAGGTTTTGAAGTGATGATGTGAAGAGTAACTAAAATTGTTTTTTTACCATTATTAAACAGTTTTATAAAATTTGTAACTTTATTGCAGTTTATTTTCAGTCGATTAGGCCCTGCGTATCTAGTGTGGTATGTTCAAACTTCAAAGCATTTTGAATGTTCTGATTATACATCCTCGAACTTTTTTTTTTATATAGTTCAATCTTCTGATTTTTCTACACAACTATTTAATCACAATATTCCTTATATTGGTTCATAAAGACAATCGAAGTTTGCTGTTGTATATACTTCCTCAAAAATGTAATGTCTAGTGCAGAGGGTCTGCGTCTGTACAGTGAAACCTCTTTGCATCGTTCCTAGATCCATCGCTTTCCTACTTCTATTATTTATTTTGTCCCACATATTTCGATATAAGTAACCAATATTGAATTTTCATGGATGGATCGTTTTCCTGCATAGATGGTTTATCCCTTTGTCCCTGACAAAAGATAGACCGAGGTTTCACTGTACTTTATTAATAATATTAGGGCCGGGTGTTTGATTCTATCTAATTTCGAGTCCCGAGTCTCCGTCAGAATCCAATTTGGGCTCGTTGAAAATATTTTAGACTCGATTTCAGAGTCACAGTTGAGTCTTTGAAGGTTCCCCTTATTTCAAAATTTGACTGCTCTCTTCTTATTGCCTGCTTCTCAGAGGTCTGTTTGTATGTCTTGCACCAACTGTGCTAAACTACCGGTATTAATAGGAAATTGTATGTATAATATAGGGACTAGAAATCAAATTAGTTGATATAAGATTTTACGACTTTGATACATAAGTTCTTAGCTGTGTTGATCATCATAGTTCTAATACCTAGACCTAATTACCAAGTTGAGTTTTTTCTCACTGTTATGTCACTTCTAGAATAATCTACTTTCAACACCTTAATAACACAATACCTACTTTCTATAATTTAGGTGGTTGGACATTAATCAAGTTTGTTTGAATGTGTTTGGTGTTGGGAGTAAAAAGTTTTTCAATTGCATGCCGCTCTCTAGAGGACCAAGAAATAATGAGCACCGACTCGAGTGAATCTACCGACGATTCTGAAACGTCATGCGACGATAGCGATACGCATAATAACGATGATAGTACTAATGAAGAAGGTAATCCAATTGCTGATTTAATAACTTACAATTTGTGGTATTGTCAATATAAGATGTCTGGGTTTCATTGTGTTTGCTTTCAATACCGATAGTCTTATTTTGACAGATCACCCTCAACACTCATATGCATGCCATATTCATAATTGATTTACCCACATTTAAGTGGAAGCCTACAATGATTGCTTCTTTATAAACATTAATATTGATTCCTCTATTTACCTAATGCATATTTGTACAAATAGTACAGGCCTGTACTGTAGTTACGGAAACTGCTGCATAAACAGCGTAATACATCTGGTGGACTGTAAACTCAAGTTTCACATTTTGTGACGTATTGAATTTTTCTGGGCAACATTGAGAAATTGAAACCTTGTTGGGAAATTGACTGGATTGTTTGTATTGAATTTGAATCTAATTTACGTTGTAGTGCTTTATTTGAAACCAAAATCATGTTCAATATATAGGCTATGCCTACGTATAATATTTACTCTACCATAGATCCCGTGAGATGTACTCGGTACTCGCGAGTACTCTGTGACTTGACAGCCATTACATTTAAATGTTCAACCCAAGATGAATAAGCCTACATATATCATTTTGCCTATACAAAGCAGGGGTTTTGATTTAATACTAGGTAACGAGCATTGATACATTATTTTCAAATATAACTATGTACATGTAGGTTTTAGGTTGTAGGTGGGAGAAGATCATCACTTCATTATTATAGAATATAGATATATTAAAATCAATTATATATGAATAATATGATGAATGTGATTAATATGAGATCAAAATGGCCGCCGTTTGGCTCAGTCAACTGATACTGTCCTTTGTACACTAAATTCAAGTTATGCATGGGTTCAAATCCCGCATAAAAGCATGGGCTTGCGTACACATTATTCATCCATCATCTGCTCATGCATACCCCCAATTACCAAAGCTGTTGGTGGGCTTGTTCAGCAAATATACCCAATCGGAGCAAGAATGTGAAACGCCAAAATGTTATTAAAACTGCCGCACTGTTTGATGATTAATATAGTATGCAGTAAGTCTTTGTTTTCTAAATAGGTTTTGTAAGATTTGTTTTAGTAAATTCAACATGAGAAATAAAAGTCGAGTTACATTTTATCAGCTCTATAGGATAGAGATATAGATATGGGATATAGATTTTATAATCTCTATAAGATACTTCTGTGCTTCATAGTTTATAGGCTTGAGCTAGTATAACCAACAATTACCTATACAAGACTGAAACGTTCCTGAAACATTATTGTACGATTATTATTCTACTCTATCCCTGGTGTTCCAGAAAAGAAAAACCGTGTGAACCGGGACGAGGCATCATCTCGCATCCCGTCAGCCGAAGTGAAACCGACAGTTCCTACGTCGGCCCCGACCACACCCCCGAAAGCCATCTCGGAGCCGGACGATCCATCGTTGCCGTCGTGGCGCCGACCTGGTTCGGTACGGCTACGAGGCCAAGATGAACCCCCTAGCAAACTACGTATAGGAGACAAGGATACCCCTACAACACCGCCAAAGACCAATATCGCAGATACCAATGAAGTGGCTCTGAGAAGAACGCATAGCTTTGAATCTGATGAAAAGTAAGTGGGACATAATCAATCATTGTAGTGATTATTCCAACATAGTTATTTATATAGAATAATATATAATCAATGTTGTTACTTGTACTTGACTAAATTCAGGCTACCAGCAATGTATTAACTTGTAACTTCTTTGAATTGAGTTTTAAATTAACACTCGTAATTTTGACCACAATCTACTACCTAGAAAATTTTGTTGAAAAGTTCAACTGCTCTTAGTCTTATGCCCACTTCAACTGTTGGGCTAATATTCTTATCTTGTTTTCGGAATTATTTAGACGCCTTATGTATAAATAGTAAGAACAATATTAAATACAGTGAAACCTCTATCCATCATTTTTGAAGGGACCAGGAAAATGAAACCATCCATGTAGGAAAACAATCTATCTGGGAAAATTATATGGGAGTGGGGTGGAAAAAATGAACTATGGATCCGGGAACGATTAATAGAGGTTTCACTGTTCACCCAATATCTTGTTGAAAGTTAGAGGAGTCAACAATTGGTTTAAAGTTGGAACGATACATGACCCGTGTTTGGTCTGTGCTTCTTGCTTATGCAATGCTCAACTAATGAATGTGCTTAAAATACTTTAGTATACCGGCAGGCCAACATACTGGTATTTATGCTTGCAAAATTAACTTAAATTGAATTTACTTCAATGAAATTCATCGTTTAATTCAGGGAAACGTCAATGGTCTTTTGATATTTTAATTCTAAATCTAGTTGGCTGTAGGAACATATATTTGAGCATTGACCATTAATTATTGATTCCCTGCATACCCTACTCTAAACTTGGGCCTATCTGATGGCCTTTTCCAATTTTAACAGTCATAAACTCATAATTAACACTCGTAATTAACACTCGTAATTAACACTCGCATAGTAAATTGCAGAAATTCACTTCTCATTTATTTGAATTAACCAAATAACTGTCCACTTGTAAATTTGCATTTGTTCATTCATCCAATTGTGCATTTGTAGTCTAGCTGTAATTTGTCTTAATTCACAAAATAACCACCGTGTACCGGTGCCAGATTGGAACGATGTTAGTGTGATGTGCTTGTTTGTTGTACGTTTAGCTAGCTTTTATGTTTGTGCATGGCAGGTTCTACCGGCGATACAGAGAGCTACACGCGCGAATCAAAGCGGGCTCTTGTCCTGCGTTGCACTCGTGCCCATCGTCGGCCCTCCCCACGCGATCAGTGTCGCTGAGAGAGAAACACCTGTCGATGTAGGTTGCCTGCCGCACCAGTATTTACTTTAGATGGCACTATTGATGATTTCTGTATCCACCTTGGAGCGATCACTTTCGTTTGCGTTTTTGTGGATGCAAATGGAAGTTGGAACGCTACCAAACGAAAGAATCAAGCCTACCCTTCAAAGTCCCTGTCTGACTTTGAAATTGACAACTTGAAATATAATTAGATGCAGATCAGCTGGTTTTGTATTTATATTTCAATCATTACTTCTCAGCACAGATTAAGACTTGGCAAATTACAGTAAACCTTCGTTAATCCAAACTCGGGCAATCCAAAATTTGGCATTTTTCAAACTTGAAGTCTGTTCACGGCTGAAGGTATAGGCATTTCAATGTTAATTATTACGTTCAATCCGAATTCCAGTTAAACCGTAATTTGAACTGATATTTCGACCCTTTGATTGCTTCAACACGGTTTTCAGATCGGATAATTCGAAATAGTTGGAGTGAATTCCTTGAATTGATAATTATTTTCCTAATTTTCATTCGTTTCATTTGACGCGTAAAAATAAGCCGAAGCACGTTAGCTGTTTGCTGCTTTGTTTGTCATCCGACTGTGTGGTCTGATCTTGACAAGCACGAGACCATATTGAGCTCGAAATAGTCGTCGTCAGACTCGGGACGGCCAATGCTAGAGTGTTTAGCATAGCATAGCGCCAAGCGAACCGGGCCATATGACAATCGCTCGTCGTCAGAGCTAGCCGAGTACGCACGATCAGTGATGCCCCTCGACGGTTTTCCAAACGTAGTTTCGGCCGGTGGCATAGTTTTCTCTCACACGGCAATATGAAATTGACTAAATTCTAACTGGTAATAATGATTTTCGTGGAGAATATAGTTTCTCGAATTTTTATGAATCAAATTTAATTTTTTGGGGTCCCTTCCATTTCGGATTAACGAGGGTTTACTGTACTGGTATTCTTATATTCATAGCACATTGGATACTGAGCTTTTGAGCCCCATATATTACTTACTTTTTTTACATCCATCATGCATGCATCATCCATATATTTGAAACTATGCATATTAACTGCTTGTGGGTTGTTGATTAATGAATAATCAATTTATATTTTGACTAAATCATCATCTATTTCACTATATCAAGTATGAAGTGTAATAGACCTAAATAATCTCTTCGTTAAGATGGCCTAGAATTCAACGTTTCACTTCTATATTGGGACTTCATCTTATTAGCTAATTCCACTGTTATAGACGCAGCGGCATTAAGGAGGAGTCGAAGCAAGAGACCCCGTCAACACCAGTAACCATGTCAACGGCTGGGACTACAGTCACAACAACGTCTCCGGCTAAAGTGGCGGCAAACTCGCCCACTGCCACTAGTCCCGTGCCTACCAGCCACGTCAGAAGGTGAGACAAATAATTACGCTACCGTACCTCATTTTCACCAACTCTTTTTCTTTTCTCTTCATAGTTATACTGACAATGTGGTTCTGTTATCAACTGTGTAGCGAATTAGTGAATCCTGACTATTCGTTGGCCACCGATAAAGACATGAGTGGTTTTCAATGATCAATATAATGTTGAAGCTACTTTTAAAGCCAGTTGAATTGAAGATTGGTGATTTACTACACAGGCAAGAATCTATGTATCTATTTGTTCTGATGCAACACCACATAATTAATTACGGTATTTATTGAACTGCTGGACTACTTTTTCTTTTACTTTCAGAAGGGATTGTACTTTTACTATTATAATTATGCTTGTATGTGCCTATATGTTTTTTGGGGGAATCATATCAGTCATGTCAGTAGTCAACCAATCCTAAACTAAATCTCCCCCAAAAATTCCCGTTGACCGAACCACTGAGAGATACGGTATTTATTCTACCGTCACAAATACGTGTCCTATGTGTTGAAAAGATGAAATGTGGACATATTTATAAAATTATAAATAAGTTACCGGTACATAATAAATTATACATGGAATTTCACTATTAAAAATATTAATGAAAAGTGAAACAATAAACCAAATGCTCAACGTTTGTGTTTAGCTAAGCCTTATTAAACCTCGGACACTCGAAAAAGTTAGCTGCATTTCTATCAACTAAACATGGTGTAGGTAGTATATCTAGTGATTGTAGTTAGCATGACTGGTGATGCCTTTCGGACGCTCGAGTCGATGTAGGTAGGCCGATACAAATGAAAATTTCACAGCTGATGAGTGATGACCCGTAAATCTTGGGCCTGATCAACTTCAACGTTCATGCGGATTAGACTACCAAAAGGTATCACTAACGAGTGCTAACGTGTGGCGTTGCTATATGTACATCTCTGTGCTTCTGTGTTTTGGTTATTGGGTAATTATTTCAGTGTGTCGGACGACACTGAGACCAGTGCCACAGCTCCAACCACTCCAACAACTCCGGGTGGAAGTAAACTAAGTCCCGGGAACATCTTTAAGAATTTCTTCAAGTGCGTACATCTAATGTGTACTGTTTGCTGATTTGACTTGTTTTATCTTTTTGTGAATGTTTGTGTATGTGACTTGTGTATGTAGACCATGGTTCAGCAATCCGTTCTACGTACAGTAAACCCTCTTTATTGCCAACTTGGTTAATTTTAAATTTGTCATAGGCCTAAATCGCCTCTAGATCGCCATTGTAACGTAAAAAATGGAAGTTTAAAAAATGAAATGCTGTAGTAAGATTATATTCTCCTCAAGATTAAAAACTGTATATATATGTTTTGAACGTAAACTCCAGTTTTCCCCTTGTCCCAGCATCTCATCTACAGTCCACGTTATATTTTACTTGCGATTTCCCTATGCCCAAAGTACGTAATGAATACTCGTAAAACTGTTGGAACACGCCCGAATGTTATGCCCTCTATTGGCCTAACATCTGGCTTGTTTGGTTTAGTCACTTTGGTTACATTCGCATTAGCCAACGAGTTTCGGGCTACACTCGTTAATCTATGACAGCATGACTCGTAATAAGTGTTGTGAAGAAGACCCATATTTGAAATAGGCCTATATGTTAACTATCGTGCACAAGAACTGTACGTAATGAAATCTGAACCATCTTGTGTGTGTGTGTATGTGTGACCGTGTGTATGTCTTTCTACTTTGCTTCTTTTATTACCATTAAACCCAATAACAATTCATAGTACTACTTTGTTTTGTTTGTTTCACTGCTTTTTTTGCTATTCAGCCTTGAAAAAATATGTTTTTTCTCTCCAGCAAGACTCGAGCATGTTTATGAATGACTCAGATCAGACTTGGGACTAGATCATTTATTTTACTTGTTATCGAGTTTTTTTAAGATAGTGTCTAGTTTTCAATGATTGCATGTTTCTTCTCTGCTACCAATTATTGGTGAAAGACATTGTCTCAGTGTCTTGTATACATCTACTCTGCATTTATCAGGAAGGTTGTATTATCGACTGTCATCAAACTTTGCTGGCGTTTACCGAATGTTGACTCGCAGGACACCACACTGCGGACTCATCTTGAACGCTGATGAATATTATTCCTGTTTTGGTATCTACATTAACCATTTTATGTTTGTTACAGGCGATGTCTTATTTATAATTTGTAACATAGAAAATTGTTGAAATGTAGGCTAGATATCATTGATGAGCAAAAGCAATGCTTGTATCTAGCATTTTGATTATATAATTTGTTTGGTTCCAAAATTCTTTTTTCGTGATTTCTCATCCAAATTCCCGATTCAAATTCTTATAACGGTCAACGTCAGTAGGAACACAAATATGATGCTTCCACATAAAGAATGTAGACGACGTCAGTAGATCTTGGTTATCATTGAAGTGCGCCGTTGGACCCAATAAAAAACAATTGAATGTCAACTTCAAAAGGTTTTGATTTTAATTCCTTGGTGCATACCAGATGCATGTACTGCCTAATATTTTCTGTATATAATTATCATTGGTCATATATAATAGAATGCACGGCTAATACAACTTGATACATGCGCTTGATACTTGAATACAACTTGAACTTGATACTTTCATGTTTGTGGCTTTATTTTACGAATTTTGATCTGCCTGTCGATTCCAAATATCATGAAATATATTTTTCCTTCAAACTTCAATAATGTTTCCATATTTAAACTTGACTTGTAAGTTGTAACATATACAAATTATTTCACCTCTTCCTATTGACATAAAGATTGTGCAGTAAGCCTGTGTCAAATTGTGTAATTTGAACTATTTTATCTCAAATTTGATTTGAACTATGAATGAATAGTTGCTGCATATTCTTCTTCAACTTTAAATACAACTAAATAGTGTCTGAAATTCAAAAACTTTCAAAACTTTCAAATAATATCATTTTTGTCTCGTAATAATTTCATAGTTTTTTCTAGTTTACATTGTACCCGGTTCTCAATGTAAATATGTCACGATACATGTTTGACCCTTGTGTACCTTGCACAGATCATTTGTCCCGCCGGTCCGGGACGAGGAGTCCGAGACGCAGCGCAAGGCACACGCCAAGCGGGTGAGGGAGACGCGCAGATCGACGCAGGGAGTCACCCTCGAGGAGATCAAGTCTGCCGAGCAGCTGGTCAAGAAAAAGAACCAGCAACAACTCAGTCAGGCTACGCAGCAACTCAATAGCAACGAGCCGGTAAGTTCAATGTCGAGAATGATATTCAAGGGGAACAAAGGATTTTCAGTGGAGTTCAGGCAGGGCTAATTTAATCTCCGATTACTGCAAGATGTTTGGGTGCCATAGATCGTAGCTAAGTTGTCGGCTTACTGGAATATTCATTATATTCATTGTTGACTTCTGTTTCGATGAGGCTTGTCAATGTTCCGGACATTTTAAATCACTTTGGGTCTCCTCGTTCTCCGCCTGCAGATGTGGACTTCCGCCAAAACAGGTCGCTGCACAAGCAAATTATAAGTCTTCATTTCGAATTACCGACAGATATTCTCAGTATGGGATACAAGATCGCTGACAAAGCTAGGAATAGGATACGATGACCTGATACGGCAGAAGATCATGTCCAGTTGGCTGAGATTGATGAGACTTAAGTTTTAAATGTCAATTCACTAGCTGCGATCTACATTCGTCTTGACACCTTCTGTAGTATCCATCCCTACATTGACAGTTGATTCAACTGTCAACTATGTAAGTTTGTAGTGTACCCAGATATACATCGATACAAATTATTCAGTTGGATGGGACGTATAGATCGAAACTTTTTCGCATTATCTAACATTGCTGATTTTTCTTTGAAATTTTGTCAATATATTTTTACTTGTTGGATGTAATTCCCTGTAAAGTAGGCCTACCCAAGTATAATTAAATTGTAAAATTATTAAAGTTGCGTTCTTCAAACTCTTTATTTTTTACCTGGTCCAGAATCGATTCAATTTTGGTCGTTACGTCCAGTTTCCGAATTGTATACATCAAGACATCCAAACTAATAATACAATGGTTAATGCAATAGATTTATACATTGATTGACTTCTTTATGGGTAGGTGTTTGGTTGCACTCTTTCAATCAAATTTTTGGTTATACATCACACTTGGATAAGATTGCACTCCAATAAATCCACCAGAACACAATCAAAATGCACCTTTTTATTCTCAAAAGTTGTTCCTCTTTCATTCCAAAATGATAGCGACCATCCTGTACAGTTTGTGCTGCACCCTATTCTACCCTGTGAAATTAACCGACATGTAGGCGATTCTGTGAACTGATTGCAGTGCTATTACTAGACATTGATTGAAATTTCTATTACTTTTCAATCGTATTCCATACAATAGTCTAAAAGTACAGTGAAGTTCTGGAACGACCTTATAAAACGAAGTCATGATGTATAGACTCGTCTCCTGAATTGCCCGTTAATAAAACAAACTAATACGGGTTGTGCCAACTGGATCAAATTGAGGCTCGAACCGAGCTTCTATATTAGTTTCTTGACCGACTACATTCTTTGGAAACTGAGTGTTTATTCTTTCCCATGGTTGTGGTGTTTGCGTGAGTGTGTTACAATAGCCAGTGCCAGTTCTATCAGCACTTTGGAACGACGCATACACTTGAAACTTCATTTCGCGGTGTGATAGCTAGAATGGTAAATGAGCTGTCCTTGTTTTTACCATACCGTATATCTATTCTACTTGTCCATCTGCAAGCCTATATTAATAATAAAAATATCACCTTTTGTTTGGTTTCAAGTCTTGAGGTAATTCACTTTGGTATTTTTTTGGTACTACAGTGGTACTATCCAACATTTTCTAGGCACCAAGAAACATCCATGCAGGAAAATTTAACATTGGCTGTATGGGTGTAGGATGGAACAAAATAGATTATAGGAGCAGGATAACGATAGAGCCGGGAATGATCCGTCGAGGTTTTACTGTATATCAATGAAACAGTCATTGATTTCTCAAGTTCAGAATAGTCAATTCAAGTGCTATTTATTGTAGAAGATTTTTTTTTTTTTTTTCAAATTATATATTAAAACAAGTAGACTAATTTTCATAATTGTCTATCTAGGCCAAAGTAAAACCATGCCATGCTGACAGTATACCAAATTGGATGTTTTCAATATTTATACACTCACTTTCTGTACTTTTTGGTTCAGGGCGGTTTGGTTCGAGATAGCACAACCCTATATGTTTGACCACTTACCTAAACTGTGTGATGTTTTGATTGTTATTTGCATTGTTGACATTCTTTGGATGAAAATACATATCCAAGTTTGGTTTGCGTTGTGTTTCTTTGAGCAGCCGTGTCTGTGCTGTGAACCTCCGTGATGTGGTGGATTTATCCGTGGTTACATTCCTTGTTTTGAATGCATAATATGTAACATTACAGTACCGGTACTTCAATATTTTCCGAGAAACGATTTCACCCATTTTGAATATCAAATCAGTTTCTCCTACTTTCTTCCAATCACTAGTCTAAAACAAATTGTTTTTACAGAACCAATTGACAAGTCAAATGACTAAACGTCATAAGAATTTACTAGTTACAAACTTTTCATTAATGTTGTGGTTCAAACCATCAACTGACATTGCAGGAACATGATCCTTTAAGATGTATGAACAAGCACAAATAAGCTAGATATTTCATGTTTCTAAATTATAATAATGATTTTTAAATGCCGTTTGGTTTGATCAATTAGTAGTATCAGGACCAACTTGTGAAATTGGTTTTGAACTGTCTGCCCTCTACTGGTACATCGTTGTGCCTTAGTCATAGGAGGTAAGCCTGGATTAATATAAAAATCTTCCCAATGCTGGTTCTTAAAAATGGGGTTTGAAATCGTGAAATGTATCAACGTAATTATATCATTAAAAAACACAACTGGCTTATTATATAATTCATTTCATATAGTCATTGTCATACACACTACCAGTACATGAAGTTCTGATTTCATAAAACAAAATAGTAAATACTGGTACATACTTTTCAAATAACAGATCTTTCAACCATGCTACCACTATCAGCCATCAGACATTCAAAATGAAATAATTCCTCTACGTTTGTTGGTTTAGAGCACAAATGGTACATAAAAGAATCCCCTAGTGCCTTGGCTATTGAAGCACGGAAGTAAGTCTTACAAGTTACAATAATAGGCCTATCATTCTTGTAGGTAATTAAGGACTAATAAAATTTGGTAGGGTAGAAAGAAACATCCATTCTGGACTTCTGGTGGTACAACTACAAATTGAAAGAAACAAAGGGGAATTTATGGAGCCATTCTAATAGTTCACATTGCACTCATTTTAACATTGTCAGTGTCAACATTGCGAAGACAATTTCCGGCGTTTTTATTTCATTTCGGTGCGAATAGGAGCAGAAAACTCTACAGCTTGAGCTCTCGCATACTCACCATTATTGGGTTGAGCAATAAATATCTAAAATACATAAATCAGTAAAGTTTGAGTATCATTACTTGGGTAACCATGATAACCATTAGGAAACAAACAATACGGTACTGTAGTCAACTCGTAATACTGTCTAGGACTCTAGGTTGATCCGTAAAATAAGCTACCAGAGTGAGTATTTGAGTGCTGCTGCTCCCAATTGTGTTGACGTTATACTTTCCCACATTAGGAATCTTTTCTTGGTAATGATTCAGTACTGACACAGTAAAAAACTATTATTGAAATTAATACATTTTCTATCATTATCATCGTATTATTGAAATTACCAGAATATTATGAAGTTTTAGAAGAAAATAATTATTCTTATATTTATTTTTATATTTTAATAATTATTTCTTGTTACCCAGTTGACAAGAGAGATACCTTACAAAATTTGTAACTATAAACTAATACTAATCTAAAAATATGATACTTGCTGTCTCATTTACAATTGATAATGTCATACAACTAACTTTTAATCTGGGGTTATGCGGTGATGTTGGTTTAGCCCGTGGCTTCGCCCACTAATACCACAACGACAATAAGTGCAACAATCACGACAGGAGCTCCAACCGTCGGACAGACGATGACCGCCAACAAAGAGGACGAAGTACCCTTGTTACACGAGCGGAGACCGTCGTGGAGACTTAGGGTCGATAACGGGGACAAAAGCAAGGTGTGTGCTTGTGCCTGTCGTAGTGGTACTGCTGCTCGTCTTTGTTTGTGTTGCGTATCTTAGTTCTTAGCTGGTTGTAGACGCACTGGTTAATTCAGGGGTAAGCTCGGCACGTCTATCATTATCATGCAATCTTGCTACTTTTTTTTTTCTTGTAACCTCAAACTGTTCAGAAACATAATTGATGAAAGCTAAAATAAAACTATAAAATAAAATGTGATTGTACCTAAGTAGAATAAGTATGATTTTGGTTGTCGCGTATCTGGCTTACCCACCTAATTTCAACAAAATTAGCCACTGTCTCTAGTCAATTGGAATGGTGTGTTTTTAACATTATTGTTATTAGTAATAATATTACTTATCAATTATTATTATAGTTGAACTAAAATGAAACAAAAAACACAATAAAATGATGTACCTAATATACTTCTTTGAAAATTAAAATATACTTATTATGTCTTTATAGGCCAAATTTACATCGTAGTACAATTTAATTTGAATAATTTACAAAATTCTTACGGTAATACCTGTTAAACTGCAACGTAGCCACACATGTTGAACGGTTTCTCGAAAAAAAGTATATCTGCAACATGACGTAAATAGTCGATATCGACGCGCCGTAAAACCCAAGCATTCATTCATTTGATTCTAAAAAACGAAAGCTTTTCATTAACTAACAGTTCCACTAGATGTAGGCCTACGCATGTGTATTTGTATTGTATACTGCCATGTAGCAGTATCGCTATTAGGTATGGTGGGGAATTTGTATGCTGTATTGATGTGTTGCTTTTACTTGGTAAATAATGTTATGGTCATTTGTTGATTTAATTCATTGTTTTACTTTGAATGTGATTCTGTTTTACTAACTACGTGTAAATACTTTTGCTTATACCTGTATTGTACTGCTTGATTAGTAGGAAATAGGCCTACAGTGAAACCTTTATCTATCACATCTAACAAAAACATAAGTACAGAAGAATTCAACATTGGTTATGTGAGAGTAGGGTGGGACAAAATATATGATAGAAGCAGGATAATGATAGATTCAGTAACGGTGTATAGATAAATGTTTTTGATGAATGTTCAATGTTGATTGTATTGTTTATTGTTTGATTTTGTATTAATTCCTCTCCTCTTTGTAAATAAAAAAAAAGTACATTGATAGTTGTTACATCCTACATACTAGACAAGTGCTTAACCTCGAGGTCTATGTTGCAAAATATATTCATGGTATTGCTCTTCATTGCATTTTAATTTAATAATCTGAGTGTAGTTTAATCGAGATACTGGTGTCAATAAATGTAGTTATCAATGATTTTGAGCTTCTATACTATGTAAAAAAATACGCAATTAGGCATAGCCCGTATAGTAGGTATATTTCTGCATCTAGGGTGTCGCCTATCTTGAAACATTACGTCTGCATTTCATTGACATACAGATCATGACGTCTTTTGTAGGGATATTAGGAGAAATAATTTACAGATTCTCACATAAATGAATTTTACAGAATGTGCTGTACATCTTCATAATAGGTACTCTGCTAATGACCATTTCAAAAAATAGAAAGTAATTCAAATTCAGGTAGGCCTACTGTACATACTTTTAGTATGACAATTATTATAAGTAGGCCCTAGTACCAATTACCGGTACTTGATGAAGAAGAGCATTCATTGCTTGAAGTTTTTCAAGTTTTCTTGGCTGGAGCCAATTTTTTCAGCTCCCTATTTTTCCAAGTTTTATTCCATTGTTTTTTATTCTTGTTCTTTACGTTTTTGGGTAAATGGATGGAACCTGCAAAATAACATTAGCTCGTACTAAATCCTAATGTGCTAGCAACTCGTTAATGAACCCAGTTGTAAGTAGTGACCATATCATGTAAATCTCTCCGAAGTTCTGAGTAATAGTGAGATGTACAACTCTGGTTTTAGTTTCTTCTGGAGGACGCTCGTAATCGTAACGTGAGTGCCGTGGCAGACACGACGGCTTATGTTCGACGGACTCCTGTTGGGAACGTGCGACCTGCATCCGCCCCCGTGGACTCGACACCTGCCGATGCCTCCGTGACGATAGCTCTCAGGAGAAACTCGAAGCCACCCGATGATGACAAAGGTTCGAAATTCCACCATTGCGTTGGTGTAACACATTCTCAAGGTTCCTTCCCAGTATCCTTCTGATTACCCAAGAAACCTTCATCTCATCATCTTATTGCCTCATTGATCATCCATCCGACGCCAATAGATCTTTGCTATCATTACATTGTGTCGTTATACCTAATATAAAAAATAAAATGAACATTTCAAACCCAGGTAATCAATTAGATTGGGCTAGGGGATATTTCCACCACTTCTTCTAGGGCAGTCATCTTATATCAATCGGCTTCTGCCAGTTCCGACTTCCACTTCACTACTACTATCTTTGCTTCTTCTTTTCTGCCTACGAGTTCTCTCCACCGTTCCCACCATATCTCGTCTATCACTTCCTCCCATTTCTCTCCTTGGTTAACTATCCCAAACTTTTATAGGTCTATGCTCAATTTTTCACCAAAATTTTTTGTATTTTGTTTACTGATTGTTGAATTTTAAAGAGCTACTTGAAATGAAATAATTTGTGGGAACTTTTTATTTTTTCTCGTTCAACATTTTAGTGTTGGAATGACAAAAATTTATGACCAAACTTGATTTGTCTGTTTGAATAGTATTCAATTTTAAATTATAGAAAATGGTAAAGGAAATATTTATACCGTTCCCTGGGCCATAGTTTTCCTGCTTCTGTAATTTATTTAATCTCGCCCTGCTCCCATATAACTAATGCTGAATTTTTCTGGATGTAACGTTCACCCTGCATGAATTTTTTCTCTGGTCCCTTGAAAACGATCGAGGTTTCACTTTAATTCTAGTCAACTTAGGCCTATTGGTGAAGTATAGAAGCAAGTATAACCGTAAGGTGTTTGTGTTACAGAACAAGACAAAGAGAATGACAGTCGCACTGCCCAGGCCACTCAGGCTGTGATTCAGAGGAGGCGGAGGCCAAAGAGACGGTCAACTGGAGTCGTTCACGTTGACATGGATGTAAGTTGATTGAAAGTGTAAACATACATTTGAAAAGAATTTCTCTACTTGGTTTGTTTGTCTATTAGTGACAAGTAGCCATGCTAATAATATTTGAGGGGAGAGGGGGGGGGGGGGGTGAGGTAGCAGAAAACATCAAATTGCAAAACATTTTTTTTTCATTAAATTGTATTATTGATTGTGAGTTAACACTGTGCTGCTTCTTTTGTAGGAGATCGATCCTGAACGGCAAGATGGACAGGGTAAAGGAGATGAAGACTTGGCCAAGACGAACAATGATGAGGTAAGACCGTAAGATATTTACGTAAAAACTTTCAACTATTAAGTAGAATATGGTAGGCTATATTGTGACAAATTTAGTCTATTTCTTGATGTTAATTAACCAATGTAAGTAATTTGAAAGAGGCAAGACTTGCATACATTAGTAGTAGTTTGCATATTGGTACGTTCGTGCAAGTTTCCGTCAATGTCCGTACTTCGTAATAATTCTCTTCGCTATTTCAAGTGAAATGTAAATCCATTCACATTTTGACAGGGTTACAGATCTTCTTTCAAACATATGTTCAACATTTGAACAAATATATTACACGATGAAATCCGTTGTTGAAATTCAATCATTTTCAAAAAATATCTCCGCGTGCAAAAATACGACGGCTTACAGAAAAGTGATCTACATACGGTAATAGAAAGTGCTGCAAAGCATGCAAGGATCATTTTAGTTTGGAAATCCTTTCCATGTTGTAAACTTGGCATTTATAGTAATCTACAGTAGAACCTCTTTAGTAATTTTCTCTTTAGTACATTTTTCACCCGCATGTAACCTAGCTGTTGGAGGGGTTGTTAAGCAAACGAAAAACCATTTTTCACTTCGAAAGTTTTATTTTTGGTCTCATGAAACTTGCCACATGTTTCATAGCTTCTTTAGTAAGTTTTTCACTTTGGTGTTTTTTTTTTTGTTGTTGTCTGGTACCATGAAAAAGTTACTAAAGAGGTTGTTCCACTGTAGGCCTATTAAGAAAATGCTACCTGATTATCGAAGGGATCTTAAATTCCAAAATCTCTAAAGATATTGAACTGTATGATATGAATTGAAACTTGTATTGGACTGGATTTTGGGGTCAAGTAGCCTAGATACACAAAGTGCTTCATTGTAATTTCCAAAAATGCATCGAAAATCTCAATCGACCAAACCTATCAATTACTATTATAGTATTACTAGGCCTATATATAGCATGCCAGGTGGACCTGTATCGTACATTAATATTTTATTGGTAGAGTGTACTAAAGTCTACAGCCGTACAACTAGTATGCACGTGCACATTTTTCGTCCAACACTTGGATTTCATTTAATTCTAAATTTGCAATGAAGGTCAAGTCAAAGGTTTCGTAATATTTCCACGTAGCAAAACGTAATCACTCGGCAATATTTACAACAGTTTAATGTGGAATATGGGCCAGATGTTTGTATTTAGAAAATACTCATGACAGCCAGTAATCCGTGGAAGTTTGAAAATAAATACTAGCCATAGCAACAGTAAAATAACTAATTATTGACCGTCTATTGATTAATGATTGTAATATAATGTGGTGAATTAGCAGTAACTCGTTGAATACTTGGAACATATTTTCAACACTTTTAATAGCTCTGATGAATGTATCTGATTGTGTCAACTAGTTACCAGTAGACTGTACTTACGATATTACAGTAATGGGTTCAAGTCGACATATTTCCTAGCATGTTCACGTGTTTTCCGTTGAATAATGCACAATGAACGAGGCAGTTGGAACTTGAATGATTCAAATGTGTGGTATCCCAATTAACCGATCTATTGGTGGGGTCAGTGGGCAGCATAAAGTGTGTGCCAATGGCCAAGAGCTACGTATTGACACTTTCATCCATATAACGTATAAGTAATGTTTTCCACCTGCCGAATTGATAAATGTCCACCATTCTGCCCACCATGTAGATATAATTAGATTTATATGCTCTAGTTTTGGCTCTACTAACCTGAATTCTCTATAAATAGAACACACTTCTTCTTACAAGTCTACCCAATTTAACGCCTCGTTCTTCATCCCACTACCGAAACACTTTGCGATGAGTTGTCTTTATCCTACATAATTGCATAATCGGAGACAAAATGTCTGGTAGGTCTCTTTCTTTTTCTTGGCCTTTCAAATTTTCTATTCTTGACGTGAATTTTTTTAAAGCAAAATTCTTGTAATGATGAGTGTTAGAAAGAATTAATTTGTTTGGTAATATAATTATTTTTGGAAGTTGTTGAATATGCAGTCAAAATATGTAGCTCTCTCACGGGTTCAGATACAATATATTTTTAATCTACTTATACCTAGTTTAGTTGAACACATTAATTTTTTTGTTGATGGTTAAATTCAATGAGGATCGTGTATTTTGCCAGTTGAGTTTATTGAAATAGGGTGTATGTTTGGCTTTACTTACTCATATATTTTTCTTGGTACTAGAAGTATTATATTCAAGAATAGCACTACCAAACAGAATACCTACTATCAGTACAATTTGAAAACTGTATTAGGCTTGATAAGTAGAGTAAAATAGAATTATACAAGCTATGAACATGCACGAGGAAATCATTTTTTAATACCACCTTACCAAGATTGTTCGTGTTAGGGAAAAAGCCTAAAAGAAATATTTTTTCCACATTGATCAACTTGGCTGGTTCCAGATTACCAAACAGCTGATACTACTGTAATATTATTCACAACCTACCCATTGTAAAGTTCTACTGCTTTGTCTGTAGGAAGTATCTAGAATTATGAGTAGCTTTTGTACAACGTACTCTACGTTTGAAAGAGATCACTTTTGCCTTTGTTTGTACTAACAAAACAAGAAGGCTATTGACTCAGCTAATAATATTGTAACTTATTTGTAGAACAGGAATTTGAACCAGTCATACTAAGCTTCCTTATCTCTTTTTGTTTCACGTAGTCGAGTCTTTGAATAGACGTTCTGTGATGTTTTATTGTTACGTTCGTATAGGGTTATTCGAGGAAAGGTTGGGAATCCTGCCAAACAAACGTGTTCTTTTCCTAGAAATCATCCCTAGCCATCTGCTCATCAGATTGTATAGATTATGTATTATAAACAATCAAGAATATATAGGCCTATATACAAATATACAGATCTATTTGTAGCTTTGTTCAACAATATCTATTTCTGTCACAGGTTCAAAATTTTCTACTAAAACTAGCACAACATTTTCATATCGGGAAATTAAAAATGGAGCCGTCTAGTAATTCAGTGTTGACCTTTTATCTGTATGCCTATATGCTAATTTAGATACTTTGAACTCCAAATTCAAATTTCATTTCATTGGCATAATCAATTACTGAACTTTCAATTAAATCTAATTCATTAGACTTACATACATATTGCATTAGACAAGCTTTAATCTCCATTTGATTGAAAGTAATTGGATCCCATAAAATGGTGCATGTTTGTGCAACAATTAAAATGTGGACTAAAAAGGTTAGGTTCTACTGCTTGGCATCTTATAAATCATTATTCTCTACTGTCAATATTACTGCTGTTAGGCATGTGTATCGAAATAATATGCGCACAGCTCAAATAATTATAGGTTTAGGGAAGCTCAACAAATGAACACTGAAAGTTTTTCTTTCAATTAAATTGGACATATGCCTAAGCTCTGTATAAGCCCCTAGTCTCTTTAAAATGAGGTCAATCAAATTGTCATTTTTCTATAATAGCTGTGCATTTAAATGTGATCTAGTATTAAATGCAGACCCAAACTTGGTAACATGAACTGTCATAACTGTAATCAGTCTTCGAGGGTGTACAAATCCTTACAAGTCCACCAGTGCACAACGCTCGTACAATGGATAACAAATTAATATAATTCTTAGATTGCATTGAACCAGACCATTTTCTATCTTTGCTTCACCTTGGCACAGAGTTATTTTAGTGTTGGTTGTGGTCATTTGTTTGACGTGTTCTTTGTATTCTGGTGTTCAGCATTGTTGCATAAAGCTTACTTCATGTCCACGTGCTCCGTCTGTGACGCGAGTCTCATTTCTCACAGTCTGGGCAATTACTCTCGAGAGTGTGTATAGGCCTAGCAGTGATTGCTCAACAACATCATGTGACTTGCATACAGTCAGTGCCAACAAGTTTTATTTCCATCTGTGTGATGACTTCAAACAAACTCTCCCCCTCCCTCTCTCTCTCTCTTTCTCTCTCTGCCTACCTTGTGATGTAGGTACAAGTAGGTGGAGGCTATTTCTGTCTCATTTTCCCCAACCCATTACTCTTTGCTTCACTCTGTCTCAGCACAGCTGAACAGTCAGTTGAGTGTTCAAAACTGAGCCAAGCTAGTGCAACATATGCTACTTGATCAATTGTCAAAAGATTATTGTTTATTTCTCAGCATTTTATTTCAATTTATAGGAAATCTCCATTATGTTGGAGAATTTATCGTAAATTGTTTTCAACACAGTTTTTGTTACTTTCTGAAAAGTATCGTGAAAGTGTTTGTGTGTTTCATTCGATTTGCCAAGCGTTTCACTTTTGTTTTCAACTGCTATATTTGAATGGCTTCTTATCATCGGAATACTAGTAGTGGTGGGTCTGGCTATGTACCCCGGCGCTCGAACCCGACCCCTGTTCGAACCACCCCGACTTCTAGTTACAGCAGCAACACCCGGCCGCGTAGTTTGTATGGGTCGTCTTCTCCCCATTCTACCAGTTACGGGGGGTACGGTGGCTTGGGACTGTCTTCAAGCACCGGAAGCTACGGTTCTAGCGGTTATGGAAGTCCTGCATCTACGTACGGAGGCACTTCAACGGGTTACGGGGGTTTAACTGTTCACGTTCCCTCTTCGTCGAGTATCAATCTATCGTCGTCTCCGAAAAGTCGTTCATCATCGCCTAGTTATTACAGTAGTTATTTATCACCAAGTTCTTCCAGCTATAGTTCGAGTCGAAATATACCTATTAAAAGTAATAGTTTCAATAGGACGTACCGATCTCCGCTATCTTCAATGGGTCCTAGATCAGGATCTCTTAGCTCATTGGCTGTTAGTACACGGAGTGGGGACTCTGAGGGATATTCAGTAAGCATTGATTGTACTAGGCATGTGATTTCTATGTTCAAACCTGTATGTATATGTATACTATACATACATATATTCATTTTTTTATGTATTTCGTTGATACCAAGACAGTAATCTTCATTTTTGACGAAACCATTTGAAAAATATAAATATAGCAGTACAATTTGTTGACGAACAAATTGTAGAAAAATCTCCTCTGTTTTAGTGATACCCTGGCTATATATTAATGACAGCATCTTCATGCAGGTCTAGATGTTAACAGAAGTGTTTTGTTTATTGCAGAGCGGCGGTGACTGGTCAAGTCGGTCGTCCCGACTGAACTCGGTATCCTCAGCCGGCGGAGGCGACTCGCGCGCCGTCACACCAGCTCGGTCAACGAAAGCAGCCGTCGAGAATGGAGAGTTGGACTACAAGAAGCTTTACGAGGAGTCGCAGGTCGATAATGATCGTTTGAGAGAGACTTTAAAGAAGACTGATAAGGATTTAACTGAAACAAAATCTCAACTTGCTAAAGTAGTTTCTGAGGTATGCTCGTCATTTTTTCACTCCCTTCACACCTTTACAAATGTAGAAAAGTAGCTTACAAAGTAGCTAGGCTAATTACTGTAGTTCTGAAATAGTTTTATTGATCACAAGGAAAACAATGGATCCAGCAACGATGCAACAGTAGTGTAATGTGTAGGCCACGAATTATCAAAAGTCATGTTTTTGTAAAAAGAATAATTTTGTCTTTCATTTTGGAATTTTCAAGAGCAAGGAACACGATGAAAACGTGGAAATTAACAGATTATTTAATTATCTCCTTTGTAAAAGATTGAGAATTCATCATATTTAATCTCATAGGGATCTACCAGCCTGTCTTGAAATTAGGCAAGAAAGTGTTTAGAGTTTGGACTGAAAAATGGCCCACATTAATTCTTATTGAGTTATGCAAAAGATATTGAAAAGTAAACCAATTTATTTTCGAGTAAAAATTATAATTATCACCACATGCTAATCACTAATAACTAGTGACTACAATACTCCGTAAACATGTGTGTGCTGCGTTACATAACTTTCATAATAAAGTTCCCGTGATTATCAACATTGTTATGTAAAGGAAATATAGCTTTATCAATTAATAACTCAGAAAAATGTATCAAAGTAAACATATTGCATGGCAGTTTGCAAGTCGCGAATAACATTAAAACTTATAAGGACTGGTGGTATCAAACTGTTCATACATAATGTGAAGCTTTGTCTAGGTTTCCTTATTTAGGCTTCAAACAGAAAGTTACATATTTATAAAGCTATCAGAACAAGTAATTTCTCTCAAGGCTATCAAGCTACAAATCAATTCCTGTGACAGTGCTAAAAGTTATTCTGTTTCTTTTTACATTCATATTTCATTTATCTAGGGAAACTCTGGCAGTTATCACAGAGTATTATTAGCAGATAGTTTCCTCCTATATCTGGTCAGATTGTTTTGGGGAAAACAGGTCAACACATTGAATTTAAATTTGTTCAGGATATTGTCATCTCCCAAGTCCAAACACAAGACACAAATTTCATTTGCTGTCAAAAACATTGTCAATAAATCAATTATGTAGGCCTAGGCGTATATTGTTTGCTTTTTCTCACACAATCCAAATAATTCTCTGTAGGTACTTTTAGACTATTAATATGACAACGTATTCCTTGATAACAGTTCTATAAAACTGTGGTTATGGTGCAACCTGTCTTGCGAAACCGTAAAATAAAACCATCCTTGCAGGAAAATTGAACATTGGTTGCACGGGAGTAGGTGATATATTCTTCATTCTCAATATCAAAAACTTGGCATAAAGTCATTGTCCCCAATTGGGGATAAAGGTGACAAGGTAGGATCATTTGAATGGGGCACCACAAGGGTGATCATACCACCCTAAAAATCAACAATGACAGTAGGAAAATGATTGCGCCTTCAACGATTTATTGAGGTTGCAATACTTACGATTTTTATTGGTCAACAATTAATAAGGCATCTTTATTCAACTTACTTGGACCTATTTTCTCTCTTGGAGATGTAATTTGCACAATTACAGTAAGTTTTATTTTTCAGCCTACCAAGAGTTCAATGTCCGAGATAGAGAAAAGAGAAAGGCGGGCAATGGAACGCAAACTTTCAGAAATGGAAGAAGAATTAAAGGTAAAATATATGTAGTAAATTTGATATCAGTTGTTCGGTTTGAATTGACCCTTCAAGTATGTAAGGATTCTGTCGTAAACATAATACACAGAACATATTTCATCTTGAAATGAATCTATATAAAATGTAGAATAAGTCTGGTCAAATTTAGTGACCCTAGTTTGGTGCTACTGTATTTTGAAGGCACTGCTGTATTGTGAGGAAGAATAACAACAATTGACTTACATTTCGATTTAGACCAGTTAGAATTGCAATCTTGTTGAAAGTCGGTATTGAGGGTAGCTTTCGTGTTCCAATGCAACCTTGCGTACAACTTGGCATTGTTACTTTCTACTGTACGTCACAAAACTTTCGGGCTTGATCTCTTCTTCATCAGTGTTTATCTAATGCAGACAAAGTATGCTACATACCTGAACAAATATCTGGTACCGGTATACACATTTCCAGACGCTATTTTCACAAAACGAGTAGCCAGAGTTTCACCCCCTACTTTTCATAATTTCTAAAGATTAGTGTTTTGAATGAATCATGACACTTCACAGCCCTTTAGCAGGCCTACCTAGTATTTATGTACAGTAGATTTACTGGTACTTTTGTTGTGTCATACGTATAAAAGTGTCAAAGAAGCTATTTAATATAGAATTGCGTAATAGCAATTACCGTACATTGAGCTCCCTGGGAATGAAACTCTAGCAACAAACGATTACCGTAGATTTTTCTCTGTTTTTTACAACTGTTTGACACTAACAACATTAGTTTCTTCTTTGACAACTCACTTTAATCGAATTACCGTGTGGCGTGGGAAAAAACTGATGTTTTTGTCATCATCACCATAATACCATTACTTTTTCCAGCAATTGCAAAAGCTCAAAGCTGAAAACGAAAGGTTGAAAGCGGAAAACCGAGCTTTAACTCGTGTGGTGTCGAAACTGACAAATTCCGCAAATATCACAAAATAAACTAGTAGGTAAAACATGTGATAATGTTTTGCACCCTTCTTATTTACCGCTATCCGCATGCGCCGTATATGCTCGCTGCATTCTCACATTCTGCAGTGTGCGTAGATTGTTTAACATACGTGTTATGTACAAATCATAGTAGAGAAGAACACTCTTAGTTTGAGCCAGAACTGTATACCAACTTTCCCAAGTCAAATCTCACCTTAGTTATCTTTGTTTAAAGGAGAACTAGGCCTAATATTAATTTCTCTTTCACCTTGAATGATCTATTATTACTGATGATTATCTTATGATATAACTGATATAAGCGATTAATGAGGCGTTGAAAACAATTCTTGAGCCCAAGTTAGTCATTGGTTGAAGTCATTGATCATTCATTGGGTATTAAATTTATGGGAATATGTTCGGTTTGGCTGAAATTAAGATGGAGACACATCCATTCCATTTTCAGTCATTTAAAGTGAAAGTTTATCTCTAGTTTTTTGCCCACTTTAGCTATGAATACCGGTAGGCTATGATTTAACTTGTCTCTGAAATCTGTCTCTCAAAAGTCAAAATAGAAGCCCATACCTAAAATAGAAATAAGCTTAGGTAAAATATCGTTTAATGTTTGTAGTAGGCCTAATATAACCTACATTATTTCACCAATGAGTCCATATAACCCCATTACACTTTTTATTTTATCAATGTTACTAAAAAAAAGATGAAAGTAGAATTTGAAAAAATTGCAATGATATTATTTAGAGAGATTAAATTGTACTACTGTACCTACAGCAAATCAGGTCAAATCAGTTAGCAATTTGATTGAAATAAATTTCAATTTTTTCATATCTCATTTGCCAAGAAGATGTAGACTGATGTCGATGTGATCTCTAGTGATATTCAGGACCAGATCTATTATTTTAATAGGACAAAAAAATATAGAAAATTGTGTTGAATATCATTTTCGTTTGGATTGCAACGAGTTTTAGGGAAAATGAATCTTTTAATTGTTCTTAGTTCAACACTCATCTAGTAGTTTTGCCAACTTTCAGCCATCCATCAATCTATTCACATTCATATTCACACGTAACGTAGCTTTCAGTGAACGCATTTTTTGACTTTTTTTTTCTATTTCTGAAATCCACCATTCTCACGAGCAACAAAAAATGGATAAAGAAGACTAATTTTGCAAATGCAGATCGTATTGAATGGAAAGAAAATGCGTTCATAGAAAGTCACCTTGGATGTTTTAAATGTTTCAACATTTTATATATTCTAGGCCTGTTCATTGTGTACTAGTTGTCCAAGTTTAGACCTCTCCCTTGTTTGATGAAGTTTGAAGATTTGTTCTAACATTTGAATTAATACTATTTTTAGTTCTGGTTATTTTACTTTTCTGTTTTTTTTCTAACACCCTAACTTTGCTTTTCTTCAGCATGGTTGTAATCAGACTCCATGGTACTAAGTCAAAATGAGTGTTGAGCTCAGTGGTGAATTAGTAGGCTTTGTATGATGAAATAAGTAACAGTGAAGCCTCTCTGTTTTTCAAGGAAAACAAAATTATCTATGTAAGAAAATGTAATATCAGGTAAATGGGAGTAAGGTGGGGAAAAATATGAATGATAGAAGCGGGAAAACGATTGATGAATTCAGAAACAACGAATCGAGGTTTCACTGTATCTGCATTCATATTAGAGTTTGTCCAAACTTTGTATGTATAACTTTGTATTTCCGCAACTGTCTCAAAATGGTACCTCCCGTATTGAAACAGTAATCCTTATAGTTGAGATCTGAACTTCAGATTGAGGTGCTACCCATCTAGGTCAGTCAGCCAAGGCTTTACTCTGAAATCTCAAGTCAAGGCAGATGTGGGTTCGAGTCCTGCATAAGGCATGGGTTTTCATACTTTTTGTAAACATTTTTCATCCATCGTTGATAAGCAAACAACAGGCCAACACAAACTGGCCAGCAGGTTTAATCATCATCTTCATAGAACATTATTATTCTAAGCATTATGAAAAACAAACTCTTATCTTGGACTTGAGCATATAAAGCCATGCCTAGTAGGTGATTTAAATTGCATTTGGCTTTGTTGCCGATTCAACACCGATTACGTTTTAATAAGGAAAAGTTTGGTGGGAACAATATATGGTTTGATGCTACTCTTGTGGGGGTGTAAATTGAAACAAATACCATTATTTGTCAATGAATTTAATAAGGTGATAATTTGTACAATTTCACAAGTGTTACAAAACCGGCTCTTTGTATCATTTTCGTAATCTGTTGTGTCTTGAGAGTGGAGTGTTCCAAGTTTTTTTGTTGATGTAAAGGACCCCAATACATACTGTACTGGGAATGTATTGCTCCGATCAAAAATGGTTATACAGGTTATTGGATATTTTTCTATTAAACACTAACCTAGAGTAACATATTTACCTATGTTAATTGATGTTTCAAACTTATTTATTTATTTATTTATTTATTTATTTATTTATATCATTCCCAGAGATTTGTACATGGCACAAATATAGGAATATATAAAAACTTAAGACTAGAAAAAAATTGTGTCCAGGCCTAGCCAATCAAAGTAGGATGTTTTGAAACTTCATTATATATATAATGAATGTACCCTTCTAATTGATTTTATGCATTTAAGGAAAAACATGGAATATGAATTATAGTACATTTGTGACTTATTAGTTATTAGTAGTAGTCATTTAGTAGGTAAATCCACTTTACAGTAGGCCTAACTCAAAAACAAAACTTGTCGACAACGTTCAAGTTATTTTGATTTCATTAAGGGTCTGAAGTGATGAGAAAATCAACTCACGTCAGTAAATCTATCCAAGTCTATGTATATTTATTATTTAGTCACTTTGTTTCAATGTGAGTTGTAGCAATTGGATGCTACTGCCACAGATTTAAAATTAGTTTTTAATACAAATTACAAATGTAGTTAATGTACTTCTAATTTTCGTGCTCCGTGTGATCGTGAGGGAGAGTAGATTTTGCCTTGGTTCGATCCCCGTCACCATCCATCTTTACAGAGGTTTTCCATGGTTCCCTCTGTAGCCTCGATAAAATGCCGGGATGATTCCTACAATTTACGCCATGACTGCTTTCCTCCTGTGACCTAAAAAACATAATTCCATAATCTCTTGAATCATTTATTTGATGCCGACAGATCATAACTTATCATTATACTGTGTCGTTGAACCCAATATAAATAAATATATTTTTGATATTAGTATTAGAGTGAAGACGCATGACGGTAACTTCAATTATGAGATTTTATTGCTAGTTTAGTTCATCACTGAATGACCAAAGTATTTACCCCTCACTACCGTTACATCAGTGAATCTCTCACTGGGGAGCCAGGTAGTTTAGGGCTAATACGTACCTTGAAATGTTATTACGTACTAGAATGTTGCCCAAAATTTCAAAAATCTGCTTTTTACTATAGACTTATTTTTTCTATATGTCTTGCTGATATAGTACACTAGTTGGTTGCCAACGATGTTGTTGGTTTTAAAATGTGTTTGACACTCGTTTGGATGGTAAATCAATTTTATAGGTTGAGGTTAGTTGGTGGACATATAGTTCTTAATATGTTTTAGTGGCTAGTGTAATATGCCGAAGTTGGCCATAGACAAGGAATTTTAGGAAACACTTCAATTTAGGTGGACTAGGCGTCCCGGTTTTTCTGAAATTGTCCTTGTTTTGAACTTCCTGTCCTGGCATCCTGAGAAATGCTCTCGTCACCATCGAATGTCCTGGTTTTATAAAAACGGAAGATAATGGGTGTACAATGAAATTATTCTTATAATTCACTCTTATTTTGAATTCTAAAAACTGCTATTTATTGACACTATACAAGTCATTTCGTATTTTTTCTTTCAAATTTGAATTGGTGAAATTTTTGTTTGCTAATCCATGGTGCAACGCAGCCTTTTGTTGCGTTTCTATCCCATCCAGTATCTAATCGTTGCACGCCTTGCATTTTTCAAACGCTCATTTTCTTCATCTCATCTCGTTTTTGTAATTAGTAACTACCTTGCAATTTAGCAGTGTCGGTATAGGGTGAGCGAGTATTTAGGTGTACTCACGGGGACACGAAAGTTTGTTTCCAACAATGAATTACAAAAAGAATGGCCACACTTGAAAAGGCTGCAATATTTGTTGAATCATTCTTTGTGAAAAATTTAAATTTCACGTCAAATTCAAATAACTTACTTTTTATCATCAACTTGAACAGGTTCTATTCTACAGGGTATAAAGTTGTATCCAATTATTTTATAGAAAAAAATACTATTTTATATGACTATAAGAAACACCCAAAACATAACTAGAAGACTACAATTTAAAAAAAGAAAAATGCGGGGTGGTTGTGCATTCCGATCCCTCCACCTCTGTACTATTTGGTGTGAAATTAATTCGCCGCCGACTTCTTAGTATTGCCCCGTATTTACCTTTTTTGAATGTGTTCACCCTACAGTACCTACTTCAGTTATTGACTCATTGGTACTACAGGTATAAATAATAATATAGGATAATTTTAATGTGTTATCTGGTGTCAACTAATTTTGTACTAGTATCTAAATACATATCTGTGGACTGTAGAATGTTGATATATATTTGTTCTTTTTAGTTATTGGAGCAGATAAAATGTGAAAATCAGAGGCTGAAAGATGAGAATGGTGCCTTGATTCGAGTTATCAGCAAGCTATCCAAATGATGACGTTAGACCCACAAGCGTTGTGGTTCGTGCATTCAAGTCAGGCGTCCGGAAACTTCTACTTCATGGCTCTCATATTATTGCCAATTGTTGTGTACAGTTATGTAATTTATTATAATTTGTATCAATATTTTTATTTAATTTGTAAAAAAAAAACTAAATGATCATTGACTCGCATCCTTATAATCTAGTACAGACTAAGACCTACGGGATTGTGAATATATATATATATCAACTTTATTTTTTAAGTAGTTGCAATTGTTTGCATTGTGGCATGGCAGCAATAATTTCTCGTCTTTTACTCGAACGTTATAACCCTCCTATTGAACAAAGCAAAGATTTGCTTATAATTTACAACAGAATTGACTTTTTATTGGACTTGTTCTTATGACCTCATACTCCTACAAATATGATAACAACAAAGTTGACTTGATTTTACTGGAGTTGTTATGAAATATAGGCTATTTAGAATGCCTTCTGCATGTCCATAAATTCAAAAAGAGTAGTTTTATGATTATGCAGACCTGTATTTATTTCTGGTTTTTCTGTTCCTTCATTATAATGTAGACATAGGTCAATATAACGTTGGAACGTTGATTAATTTTTTGTCGTGAAACTGTCTAATATTGTCTCAGTATCAAACAATAACGAAACCGATACATGACGCCATGTGTGTTCGTGATTCAAGGATTGCTTGCGAAGGTCAGGAGGGTTCTGCCAAAACAATACAATAACTAGCGAACAATCGTAGCAAGCACGTAACTTGTTTTTTAGTATTATTAATTATCATTGACAATAAAATAATTAAATTCCTCCTCTAGTCTCTTTCTTCAAATGTTAGTAATTACTAATATGAATGAATTTTTAAATTTTTCAGTAATTGACTAACAAGATAATAAATATGTTATAATAAACTAGATTTAGTAGGTGAAGAAAAATGAACTTCTTGTATGCTGATCTAATTTCAATTTGCTATAATTATAATTACTATTCTGTATCCCAATCTTTTGAAATAGACCTAAATTAAATCAAAGTTGCAGTTTGAACGTTGCAATGATTTTGTCTACTTTTTATCGTTACCACTTACTGTCATCGTAGTTATAATTGTTTTTCACGATAATTTTTAGTATTTCGTATGAAAAGGCCGCAATTGACTATTTCTTCAATTTATATGTCTCTCTATTATTGTATTTTATCCTAGACTTTGTACTTGTTCTTGATATATTTTACCTGTTTATTGAAACAGGTTTTTCGAGTGTTCTAATTGTTATAAAGTCGGACACTCAAGTTCCATAGTGTAAATTATACTATATGCAATGTGGGATTCAAGGTCTAGTATTTAATACCCCTGAGTTCACGTGATTAAGTGCCTTTTTTGCTTTTAATATGTATTTAATAAATAAGTTGTAAAGATGATTTTATAATAAGAACACCACTTAAATTTAGCAAATAAATTAATTATCTTTACACTTCTGTGTTGTTTTTTTGTACCTACCATTCATTTTATATGTAGTCTTGCTACAGAAACTGACTCCACTTCCACAAATTTGTTATTTCAACTAAATGTAGACATGAGCATCTACATTATGGTAAATCTCTTTCGATAAGGTTCCCAATTCAGTAATAGAAAAACAGTTTGTTTCCAGGCTCGGACTCTGACTTGTGCGGGAATCTCAAGTCTCGTTCGCGGGCGGTCATGCCTTGGAGTTGGATTTTCTAGTGTAGGGTCTACTATGGCTAACTTTAAAAGACAGAAAAAAACAGCAAGTAGAAATTTGAAAATCTTATTCATTTGCTGCCAATGCTATATGGGCAAAAAATACAGGTCCACTTACCTTCCTTTGCAAACTATTGTCATATTTCTGATGTTTCAAAACTTGACTAAACAATTGAAAGTTTGACTGTTTGATAGGCAAGAATCTGAACCGAAAAGAACCGTTATTTTCGAACTGGAATTTTTATTTTATGTGAACTGGAACTTGCATACTTTTTTGTTCTATATTGGTGCCCAAAGGGTACTAAATTAATTTTCCCATCTCATACATTTTGATCGATGTTTATATGAAGGCTTCATATCTCACAAGAAAATAGAGTCATTCAATTAAATAAAATAACTGCTTTAGATAAGCATAGTGAAGATATCCATTTCCCTTGCTGGAATAAACTGGGATTACCGGTAATTTAGTTTGTTTTACTACTTACGTGTCATATACAAGTAACACAAATGCATTCAAACAAATTGAACAATCTAATTGAAACTTTTTCTGAACATTGGTGTCATCAGAATAGATTGTATTATTATTATTTTAAACTCTTACAGTTGCGCATAAATGCACGGTGGCAAGTCTTGATCACGACGGTTTGCCCGCCTCCCTAACCTTCTGCCGGAATTGTTTTACTCTTATTTCATCACCCTCAAAAACACTTCTACCAAGTTCATTCCATTCCCTACCTGTCCTATTTATGAAAGAAAATTTACCCACATCTAATCTAGCACCCTTTACAACTACCGCTCTGTCATGTCTTCTCCTGCCCCCATACCCTAGTATTGTACAGTATTTATTACCTGATGTTGAAAATTACCATTGTGTTAACATTGTCAAAATAAAAAAGACCAGAAAGTACGATACAATAAAATTTTATTGGCTTTGAGAGGATCAATTGCCATATTACGAAATCATCCATATGGCCAACATATAATTTAATTTTTGTTTCATACTTTAGTGTTATCAATTTATATTTGCATTTGTTCTTTGGTTTTACCCTTATCACTTTTACATTATCAATTCTTTCTCTTATTTCCTTAGAAATAATGCATTGTTTTTATACATTTTGTTATACTGTGTCTGTGTGGCAACCGTTTTGGCGGCAGTATTTTAATAAATAAACTTTCTCTCTCTAAACAAATTGACGTATACAGAAAACAAATTTTTGTTCCCAAAGACTATTGAGAAGTACCCAGGCCGTAATACATTTTTAAATGAGCAGTTAATATCCCTCTAGAATGAAGATATTTTTTTCTCCATAATAGTTGAGTATATATTTTATTTATAATATCACTTTCAGAACAAATATTGCACAATGAAATACAGGCAAAGCCAAAACTCTGCAACAATTGTACATGGTACTGACTGTCTGTGAATTATTAGTATCCTTGGTATAATGAAATAATAATGTGTATACAATTGAATAGCAACCGTTTAATGGTTAGAACTGAAATTACAGATAATATAATCATAAACATGCAGCAATTATTGTTTGGTTACATAGACAAAATTAAATTATCACCACCTATGACGGTTTCAATAATTGGAACGGAATTATCCGAATTACCTTCTCGTATTTCATCCGAACACTATATTAATAAGATGTGTAGGTTATCTGAAATAACTATTTCCACGAAAACAAAGATATGTACCAGTACCGGTAATGTTAAATTGTTTGATTTAGGAGAATCAATTAATTACCTTCAGATACAATAAATGTACGCATAATATTATGAAGTTATTCATATTTTTATGGGACATTCCTATATGTATATATTTTGTTGCTGGGGAGGGGGGGGGGGGGGGGGTACAAGTATATCGTCACACTTTTCTCTACTTCACTCGAAACAAAAAGTATGACGTATTTTTTCTCATGAAAATTATATTATTACAAACATCTACATTCCATATCAACTTTATGGCATAAAATATTCCAACTATTTATGAAAATTAATTCAAAAACATTAATTTTATTTTATCGAAGTTTCATAAAATGATATGAACAAATATGTTGATATTGAAACAATGTGTATATACATTATTTTACAGCTCATATGAAAGAAATGATGAAATTACAATATTGTTAGGGGAGTATAGCGGGTGTTTTTTTTTGCAAATCTCTGATCCTCAAGCCGAGGTGGTTATCGATATTTGAAATTTGCTTTGTAGGCACTCCATGAAATAAATTGATTACTTCAAACTGTTATCTACAGAATTATTAAACCAATTGAATTAAATTATTGAATTATCAAATAATAACCAAAGTGGGCCTATACACAACCAAATTTTCATGAACAAATTACTATACAATAAATTTAAAATACATTCTCACTTGACCCTCATAACTTATAAGTAGGAACACCCGATATTTTCCAACATTGGATTTTTGGAAATATCATCCGACAGGACTAGGAAGAAGCCACATGACATAACATATTTATTTTATTTTATATGTACAGCATAAGTAAGTCACATAGACACTGTTAACATACCGTAGTCTTTTATGCTACCTACCGTGTTTGTAACAAATACAGTTTGGGCTGTGTTTTTCATTTTCATGTTTTTTTAGTCTATGCCTGTAGGTCTTCAGTGTAAGTTTATATTTGAAAAATTTAGATGAACACAAATAAAATGGTCTTTTCAAAAGATGAAAATTTCCTGTAACAGCACACAATCTGAAAATATAGTTAATTTAAAAGATAATTTTTCGTTCTAACAAACATTTTCCGATGAATGTTCATAACTGAATATATTTTGAGGTAAGGCGCAGGCCTATACCTGATAAAAATAGGAAGTGCCACCCAGTAATTGTGTACATTCGGCTAGTCAATACAAGATGAAATTTGGACCCTAAAATACAAACTTTCAAAGAAAAATTAATGGGCCTAGTTCAGTACCTAGAAAGTTCACGTTCCAGATTTGGAAACTTGACACAATCATTTAGAAAATTCAGAAAAAAAAGTGACCCTTATGAAAGTTAATTGAGCCGACCCAGTGGCTTAGTCAACTACCGCTAGTGGTAGAGACTGAAGTCACTGTTGGGCGTGGGTTCGAGTCCCGCATAAGGCATGGGTTTTTGTAAACGTCATTTCACCTATCATCACTCCATCATCACCCGCTCATTCGTCCCCCCGTATAACCTAGCTGTTGGTGGGGTCGTTGATAGAATTAAAAAAAAAAAAAAAAAATTGCTCGACACCTAATATCTTGGATTGCCTGAAAAAGGAAAGCCAACTTTTTGAAGAGAATTCATCATTATGCATTGTGATTTAGATATTTCAAGACCACACGGCTTATATAGTTATTTCATACAGGCTTAATAAAGACGTGCAATTATTTTTCATATTTACACATCAATTACAAATTCTCCAGCACAATCAGAATTGTTACATTCAATATGCAAAATAGGCCTACTACACTTTAGGATATTATGTAATTACATATATTCATATTCATACATATATGAACAAATAATGAAAATCAAAATATAGCCATTCACAATCACTCATATTATTGCTAAACCAGTGTCTATTTTTCAACTCAAAACAAATAGCATACAATATTGCAAAGTAGGTTAATTATAGTCATTAGTCAATGTAGACAATACGTAGTTCGTAGATTGTTTCAAGCACTGGGGCCTACGTTGTATGAGAAAAAGCTAATTGAAGATCAGATCATGAAGTTATATCAAATCCTGGAGAGGTATGCAAAATGATGATACCACTCCGGTAGCCATGTTCATGCTGGTATCCGTAAGATGCTGCACATGCTACAAATGATGTTTCATCTTTCAATATAATGATTGTTTCACTAGGTTTCAGTAATATGCCAGTGATAATAGAAAGTAAAAACGTTGCATTACTCGAGCCAAAAAAACTTCCCGATAACTAGTAGGCAAAATAACAACTACCAGTATATTACATTTACATGAAAAAAAATTAAATGTACAAATATTCCTTATATTTTCATGAATATTTTTTTACAATCAAGTTATCAAATTGTAGATACAAAGTTCAAACCCACTATACCACTGATATACTTGTATCCGCGGAAGAAGCAGATTGTCTAACATAAGAAACGCAAATATGATTACGTGTTATATTTGTATATCTGTGGTATTTTTAGGCCATTATAATTTTACAGGATGACGTTTACGATCAGAGATGCAACTGAATCTTTCAAAAGGGGTCATTTTCAAGGTGACAGCAAGATTATATAATGTAATTAACAAAGTTTTAAAACTATTTGGCTGGTAAACGACTTTCTTCTTTCGTGGTCTTGTTATATTTTTATCCACTAGGGATAAAGGTTCCTTTTGATTGTCACCCCTATCCCACATCAGGAGCGCATCGACGGTTTACGCCTTCATCTCTCGCGGATACACGTATATCTAGCAGGACATGGAAATAACAACATGGCTGCTGTTGGTTTCCAATTTCGTGAACGATCTCTCGGCTAGTTGGAACTATAGTATAGATCTACACAACTCGATGATAACACAATACTGTAGTTGTATTTTACTCCAGCAAATTACTATGTCAATACCACTAATGAGTACCGTACATAAAAAAAACATCTAATTGGTTTACTGTTTTGGTATCTATAAGAGCATATTTATATGTATGGCCATACTTTGTTGATATAGATTTTGTTGCTGTGGCAAAAACAAATATAAATAAACATCAAGATAATGAACACTGTGGGTACTGTAGTGCATCTTATATGTAAAGTACTCAGCAAAGCAGGTTTTTACAACTACATAATGGCAGACTATTGCAGAAAGTTAGGCAGAAAAATAAAGAGGCTCAAAATCTTACACGTACATCACTCATGAGGAAATGTCAGGAATATAAATCATCGACTTGATTAACAAATATTGAATAAAATATTCTCAAGTTTTCAGTATCCCTGTAATATCAACATTTATTATAGACCTTCGTCAATGTTTGCAGGAGAATAAGTTCAGTCTAAATATTATACATGCTGTACAAACATTACATATTTAAATAGTAGTGATACAGTACTGTTACTCTGATTGCCCTGGTACTCAAGAGTAAACGTAAAGGGTTACATACGAGTTGATCAATTGAATATAAGTGCTTTGGAAATAATATTGTCACGTCCGTGAGTTGATCACTACGAGCTGACACTTTCCTTACCTCGATAAAAGCCTTAACGAGAAGGGTATGTATGGCACATCACTGACAGCGCAAGGGTAGAGAATAGATACAAAATGAGTTACTTCAGATTGAGCGATAAATGTGTTCGGACCTCAGATATATTATCCAAGTTTATTCAAACTCGAACGATACTGATAGTTCGAGTGTTTTTTCTGATTTGTCTACATAGCTTTTGTAAAAGAACAATCAAAAGACTATGGAGTTTTGTAGTTTTGTCATCAACTATTAGACTATTACCTGTTTTTTCATCAAATTATGTGACCCTTTTTTTCAGTTTTGGTATCTTTCCTGTTCGGTCTCTACCTCACCCACCCACCCTGCCTACCAAGTAGTCACTGAGCTATACCTAACTGCTCGACATCCAACTGGAAACGAGATAATTCACTAGAAACTATTTTGCAGTGTAGAAACTGAATATGTATGCTTTATTGTACTATATTTTTCAGAAAATGAAAAACTTTGGTTATATTGCTCATCTATCTCTCAATTGATCCAATTCATTCAGGCATTTTTAAATAATAAAAATAATGTAATTAGCAATAATGTCACATACACCAGGTGATGATGACAATATAGATCGAAAATGTGGTGAAAGGTCGGAGAAATCAACATTCAGGCCGTCTCTTAATGTATACAAAATAAAAAAAACAAATAGGCCTATGAAAGACACCATATTAGAACAGCATATCTTGTTACCAAACTTCATTAATTATCAATTATTAATTAATTATTATTATCATTACGTCTTTAATGAGTGAGTTTCCAAAGATAAAATGTAGAATGTCAGCTAGATGGGATCACATAGGCTCAATAACTAGGTCTACCCTAGTATCTGGTTAGGTTCAGTTGAATCGTACATTTCCAAAGTACTGGTATTCATAATCTACTTGAATAGAATCCCTTGCTCATTAAAATGCAGTACATAGTTCCAAACGGTGTAGTTCCTAGTAAGCTCTAATCAAACAACGTTTGAAAATATGCAGGTATTGGTTAGGACGATGTGAAACCACCGCAACAGCCCGATTTTGTTTGCGTGAGAGTTTCATCATCGTCCTCCACAACGACAACGTTACGTCGTGTACTGCCCGAACGTCCAAGACTACTTGCTTTCTGCAGATCGTTGGCTTGGGCTCGTTCTATCATACGTTGACTTAGCTTGAGGAACATCTCTTCGATGCCTTTGTTTAGTTTTGCCGAAGTGTGAAAGTGAGAGGCGCCTACCAAGTTGGCGTACCTAAAAGAGATCGTTAGGTTAATCGTTATCACAAACCACTAATCTTCTATATTTTCAAATCAAATAGGCCTAAATGTATTTCGAACAATTTACAACAGTATTTCAAGCAATAGCCTTTGTTGAATTTACTCATTTCAACGCCAATAATTTTTCCTACTTTATTGAAGTGAAGAGTATTTTGACTTAATGTCAGTTGGGTTTACTCTTTCCATTCGCACTCTAATGTTAATGTAAGTTTGACGCTACACGCAGTTGCCAAACATTGTGAACAAGCTACCAGTACTGGTACAATGGGTGGATTGCAAAGACGAAGTTTAAACCCCGGCCTACCTTAGACGCCGTCTAAGTACAAAATTGCATTGCCTCTGCAATGTAATTTTGTACCTAGATTGCGTCTAAGGTAGGCCGGAGTTAAACTTCAACTTTGCAATCCACCCAATGAGTTCCTTATTTGGTTCATTACTTTTTCATTCAATTTGTACGTAACGCTTTGAATAAAAACCTTAATAATACAGTATAGGCTATCATGTAATGTTGACATACTCCTCTGCTTCTTGAATAGTGACATTTCTTTGTTTTTCAAGATCTACTTTATTTCCTGCAATGATCAAACAAATATCACTTCCAAGCATCTTCTTCAGTTCCTTTACCCAGTTCTTCACCTGTAAAAAGATTGATTGCCATAACATTGGATTAATATGCTGACATTGAGAATGGCTACAACAATAATCAACCAGTGCTAGTATATATTTATGAATAAATAAACTTCTAACTAGTTAAAAAAAATTGTAATGCGCTGAAAAATTGTTTATCATATTCATATCTTCATGCTGAACTCAAAATGATTTTCATTTATTCATTTTATAGAAGTCATAATAGGCCTACTGAGCGCTGGCTCTTTCTAGATTAGGATCTGTTTTATTTATATTATGATATAAAAAAAAGAAAATGCAATGTGGAAGGCCCACATTAGAAAAGGGAACAAAAGATGATGACAACAAACATACCTATTACCGTAATAGTGATAAATTTATACATGCCCAGGTTAATTAGGAAATATAGCATTTTTGTAGTTTATTAACTTTTTTTAACTACACCATTGAGTTAGTGAACTCAATAGGCCTACCATAAATATTTAAGATTACCTTCTGGAATGAATCTTCATCAGTAATATCGTACACCAAGATGGCTCCATTTGACATACGATAATAAATAGGACCCAAGGCGTGAAATCGTTCCTGGCCAGCAGTATCCCATATTGATAAATTGACTCTTTTGCCAGCAATATTCAACTTCTTGTTTAGGAATGATGCCTGAAATACAAAATACAAAACTTCAAATTTGCTATTCGAGGATCCCTCGAAATTAAAAAAAGTCAGCATCTATGCCTTTTTTGACAGTACAGTAATGTTTTGTCATGTTGATGTTGCAATCATGTGCTAAGAAAATAACGCCCTTTAGACTAGGACGTAACCATGGATTAAGGAGGTTATAAAAACATACACATAGGGATACACATAAACATACACATACACATAAACATAGGGTTATGGAGAGTAATTTTATATTTTTTTCAGATCGACCACAAATAAAATTATCTAATAAATACTTTATTGATCTCCACCATTCCTCGAAGACGGGCAAACACGTGCACGATACCTTGAAAAACAAGGACTACCGGTACGTTGATTGGGAAACAATTCATCCTAATTGAATCAGTCTGAAATAGTTTAAACATGCTTATAAACTTGTTGATTTTGGGCAAAACAACCCAGTTTCAACAAGGTTCAAGATGCGATTTGGCATTGTCAACTTGAATCTGAAATATTTGTTAAGCAGGGCAAAACGGTTTGGAAGGGTGTGCCTGCAACACAAAGCCAATTTCAAGGTAGTGCGAATTTTAAATAAATATGGCCGTCGTCTCCTGTCGTGCTACCATTTCTCAACTGTTTCAACTAGAACAAAATTTCAAGGTATCATGAGACACGGAACATCTTTGAAGTGTTTCAAACTAAATTGATTTAACTACACTGTTTCCCAGCTGTGTAATGAAGCATAGGCCTAGGCCTAGTCAATATAAAAAATGAAAAGCACATAGGCCTACATTTTCCACAAATTACGTAGGTCTTTTAGCCTAGGCTAGGCCTACCAAATACCTACGACCCAATGCCTACGGCATTGAATTTGTCACTTCAAATTCAATGCATAGGGTAACAAAGTGCCATTGAAACTAAAAAAATACGAAAAATGTATGTTTTGAAACTCAAATATTACAAAAGCGTGATGCATGCAGCACAGTTGTAAATTACCGAATCTACTTCAGGCCTAGTCCTACATCAAAAAGTGTTTTTCTCGCAAAACATAAATATTTACCAACCTTGCATGTCAGGTATCAAACATGCGCCTACTGACCTGTAATGTTGTGACGTGCTTGTCATTAAATTTATCTTCCACATATCTTAATACAAGAGATGTCTTTCCAACACAGCCTTCCCCGAGCAGTACAACCTTAAAGTTATAATTTCCTGGTCCACTTGACAAAGACCCACTGGCAGACTGGTTAGACATTGTCAAGAATCACATCAAAGTATCAAATTGTGTATCAAATCAGTATCAAATTGTGATAATTCACCCAAACGAAGTGGCAAATGTATGTTTTCTATATTCCAACACAGTGGCTATTCATTCAGCACAGGCGAGAGCCAAATATAATAATTATTTACAATTACATTTTTTGACATGTTCAATAGGTGACAGTACTAGGTAACAGGTAAATCAGAACAGCTGAAGAGTCAAATAATAAACATTTCGTAGACGTGCATGGTATAATTGTCAGGGGGGAGCTTCTTTTTAATTTTACACTCAATGTGAATTAAGTCAATGAGAGTACCATATTTTATGACACTGGAAAAATAGTCATTTTGACAAATTACTAGCATTCGTTAATTTCTAGATTCATCAAATTCAAACAATTAAAATTTAAGCAATCACGCAACTTGATGCTACATATTATACATAAAATCAATTAATTCATATATTATGACTAACTTTTGACCGTTAGTTGCGCAGTGGCGTAGCTACCTTTCTGCGCACGACTTCACATCCAGACCCATCAGTCGAAAGAGGTGAGTAACTCACGTAAATATATTTTTACGTTATTATTTATTAATCCATTAGTATTATATGAAAGTGTAATTTAGAATGAAATGCATCACAGTGGTGCATATTAATATGAAACTGTCATGTGAAATTATTGGGTAGCTCGTGATTAGTGCATAATATTAAGTCGGCGTCTCTACCATTAGGCCTAACCTGTGAGATGTAGCAGCGATTTCGTAAAGAGGTCAAGTGAAAATTAGCTGTAAGTCTAAATTATAAGTGTCATGCTTAATGTATTACTAGTTTATGCATTTATAGCTTTGTTTTGTGTATATAACTGAAATCACTCCGTGATATTTATTTTGTTTCGAAGATGAGAGTATTCTACGAAAGTAGGTACAGTCAGTCCGTGGCCTGAGGCTTATCCTTGTTTTAGTTGGTGTCGGACTGTCAGTTTGATCATTGCGTAGGTTTGGAAGATACTGACAGGGTGGCGTCTAATTCGCAGAAGAAAAATATAATGCCATAATCTATTCCTAGATACAAATACTTCAATGCATATAATACGCTACGACGGCGCTATGGCACCTAGGTCCTAACACAGTTCACGTATGGAAATAGGCCAAGTTCACTAGATCGTGACTGCGTATAAAAAATAAAAATGCATTGTGCAACGTTGTAGCAGACCTAGGCCTAGTGATGAGTAGCTGAAGAGTGTGGGACTAGATTATCATTTTTCGTTTATTGAGCCCAGCTTATATGTACATTCCTCCAATCGGCAAGCAAGTAGGCCACTGAATTAGCACTGTGTAATGTACACCAGGCCTCGGTAAAAACTCCAAGTCGCGAACTTTCAATTGTGAGGTGTCAAATTGCCATATGAGATAAGTTGACGTCCTTGTCCCCGTGCGGTATTTCAAATCGTTTCATTTGACAGTTCGCGAGAGCACTATCAGTTTCTATACTGACGACCAGGATCATACATACATGCCGACCGCCTGTCATCCCTGTTCTCTAGGAAATAGATCGATTGTCCCCTGTCTTCTCTGTGCGTTTTGACATTTGGCTAACGCCAAACTACTCGGTACATTGCTCTAGACCTAATTTTTTAATTTTAAAGTTTCATTAATTCTTCGTGAAAAAGTAACTAATATGATATCATTAAGTATATATTTAATCTGATGTATTCGTTAAAAAAAAACAGCTGATCGAGCTAGCAAGTTTGCGAAAAAAGAACACTTGATTAAAATCTTGTGCCTGGTAGAACTACCAACGACTCCTTCACCCATATTGCCTACCCACAAATTCAATACCCTCAGTACGGGCGGGAATTTGTAATGTTACAAACTACAATTCAATGGCACCGGCACCTATATACTTAATGGCACCGGTAATATAAATTATAGTATGGATCAACATATTTTGGACATTTCTGTCACATTACTCATACATGTATTCTGTATATTGTATGAGCTGCATATTGACGAAATATGAATGACGAATCCTGTATTAATTGTAAACAATGCAGTGTGAATGCCTTATGTGGAGGGAGGAACATAATAAATGCAAATAAATAAAGATGATACACAAAAAGAATAATACAGTCAGTAATCGACTACACATAGGCTAGACAATTCCTACAGGTTGTTTCTACATTTGGGTCTTTGCTTGAGTTGAGCACTGTCTATATTGCTCTCTTATCACTCGTAACAATATAATAATTATTATGCTCATAAGGCATCAATAATGCGTGAATTCGGACTTGAAAATCAATAGACCGTCATTCCTGATAACTTTTACAAATACATAATTTATACAGGTGCGAGCATACGAGATTGGAAACTGTATTTAGGATTAGATAACCTGGCCGTCGATCACAAATCGTTTGGTCTAGCCGCCGGCTCATATGTTATTGGATGACATTAGGGGACACATTGTGTGAAACGTCGGGATTTCGTCTACCGTGTACGTTGGGTTATCCTAATCCTGTCTAGCACGCTTGAGGAGCAGCTGCATCATAACTATTGCGCGCTTTGACCTACTCATTAGTGTCATTTATTGCTGTATAAAGTGCAATTTACATATTACATCGAATTCTTTTTCATCTCTCATTTAAAAACATTGGCAAACACCTATTGTCATTCGATCCAGAGTCGAAATCAATTCCCTATTTTAACTTGTTATTATGACCTGAAGTTTATTTCATATTATGCGTCAAGGTACGTGTGAAGCGACACGCGCCGAATGAATTTACATGCAAGTGCATCACAAAAAAAATATGAAACTTTTGCGTTGTTGTCATTTAGATAGCGAGCTGTCAAATACCGCAAGGATAGCTCGTTAGCTGTCCTCGTTGTAGCTGTCACACTAGAAATTCTTCGGTTAACTTTCTTTAATACTACCATGGTGGTTGGTGAGGGTGGTGGTGGTCCACTCTCACCCTCCCTCATCTGTCGGCGTACCCTTGTTGCCAGCCTATCGCATGCGTATCTCGGCTCACCAAGGCCGCTCAGCATTTTGGCCGTTGACACTCGGGGGTCAATGAAATATCGTACGTGAATGGCAACCATGGAACGATTGAGAACGTTGTCGGCGGCGCGTAGTCATCGTTGTGTATCGTTGCATTTTGGTAATATAACAAAATAAAACGTAGGATTTACGAAATTGTTTGTGGATGACGTATTTGTGCAATGTTGTTAATTAAGTGCTGACATCGAGGTAAGCCTGCGCCTAATATTTGTTTAATCGCGTCGTGTTGTAATTAATTGTCTTTATACCTGTGGAAATGCGTTCTGTCCAATTCTGTCCATTGTGCTTCCATGAATTGACGCATTGTTGATTCTTTGGCTCCATAAAGACGTCTTTGACAATACTGGTAGTGGATATGTAAGTTAATCTAATCTAATTAGTTGATGAACGCGGTTATGCAGAAATATATATAATTTTGGTTACTATAATTGGGAATTGACAATCGATCAGACCTGCTCAGGTTAGGCCAACCTTTCTTAAATTTTACCCCTACTTGCCAACAGGGCGCCTGAAGAGCAAATACCAGATTAAAGCATACTCAGTTGTGTGACATGAGTTTGGGTGTCCGACCTTACCTGAACCCTAACCACATTCCATTGAAAAGTGCCCCGAAGCCCATGGCACATGACCGAGTATCTTTATTCCGATATTTGCTCTTCAGCATCCCCCTTGCCAACTATAACTAACTACAACTACTAATACAACTATAACATTAACAACTGTAATAGGCGTACAGCTACAGCTTTTGGGAATTCGATGTCAGATAATCCATATTTTCATGCCTTCACAATTAACAGAAACTCGGCTTTTTATGAAATGCAGTTACAGCTAGGCCTGCAAATTGTTAACCACCTTCTTAATGCTCTTCAGTGTGATTACTGATGTCACTGCAGCAAAGTAGCATCATTGAGTTTGGCATTATCAGTATATACAAGCTATAAATTACTAGCTAACATCAATTTGTTGATATTGTGGCATTTAATTCAATCAACCATTGAGCATGTAGTTATAACTTATAAGTTACGAGACATGATTAACCTCACTTGCTTCTCATAGTTCATGATGAGCTGATTCCAATGATCTGTATTGCTCCTGATTCAAGTGTTGATCTGGTATACCAATGTGCTCTGTTCTCTTTTTTACAGATTTGACATTTAAGTGCAGTAGAGGATCTGATTAAGAAGATATAATTAAATACAAATAAGCTGACTGACTATGTTTAGCTTCCACAAACCAAAAGTATATCGCTCCCCTACAGGATGTTGTATATGCAGGGCAAAATCAAGCAGGTATGTCAACATATTAATTCTGAATCCAGATAGCTAGTTGAAGTCCAAGTTTCATTTCGTAAATTAATCAATAATTCATATTATATTCGTCATAGTTAGTACAGTCGACACACTGAGAGAATAGGATTCGTGCAGCCACCACAAGAAAACTCCATCGATATAGAAAAATGAGATATTTCACAAATACATTCGTTATTGGTTGTTGTTAATAATTATAATGATTAAAAATGAGTATATTTGAAATATAAAAATGTATCCTGTGCGCGTAAACGAAAGGAACAGTGAAAATACGGGTATGTCTTATGTGTGTTTCATCCTTTTTCTGTCAGATGGTTGGTGGTTCTGTTAACCATACAGGTTCGTGAGCAAGCAATGTTTCCATGCGAATCCGCTAAAAATAATATTTTTTCATGCAACAAGATTACCTGTAATTTGAATTCATAAATTTGTTTTGCCAAGTTGACCTAGAAGAAAAACGAAGTGATACGAATGAAACGCGATATCTATTTGATTCAAAAAATCAAAAGAGCCGCTATTAGTGTGTATCATGCTGAGCTGATTTTAGTGTTGTCATGTTGAAAAATATTCAGTGCACCAAAGTGATACCAGGATGCGCCACGGTAGAAATCCTATTCTCTCAGTGAGTGGACTGTACTTAGTAGTACTTGGGAAAAGGCTTGAGTAATCAAAGATGATATGCCACAATTTATAAAATTGCTGATGTTGATTGTAGGCCCTATGTATTTGTACTTGCCCAAGTAATTCTGTCTGTAAAGTAAGGATAGTTTAATCAGTTACGAGGAGTTGGTTTACATTACAGTAAAAAAGCATGTGAAAGCCTTTTTTAAAAAAGAAAATTGTGAGATTGTACAGAAGACAATGCAAGTGATGGATTCCATACTTCTATTAGGATAACTTGTCTTTCATTTGAGACCAAAAGTATTTACGTAATAACCCATACTTTCTTATTTTAAATATTTTGAGAGAATTGTACATGCATCTAAAATATCTATTTGGTAACTGCACGTTTCGTTTACTGTGGATATTTTTTTATATACCGAAATGAAACCTGGTTCTGCATTAAAAGAGAAATATTACTTGAATTGACCCAACGTTGAATCATGTTCCATGTTTAAATGTATATTCACTAAAAAATCCTTTCAGTTTTTTTACCTTTTTCATTCAATTTTTCACTTTCCACTTTTTATAGGCCTATCATTTGGGTTTAATTACACACTGTTATGCATACCACATTTAACTGACGTCGATGATTCATCTTCATTGAAAAGTTGTGTCAAAATTATCTGCGTCTTATTTCAGTTCGAGGTTCACCGACAGCAAGAAGTACGAGGACGACTTCATGGAGTGTTTCCAGCTGAAGGAGCGTCGAGCGGGCGAGATCTGCAACGCCTGCGTCCTGCTGGTGAAGCGATGGAAGAAACTACCCGAAGGTAGTGAGCGCAACTGGCGGCACGTAGTTGATGCTCGCGCTGGTCCCGGCACCAAGTCGCTCACCAAGTTCAAGTCGAAGAACAAGAAGAAGCTGAAGATGAAGGCGGACACGTTGCTCAAGGTGGAGAAGGTGGTGAAGAAGAAGCATGTGTACGTCAAGAGCGAGCGTATTGTCAGAGAGGCGAGCCCAGGAGCGTGCAGCGACGACATCACCGGTAAGAAACTTGTATTGGCTCGCGTTAGACCACAAATGAAAATTGATGTCTTGATAACTACCGTGATTTTTTCTTATAAATGTTTCAACTGCTACGTGATACAGAAGGTAGACAAAGGTGTATATCAGTGTTATTCTTGAAGTTTAGTTCATATATGGTGACACAGTGAAACCTCCATGCATCATTCTTGGATCCATCGTTCCATTTTTACCAATCACAAGTCTCACATAACCAACAATGGAATTTCTTGCATTGATTTGTTTTCCTGCATGAATGGTTTTGTTTTCCTGGTCTCTTAACAAACCATATAAAGAGGTTCCACTGTGCGTTATGTTTTTAATTCTTGCTATTTCTACCTATACTCCCTGTGTCCTTGAACTTTGGCTTGAATCTTGTTCACACTTCTTGTCTTACCCTCGAGTTCATTTCAGTCCTATCTAATCGTCTTTACTCCCCACGTCTGCATACACCCTCACCAATTCCAATCTATAGCTGTCCTTCCATGAACGTGAATCTTGGCATTAAGTTCAACAAAAAGAGGCAAAGTTGACCCAAGCTCAACATTCGCAGCTTCAGTGCCACACTCGTCACTGATTGGTCGTTTTTACAACATGCCGGCTAAAATATCGGCTTTTCTGAAATTTTGGAAATCCAACTTCAACTTTCGAACCTCAGTGCAACCTTACATACTTCAATTGTTCAGATCCTCCCATCAAGTACAGTTCTTTGTTTTGAAGAAGTCTTGTCCTCTTATTTCTCCTTGGTTTCATATTCTAGTTCTTTGATCATTTGGTTTGGTCTTTCAAACTTCTTTCTCCACCATTTCATTGCTATTCTTTTCAGTCATCTACCTCTTTTCAGGCCAACTGTTGTTTTTCTGGTTCGTCAAGTAGGGCATGAAAAATCCACACTGAAACAAATACCATTTCGATTCAAAAAATGACTTGAAATTGTTCGTGAACATTGAACTGCGGTGTTAATCAATCTAATGGTTCTTTACAGGCGAGGACTTCCTATCAGACATGAGTGGCCCGAGCATGCCGTCTAGCCTGGCCCCTAGTCCGACCCCGTTTGACAACGCTGCCCCACTTATACGAGATAAGTCCCCAACCCGATTGGATGCAAATGTACAGGCAATATCCGAAGAAGTGCCAGCTCTGAGCAGCTTCTTGGACATGACATACTGGAAAAGGTATGTTATAGATTATTGAGAATATCTGTCTTGTCATAGCGCATGGGAGTCGATTTAGTGACATCAGTTTTGTATAAGTAATAGAGTAATGTATAAGTAATAGATTGTGAACAATATGAGGTATCAAAATTCCAAGGCAGAAGAAACGCAGATATTGTTGATCTTCTACATGGTTTAAGTTGATATTAGGCCTATATAAGTAATATTTTCACAGGTAGGCCTATAACACATTTTGTAGCCATGTACCTGTGATAATGTTAGAATCCAAGGATAATAATTTTACTTCACAACGTTTTGAAAGTATTGAAATTATGCAGTAAACCCTCGTTAATTCGGAACTTGGGGGAGTATGAAAAAGACATTTTGAATTTGAAAATTGAAATTGGAAGGAAAAATTTCTTTATGAGTCTTCTATATAGACCTACACACAAAAATTCTGCCAAATATAGTCAAAACTATATAGGCCTATGCGGGATGCCCTTTAGTATTTTCTGTTCCAGTAATTTACCTTTTTACATTCTGAAATAATTCACGTGTACTCTCACTCTTCTTTCCAGCGAGCAAGTGTGCTGCGGCACGATATTCCGCGGTGAGTGCAACGAGGTGATGATCGACGCCCGGTTCTTGAAACCGTGCGCAGCGTGCACGTCTTCTCGGAAGCCCCCATCCCCCCTCGCCACCACCTCCTCCAACCCAGCCGCTGCCAAGGGCAAGACGTACAGCGATTCGTCTTCAGACTCCGGCTACGACGAGTCGTCGAATCCCGGCCTTCTAGCAGACGCGACGAGACTTGCGAATAACGTAACTAATAACCCCTTGGCGGAGTTCGCCATGCATGCTGCTAACCAATGCTTACAACTCGCCAATTAACGAATACTCGCCGACTAGATCTTTAACTTAATTTATTTAGTGTATGATAGTTGTTTGTACCGAGGAAACATAGCCGAACTCCAGTTACCAGGCAATCAGTGCAGGGGCCAAGCATACCACACACGCTATGTAATCCCCTTACCTTCCATGACTTCGACACGGAGTTGGTTTCACTTTTTTCATACAGCAGAGCCTCCTTGTTATTAGGTGTTATTAAATTGTTTTTATATTGTGATTCTTATTTCTCTAGGCAAACGCCTTTTTTGAGGTTCTTTTTTAAAAGGTGAATCCGTGAAGCCTCAGTCTATCATCTTTTCACGGTCATTTCATGTGATGGAAAATAGAAAAGTAAAATCTAGACCATGTTTAAATATAGTTGTGCTGAAAACTCGTTATGTTCCCTAATTTCTCACCTACAGCGAGTCATAAAGTTTGAATTTTTGGGATTCCTGGAAAGTATAACTTTGATTCTCGAATTGTGCCCCCTACAAGAAACAATCAAGATTGTTTTAATTAAAGTAGGCCTATGGTGTCAATTCTCGAATCAAAGTTATTCTTAATACATTCCAGTTTGACAAGTGCAACTACTTCCATTTTATAAACATTAGTTCATTTTCCTGTATGGTAGCTCTTTTTCAATAACGATAAAAGTTCTACCTCGTCCTCTTTATTCTGTTTGTTTGGATACTGCTGTAACTAAATGACAGTTCCATCTCTACTGATCCAGAAATGTTGAGATTGAGGTTTCACGGCTGCGTATAACGTCGCCTATTACTTATTAATTTATTTAGACCATAATTAACAAACTGAAGATGTGTGACTCATCAGTCGATACCCTAGATCTATGCAACAGGAGATTGCCTTGATTGTAGATTAAGAAAATCGTCCCTAATAAACAGTCCAATTGAGTGAATGTTGTATTTTGTGACGTCAAGAGGGCAAGAAAACAAAAGCGGTCAATTACGATTTGATTCAGGTATCAAGGGTTCATTAGATTGAAAGTCTATATACTACTAGGGTATACTTGAATCCACAAGAGAAGAAGGTTCTGAGCAACTGTCCCATCTATCACACGCCACTGGAACTGGTGCACGGTTGATTCGAGCCTTTTTCTTTCGGTCATCGGTAACCTCGCTAATATCGCTCAATCTGATTTCTGCATCTGCTTTTAAATTGGTTAAACCCTGGCAATATTTCATTATTGATGGTGATATGCAAAGAAAAATGAGGGTTTATCGATCTTTGCTGTGGAATATTGTCACGACTTACTGATACGAAAAATTTGCTGGAATTTTTTGTTTTCTCATTGCCATAAAATATTATGTTGTAGCAAGAAGAACAGGTATCATGACTTTGGTGCTTGATAATTGGCTACATCCAAACTCTATATTTCGATCAATTTCAATAATTTAATAAAATTAATTTTACATACCGGTATGCCTGATTTAACTTTTATCAGAAAATAGTTCTTTATGATCTGTCCTTTGGTTCATGGTAAAACTTGAGATACCTACCTTCCAATTTAGTGTAAATTGCATAGCTAAATCTTACTGCTCACACACAGTTTTGTATTAGAATTCAACACCAACTGTGGTTCAAACCTTTTGGCCGATAAGCTCAGTATTAAATACTGTACTTATAATTCAATTGATATTTTTTGGATTCTTTGAATTGGAAATAACGAGGGATTACTTTGGGCGAGTCCAACAAAGTCGAAACAGTACTCTACGCACACAGAGTCGAAATCAGTGGGTCTCTGCAGTCTACTCTGTACAAGTAGTCTTGCTCCCAACTTCTGTAGCATATCAAGTGTACATATTACCTCAACCGTGTACGCGTACTCTCGCTGGCAGTATATTGTGTCTTCAGTATTACACTGCCCATGCCAGCGTGGTTCCAGTCGTTCGTAATCGTGAAACCATGCATTTACCGTTGTTCTGTTTTACGCTTATCGTATCTTTGGAAAATGGAACTTTTTACAATGTATAAGGAAGTGGCAAAGTTGAGTAAGTTACTTCAATGAAAATTTTTCATTAGTTACGGTTCAAGTCTGCAATAACTCGTTGAGTAGAGTTTTTTCTCAAAATGTACATTTGACAAATGTGTTGAGCATTTCAAGAATAATCGTTTGCTATCGCTAGTCGACTCTTGCTACAACAGTCTCGTTTCATAATGTACGCTCGTTGGTCAAATCAAGGGTTGATTACTCGGCAGTGGTGGAACATTGCCAGTATTACGATAATTCTGGAAAAGACTTACCTGTTTTTACAGGGAAAATGTTAATTGTCTGAAGAAATCATAGACCAAATCATAATTAAGGTTACAAGGGCTCAAGTCACTGCCAACTTAGTTCCTTGTCATAGACAGAATGGACAACAGTAGCAAAACTGATGCTTGCTGTTGTGTACAAACCCTCCCCCCAATAGAACATGTTCTACATAAGATTTATATTGTCTTTTATAGGCCTAGGCATATACCTACATACTAAATTGACTGTTAATTATAATATGTACATATGTTCTGAGTAAAAAGTGTGTTGGCTTGGAATCAAATACATAGTCACTTTATTAACTTAGCATATTGTTGAAATACTTCTTGTATGACTATGAAGTTAGTATCTGTAGAAATGACGAGTAAATTCTGGATACAGTATTGTATTCTTCCTAAAAACACCCTAGTTCTGTGAACTGAAGTCTAATTGAGAGCATTCATAAGTCAATTCATTAAATCATCTTAATTCTAATTACTATTAGATGTTTGAAGGTATCAATATTTTATTCGAGATGAAATGAAGTCCTACCAGTAACTATATCTCATTAATAACTGAGGACTAATGAGTCTAAAAGAACTAGGTAGACTTAATGTGTAAGTTATAGGATTGGAGCTCACATGTTTTTAATTTACTTTCGCTCACTTTTTGAGTATGTATTCCTATTTCTGAATTATAAGCCGTAATTGATATCTATTCAAGGAAAGTTCCGTTTGACTTTTTCTATACGATTGTAATGCCGTATTTTTCGTTATGAGGTTCATCCGAGACAAAGTATGGAGGCCTTTCACTTTTGGTGCATTTCAATGAAGTGAAGTGAATGTATTATTATTTTTTAGATTATCCTCCCCTTTTGCGTATTACTGTATTCTTTTGATAATAGATATATACAGGCGACTCTTAACTGTCCTCCATCCATAAGTTATATAATTACTGTAATCCTAGGCAGCAATATTTATAAGAGAACAAAATAGTAATAATACTCAGTGCAGAGTTATAATAATAGATTTTGATATAGTATATCAAGATTATTTATATTATAGGTCCCACAGATGCTAGATCTAAGTACTGGTATGCATTGTGAATATTGCAACTGATAATAATTGTACTGTATCCCAAATAACACTTCAAGCACTCAGTCAGCAGAATCTCTTGGTATTGTCTACAATTGATGAAACATATGATTTTGAGTTCTTACTTCATAACTCGATTCTAGTTTCACCTACTGATACATTAAATGTTGAACGTATTTAAGTTGACCATTAGCTCGATAAGTAGCAGTATAAGCTTTCTGTTCATATTTTCTCATTCAGTCATCTTTATTTCTAGTTCCGAATGTGTCGTCACCTCTATGTACTGAGTTACGAACATTTTATTGTGTAGCCCCATGCTTGCATGAAGTTCCACGTGAATTATGAAAATTATTCATGTATGAACAATATGTTTTTCAATGTGCCTATATAGGTAATCTCCATATCGATGTTAAAAACGTTGTAAACTGATGATGAACTTTTATTGACTTGGATGGCAACTTGAGATATAGGCCTACGGTATTTACCCGAGCATTGCTGATCGTATATTCATGTGTAAGGAGTTCCATTCTTAAACAACATATTATAGCATTCACCATATAAAATGTAAGTTCTCTAATCCCTCCTATCACATTTCACGTAAGATATTGGTATTCTTTTTTAATCATCTATCAAGTTGATCGAACATCGTCGCATGAGTGAATCGTTGAAATTTGAAGTTAATCGACCATAACTGTGTATTTTGTTTACTGGTTTTTTAGTCACTGGCTTCGATACGCAATCCATTAGAGCAATTTCATAATGAATTTGTTGTAGTGGACTTATAGGCTCTTTTTGTAGTAGGCCTATGTCAATCATCTGAGATGCTGTATTAACACGGTACGAAAAGTGTTTTATAAACCGCCCACAATGCACATTGCCTTTGTGGCTGATTCTCAATGCAACACGATACTAACATCAACATATAACACCAACGCCTAGAACGTACATGAATTTCAAATTGTCTGTTTGCAAAACACATCAACATTACCGTAGATTACGAAAATATTACCTAATCTGAATTCAAGGTTATTGCTAGTGTCACTGCACCCTAAACCGTCAAACAAAATCTGGCGACCAGTCCAGGTAGTTTGGTTAATCTGCCACTTGTCTCTAATTGTTACTAAATGAAAAGTTTCTATTACCTGTTCTAATATTATACAGGAAGGTGGACATGAAGCTTCAAACCTTTATGTTTGCGTTCATCTTGGCATTATGTTTAGTGGTAGTTGTGAATAGATCAAGGACTCCCAACAAGACGAACATTTCTCGTGTTAGTATTACACGTTAATGTTAGCGTTGCATTGTAAATAGGCCTGTAAGTGTCATTGTTGAAACACTTTTAGAAGTATTCAAAGCAGTGGCACCAATTTTTGAGTAGGCCTAGTACAATATAGTGAGACCAGAAATCAATGAAAAAAGGAAACCCAATGGTTTGAAGTTACATATTGAGGCCTACATACATATGACAGTACATTTTTTATTATACTGCACGTGCGGAAGGTGTCTTTTTACAATCATCGTAACCCTTCTTCTGTTCATAGTAATAGTCCCGACTATTACTGTATTGCGTAGTTGTACAGTACTGTCGTTGTCCAATATAAAATCAACTCGAAAAGTCTGCTCTGTAAACTGTGCATAATATGTTTCACCTGCAACTACTGCCATAATTGGTAATTACTAATTATTCATTTGTTTTGAAATACCATTAATGAAATGAATTGTAATAAATATTCCACTGATTGTGGTGATCTCATTGTAATAATGTATTATATTTATATTATCAAATGAAATTGTATTCTCGTATTTGATTGAGGAGATGTTTGTCAGTAAGTGACCATAACAATGTATTTATTTATTGCAAAGAAACTACCCATTTTAGTATTATGTACTTTTTATGAGAAATCTTTGCATATTTATAGAGTAGCCTAAATTGTGTATAAGTTGAATTAATTTAATTTTTTATAAAACCAATATAATTATAATGAATTTAAGGGTGAAAGAAACAGCCAAAATGGTTGCATCATTGACATAAGTATTGGTTCCGGAAATGGCTTTTAAAGGCTTTTGTGGCCCGTGTCAATATTTAGTGTTTAAGTGAAGTAATTAGCTGAAACCCTGCCTGTTGGTAGTTAGATATATTTGATCAATTAGAATACGGTAAGTGTAATTGATAATCTCGAAGGTTTCGTTTTTCCACGATTATGAAGAAGAGTAATCTGATCTCAAGTTATGCTGAATAGGCTTTAAAGTTTGAAAATATTAATCCACCTTGTGGAAGTGTTCAACAAGTTACAAATTTCAAGAATTTGTTAACAATGTATGGAACGTATTTTAGATTTTGATATAAACGTATTCAATTAATAATTACGTCCATTCAGTAATTACTTGACGGTCGATTCATAATTAATTCTGCGTAACTAACCTTTCCGGGATATTGTGTTGATATAATCATCGTATGTTTCCCTGGCATGACGTTCATTACTTTATTGCACATGCTGAACATTGAAATTATGATGTGTTAACCTGTTTAGTAGATACATATTTGTATAATCTTTCTGCATATTGCTATTTCAACTTTGCTAATTGCCAGCAAACTTTGGATTTATGTATGCATACATCTTATTTATAATTGCACAACACTGTAAATGTAACATACACTAAATTGTAGTATTCTGATGACTTGTGCATTATGTTTGCCAAAAAGTTCATTTACAGTACAATTTTTATATTACGAATTGAGGGGGTTGAAACATTGTTCATTGCTATATTAAGATAGTAATTTATTATAGATTGTCAGACCCTAAATAACCTAGCTAGTGGTTTACAATATCACTATTCCTATTTTGTGATCTTCAATGTACAATATTTAAAATTGTATTATCAAGGTTCTACTGTATGTCAACGCAACTTTTCCAGGCTAATTCAACATGGTTCTCCAAACTTCTTTTATACCTCATATATTTTACCTTTGAAAGTTTGGAGAACCACTTGAAACATTCTGGGAAGTCTTGGTATACTATAATTGTGTTATCAAATAACAGTTAATGTTTTGCTGTTACAATTGAAAGGATACCTGCTGCATTTATATTTCATATTTTAATTTCTCAATTGAACAAACTAAGTATAAGTATAACGAAAAGTTAATGTTATTGAAACTGATAGCTCTGAAATGAATGAAAGTAACAAGTCAGTGATCTGATGCTTAAGAATGATTATTATTCTGTAATTTAATTACGTATGTAGTTAGAATTGCTGGTAGCATTTGTTTAAACATAGTCTTCAGTAAATCAGAAGTTTAGTGTGTTTTTCAGTGATTAGATTTTGTGTGGTTTCTTACTAAGTTTTTATGTTCATACTGTAGGCTATTAAATATATATATACATATATCATGATATTATAATCCACATCTATCTAGTCGTGCAGCAGCGCGACTTGAGCCAATCTATATATAATATAGTATATAATATAGCTTATATATATATATATACATATATATATATCGGTACTCGAAAATGTCTAAATGTGTTTTTGTACATATGCTATTATTAATATTGTAATAATAAATATAAGTAATTTATAAATCACATCCTAAAAAAGTGGATATTAAAATTATTAATAAAACTTATTCAGTAAATGCTTGTTTAACTTATTTGCAAATAGTTTTCCATAACAACCTTGATTACTTTCAGATGATCTAGAGAAAAAGTATCATTCATCATGACAGTAGAACTTGTGTCTTTCCAAAGCTCTCTAAAATATGTTTTGTTATTGTCTATTCCGACTTCATTATAGTAGAATAAAGTTTGAAGCAGATAAAAACATCAACACCCCAATTTATGTAGATACTGGTATAATGTTATGATTCAAACCAAATTTTAGGGTGGTCAAGTCTGCGAGTACAGAAAAGGTTTCATGTCAATCAGTCAAACCGTGTGACCTGTGCATTACTTCCCCCCCCCCTCAAAAAAAAAAAACGGACAAAGCTCCATAAAAGTGGGATGGAAGTCTTTGCTGTCACCATTGAATTTGTGTCACTTATCTAATTCTATGCATCATGTAGCTTTGGAACTGTATAATCAATTTTCACTGCAGATGAAATGATGTTTTTTTTACTTTTAGCGTCTAGATGGCTAGATAGCATCCAAGTGGCTGAAGCCACTGGGATGTCAAGTCGAGATGAGAATAATGGTGATTTAACCATGATTTAACATTGATGTTGTATAGGCCTACTATATGTCATTATTGTGAACAGTAAACAGCAATAACGAAAATCTGATTTTATTTGGTTACGTATGCCACCATGAATAATAATAACTTCTTTGAGAACAGCAACTGTACAAAGGTGATTAATTTGTTTTATCAATTTTTGTAGGTCTACGTGACATAATAAAGGCATATAATCATTTATTAACTACCGGTACCGGTATTTGATTTAATAATAAATACATTATTATGCTTACACATGTCATACTTTATAGTACGGTAATGGCCGATTGAAAGAACTTGGTCCCTCAATAGGATTATAAACTTCGGTACAAAATCTAGGTTGGCCTGTACTATTTTTTTATTTTTTTCATAGTGTAGGAAAGAAGACATCTCATCAAGGATAAAATAAATCAACTCCATGACGGTTACGTATACTGCTGCTGTTGCAACATGTACTGGTCTGGGTTGTTTTTGGAAACTTCTTTTCAGGTAAATGTAAATTATAACATTGTGAATTAAGAGTGACCTCAAACTATAGAGTTGAATCAAATTAAAAATTTTCATATAATTTACATGGATTATTTTTCTCATGACTTTTGGTACCAATCGACCTCTTGCTATAACCATTACGTATAGTGATACATGTAGATTGAACATTTACGGTATAACAGTATATCTTTTAGTTTTAACTGAACCTTTTTAATACTAACACCAATGGAATGAATTGTTATGTATTGTACAATATATTACAGATTTTGTTACATTAAATTATTGAAGGCCTAATACATAGGTTGTGCTCGTCTTCGCTGTGAGGTTTTGTGCTCTGCAGCAAAACAAACGAGTGATCGGGACGGTTTAATCAGCTTTTAGACAACAACAATCGTAAATAGACCGGTATTCATTGTTCCAAGGATCTAATGCTATTTAGTATTTACCTTGAAAAATGATTGATGGGATGCGCTCTTTACCACTCACCTTTGAACTGTCATTTTATGCAGACTCAACTTAAGATTAAGATCACACTAATCTGTAGCAAGCTATGGTCTATGTCTTATGAGATCTAGAAAATTGATATTTAATTTTATTTCAGGTGGAAGGGAAGTATTTATAAACTTCTCTGGCCTAATCTTTTACTATATTCAGTGGTGTACACATTTTTAAGTCTCTTATACAGATTTGTTTTTGATGACGAAGAGAGAGTGTAAGTATTTTTCCAAGAGATATTACCATTTATTGATATTTGTAGAAGATATAAAAATATTGATATTGCATTTCTATTTAAGAATTCAAAAGAATTAATACAGTGTAATATATATTACAAAATTTGTGCATGTTTGAATTCACAGGTATTTTGAAAAGCTGGCTATACATTGCCAGAAATATGGTGATCTTATTCAAATCCAATTTATTCTTGGATTTTATGTTGGTATAGTAATCAAAAGGTGGTGGGACCAATACACCATCATGCCGTGGCCTGATAGGTGTGCCATGTTCATAAGCACGCTAGTGCACGGCCAAGATGAAAGAGGCCGTCTCATACGGCGTACTCTCATACGTTTCGTCAACTTATCGTCGGTCCTAGTTTTCCGAATGATGAGCCCCGGAATTAAGAAGAGATTTCCTACTCTTGGTCACTTGATAGACGCTGGGCTCCTTCAACCGGAAGAGAAGAAAATATTCGAAGATCTTGACCTCAAGTGCAAGCACCCAAAGTACTGGATGCCTTTGATTTGGTGTGGTGGAATAATAACGAAGGCTCGTAAAGAAGGGAGAATAAGAGATGACTATTCAATGAAAACATTAATCGATGAGCTAAATGCATTTCGAGGTGGTTGCGGAGGAATGTTGAATTATGATTGGATAACCATACCTCTTGTTTATACCCAGGTACACTTGTACATTATCGTAGGTTATTGTAGATAAAATTCAGGTCCTTTTTAATGATTATAGCAAACCTTATTGTATGATTAAATTACATTTTTAATTATATCTTTTTTTTATACAATGACTCAGCCTTCTAATTGTGCTATGTCTTGAATCAATGCAGATCAAAGTTGAAAGATGTAAATTACTGTACTTTGAAAAAAAAAATCAGCTAATGAAAAATATAAATCTTGATTATGATTACACATTAGGCTTTATGTTCATGCAAAAACTATTCTGATTTTGTTTTGATTTGAATTCACGATATATTTTACGTTGATTGAGAATTTTCCTTTTGTTATTTGCCATGAGTAAAAACAACTTTTTTTTCATAAATTATTGTATGAATGTGAATGTGATGTTTAATATTGACTGTTAAAGGTTCTGTATTCCAGGTAGTTACACTTGCCGTGTATATTTACTTTGCATCTATGTTAATGGGAAGTCAAGAACTGAGTCCTAGCGCCCAAACAGATCACATTGTGCGTCAAAATATTGACTTAGTCATTCCAATCTTCACGCTATTACAGGTAAATCAGTAAAAGGTTCTGTATTACAGGTAAATAAATAAATGAGTACTATAGTTAGCTCCGGGGGCATGGTTAGTGGGTCGCACTCCCCCAATAATTTATCAATTTTCTTCAAAAATTTGTATAATTGAACACAACAATACTAGTGATGAAATTTATTCACAATAGGGTCTATATAAGTCACAGTCATTGCAAGCTATGTTTACAGCATAGATGTGGATAACATAAGTTATACTACTCAGTACGTACTCTTTAATGTGAATAATTTTACATAGATGCATGTGACACACATACATAATATTATATAGGAAGATGCAAAAATAGGAAGAGAAACTATTGTCAACTAGATTCTGTTCGTTGTTCAATGCAAGTTAAAATGGTTCAATATTGTTTAGTACGGTAGGGGAACTCATACTCAGGTATGAAAATAATACCCGAGAAGGTTCAATACCTGTACCCGACTCAGGTACATGGATTTCCAAGGCATCAATAGAATTCACCTTTCTGGGGTGGAACGGACGCCTTGTCGTGCCCCGTCCAAATGATCCTACGTTTCATCCTAGCCTTAATTGGGGAAGAATGATTTTGTATCAAATTTAGATATAATTGAAATGAAAAAAAAATACCTTCAATCGAGTTTTTCAATAGTTGTTAAAAAGTCTGTTGGGCTAGTTGTATGTTATCCATCTCTCATGGTACCTATTTAATTTTTGATCAAATCCTTACCTGAAAGTTTGTAATTCTGTCATTAATACTAATACAACTCTTACTGTTATTGTTTAGTTCTTCTTCTACATGGGTTGGCTTAAAGTGGCGGAATCACTTGTAAATCCATGGGGCGATGACGATGATGACTTCGACCTGAACTGGTTGGTGGATCGCAATCTCCAAGTAAATCCATGTATCTATTTTCTAGTAAATTAAATATTTTTGATGTACACTTACACGCACATGTCACGTATGTGACAAATCAGTAGCATACACATTCAAGATCACTGGAATTAGCTAACAAAAACAAGTTGACAATAAACAGGCCTTCTCGACACGGGAGTAGAATGACACCCCATAACTACCGGTAGATAGAATGCCACTCCCATCTTCAATGAATTATTAGGTTGTTAATATATTGTTTTATCAGAGCTTTCACTGGAAACATTCACACTATACACTTATATGGATCCTATTGTCAGATGATGAATGAGCATATAACCTGATTGTCATTTTTATGTCTGGGTAATAATACTCACAGTGGATAAATCAAATTGGGTGAATGTTGATATTTTTATGATGAACAAAAGAGCTGTGCTTAGCTCAAATAAATTTAGAACTTAACATGTTAATTCTACATTCAGTATTCATATAAAGAACCAGCTAGCTATATAAACACAAATGTGTAACATATCTAATACTTTCAAGGCAAGTAATAACACAATAACACTTTCAAATTCCCCTCGTATCAACCTTGTCACACTTCTTCCCACCGCTACATACTTCTATCACTTTCAAGAGAGATAGATAATGCTGAAAAAAACTCATTTCAAGCATCAGTGATATTCAGTCTTGTTGATAGATGAATGTGGTACATGCGGTTCAAGCGTGGTAACATACAACATATGCATGTATTATGCAGCATTAATTTGATAATGTCATTTCCTGAAATTCAACCATTTTTAATTAATTTCCCCAAAACAGATGACTTGCTTTCCCCAAAAATGAGAATATATACAGTACCGGTACCACAATACTTTATTTAGTTTATTACGTCATTGTCCCGTGAACAATGATTGCATATCAAGATATCGAGGTTAATGAAAAGTATTCATTCGTACAGAGTTTTCTCAAATTACCGGTACATATTTGATAATTAAATAAAATTGCTCAACCAAAAGTCTCAAAAACTAGATAGAATTATAACTATCCACTTATCAATAAATTTCTTCATCAACGTGTGCTTTCTTCCTTGGATTTCTCTCTCCACCACATTCCTAGGTATCTTACGTCATTGTTGACGAGATGCACCAGGAACATCCGGAGATGATGAAGGATCAGTACTGGGATGAAATATTTCCCGTCGAACTGCCGTATACAGCAGGAACGAAACAGTACCAGGGGGGAGCGCCTCCTGTCTCCACCGACGCATTGGAAGTCTCGTCGAAGGACGCGAGATTTCTTCCATTGGATACAGTGGATGAAGAGTCAAACCACGTCATCAGGGGATACGGCAACAACGAAACTGACTTTATGAAGGATCAATCCATCTACAATATTACGGTAATAAAAATACATCTGTATACTGTATATATGACATAGCACGCCAAGCAGAACTTATTGTTTAGCAAGTTTCATTATTTATCATATAGGTCCAAGCCATTTACATGATTTGAAATAGCCTGAATATAGATCTACAGGAGTAGTTGAATATACCTAATTGAATATGGAGAAAATCCCAAGCAGTGAGTAAATTAAGGGTAAATTAAATAATGCAGTGAGAAATTAAATATCCTTTAATTAGGTGTTCTTCCAAAGCAGACACTTACCGGTATCTTTCTCCATTGTGAATGGGCCAAAGAAATAGAAGTTTGTCTAATGTATATTAATCCACCATAATATGAATCTATAACATTTTTTAGTACCGTTGAATGACTTTATGTCTCAAAGTTGTACGTACTGTGAACAAATAAATACTAATTAATATCAGTCAATGTGGTAGGCACCATTGTCTTTGGATAACTCTCCAGCTAAGTTTTTAGCAGTTATAACATTATTTGAGACCATGTTATAGTTCATAAACCATAAATAGTTTATGAAACTGTTACAAAATCATAAAAAGCGGATTTTCAGATGGACGCACAAAATTCAGTGTTCAGGCAAGAAACAAATCCAGTGACGATTAGTAACTGGGATGATGAAGCGGTTGACACTGGCTCAGAAGCTCAAGTGACTACGCCGGGTAAGAAAACAATCACCAATCTGTGGAAGCGAGTGGTACAAACAAGTTCAGGTAATGTAATTTTGTCTGGTATATAATTATTACCTGTACTCCTCAATTTAGAGTGTCAACTTATTTAATAACCGTAGTTTAGATTTTAAAAGGCAAAATACCGTACATGTACAGCCTGTATAAGAGTTTTAATGTATGCATATGAATAAACCCATACAGAATAAAAACCACACATCCCGCACTTTTGAACCAAACATTATGTCGTGGTTAACCCCATTGACAGTAGCATCTAGCAAGTAATATTTACAAACTACAATATGTAAAAACAGCGGTTTTGGCTTTTGCCTTTTGTCACATTAGAAGATAAACAAGAAATGAGTTTTGTTGCTGTATTAGATGAAGGGTTAGTTGCATGCAGTGGGATAGGAGGAGGAGAGAGAACTGTCTACTTGAATTATGAAGAGTGGGTTGGGCAGGGTGGAGGCTTTGTGTATGTGTGGACAATGTGATACTGAATAGGAATTGAAATAGAGGGGAGGTTAGGCTAAATGAGGGGAAAGGGAAATAGGGGAAAAAACATCGGGAAAAGATTTTGGAATGACATGGTTGTCTGAGGTTCAGTTTATAGGGTTCACCCCCATTTTCAACATCCAAGTTTTGAGTTCAGGATGGTATGATGTGACGAGCGGCATCTAGTCGGCAAACGGAGTAGGGGTGGATCATGCGTCAACAGGCTCGAAGACTTGACCAATGTGACGTTCAACAAGACTCTTGCGATATCCTCTTCCACATATTTTTCTCTTGTTATTACAGGTAAAGCTGTTAGTAGTAACGTCAGCACACATTCATCCTCCGAGTCTATCCAAAGTCGTCTTGCATCTCTTTCACAAGAAAATGTTAGCCCACAACGCGCTAATAATGGTTCCCGTGATCCTGATAATCCCCAAGGAAATAAAGTAAGTTGACACAAACTTTTCAAGCATAAAGGTCACATGCTTTCATACTGTCTGTAAAATAAACTATGTCGAACCTCAAGAGTGAAAAAGTTGAATTGGCTACAAGCAACCAGCAGCTTACCTCTAATAATATTTGTTATTGTGTAAAAGCTCACTTTATATACTTATTTTCAAATTGATAGTTCAGTACAGTATTGTATATTCGCTCAATACAAATATCCCCCAAAAAATAGCAGGTACACATTTAAAAAATAGAATCAACACATTTTTTAAATCTTTGTTCCCTCTGAATACCAAATAAAGTCATAGGATTTTTGTATACTCTTGAATTCAGTCACCTTCCCTTCCAGCCAGGGCCATTCTGAAATTGACAATAGCTATTAGCTATGTACTCTAAATTGGCCAAAATCAATTTGTTTTACCTTTCATATTAAGAGATGATACTTTCAGAAATTTTTTATCAAACGGACAAAATAGAAAGTCTACATTTTGCTAGCATTGACATAATATAACTGCCACAAAAATATTAATTAATACAATACAAAAAAGAAAATACTAGTTTTATCCGTTGTCTTCCCTAAACAGGACGATCTGATCTTCCAAATGTCAAACACATCAATCTTACACCCTCGGCACCGCCGAGAACAAGAGGAAGAACAAGTTACCAAAGTCCATCATCCTCAGAAGCAGGTACAGTAAAATGTCAATCAAATGTGGAATCACTTGAGAAATGCCGAGCCCAATGGACTGGTTTTCTTTGCCTTAATATTCATCCTTTACAACTTGACATACCAGTATCTAATTTAAGTGTTGTAGATTATTAGGTTTATTAAAATCAGAAGTTAGTGGTCCTGTTTCGAAACTAGTTAATCTTTCAGGCCATGGAAACAGATCTCAAACCAGTTGACCTATCGGTGCCGGATGATGATGATGGTTCAGCGAGGTTGGTACAATCGGCAGCCATTGCGAAAGAGAGTTGGGGCGGTCTGTCATATAAGAAAGAAAGGTTTGTATACAAGTAGTCACAAAGCTTATCATGTTCAAGATTCTTTATTTTATATTCCATGCAGCCTGCTGAAGTTACGATATTAGTATATAACTACAGTACCGGTACCGTAGAACCAATGCCCAACTCGTTCTATGGACTTTGTCTTACAATGCTAGAAAAAGCTCGAGATTAGCATCGAGTAAGCCAGCATAAATAAGTTCAATTAATAGCAACGCATAGCTTCGAGCACAGTGTCTGTTATTACTAGAGAGACAAAGCTAGAGCTAGAGAAGTAAGATAAGATGATACAAAATAAAATAAAAATAATAAAAGAAGACGATAGATGAAGAGAAAAGTGACAAGGACCTACCGTACTTTCTATCATTTTTTTCATCATCCATATATTTTACAAGTGCAATAAAATGTCGGGTTTTCTGGCGTATACAGTGCTGTCATCAATAGCAGTGTTAATATTAACCTCGTACCTATGAAACTTCTACAATAAAATATATATACTTTTTTTCTATCAGAATCAAAATCTTGATACATATGCAATTTTTTCATAAACAGTTTGATAACTGAAATATAAATACTGCATGCAAACATTTTTATTACACATTATGAGTAAAAAGAAAATGCAGCATATGCATTGAAAGATACGCGAGATATTTACGGTGTATGAAATGCACTGGAAAGCAATGTAGGTACAAAGCGTGTAGCTTGTGTGTAGCACAAAGCGTTGAGAAATCGGTAGTGTGAATTTTGCGATTTCGCAGTCATTGAAGTGTACATTCGAGTGAAGTAAACGTATGGATATTTTTAATTCATAGAGATTAAAAACAGGCCACTTATCAATTCAACTAATTTTATCTTTGATGTTCATTTCCTCAGGAGCGATTCGCATTCTTCAGACCGTCCAGTTGAGCCAAACAGCCCTCCAACAATGCATTTATCTCCGCAAGTACCATTGGAATCGAACCGGAACCCAACTCGAGCACAAAGGCACTTCTCAAAGGCAGTAGAGGACAGCTCTTCACCCACAAAACATGTTGAAGTGGATCACGTAATCGTTGACATATCCCTATCTCAACTATCGACTCTATCATTGGATGAGTTTAGACCATCGAACACTTTAATTTCCATTTTTTCGCTAGACACGTTGGCTCACGAACATGAAGTGACGCCAATAACTTACGACACGGTGGCTGGCACTACTACGAATGTCGTTACCAACACACCGTCAGTGTCGCAAAGCTCAACATCACAAACTATAACAAAACCGTTGTCTAGTTCAACAATCATTGAAATGCCAAGCAATGAACCGCCCGTGAACAAAACATCCAAGGATTCTGATCATCTTAAAAGAGGCATTTCAACTCCGTTTATTCCAAGCGCAGCCATTCCCGTGCCGGCAGTTTCTCCAGCACACGCGACAAGTTCTCGAGTAGGAACTGAATTAGAGATGGTGGAAGAAGAGAAATTAGCGAGGCAAATTTTCTTTGATCTTAAGCCGATAAACGAACAAAGTGAAAATTTGGAAGAAAAGGAAAGGAAGGAAGGAGAGAAAGAAAAAGAGAATGAAACGAAAAAGGACAATGAATCCAATGAAAATAAAAAGGACGATGAATCTACTGGAAATGAAAAGGACGATGAATCTAATGATAGTGAAACGGTTGATGAATCTAATGAAAATGACGATGAATCTAATGAAAACGTAAAACAATAAAGTTGGATACGCAGTATGAACATCCATCAACTCTATGTAAGTGTTTATAATATTTACTCGTCTTTATAATAAGATTGATGTAATTAATGCTAACCATGATCAAGCTGAAACAACTGCCAATTAAAACCTCGACCAGAATGGAAAATTCACATAACCCCTGTAAAGTACCCACGTACTTGTATCTAGGCCTAAGAATACATTACGGATTACGGTTCACTTTGGGTTACTGGAGTTGGTACCCAGGTAGATTAGGCAGGTACCTGGTCTCAAGTTGGAAAATAAAAGGCATCACAAGCTCATACCCCTAAAATAATTACAAACATTCTTGATTACACTTGGAGATTTATTCAGAAAACGTACATGATCTCAAATTCAAAATTGAAAGAACAAATTTATGATAACCACATGATTAAATGAGTAATTTGTTACGTACATGTATGTTGCAACATACCGGTACTTCTTCTGGACAGGTATAAGTAAGGCAAGTTTATAACATTTCAAGGAAGAACCAAGGATCAAGTTGTTAATTCTGCCCCTTAATCATTTGTGCAGTGAAACTTTATTAGTGTGTTTTTCAGGGGACCAGCCTAAAAAAACATATTAAAGTGAAAAACATAATTAATGAAAATATTTAGAAATTACCATGGATCTAGCATATGAGAGGGATCAAAAAATAAAACTTACCAAGGGAGTAAATGTAGGACTACTAAAGAGAAATTTTCTAATGAGGTTTCACTGCAACGTAGGCCTACTACTCACTCTACTACTGGTTATGTGCTGACATAGAAAAAAATAAGAAGTTTAGTGCCAAGAAGAAATGTGAATTATTCTCTAGACCTATGATTCACCGATCAAAAAAATCTATTGACAATTGAAATTAATTTCATAATTTAAAATGTTACTAGCAGCAACACCTGCAATCAACAACATCCTGATGTCTCATAATAATAAGCTATTAGGCCTACAGAATACATAATGAACAGAGGAAGACGGACAAAAAGCATACGAAAAATACATTGATACAGTCAACTATTGTTCTCATGAGAATTATATTTCAAGACTATTTATGAATTATGAGTGTAAATGTCAGATATGACTAATTAAATTAACATATACGTATATATATCTGATTGAATACTAAAAAATTATCAAATACAATATTCTGAGCACTGGTATTACTAAGAGTACGGGACCACTCAAATTACAATCAATTGTTGAAGATATACGATAAATACAAAAGAGCTCCTATTTGTTAACTAAAATTAGTACAAAGCAATAATGTAAAGCAAAGTGGGGTACACTGATGAAAAATGAATACCGGTAGTATCGACATCAAAACAATCTTACTAATTTGTTGGTTTATTCATTCCGTGGAGCCGTTTGATTTCCCCGATAAGGTGTGCATTATAAACTTTATAGTTGATTGGATTCTGAAGAGAAACGACTGTGGCCTTCATCATACTGGTGTCCTATAAACAAATTAAAATAGCTTCAATTAAAGTACAGTATCACACAAGTGACACAATATAGGTATCAGGAAAACCATAGGTCCTGAAAAATCACGATAATTAACCGAGTAATTTCAGTTCTTGTAAAAAATCATCATTTATTCAAATTTAAACCTGTTCAAAATCCCATACTATGTTTCGTCATCTACATGTCTACTGCTCTGCATGTTTGTCTACTGCTCGGCTAAACTTGAAACTCTGGACCGTTTGCGACAGAAAGGAGGTATGGCAATGAATGACGATAAATTATTTATGCTTGCTATCTCTTTCTCTCTCTGTGTGATTAGTTATCAATAGACGTCAATGATTTTCTGTGAAGAAACTAGAAAGGTTTCAACATTGCAGCAGTATTCCAACCATCAATTACTCAATCAGTCTAGGTCTATAGAGGAATAACAGTACTGAGTGTTCAATTAACTTGAGTAGGACTGGTAAGATAAACACACTTGAAGATGATAAATTGAAAGTCCAATTGGACCATAGGCCTGTGGAAGAGAATGCAACTAGGCCTACAACTAACTCTATGATGAATTAGTTGATTCGAATAATAAATTAGTAGATTTAAAAGTGATAATTAGCCGATACACTTTTGCATTACTCTTGGATACCATCGATATTTTTGTACCGCAATTAATAAATTAATAATTAGCTAAGCTTAACTAATACATTTTCATTTTCGTAAAACGTGGGCTAATAATGTTACATTACGTGCTAAATGATTTAATTGATTTGAAACAACATATTTAAAAGTTCTTACGTTATAAGTCTCCATCTTGACACGTAGTTTAAAGACAAAAGACTTGAAGTTTGCTTCGTTAAAAACATCCTGGAATCCTTGGGTATCAGATTTCTCCAATTCACCAAGTTCTTGAGCAGACATACCAAGAATTGCTTCGGAATGTTCCTGGAACGCAGTGACGAACTGATTTGTCGTGTGATCACCAAGATTGAACTGGAAAAACAATTAGACAGTTAGTCAATTAGTCAACTCAGACTGAGCAAGTCGTTTCATTGATCAAATCGCAAGTTCCATTCAACTGTATAATACAGTTGAATGTATTGTAATGTATTGAATTAAATGGGCAATACTACGTACAAAGAAGGAAAACATACTAGCGTCAAGTGCCCGAGGGAGGCAATTAAATGTCAACCAGTGTGGGTAGAAATCACAAATTTACCAAACTAGTCAGCGTTCATAGGAAGAAATGAGCATAGGTAAAACTTCATTGATACAACACAAATATAACTGACAGAGTGGAATGAGACTCTGCCACAAAATTAAGCAGTTGAATAAAAGAAATTAGGCCATATTTCCTATCAAGTTAGAACAGCAGAATCTTGGAACCACAGGAAAATATTGTTGTATTAAACCATTATTCTTTGTATTCCAAAGTTGGAAACCTAAATTAAAAAAAGAAACTGTAGGGGACAGATTATGAAATTAAATGTAGGTCTATACTATTTTCATATTACCCAACTATACATTTTTTTCTAGCTAGTTGACTAGCTATATTACATAACCAAGGCAATAAGCAAAGTTAAATCGTGATATTGTTCTTACTCTGGTCATAACGCGGTATTTGAAAGTTCCATATTCGCGGTTGCATTTCTCACATCGGTACATCCCATTTTGTAAATCAACCACCTAGAAGAAAGACAAAATTGACAATTATTAAAAGTAAACATTTGTAATGGAATACATCACCTAATTATTCTACCAAAATACCAGTAAGTAATCCCTACCTTTTTATTACACTCCTCACTGGGACAAGCCTGGTAAATAGATTTATCATGTTTTGTTGTTATGATGGTAGCTTTGACCATGATATAATCTGGTTTATCACCACAACCCAACTGCTTCTCTTTCATCTGACGGAACGTGACCCAGCTAGCTCCACCCATCTGGCTGTCTCCGCCTACGCCACCTCTAGCAGACACGTTCTTGTACTCCTGAGTCATGCCCTCGTTCTCGTACCAGCCGCGAAGGCGATGGGCTTCGGGAATGTCCGGATTAACAAAAAAATTGGACGAATTTTGGACGCCAATGGTTTTACCGCCGTTGAACTCCTTCATCCTAGCTCCTTTGACAACCACGACAGGGTGATCTTGGCCATCAAATTCAGTTGCCTGATTGCTCCACAAGGTTAAATTCACCTGAAAAATATTTGATAAGTGGATACATTAATATTGTTTTGAAGGCACTTGAAAGTCCACAGGAAATATGTTTGAGGCTAAGTTTGGGAAAAAGGGAGGCGTGGAGATTGTTTATATTTCAGTCCACAGGGCTGAGTAGATGAAATTAGATAAATAAGCAGAAGGTAGGTATTCACATACATAAGCCCTACACTAGAAAAACATAGTTCATCTGTGTTTATAGCCTGATAGGTATAGCCAATGAACTTATGTATTCTGCCAAATATTAGTAGGCCTACCATCCCATAAACCTGAATCTGTAACCGTATGATTTTTAGGAAAAATCGATTCTACCACTATTGTGAGTATTCACTTTGAAATTGAAACTTCTGTAAAGGATAACAACTCTGAGGCTAGATTTGAATGATTAATGACGCTATTATTTCACAATTTTTTTGTGACTGTTTGCTTGACACCACCAACATCTAGTTTATACGGGGTTACGAATGAGCAGATGATTATGAAATTTATAAAGTGATGATAAGTGAAAGGACGTTTACAAAAACTCATGCCTTAACCCACGCCCAACGGTGACTTCAGTTTCTGAAGCTGGTTAGTGAATATACTACATAACTTTGATATTTTAACATGAAAAAACATAAATAAAGAAGATTGCAATTAATTGTACTTACAGAGCTGTTTGATGTGTCTACAAGTGTAATGTCACGTTTAGTGAATTCTTTCCCAGTGTTTTTGGATGTAAAAGTAGAGGCTTCATTTGCTTCCTTACATATACCGATGATATCTGAAAAATAACCAAGCATTTTTAATACTGTATTCATCAATTACAATTGTACATCAAACACAGAGAATGCTTGTGTATAATACAATCTCTTATCATAAGTTGAATAGAATGGGTCACACTTTCTGAATATACTTGGGATAAGCATACAGTCCACACCGAGTGCTTCTTACTCTATTTCTAGCTTGTTAATTATTTTAATTACTAGAGCAGTGGTTTTACAATAAGGGACATCTCTGATAATGAAGAGACGAATCCATTTAGATTTTATTTAGAGCAAGGCACTGGAAATGTCACTATTATTTTTAATCACATTCTAAAGGGTTCACAATGCCTGTTCTGTATAAGTGAGAACGTTTCAGAGACAGAGACTGGATGCTCATCAAATTGAATCAAACAAATCACACAAATGAACAAGGAAAATGGATAGAAATTAAATAAGGGGAAATACCATTGTTGTAACAGAACTGTGATGTTCAACTGACCTATAACTGCTCCGTCTTCCAGACCCTCAATCTTATCGATAGATACAAAATCATATGTGATGGTAGGAATGGATGTAACTTCGTTGCAAAGCGCAATAATAGTATTGTGAGTGACGGTCATCTCGTAGTCGTGCTTGATGTGAGTGTATTGCTTGTTGGCTGTCTTGAGAATGCAATTACTAACAAAATACACTTTGCCAATCTGAAAAAAAATCAAAATCAAAATAATTGATAAGTAGGGCTAAAGCAATATTGATTACCGTAGAACTGAGTGATGACTTACAATTGAATGTGTGTACACAATTCATTGTGCAGTCCAATTACTAATTATTAAATTCAGGTTTTTGACTCCTTTACAACTCAAAGTACCACATCGGGTACTAGTTCTGGTGACTAAAGTTCTAGTACTCGTTCTAGTTCTGAATGACTAGTTCTGGTCATTCGGATAACAGGAAATACTGCCCTGAATTTAACTCATGCCTACTAACCTCAACAGCATCGTAGAACTTATCCACTGCTTCCTTGAAAGCAGTGCATCTTATCTCTCCAGTTTCATCAAGAAAATCCATTGAGAAAAGCTTCCCCTCACTTCGTGCATTTGACCAAGTTTTAACTGCTGATTTAGCTGTACAACGAGCCTTAATAGTCCACCTGTTCTGGTAAGGATTTAAACTTGTAATTGGGTGCGTAGCAGAATGATCTCCCCCTGGGGATGGAGAACTCGAGACCACAGGTTTGTTTTCCTGATAAGCATTGCGGTTGTTAGTTTCATACGAACGAGATGGCTGTGGTTTGTTTGAGGATGTTTCCATTGGGGTGGGAGTGCTGTTAGCACTCGGATCATCATATGAAACAGGATTGCCAATTCTTTCTCCAACTTGCTCACCTGGCGTGAGCACGGTTATATCCAAAATGATCATAACACGTCTGAAATAAAATATGTATAAGATACCTAATAATAAAGGTGAAACAGTCAATTCTCAATTTTAAAAGTTACCATAGGCCCTACTAAAAAACAATAACTAGGGACTGTAGGACAGATTCAAATAATTTAGTCGACTTACTTGTCGGTATTTTGTAAGCTCAACCTAGGCTCATAAATTTACGGCAATGTTTCAATTAATATAACAGCCAAATACCATCGATTTGACTGGCTCTTTATGCTTGCTACATAGCGACATTAAGTACCACCTATATACTTGATGATAGCGGTATACTTGGGCCCTATGTAAAATGGCAAACTTCAGCCCATTTAGAATTAATTAGGGCCTACCAACAGATGGGTCCCACAATGAACTAAGTAATTGTTTTCATACTTTTCTCCTTTTCCCGAGTTATTGACCATGCTAGTGATCAGTCGGTTCAATTGAACAACAGTGAATTCAGCCAACTCGCCGGAGATGACTTTCTCGTTCAGCTGCGTTGCCAACATGGCAAAACTATTCAAATGTTTGCCATCGGAAATGAGAAGTCGATAACGGTCTGCCGATGACCCGCCTGCCATCTTCTTGCTACCCTGTTATAAAATAAAAGGGTAAATTACAAATTACGCCAATACATACAAACTCGAGGACTAAAAGCTCTTAATTTTGTTTAGGGGCTCCTAGGCTAGAAAAAGGGTGAACACTGATGACATTTTATCAAAACGGAAGATGGTTCGAGGCTGCTTAGGTCTATGCAAAATTTGATTAATTACAAATACAGGACTTACAAGAATCTGCATTACTGGGTTGTCCACAGTACCCCCGTTCATTATGGTCTGAAAAGAAAAATCGAAAAGTAACATTTCCATTAGGCAATAGGCCCTAGGTCTACGTCTCCGAATGCAAAATTAACGTTAGACTCAAGCTCAACTGTTGCACATACCTCGAGAGCTCCCGACGAAAGTTTATTTGCCATGTTGAATCGAGTGCGCAATAGTTTTACTGCAAATAAATAGATTAAAGCCTGACCCACGAAATTAGTTCTAGCGCGGCATAAGCCTGCAACACGAAATGACAATGATGGCTGGAATTTAGCGGGAAATGACAAGTTGGCCAACAGCTGCTACCGACTGTTCAGCCAGTACATCCACAATAGTACCAAATGATGATACCAACATATAAAACAATTAATCTACTGTGGGTAGCGGTACCAACTTGACTAAAAGACAGATACAAGGGTAGAAAACAGGGTAAACGCAGTGAGTTGGACTATTGGTTGGATGCCGAAAGCAATTTTCCGATGTAATCTGTGTGCTCAGCTCAGTCAGTCAATCCATATTTCATAAAATGGGGACAGGTGATTGGGAGAAAATGCTTCCCGAACCAGGGCTGTTGGGGAAATATTTTCATGAACAATATAAAGTTCTGCCCGAGCATCAAAGGTTAGAGTCGTCATTCTCCTCACTTCACTGCTGTATTTCCCCCAAATTAACGTTAGGCCAGTAAGATTCTTTATTTAGGGCTGACCTAATCAATATTTATCTTTATTTTTTATTATAGAAGGAAAAGTGATTGGAAAAAAGGGAAGGTTACAAAGATCAAAGAAAAGAGGAGGTCAAATGTCGAATCCAGCAGTGACATTTCAACCATTTCTGGTCCTTCCGAAGTGGAGCTACCGAGCAATGCTTCAGGGTTTGCCGTCTTTGCTAGTGTACGTTTGGCTGTGCTTGACCGCTGGATGAAACAAGCTTGCCAAATTTACCTCTCGTCTTCATCAAGTGCTCCTCCAATTGATGGTAGTGAAATGCACAGCGACAGTGAAGAAACGGTCAATAAGATTCGTGATGTAACGCCCTTGCGTGTGCCGAAGGTATTCTCCTTTACTGCTAAGAATTCAGTCTATGCTAGCTCTTAAGCCTCTTATGTATTCAAATAGCTAACAGAATTAGTTTCTCGACTGGGATTATACTTGGTATGACTAGAAATTGTTGTCATTAAGATATTGAGATTTGGATGGCCTGAGTAAGCCTCGGCAAAGGATATTAATCCACTCGGAAGTTCTTGGCTATGGGTTATTTTACTGTGACACTGATCTTGGCCAATTGTTGTTTGATTTTCGAGTTTTTGGTGTTTTCTGAAAGATTTTGTTTATATCTATCAGAAAAAGTCACGGGACGTTGAGAATTGTTAGTATTTAAACTCACTTGAATGTGATGGTTTGACAGCTGTTCATCAATGTTGTTGGGGAGGAGGGGGGTGCTGGAGGGGGTGATATGTCGGTTAGGTTAGTGGGGGAGGTTGGAAAATAAACACAAATAGGCGTGCTCAGGGTCTCAGTAATTTTACACCGGTACCGTAATATTTTGAAAATTGTTAACTTATTGAAATCTAGTTTAGGCCTATTACAGAACAATTTCTGATGCTAGTTGTGGATAATTCTGACTGGCTAATCAAAGTACCAGTACTAGAAACATTGCTAGGAAAAATACATTAAAAATGTGTCATAGTTGACCAAACAATAATAGTCCAAGCCTGCATGCCTTTTCAATGAAATAGAAACTTGAAAATTAAAATGGAAACTATACCGGTACGTTGAATCTTGATCGGAAAGACGTATTTTTGTGGAAATCCACGTGCATGTATTTAATTTTTTTAAATTTTGCTTACTAGATTGTTGGAGTTGGTATTCGAAGCGTATTCGAACTCATTCGAGAAAGTCGTTCCACTCACCCTGCACTCTGTACGAAAGCTCTTAGCGCATTATTGGATGTTGTGCAGGGCTTACAACCAGAGGGTCTCAAGGCTGAACCACTTGAAGTTATAGGTAAGTAAGTTTGTAAGGTAGAACTCGTCATTTCTTCAGCAAATTTATTTCAAGTTGAAAAGTATTTTTAGTTCCAGATGAGATTACAATAGGGTACCGTGTCCACGTGTCTTTTGGTCTTATTTCCTTATAACAGCTTGGGTCTCCTAACTTTTCTCGAACGCTTCCAAGTTTCTGTAGCTGTGTTTTTTGTAGCGGTATGATTTTTTAAATGCTTCATTTACGGTACGCTCGGGATTTAGTAGCAAACTAAATACCAAAAATGGATTTTTCCAAAAAGTAATAACTTTGTTACCGTATTTTCTTGTAGTGTCGCATGTTTATGTAAATACTAAAAATCATTCTGTAAAAAAAAATCAAGCTTTTTGTACTTGATTCTGTATCAACATTTGTTGGATGAGCATAAGCGACGACTTCCATTCCGTCTAAGATGTATCTTTCTTTTTTTTTCTATATGCAATCCACACTTTGAAATGTTTGTTTGATCAGAATGATTTTTTCTGTGGACACACATACTTGACCAACTTGGAACTATATCTGTTTGTTTATTTGGCACCAACCTGCACTTGAGTGTGGCTGGTGCAGAAAGAAAGTGCGTCATATTACGGGTTTGGTGCAGGAAATACCTAAATGTTGAGGTACAAACAAACTCGAAAGTGCTGATTTTTTGATTCCTAAACATGAATTTGGAAATGGAAGCAGACCCGTTGATGGAGAAAGAGATATTAAATATCATGGGATGTGATTAATGAATATTTAATAATAACAAACCTTATTTCATAATATATTTTTTCATTCTCATCAACACAAATTTAAGCAAACAACTTAACCTACATAGAGTCAGCCTTGATTCAATATAATACATCAAATCAACTCAAGTCCACAACTTATGGACGTGCTTATTGTATTCTCCAAGTAAAAGATCAATAAAATCTGGTGATAGGTTACATGAAAGTTGTCGCATGTTTTATTTTGACATCGTTCGAAAATAGAACTGGTGCTAATTTCTCAGCTCATCCTTAAACGCTAGGGAAACATATCGTTTTCCTCGTAGTGTCATATATTAAAGCAGAGTTTGTGTTGTTAATTAGATCCTCTGTTTGACTTGCTACTGGACTTGGCCACGTCCCATGGTCCTGAGCCAGCCACAGCCAATGATGGGTGCCATTTGACGGCTGTGGCGTGCGCCTGTCTGCTTAGCCTAGTGGTGGTGCGTGGAGACACGGGAAAACTACTCAACGCCACTGCTGCATTGCTCATGTGTCCACGCGCTTTGTCTGCACAGAATATACATGTATGTACTAATAAGTAGCGTATTTACTCAAGGTTATTACGAGGGTGTTATAGGATTTATGGTAAGCGTCTCTAGAAAAAAGCTTAGGCCTAATCAGTATTGCAACCTATCTGAACTCTGAATGGTTCATTGGATTATTATTGCTGTAAAAACTAAAACTCGATGAAATGTCTAACAATCCTAATCTTACAATTTATTTATGTCACGGGATTAATGTTATTAATGCGTTTTCGCATGTTCATCACAGATGCCTGCCGTACTGACGGCTCTTCAGAGAAGTGTTCACGGAGTTTTACTTGGTAAAGTTGTCCGTCCTGATTGGATAACACACGGCGTGCCGAAAGCCTCACAAATTGATTCGTTTCACGTGAAAATGAATGAAGGTAAGAGAAAAATGTTTTTTCTTATATGCTGTAGCTTAGATGACCTTCATATTTTGATTTGCTTGTTTGCAGTTTTTTGTAGGCCTACTGTTCATTTTTCGTCCAGCGCATTGTTAAAAGGCACATTCACGATATACTTAATATATTAATTTTGTATGTAAGTTTTGAAGTAATTAATTAGTTAGGCCTAATGATCGTTGTTTGTCTGGGTTTTTCAGTTTTAGGTGGTGAGGCACACAGTTCGCCACTTGTTGCCAAATCTCTAGCAAGTGACGGCCAATACATCTATCTCTACACATCGAGAGGAATATTTAAAATTGGTTCGGGCTATGGTTCAACTGTAAAAGGTCATATCTATCTGTACGTCTCTGATTTTCATCCGGACGGCAGTGGATGGCTTGGTTTTGCAAACGTAAGTTTACTATTTGTAGTGAAGTAATTATTAATCGATGAGTATGAATTTAGTCTACACTTTCTGTACTTTTGAGCTTTTTTCCTTTTTTATTACCAATCTTTCTAGGCCACTTGGCCATGCTTTAACTATATTTTAAAAATACTATACATACCCTCCCTCCCCCGGTCACAGCTTGACTTTGAAAAATTGTCACAAAATATGAAAACTCCATGTCCCCAGTGTCATCGACATTCCCTCTCCGCGCTTCTCGTCGCTAAACTAGTATGTCCAATTATAATATCCATGTTTGGTGTGTTTCCAGAATATCTTGCACTTTATCTGCCTTGGTCTGGCTGGCTGCGAGTTACTCGTTCTGGACCGAGACACGTTGAAAGTAATCGACATTGTCTTGCTGGAAGGACGGGACTGGGGTTCTTGCATCATGTTCTCCGATGGGGAAAACCTTGGCATGATTTCGGCTAAAGACGTGAGTTGCAAGCTACATAATACAGTAGAGGTTTTACATAGTAGGCCCTACTTGAACTTGTATTTTTCTCATTAATCTGTACTATTTTTGTGCTATTTGTGTATTTTTGACTTTTTGTACTTCAAATTTTCAAGTGTTGAAAAAGTATGTACAGTAATTACACGTGGGCTAGGGCTACAGATTAAAAAGAAATTGTAAGTTTGTCAACATTTATATTTTTAGAAACTATGCATGGTTAAGCAGAATGGGTTTTAGTGGTTTGTTTGTAAGAGAGTGTTTGTACTAGCGAGTGTGTGTGGAAAACTGGAAAAATGTACTAGCCAATCGGGCTGCAATCAGAACGCTCTTAGTCTTCGTCATGTAAGGCTATTCTTCATGTTTCTTATTTTCATCATGTTTAGTGCTGTTATATTTGCTTTAATTTGTGTATACCGTACTAGAGTGCTCGACTAAGAAATGTATCATATTGGCAGGATGGTTTCGTGGTTCGCATGGTGAACCCCAACAGTCCGATCATTCCAGTCAACGAACTACCTTTGAAACTAGCCCGGAAGTGCGTGGACGTGTTTGGCGTAGCAGCTTTTGACGAAGACGCTGCCATTCATACGCTGAACATCGGCTGTAACGAGGAAGTGGCAGTGATTACCGCGGGCAAGGAATTTGCACTAATACGGACAAACTCTGGCAAGGTAAGAAAATCTGAACTCTGCAAAAAGGTGAGCTATGTTTGTGACGTGAATTCATGATAGTGATGATTATTGTTTGCTCAACCACCCCAGCAACAGCTAGGTTATTTAAGGGTACGAATGACCAGGTGATAATAAAACTATAATATGATGAATGAAATGACATTAAAAAAAGACATTCCTTTTCCATGCAGAACTTGAGAACCCACACCCACGGGGACTTCAGTTTCTAAAGCTGTGTCTTAGTTGAATGAGCTACAGAGGGTGGCGTGGATTGATTATCAGATGATAAAACTGGAAATAATATATTACATACAACATAACTAGGACTACTTGAAAAATGAAGATCTTTAAATTTGCTAGTAATAATGATGATGATGGAAGGCTGCTTGTTCGGGTAGGTTAAATGGAGTGATCCCGCCCCGCCCCTACACACTCTATCCAACACCTATCTGTACAAGCAGCTTTCCATCATCATAACTACAACTATACTCTACAATGACCAGCGCAATAGCCAGAATGGTAACTAATTTGTAAAAAAACTTATTGACCTCGGTAACCTGCTGTTCTTTCTTTCCATTTTTCCCAATTCATATATCCAGCCTCAGGCTATTGTCCTATACGTACCACATCAATATAAAAGATTATGAAACATTAATGGATAATATGAGCTTTGTCATGTTCAATTTGTTTTGTCGTTTCTCATAGGTGTTGTATTGTGGAAAGTCATCGAGTCTCGGTATAAAGCAAGGGGGCTTACGAAGTGGGAAATGGGCGGAGCTTTCTGTCACCAAGTCGCCGAAGATCACTCACGTCGCCGTCGGCCATGACAGTCAGCACGCCATCTTGATCGCGGAAGACGGGTCAGTTTTCTTTGCGGGTACGGCTCGACGGGGAGAAGATGGTGACCAGAGTAGGTGGAAATTGAAATATTCATGTGTTTTGTATGCTTAGCTTATGCCGTAATTATAAATTTGAATACAGCATAATATTGATTATTCGGGGTTGTTTATTTATTTATTTTATTATTTTATTTCGTGTGAATTTGTCCAGTCGTCATTCCATGCAGGATACAAACTACTAAGTGAAAGTAATGGAAAGTCCCAACTTCCAATACAGAATGGTTTAGTACATTATTATATTAGTATGCCCCCCCAAAAATTACCTACAATTTGAAATTACCTATCCAACACACAGGAGTCTAATAATTGTATAGTCATGACTCATGAAGAGTGAAGGTGCTTATTTAAATGCATCAAATTTTCAACATACCGTAATTGATGAGGCTTGTATAAGCTCACGCTAGTTTCTGCGGAGTTGACACTACATTTTGTTTCAGACAAAGCACGCCGCCAACCGAAAGCCGTGAAACCCAAGAAGATGATCAAAGTTGATGGCCAGCATATTGTCCATGCTGCGTGCAACAACGGCACAACAGCACTCGTCACTCGAGACGGAGAGTTGATTATGTACGGCAAAGATACGGCACACTGCGATGCCACTACAGGTAAGTAAAGACTGGCACTTTCTGGGGAAAATCATTTGTGTTTTGATACATCGCTTGCTAGACCATGAATATTCATGTTTTTTATATCGACATGAAGTAGGCAGAAGGGTGTAAGCGCCATTTTTAAAATTGATCAGGTCGGAAAAACACCGGTTACAACTCTATTTTGTGTCAGTTGTCATGAATATATTTAGGTGAATGCATAATATTATTCAACATTTGATGAGTTTAAAGAACATTAATAGTAGTTATGGCGTAGTTATTGTACTTATGGCGGCTACGCCCAAAACAAATTCAAAATTCTCCTGCATTGAACGTAGACGAATCCCAATGAGCGTAGGCCTGAATAACATGAACTTTTTTGTCTGATTTTCTTCGACTTTGAAAGGTAAAATTAATAACACAGAATATGCATTGTAAGATGAAAGAACTTTGTGCTTTCGTTTGACCTGAAGAGGGTATAGCGTGATATTTTTCTTTTAGTGAGATAAAATTGAGTTTTGGCTTTGCTCATCCAACTATTTCACAGGAGTATCTGAATTGTGGTCCTCATTTTTCTAGGGCTTGTCAGTGATCTAAAAGACGTCCATATTTCAATGGTGGCATTGGGTAAGGCTCACACCGTGGCTCTCACTAACAAAGGCCACGTTTACACGTTTGGAATAAACAACAAGGGCCAATGTGGACGTGACTTTTCAGCACAGGTTAAAGAAGGTAAGCATTTTTTCAATAGCTCAGTGTAATTCTATCAACAACAAGCACACTAACTTGATTACAGAATTAGGGCAGTAACTTGATGAATTCATCAAACTTTATTAATATATCCGTGAACAAAATTTTAAAAGAAAAATATCGTTATTTATATAATTAAATGAACTATACAATACCAAATAAGGCAATTCAGAGTAAATTATCTAACTATCGATACACAGTGAAACCTCAAAGTAATGATCTTGGATACAACGATTTTCTGTGTTCAACGTAAATTTTTTCGAGTCTCTTCAATATCTCTATCTAAACAGTGTCTGTGCTTATAACTATCTTCTAAATAACAATATTCATAAATATTTCACAATATTTATTTATAAATATTTGATTACATCCCCGTCGCCGACTATCTTTACAAGGGTTTTTCGTGGTTTCCCTCTGTAGTCTAGGCTAATGCCGGGATGGTTCCCACAATAAGTCGGCCATGACCGCTTCCTCCCCACTTTCCTTCCCATTACCCAAGAACCTTCATTTCATCATCCCATCATCTCATTAATCATCCATCCGACGCCATTAGACCTGCGGTATTGTAACAATGCGTCGTTAAAACCCAATATGAAAAAAAAAATTGATTACCGTTACTGTATTTGATTAATATTTGATATTTGATCATTTCAAAATGTGTAACTTGGAAATAGCTTGCTCGTTTATACTGTAGAGGTCTAACACTAGGTGATATGTTGTTGTGGTAGTTCCCACGGTTGTTGCCATGGAGACGGCCGTCGAGGAGGATGCTGACGACGAAGAGCTGGACTGGGAGGATGCCCAGGACATGATGTGTCACGCTGGCAAGCACAAGTGGAAACACTTGATGTGTATGGTGTGCACAGTCTGCCGCGAGTGCACCGGCTACAGCATCAGCTGCCTCAGCAGTATGCGTCCAGACAGGTAAGCTTCACTCAACGACGGAATGAGTCATTGATTGCGTCTGAGTTGGAAAACTGAACTGCGGAGCTCGGTCTTGGCAGGATTAACTGAAAATCCAGCTGTTTGGTTATGGCTTCTGAACTATCACAAGAATCGTTATCGGTACTTGGCAAATTTTGTGAAGGAATATCTGATTTTTCACACTCTTAAAAGTACAAACAACACTCAGTGTAATTGAATTAGAGATGTCAGCTGACACAGAAGTTGGTAGATAATTTAAATATTTTCAGGTCATGTTTGTAACCGATTATTTTCACATTTGAAATCAAAATTGATGTTTATAATTAATGTAGCCTCACTATGTTTCATTATGTATTCAGTAAACCCACTTCAGTTCAAAATTCAATGGACCCAAAAATATCCATTTTGAATACCGGTAATGCTATTTCGAGTTGTCGAAATATTTAATGATAGGCGTAGTGAAATTGTGGGTCAAAACACTATAGGAAGCAGAAATATTGTTTGAATTACAAAAAAATTGAATTATCCTGGTTTAAATTCACGCCGATTTACTGTATGCTCCTATATTGTTTCGTGTTTCCCATGTTATATGATTACAATACATAAAGGTCCAAAAATCTTAATTCAGCCATTTTTTATGTGGGTACTTGGTATAAACTATAAATCTGAATAATTCAAGAATTCTGTGGTTTGGCATTGATGCTGATGGTGTACGGTTGTATAGCTCAATACTTTGAGACTAAAAGGTAAGATACCAGTATGTATTCAAGGTAGCGAATTGAAACAAACATTTAAAATTCCACGAATACCTGTAATTACCGTATGGCGTATACAGTAGAACCTCTTTACTAAGTAACTCTTTAGTACATTTTTTACCGTAGTAAGTTTTATTTTTCGATCCCATCTAGATGCTCTCTCATGTTGAAAGTTTCATTAGTAAGTTTTTCACTTTGGTAAGTTTTTTTAGTCTGGTCCCCTGTAAAACGTACTAAAGAGGTTCCACATATGTTTTTTCTAGTTTTGTTTCAGTATTGTAATATTGCTTGTATTGTTCAGGAATCCGGGTCAGGAGTGTGGGTGCGGCGAGGGTGACTCGGGCTGCTCCGAGTGCGGCTGCTGTCGGATATGTGCCAAGGAGAACGTCGACAACTCGGACCTGGCCATCCTGGGGCCGAGTGGCGCAGGCGATCTGGCGGGCATGATGCGATTGGATCTTATATTCGGGGGTAATTTCATTTTTTCATAAATCCAGTTTATGGTTTGAAAAATTGTGTTTGCAAAATGTTCTCAAGAGGTACCTATTTGAAGTTTTAGTGTATCATCTTCTATGATCTTGGTACATTGTCTCCATTGAAACAATTCTGCTTTCAAGATTTAGCTTTCATTTTGTTACAATTTACTGTTTAGTATTTGGATCTACAATAGATTAGGGCCTATCTATCACTGAACATATTTGAATATTCAACTGAGTAGGCCTACTAATACAGTAACTGTCAGGAAGGGGTTTATTTGATAATTAATTATACTTTTTTTTAGTTGAAAGTGACCCATTAGTTACTACGTAGGCCCCTATGAAACTTAATTTTTTATTAGCATAAAATCAAGAAAAGTATTCAGACCTCAATCGATATAATCATAGGCCCATTGTCATTCAATGGAAAAAAAATCTCTTTCAAATGAATATTGTTCCGTTCTCATCTTCGAAGGTCATTCAAAGGCAATTGCTCTATTATTTACTTTTCCTATAATTCGAATGTTATACCCAAAGAAACTTCATCATCTACGGAACATGAAATACTGTCTAGTTCCATATAGGGCGATGCGGAAAGTTAACAATCATGAAAAACCTCACACTGCTCAGTACCGCAAGCACGATAAACAAATCATATCAAATAAGAAAGACCTGGTAATTTTTTTTTCAATCAACATCTCAAACTTGATACAAAGCCATTGTTACCTAGGACTATACAGACAGAGGATGAAAGTTTATGATTGTTCGAACAAGGACACCACAAGGGCGATCTTACCACTCCAAATATGCATGTCACCTGTTGACTAACCTTGTTTGTCATCACTAGGCCGTCACGGTGCGCGCCTTCAGGACCACCTCCAGCGCCGGCTCGACGAGCGGAAACAAAGGCAACGTGGTAAGCTTGCTGGTAGCTCTTCGTCGAAACACTTGAAGATGAAGAGCTCCAACAATCGAGCGGGACCGTCGTTGGTTGCGCTCGCTCCAACGAAGATGCCGGCAGTTACGAATGCTCGCCGTGACGTGAGCGTTGTCGTGGCGCCTGTCACCGCTCATCTACAAGGTAGAATTTTGTTGATATTAGCATGGAATAGATTTAGTCCCGCCCAAGTCCTGGGTGAATCTACTTGTTTACGCGCCAGATACGGGAGTAAAAATTTAATGTTGGCACTTCAGACGACGGCAGATCTTGAAAGTCTGTGTGGTCCTGTGAATTAGGGTTGCTGTTTAATGTAAAAATTACAAACAATATCGACATTTCAACAAGTATTGGTTGAAATATATCGAAAGTTTCAATTTTCAATCGACGTTGATAGATAGAGGTTTAGCTGTATAAGATTAGTACACTATAAAAAGAAACATTGGCTCACCTAGATTTAATTGCTTACTACTGAATAACTGTAGCAAATATTAGTTGAATGGTCAACATATAATTTTTATTACGATACTGCCAAAAACATAGTAGCGATTGATCAGCTGGTATTGTTCACGTGCAAATGGTATTGCTTGTATTTAATACAATTGTGTTTCAATGTCTAGCTGAAGATCAGGCTGGCAACAGCAGTGACCTTGAACCAAGCCGGATCACATCTCTACCCCCCTGCAGGCTCACGCTCCCCTCTGACAGCCCAGTTATCCAGATCACCACCGGTCTTCACCACACAGTACTTCTGCTACAGAATGGAGAAGTCTACACTTTCGGTTCGTACTACTTCTGCGTATTATTCTATAAGTTTTGTAGAAAAATTCAATCGATTCCTTGTTTTCAGAGTCGATTTTAGTCCTAGTTTTGTTATTATTGATTATTGTAATTTTAATAATTATCGTTGTTTGTAATGTTCCACAGGCAGTAACACATACGGACAGCTGGGAGTAGGGGACCTGTTCACACGTGGCGGTCCGACGCTAGTCAAACTACCTGGTCATGTGGCTAATGTGGCTGCTGGTAGCAATCATACAGTCGTTCTCACTAGCAAGGGTGAAGTATACACGTTCGGAAGCTACCAGGTAATTCACGTTATGTGTGTCGCCTAGATAATATTTTCTATTGTATGGATGGCTAACAATTTTTTTCATACAGCTAAATATGGGCCTTTCTGTTACCCACGTGCGCCTCCACACACCACACTATATACTATACAAACAAAAAACGTGTTTTTCATCATTCGAATTTTTTTCATTCGAATTTTGATTTTTGTTGTCCCTTAGAATTTGAATTAACGAGGGATTACTGTAGTCAGTAGGTTATAGGGCCTACACACAATAGGTCACAATAGTGATTCACAGTAGTAATTCATATTCTTTGTATTTTACTTGTATTTATATTTTTTCGGGTGGTACGATCGCCCTTGTGGTGCCCCGTCCAAACGATCCAACTTTCATCCATATAGGCTTAATTTGGAAACAATGATTTTGTATCTAGTTCTGTTGTTAATAAAACAAATTCTTTGTTGCGGTTTTCAGAAAGGGCAACTGGGCCGTCCATCTCCTATTAGCGGTCAGGATTCCTCCATGCCGGGCAACAGCAGTGGACGCAGGGACCCGCGTTCATCGCGCGAAGGTCCGTGGTATTCGTACCCGTGCGCCGTACCGAATATCGGACCGAAACACGGACGTAAGGCCACTTGGGCTGGAGCCAGTGGAGACCAGACGTTCTTGAAGATCGACGAGAGTCTGATCAATTCGCTGAGTCTGACACAGTCGACGGTGATGGCTAACAAGACATGTATCGGTGAGTAGAAGGTTGTTGAAAATGACTAGATTGTTGGAGATCTAGTCCAGATTTGAGAAAAGTTCTTATTGAGGGGGCTTACTTAGATAGGCATATGTAAACAATCATAGATTTCAAGTATAAAAAATGCAAAGCAAAGTCAAAGACAATAAACGTTATCCAACAAAACACTTCACATTTCAAAATTTAAAATAGCACCATCGGTCTAGAAGTCAAGATATAAATTGGTCCACTCATATTAGCCACACAAACTTGAACATATTTCTTTCATATTTTTTGGAAACTCCAAATTTTTAAATAAATTTATTAAATGCTTTTCAAACTTGATAGGTAGGCTACCGGTACTAATATTCTGATTATTTAGTAATGGATTATGAATAAAATGGCCCTGAATAAACTGCTTGGTCCAATTCCCCCAAAATATGTGACTGCTAGCTAGTAGCTACATATTAGCATACTGGTCGTATTGTTAATCATCGTAAATTAACGAATGTTCTAGTTCTGGTTCCGACGCAAAACGAGCGTAGTTCCAGCTCGTTTAAATGCCTGATGATCAACAAACGTGACGGCAACTGCAACAGTTTCAGTGGACCCGACCAGGTGGATTTCACAAACATGGCCACCTGTTTAGATCCCCTGTATAACATTCTGTGGAGCTACCATCCTGCAAGCCACGAGGTGTCTTGTTTCAACGTCATTGCGGCTGAAGCGCGCACGTAAGAACTTGCAATTGTTTAGTTATGTTGACTTTTAGTTTATTGTCGAGAAGGACTGTACAAACCAGTTCGTAGATCAATATGTACAAATAAGTATTATAAGTATTTACCGGTACTAAATATCAAACATTATTTAGCATCGCAAGATAAGTTACGTTATTGACTTATTAGTTATTAACTTATTATCAAACAAGTTTTACACTTAGTAAGTACTAGTAATAACTTTGTAGCGTAGATAGTAGTAAACTAAAATTGAGTGTTCACGGTAATTTATAAGTACAAAGATGAAACAGTTGCTAGATTTGAAATACTGTTAGTGAAACATGTGTTGGTAAACTATTTTACGAACAGAATCGTTGTGTCGAATTACAAAATTGTCAAGTTTCTATATGGCAATTTAGCTCAATAGGCCCCATAGGCGAACAGGTCTAATTAGTAATTAACTACATTTTGATTCAATCTCAAGCTCTATACCCACTAGTTAACGGATCGCATAGTACTGTAAAATGTGATCGAATTCAATTTTAACTGTTTCATTACTCTACATTTTGCCTCTTGCTTTATGCAGCATCGCGTCTATGCCGCCGCTGCCACCGAGTGTACCGAATCCCGAGCGTGCTCCGAGCGTTCTCAGTCCCGAGCTGGCCCTGCCCGTCACCGCGTCGTGCTTTGTCACGCGCTCTCAGGCAGCACTGCACCTTCTCAGCTGTGTCGACACGTTGACGCAAGCTCAGAACCTGCACATGACTGTCCGCGAGGCTTGTGACGACAGGCAGGCGAGCAAAACGTACAGTCGCGAGGACTTTGCAGCCGTCACAAGGTTCGAGAGTCATGGGGGAGGGTGGGGATATTCGGGACACTCCATCGAGGCTATCCGGTTCATGGCAGATACAGATATACTTCTCGGAGGCCTCGGGCTCTTTGGTGGGCGGGGGGAGTACACTGGCAAGATTAAGGTAAATCATGTTATACTAATATTTAGGACTAACCCTATGTGTATTCATTGACTTCTTATCAGTTATTAATAGGCCGTACATTATTTAAAATATTAATATATTGGATGTCCTGTTTTGTTAGTATCTAATTAACTCTTATTTTACTTGAATTCTAGCCATAAAATGTTCATGGTTTTGTAGTACAGTATTTGAATTATTGTATTCATCTTGTTTTCATGTGCCTTGGCTCATTTTATTTGTATTAATTTTTTTTAAAAATTAATCATGATCAGCTGTAGGCCTACTACAGTAGTAAGTTGGGTATTGAAAAGAATTGCATCCTCAAATCCAACCTTTGCAAGACCTTTGCAGACCTGCATTGACTATAGTGGATGTAAATAGACATGGATGGATCTTATTTTCCAAAAATAAATATTGAATCAGGTCTGAAAGTTTCAATCAAGTATCAATATTTCCAATAAGATAACTTGGTAAACTTCCGATTAATTGGCCAAATGTGTTGAACAATGACATTTTAATGTATTCTTGTTCTTGCTTCGTTAGTTGTATGATATCGGCATTGATGGTGGTGAACAAGAAACCGATGGAGAATTATTAGCGGAAACCGAAGAGATCCCTTACGAGTGCGGTCCTCGGCAGAAGTATCCAATGCTATTTGAGGAACCAGTCACATTGCAGGTTAGTGCTTTTGGTATTGACTTCATGAACACTACTTTAAAGTTTTAAATTGAATTATTGGAAGAATCACTTATTGAGTAATATAGGCCTAACTATCCTTTGCTGCAATCAATAGACAGTAGTCCTAACCGTGAAGTAAGTGGTGTAGACCTATATGACATATGAGTATTAGGGCTGCCTGAGTTGCTAATTGTAAGGGGGTGAAAATATTCTAAACGTTGTATACTATATATATACATTTAACAGTAAACCATTAATTTGTAGTCTACTCAGAGTAACTGCTCTAGCACGTACTACGGAGTTACATCAGTCTTTACAAGATTGTGTCTATACCATATCATCCCATTCCACATGCTTGGCAAATGCAACTGAATATACCGGTAATGTACGTTTTTCTTGTCTGTAGGCTAATCGCTGGTATGTGGCGTGGTCTCGTGTAAGTGGACCTTCTAGTGATTGTGGTTCCAGCGGTCAAGGCATGGTCACCACTGAAGACCAGTAAGTACAACGCAACAATTCAACACTCTCTCTGGGTATTAGGTCTTCAACTCTTTATTTATTAACTCAATTGTACTTCATCCATTCCTAGGTGACAATATTGTTGCTTGGCAGTCATTCCGGGTGATGTTGTGGTTAATTATAATAGAATTATAGGTCTTCCTTTATCTGTCACTATACAACCAAGCTCTACAAATCAAATGAAAAGCTTATTTGTTTCCCAGTTGAATCAAACCTGTCACTTGCCATGAATATTACATTATTGATTAGCTGGTGTGAATAACAAGTCACATCTTGGCTTAATTGCCGTCAGCCCCTATGTAGACCTATGTGTTCGTTCTTCGTACCAGAAGTTGATTATCATTTCTCCCGCCAGAGTGGTTTTCTACTTCAAGTCGTCGAAGAAGTCCAATAACGGTACTGATGTGAATGCGGGGCAAATACCGCAGATCTTGTACCGCGTGGTGACACCTGAGAACCAAACACCGAACCGACAGGCAGATCTTGCGGAACCGGTATACATATTGAGTCGAGATTTCTCTCGCGGGGTTTCGAGGGTGAGTGCTGTCACGGTTATAAAAGATACATACTGTCTAGCTTATAATAGAAATATGACGGTTGTTCATTTTTATAAATTTTTTGTTTTTTGAATATCAATTACGTCCAGTTTCACGAATAATACGAGTTTTACGAGAGAAATTCATTGATTAAGCGATAATTACTAGATCAACTTATTATTACTGGTTACGAACGATATTTTTGTACCGTGATTAATAATTAGTTAGGCCTACCGTGATAATCATCTAAATTAACTTATTCTTAGTTTTCGTAAAACGCAGGATCAAGTATTAACATATTTTTCCTACGGTTAGGCGTACATAGAAATGAGTAAAATAGACCCATTTAACCAGTTTTCTGAAGAAGACTTTTCAGGATGTAAGTTTATCTTGATGTAGAGAAATGAATTAATCAAAATGTAATGTGATTACTTGATATGAGAGTATAATAGACCTCTGTGTCAAATTGACTAAATTGGCTACCAGTACTGGTGGTATATTCTCATTTTTTGCAATTGAAAAAATGAACCGATCCTATAAATCGGATAGGATCAGCATAAAACATGTGTTTTTGTGGATCTATTAATTGTGCTTATCCGTATTTTAGCACCCACTAATTTCAACTCCCAAATGACCTTGGAGTTCGTGGGATCGTTTCCTAGGCCCTGATGTAACAGCCATCGAAATTGCAAATCACGTGAAATCCACAAAAAAATTGTATTTCAACCTAAAATATTTTTGGGGTTCTTGACCTATTAGAACTTAGTTGGACTATGTATTACTGTATTATCTAATATCTATACATTGTTGTCTGCTTTGATTTTTAGGAATGCTTTCAGTCTGTGATAGCTTTGTTGCAATGGAGTTGGAATACTTTCAAAGCTGGCCTAGTCGACATATCCTTCACCAACAACTCCACTTCTGGTCATTCGAGCGCAATACTTGACCTTGAACGGTTGGTTTACATCAGCCGAGCGAGTCTGAGACTGTTGCGTACTTACACTAACGAGATATATCCTAACCAAGGTACGTACGTCTTATGTTTTAGTCGCTCAAATGTTCTTGGGGTTTGGACATGCAGGTAAACAGATAGAACAGCAGCACACCTAAATTGGGACCATGGTGGATCCATTAATTATTTGAGAATGAGCACCCTACATCACACAACTATTAATTTTTGTAAAAATTACTTACAGGTGTTACGTTGTTCTGAATAAACCTATTGCTGTAGATGATAATGGGAAATTCAAATGGGGTGAATTTTGTTTTTGTTTCCAGTTGGTACCAAAAAGCTTCCTATCGAGTCTGTGAGGTTGGCAGAGTGTGTTGGCGACGTGCGAGCATTGCTTCGTCAGATATTGTCGGACCACATTCCAAGCGTTCACACGCCACGGAAGACTAGCAAGATTCGAACACTCAAATGTAAGTATTATTTCAATTATTCGTCTTAATGTATTTGTCTGTTGGTAGTCAGTCCTAATCGCTCTCCTAAGATTATTTTTCAGCCTACACGGTTATCGTTGTATCATCGTGTTTCGTTAGCTTTCATTACGTTAGCGAACGTGAAAATCAGAGTTTAATACCTATTAAATGTTACACATTGTATAGGTTCTTGGAAACGTAACCTATCCAGTAATTATGTTTAATGTTCATTTTGTCCCTCTAAAATCATTTGCTCATTCTTATATGCTTACCTAATGTTTTTTTACACAAAAAGTATGGCATTTGAAAAAGAAAAGCATGAGAAATTTACTATTGTTCTTTATTGGCAATCTTGAACTACATGGTAAACAATGATTGTAACATCTAATAATGGTAACCGGCAAAAAGATCATGGATAATAAGACCTCAGCGACCATACGATTGTGAATAATAAGATTATGGTTGTCGCAATCTTTTTGTTCGCGATCTTTTGGTCGTCGTCATTATTGATTCGGTCATATTACCTTGGGCCTCTAATAATGAGCCTTACCATGTTCTAGGTACTACTACTCCATACTCCAAAATGATAACGACTATTTTGGACGAGTGTCACCAAACTTTCGTGTCCTGTTTTCACGCGTTTTATCCGACCGCATTCCTGAAGTGGACTTGTCTCTGTGATTTATTAGCAACAATGGATAAGGTAACTAATAATTTTAATATTCAACATAAAAATAACAGATTCTTCAAGTTTTCCAAGTTCAGTATCTCTTGTTCATGTTTTCATGTATTTAATACTGTGTATTTATGTGACAGGGTAATGTCGATCACACTGGTAGCCCCGATCGGTTACTCAGTGCCGTATTGGCTGCGTTGTGCAGTCCTTCTGTACGACTGCGCTCCACCTTTCCGATACTCACCAGCGTACTGGACGCGTCTGATTCGTCTCTGAAACGGCAGCTCAGTCCGTCGGATAACACCGGACTCCCGATGATGCCGTGTGTCGACAGTCATCATTATCCCATTCTCGTTGAACAGATGAGCTATAGAAGCCAGGTGATTATATTACGATAGCACCATAATGTGCAGCACATGCGTTGTAAGATGAGCGAGATATTTATACAAAATCAGTAGAAATGTATAAATCTTGGGTTTGAAACAGCTTACTCGATTTTGGTAAAACTTGCCCAATACCATCATAGGCAATAGGCGTACATTGTTTTCCTTATTTATAACGTCTCAAGATTTGAATTTTTGCAAATAAAATTGTTTTTCTCATTTTTTCACAATGTTATTCTTAGGTCTCTATCATTGGCTCTATCATTTTTCAATGAACCAGTTGAAAAAGGAAAATGATCCATGCAGGAAAATTTAACGGTTATATGGGAGGAGAGGAAAAGTAATGAATGATACAAGCAGCAAAACATGTATGATGATTTGGGTGAAAAGATAAATAAAGAACAGCAGATAACCTAGATTAAAGATTTAGGCAAACAAAAATTGATTACCGTAATTCAAAATTCAATAATATATAAGCTAGGCCTAATTGTTTTTTCGTGAATGGCAGAAGATTTCAATTTTAGCAAATAGGTAGTTTGAAATTTTGTATATTTTATTTTTTTCCATTTGTTACAAATACAATTTGATTGTGAAATGATTTGATTTGATTGTTGAGATTTTTATATGACTGAAAATAAATTTTCTTGGTTGCAGTTGGAGGGAAATGCAGCCGACGGTAATTGGCTTTTCCGAGAAGTCCTGGACAGGCTGCTTGATGTTGTTACGCTGCCAGTACAACAAGCGTTGTGCCAGGAGAAAGTGTCTCACTCTAGTGAGCTCGTGAGGAACTGTTGTCAACTATTAGCTCGAGTCGTCGGAGAATTAGCAACCCAATCTAGCGGGACTGATGTGAGTTCTATGATGAGAAAACATATTTCAGATTACTTAGGAGTTAGTAAGTGAAGTATAGGTTTTCCCTATCGAGTTATTCTGTAATTATTTTTAAATGGTTGATTGGCAAAATCATTAATAACAGCCTGATTTTACCAGAGAAAAATAGTAAGTTATATATATGGATATGGCATGCTTGAGGGGAAAGACTATTTATTGGACCATCCGATAACAAGTGAGATTCTCATAAGAAAAGACATTTGGCAAAAGTGTGGTTTTACAGTGGTTTTAGAGTTTATAGCTAGATGTGTCAGAAAACAGAATGATATTTTGTGGTATACCGGTACTGTGATATATAGGCCTGTGATATGGTAATTCTTGAAGATTATTACTTTAACGTGAATCGTAAATTTACTCTATCGTTAATAGAAGATTTACGGTAATTCTTGAAGACCGTGTTATAGTGCACTTCAAATTATTTAAACAAGTTTACTAAATGTTGCATGATCCTGCTTCACTTGTATCATTCTTGCTTGCTCCTGGTAGGCCTATCTATTGTACTGGAATAAAATCTCAAATAAACACTGCGCTATGAAATACTTGTCCTAGAGCATATGCCACATGTATTTTCATTCTGTGTTTGCCAGGAGGACTTACAAGGTTCATGTGGCCGAGTCCTGCACACGACTATGTCCCGGTTCACTCGGACCAATCAGAGCCGGTCGTGGAATACAGGGAACGGATCTCCGGATGCGATCTGCTTCTCTGTGGATCGTCCCGGCATTGGCATTGCCGGCGTCTGCGTTTACGGCGGTGTCGGCACCTATGAGTACGAACTGGAACTATTGGACGATGTAAGATCCTATTTAGTATTATTAATTATTAATCATTCTTCTCGAATAGTTAGTTGTTGGGATGAGTAAGTAAGGGACGGTTACAGGATCTGATTGATGACTGGTCATAGTAGATCGTAAATACTGTGTATATTTAACATAACCGTTAGTTACACATAGCTACAGCGAGCAGATTGAAGATACATCGAGTTTCATAATAATTCCCTGCACAAATACAAAATAATTCTTGAAACAAAATAGTGGTGCCTTGTGAAACAAAATTGTATTATAATTGCAGCAAAACAACACCAGCAATGACGCGTCGCATGCTCAGCGCTGGAACAGTTTAGAGCTGGTGCGAGGCACATTCGGCCCCGAGGACTGCGTGGCAGACGTTGCCGAGATAAAGTTCGACAAGGCCGTGGCCATCAAGGAGAACGCCAAGTACGCCGTACGGCTGAGGAATCACGGCGGGCGGACGAGCAATGGCGACGGAGGGCTGAGCGTGATCATGGGACCAGACGGTACCACGTTCTCATACTCGACTTGTTCGTTGAGTTTCAATGGGACTACTCAGACACGCGGCCAGTTGCCTCAGTTGCTTTACTATAGGTGAGGTTATGTTTGTCCACTTAACTTCTTGTTGTTTTCTTTGTTGTTCACTCACTTCTTGTCCTCGTGTCACTTCTTTTAGTATTATGAAACAGTTTTGAAACATTCAAACAACATATTATTCTTTGAATTTTAGAATTAATTGCTTGATGTAGCTGTAATTAGGTGTGCTACTCCTCTTTCATAGTACATTATCAACATCAGTTGTGAATCTATCCAATAGGCCTACAGGGGCGAGCGGTCAGGGCGAGCTTAGTAGGCAGAGCTTACCCAGAGAAAATAGCATCCACTAATGTTAAGAAATGAATGTATAAGAAAAATAAATAATTATTATGGGAATATTCAATGTACGGTATTTTGTTATAAGATTGGAAAAAAACAATTTTCAATAAGTTGTTACTGTATTTCTTAATTTTGTTTTTTGAGCTATAGCTATTGTCACTGCTTTCTATTGCGGTAGAGCTATAGTTATAAAGCAACGTAACTCGACTTGCCATCGCGCGCTTTCTTTCCGCTTCACCTACCCCGCAAACCCCGTTCAAATCCACTGTATTATGCCTGTTTGCATCACCCATCTTGAGTGTTCACTGTGTGCTTGGCGTGTCAACCGCCCAGTGACCACGTGCGATAATGCATGCGACGATATATCAACGATGTATGAATTGTTCTGTCTCCTTTGTTGTCCAGCAATCCGCAAGACTCGGCCAGCCAGGAAACAAGCAAGGCTTGGGCTGAAATGCAGGCATGCAAGTGCACCCTGTCAATCACGTCCGCCATCATGCAACGCTGTAACGATTTGATGGCGTTGGCGAGAGAACGTGCCGAGGATGTGATCGCGACAGAGGTGCTCGGCTCGGCTTGTTTGGTGACGACGTTGTTGCCGCTGTTGTTGGCGCATATCAGTCCGCTGGCTACTCTGGATCCACGGGTAACTACTTCACTTGACCAGTGACCAATAACTCGGGCACATTGTTGATCTCTTTTTACTATTAGTAAATAATGTGAATAAAATTACGTTTCCCATTAACGTTTGAACACGCTCTATGAAGACCAGTAGAAGCTCAATCGCATATCGAGTTTATTACAATTTTTTATGGAAAATTTTTGTATAGGCATAGCCTAGGCCTACCTAGTATTTGCCCATTGTAACAAAATGAAACAAAAATCAATTTGATATTTTAAAAACAATATTTGTGAGAATTAACAACCTGCAGTCTACCGAATTTGCCTACCTCCTCTTGTAATCAATGTTAATATGTAACACTGATAATTCTCTACATACCGGTACTCGTATGTAATAATTTTCATCTCTGCTAATAAGTGATAAGTAAGTTTCGTACTCTAATCGATGTTATAAGGCGGGGATAATTAGATTGAGTTTTTAAACATTGATCACTAGATAGTAGATATGCACTATAACAATATAGTGTATGTCTTAATATAATGTAAATAATGTATATATTATTAATTATATAGGCCTACTGGTATATACACCTCTATGCATCGTTCCCGGATCCATCGTTTTCCTGCATGTATCATTCATTTTTTCTCATTCCACTCCCATATCATCAATGCTAATTTTCCTGGATGGATCATTTTCCTGCATGGATGGTTTAATTTTCCTGGTTCCCTTGAAAGACGATGGATAGAGGTTTCACTGTAGGCCTATATGATATATAAATAAGTATGTAAAGTTTAGGTCTACTTGTTTAGGGTTAGAAAAAACACCAATTTTATGTTTTCTAAAATAGTATAGTTGTATCATGAAGTACATTTAATTTCATAATAAAAATTAGTCACCGAAAATTGTTATCTCCTTGTTACACAGAGTGGCGTCCAAGTGTTGAACATGGTGCAGGAACTCTTACCGCACGTAGCCGCGTTGAACCTTCTGAACGCCAGCATGCAACAGTCGATCGGTTCCGTGGAGAGTTTCGGTGCGCAGGACGCGGCGCAGACGACCGTACACCTGCCAGCGCCGTCAAACACCACCTCGCATCACTACGCTTGGGTCGAGAGTGATCACCCGTATAAACCGGCCACCGTTTCCAACTACAGGTGAAAAACTAGGGCTACGTTGATTCTTGTTTGAAAATAGAATCCAGGATTATGGTTATCTGTGATAGTAAAGACATGCTGCTGCATACTAAAGTTACTCTGAAGATCAATTACAATACCAATTACCGGTATAATACCACTGCAGTACTTGTGTCTAGAAAGAAGGAGAACCACCAGCGCGCTAGTGTGGGACAGAAGTTGTTCGGTAGGAACCATTTTATTTCCAGGATACAATACAGATATTTGATTAGGTCTATTCTACCGCATATTTTTTTAAAGAAAATCAATAAATATTGTTTATTTTCACAAAATGATAAAACATGATACACAATGCAACTATTTAACTATTTGGGGTGGTAAGATCGCCCTCGTGGTGCCCCGTTCAAACGATCTAATCTTCCATCCATAGCCTTAATTGGGGAACAATGATTTTGTATCAAGTTTTGATGTTATTGAAAAAAAAAACAATGCAACTCACTCAAGACCACATTCCAACTTCATAATTTGTGAATGAGTTCATATTAGTCCTATAATAATACGTCACATATTTTAATTCTGTTCTTTTGTACAGGGTTGCTTTTCCGGAGAGTGTCAAGTGGATGTGCGTCGAGTTCGATAGCCAGTCGGGAACTGCGCAGTCGGAAGATTCGCTCCAGCTGTACGTGCCTAGTCTTTCTCCTCCTCCACCGCCACCTACTAAGAGGGTGGTGGGGAGTGCGGAAGACGGTGACGTAGACGCTGGACCTGCACCCTACTGGCCGATGTTGCATAAGTTCAGTCGGAATAACTGGCCACAGGCGGCTGTCGTCCTGCCAGGTAGGACACTCGATCGGTCAAAATGGCTGAATGGGAAAATGGTTTTAAAATTTATTTTTCCAGAATTGAAACTTTGACCAAGTTTCTTGGTATATACTGCAGTATTCTTGTATGTTTGTAACCCTATATTTAGGTGAAGGTAGCATATGAGGGAATAGGGTATTAACCTGAATTACACCGTGTCATTGCTAGGTCTACTGTGTCCTCCTTTACAAGTTGACGAACCAGTGGGATTTTTGAAATAAATTTAATAGTTAATGAAAAGGATATAGGTTCAACTCAAGTTGACAAATATAGTTCTTCGAACTGTGAAAATATTTCAGACAATCCCCTCTTTTCCAAAACATTATGGGCATGACTGCCTATTTAGCACCTCTCCCACTGTTCTCTGTTCCTAGCTTTTCATGCTCAGTCTGTACTATGGTAATGGGGAATAATGATTTTTCTTGCAAGTTGTATTGGCCTAGGCCCTATGTTGATATATATTTTTTTTTTAAATAATTAGTATCTAACTACTGGTACATACTGGTACATACTGTAGTATAGCCAGTAGCATCGTAATATTCTGTGTAACCTGGAATCTAATTTGAAAAAAAACAGGCATGTTCTGATTTTTTATCTGTATGTTTTATTGTTGCAGGCAACGAAGTTATCTTCTCTCTCGAAACGGCATCAGATTACGTTAAAGATGACAAGGCTTGTTTCTACGGCTTCCGTTGCCTCGTTGTCGGATATGAGTGGCACGCAAACCTGACCGACGGCTTACGTCACCTCGAGACGGAACTGGCTTACCTCGGTGGCATGTGTGCGGCGTCGTTGATGAAGAAAGATCTGCTGCTCCCGCCGGCATCAGGTAAACATGCAATTGCGCTGAACCGTCATTCAGGAAACCGGGATTGTATCTACTATCCATCCACATTCTATATTTCATATTCATATTTAGGTTTGTTGTTCAGTTTATAATTTTTAATGTAGGTATAACTAAATTGAAACATCAACTTGAATATTCAGTTATGTGGTCGTTGAAAGTATATTCATTTTCAAATACTAACATATTCAAGTAGTCAATTGATTGTGATTTGTGATTGCAGTGGAGGAAATGGACGAGGACACCGACATAGCCGAGGAGATAGCTCAGCAAGTTTACAACAGCAACTCGGCGCTGCTCGGGAAGGGTTTCGCATTAGCTAACGCTCCGACCATAACGCAGGCGCTCGACGGGATTCTGCCGTTCAGGTAGGATCGATACTTCAACTTTCCATTTTTTAAACCGAGTCTACTTCTTTGCTTGAGCTTAGCATCTCAAATGGAGGCAAATATTCATTTTTCCACTTCTGTTACTGTACCGAAATTGAAGTATACAGTTCTGGGTTTGATCGTAAAACGTAAAATAATAGTTCATTAGCCCTTTTCAGTGGCGGACTCCTCAGATCAGAATGAATCGCGCCGGTATAACTCAATTGCTTTACATAGGCCATCAGCATATATACATCATCAGACAGATCTACGTTATCATCACGGTACCTACATTATTGTTAGTGCAACATCTTGTCTCTATATTGCTAGAGTTGCCTGCCACACATCCGTTACCTTTCGTCAACGTCTGTTCGCGAACAATTCAAATTACTAAATTGCTCATAGTGACGTATTTGCAGTTGCACACGAGAGTTGTTAGAGAGAGCTCAAGAGGAATCAGATTTTTATAGAGGAGCTCTTTTAACACATTAGATGTTACACTATGCACAGCTTATTCGGAAACGCCGGTCGTCTAATTTGTGCAGCAGTTAATCATTAATTTCTCAAGTTCTTCCCCAACTCTTTACTCTACGACAATTGATTCAGTGTATTGTTGTGCATACACTACAAATCCACTTACAGGTAGGTCTAGTTAATTAGTGGGAAGCTGAAAATTTGAACAAATTTCTTCTTTCCATTATTCCAACATATCACAGTTTAATACATACCACATTTCATTTTTTAGTACAAAACAGTTTATACTTTTAACCAGTGTGCAATTGGTGTACAATCAATAGGCTCTACATCAGAACAGTAATATCATGCGTATTTTTTGTATTGATAAAGCATGTACTGTACTTGACAAGTTTTCATACAAGTGGTTTTCTTTGGTATTACTTTTCCATTTTCTACAGTGTTTTTTTAATTAATTTCCATAGTTACATAACAACATTGGACTACGGTACTATTTACAACTTGATAAATATTTAAGTAGGAATATGTCTACGTACCAAACTGATTTCCTAAATAGAAAACACAGTCATCTTGGTCGTCAGACTACCGGTACCGGTAAATGTCAGATGTGTACTTCTCGCTGATTGATTCCTGACATTCAGTAATTTTGGTTACGTTTTCTAAAATAAGTCGGTTTTGAACAACCTATCTGATAATCACTGTTCTATCTTTTGGTCTCCGTGCTGTTTGTTATGACTATTAGCATAGACAGTCATTAGCATAAGATTTACCAATATGGACACTTCAATATACGTAATTACATATTAGGTGTATGTATTGTAGGTTTTGGTAACGTAATAACAGTTTTTGTGATAAATAACAGGTGGTACCATAGGAGGCCATTTTAACAATTTCAAATGCTCCACATTAAAACCTTAACTGAAATAGCCTATATAATAATAACAAACTCCACTGTCTACTGTAAGCTTTTTTTGTAATAAACACAAAAATTCATCCACGGAATCAACTATCAAGTAGGTACATAAACATAGGCCTACTGCCACCTACAGTTTGTGTAATTACTAATTAGTCAATAATATATTTTGTGATGGACGATGTGAGAGATGGATGATAGATGATGATACATTGTAGGAGAAGCAAGTGATATGAGAAATAATAAGGTGGGTACAAGTTGGAGGAAAAACATAAGACAGAGCATAAAAACACACACACAAAATGGACTGGACATGAGTGCTGGGAGGTAGGGAGGTTGAGTTTGTTGACTCCTACCTCCCAGCACTCACTCGAGTGTCCATTTTGTGTGTGTGTGTTTTTGTGGTCTGTCTTATCTTTTCCCTCCAACTTGTACCCACCTCATTATTTCTCATATCACTAGCTTCTCCTACAATGTATCTTCATCTACCATCTATCTCTCATATTGTCTATCACAAAAATATTTTATTTAAATCAAGTCCTACTTTCTAATAATGTAATTTGTCAATAACATTATTGAGGATGTAAAGAACTAGTTGCATCAAAATTTCACATCATAAATACAGCGTAATAGTATTGTACGCTTAATACTATTATAATATAATTTATAATTATATGTAGTCATTAAATCATATTATAATTTGTAACAGGTAAAACAGGTAACTTGTCCCTAGGATGGCAGCATTTTGAGCTTTTAATGATTGGTGCACATGGATCAGGTTAACGAGGTTCGTGGTAATGGCACTGGCTTTTGTCTTAGACTCGTTTGTAGCATAGGTTTAACGTTCTGGTAAATATGCTGATCGCTAATTGGCTCAGCTTGCTCGACGATAACGTGCAACTCTGTTTCTCGGTACATACGACCGTCCGGTACCACCATATTGATCCTACTGTCTGGCCCGCCTCGTTTCGTCTTACCAGTCTTACGATTGTCTTTTTTGTCTTCGTTGGTTGATACGTTTGTCCATCTTTGATTCCTCGAGCGTCGTCTGCGACACACGATTATCATAACGACTCCGATCAGTAGTAATAAAGCGGAGGAGGATATTATTACTATCAAGAGGTTGTGCACGCTGAATTTCATTACCCCGCAACTTGATTTGCTGTATTCGTGGAAGCTTATATAACGATTATTTGCTTTGCCCAATTCCTCCCATCGGCACCACAATACTTCGAGGGCTTTACTTGTTTTATCGTTGTCCAGTTTTTGCCGTAGGCTGGATGATGGATGTATTTGCAATTGAACAGACCACAATTCTATTGCATTACAAGCGCATGGTTGTTCGATGAGTATTCTATCCAATTCAGGAACTAACCGAGAGGTATTGAAAACTAATGCACCAGCTTCAAAATGCGTAAGATTGTTACCTGTAAAAACGAGTTTCTGTTGTTTTTGCTCGGTATATGTGTTTTTCTCTACTGTGATACCTGCAAATGCTCCGCCAGCTAGAGATATGAACACGTTGTTCTGGATGTGAATTGGGCCTCGAGTTACTATCCGAAAGGCGTCTCCTTCTAAGCGTATAAATCTACAGTTCTTCATATTGAAACTCTCGGGGCCGTATATGTTGAACGCCGAACTGCGTAAGAGATCTGCCGAGATGTTTTCGATTAGCAGCGTTTTCACTTGGAGGTCGACCATGGTGCGACTCGGTACCGATCCGTAATTTCCACCACTCAACGTAAACGTGTCTACGGCAAACTTTTTAAATGCTTGTGGCTCTAAATTTGTGAAATTGGTATCAATAAATTGGAGCGTCTCCATTCCGTACAGGTTTACGAACGCAAACGGAGCAACGGTTTCAATACTAGCTTTATTTACTATTACAGACTCCAAACGCCCTTTGAAAGCGTGACTTGGAATTTTTGGGATCGAAGAGTTATTTATTGTGATAGTAATACCAGATTGTGGATATGTTTCTTGTGTTAAACTCTCAATAACTTTCCAGCTGAATCCATTTTCCTCTATGATTAATTGACCAATGTTTGAAAGTTCGATGTGACGAAGGTGCCATAGATCAGCGAAAGTATTTGACGCTATGTGAACGCGCTGGCAGTTTTCTATGCGAAATATATTAGTGTTGACATGGGGCTTGTAATCTCCTGTGAGTTCCAGTACCGGTATCTAGAAACACAAAAAAGTGTTACATATTATAAAATTGTGGTTGAAAAACTTGTTAACAATTTCTCAGGTCTAGTAGCATTAGTTAATGATTGAAGAATGGATTAGAATTAGATAAAGTGGTTATTAGGGAATGTGGATAAAAATGGAAGGGAGCATTTGCAATATAAATACACCTTTAATATGGGAATTTTATTGCATCATTACTATTGAGTTGAAGTAAGTTTGATTTGACACACAACGTTACATAGTGAAATGCCATGACTATGAAATATCATAATATCACACAAATGTCACAAAACTTTTGTGGTAGTTTTCTACTTACTTATATATCCAGGTCTGAATTAGATTGTAGTTTCTATTTTTATAGATTGTATTCTATGTAGTTTATAGTATTGATTTTATGGTTGAAGAAAAATTCAATTGTTCATAAAAATATAAACTTGTTTGAGAGGAAAATTTGAAAACGTTCTAAACTTCGGCCTTCTAATTTTTTATTTTTTTGACACGGCAAACTGGTCAGATGAAGTAATCAGGTGACTTATAACTTTTTCTGGACATTTGGTGTCATAACAGGAAATGGGTTGGGATTATTTTCGAGCAAAATCAGTTGGGCACTTTTTCAGAAAATGAGATGATTTGAAAATCCCCATAAGAATAGGTTTGGATAAAATTTGAAATCTCATAATTATATCCATTGAAATGAAATTTTCGTAGATTATCATTGTTCTAATACACGTTTCTACAAAGTGTGGATTATTTTGGTTCTTTCAATTTTAGGAAAAAGAATGTATTGTTTGGGAAAAATCGTAAAAAAATCCATTCTTCACATTTAGGTATGATCAACAAGTTAGCTGTATAATGAGGGCATTGTTTGCATGACTAGACTTGATGGTTACAACGAATTTTATTAATTCATGTAATGAAACCATGAATAGTAGAATGGGAAATTTGAAAATGTAATAGAAATTTCTTCATCATTATCCATTTGGATTTTCTTGTGACGTTCATAAAATGTTATTTCAAAGATTATGTCACATGTTGTAACATTCCATCGTACGCAGTGACAAACTAGAACATGGTAATATTAGGAACGGTTGTGGTAACCTATTTATTATATTTTTCCACTGTAGCGCATGTTATCTTCCCGAATAGCATTGCCGCAACCTATAACATCTTTCATTTTATCATTGCTTTTATTTATAATTCCGATGTAAAATGCCATTTCTGAATCATTTTCTTGTTATCAGTTGTCGTTTGGAGTGATGTGTAGTTGTGGAGTTTCTTATCATCGCTTTCAAAACGATGACAATATCTGATACCGTACAGCTAGCAGTGCAACGCGAGGAACTTGGAAACGCAATGATTGCTCTTTTAACGGAATCATGTTTTTACACTGCACAAAATACGAATACACTTATTTGTTTGTCTTTGATTCTGTTCTGCACACAACTGAACAATTTTATTTCATTCATTTTATTTTCATATTCTCCCAAATAAAATATTACAGAACATTTTAAAAACAATGTGTAATATGTAATATATATATATGGAAAGTCAGATTATGTAAAATACATTATAAAATATGTGAAATATATAAAATAAATGTATCACATTATAATGCAAGGTGAAAAAAAGAATAATACATTGTACTTGAGGCTATATGTACACCTAAGCTATATGTTATGACTTTAAGGTCACCGTCACGGGTTCGAGTCCCGCACAAGACAGGGGTTTTCATATACGTCCTTTCACTTATCAACACTTCACAGTTTCATTATTACCGGCTCGTTCTTATCTACAAATAATTCCTAGCTGTTGGAATAGTAATCATCACTTAATCAGTTGTGATTTATGTAGGGGCCTATTAGGTTTTTAACCGCAAACTGGATGCAGCAGCTTTATCTTAATGGTGATGGGACCGTCACGGACGTGACAAAATTAAACAAATCTGTTGAACTATTTATAAATGTGAAATCCGAAATGTAGAAACATTGAGTAAGAAAGTGTTGATAAGAAAATACAGGTAATCTACAATTCTACATAGACCAACAACTTGAACCATTGATTAATAGTTCAAAGATAAAGTTCGTAAAATAACATTCATATGCTATATGTCTCAGATAACAGATATGGCTATCTGTTGAGGGGTTAACAACTCCTGAATCCCGGTGTACACTTGATATGAGATCCATGGAGTCCCTAAAATTCCTTGGGATCCCTAAAATTCCTTGAGATCCTCAAGATCCCTGAAATCCGTTGAAATCCCTGAAATCTACATGGATTCTTTTGAAATCCTTGAGATCTATTGAAATCCCCTTAAATTAATCTCGTGAAATCCGTGAAATTTCAAAATCTGAAATCAGGTGTGAGCCTACACCAAATTAGCGAGTTATTAATCCCTCGGTCTAAGCTACCAGTCGCCACAGTTTTATTGTACATTTATCTTTGATATTTTATCGAAATGCGCCATTGTATATGAAAGATTTCAATTTCAGGAAATGTTCAATTATTATTTCGATGATTTTGGAAATAATCAATAATCGTTCATGGTATATTGCGGTATTGGTGTACTCATGCAATCACAAATAGTTTGTAAGAAACGGAAAGAGGTTTTTTCATAAAATATTATAAGAAGAAGATATGTTTGGAAATTGAAATCAAGTAGACAGTGAGTACGAGTCCCTCTAAAGGCATTGATTTCACTTGTTCGCATTTAAAACTTGAAATACCAACATGTCTTCTTTGCGTTCATCATGGATCATTCAAGTATTTTGTGACACCTCATGACGGTATTCGCATGGTAGACGTTTACCCGTATTTTATGACAGCTTATGACAGTTTATGACAGTATTCTCATGGCATTCTCATGGTATTTTGTGACAGCTTATGACAGTATTCGGATGGTACCGTATTTTGTGACAGCTCATGACGGTATTCTCATGGTACCGGTATACTGTGAAATGTTTCTGACTGATGGATGAACTTGTAAGTAGGCCTATATCAGTCAATAATCAATCAATAGTCATGTCATCAAGGCAAGTTATTACCGGGATCTGTCACTTGTAATAGTCTCGTCTTTTAGCTATATTAACTATTGTTGATATTTGTAAATGGCATTTCATGGTCTTGACAGATAGCTTTGCTGCAAAGCTTGCCAAAGGCCTTCTATAGCTATCAGCAGAACTGTCAGTTTTGTCGCCTCGCTCTCAGCTGCGTTTCGTTTGTTACAATCAGACGGAACAAAATGTAAATTTCATTTTATTAGTTATTAGTTTGATGCGACAACGTGTTTTTGTAATACAAAGAATATAGAAGTCATTTTTACATGGCAGGCGAAATATAAATGTATATTGTCTTTGATTTGAGTCTTCAATTTCCTTTAAATATAGAAAAGGTGTCGAATAATTTAAATAGCTCTGTTTTTCTATTTAATTTTTACTATCTATATACTGAGACCGTTGGACCTGTGACTAGCACGCTGAACCGTCATTCAGGAGACCGGGGTTCGATACCCGTCTTGATCGACCATCCTGACAGTTTCTTCGTGGCTTCCCTCTGTCGTTCCATAATTACAGGCCACGACCGCTTCCTTCCCACTGTCCCACTTTCCCACTGAACATCTGCCAGGTTCTTCCTTGGCTGTTATAGGAACAAATTTAATTCACGTTTTAGAAGATCCATATGAAACTTGGGCCAAATCGATTGTAAATATATATATATAAGGTAAAACATTTGTTATCTTCAGATATAAATAATTTTCTCAGAACACTATTAAGGAGGTGCATGCACGGTGCTTATAAAAATAGAGAAATTCATCTTTACTATTTTTTTTCTTCATCACGAACACGCCTTAAGAAGTGTGTACCGTATTGTACCGAGGTTCTGAATTTGCGCCTTCAGACGTTGAATAATTTGCACACGGCACGTCTCGAAGACTCGAATAGATATTAAACTGCAAATCGCGAGTATTTGAGCGGTTCGGGACTCCCCCACGTTAGTGATAATGGCCAGTAAGACCGACTGTTGGCGAGGCGAGTATAGACCGTAGGTGGTCGACTGGAATCGCGAATACTTCAAACACCAAAATAACACAAGTACAACGGACGTACATCTACATGTATTTATTTCTTATTTTTATTGGGTTTAATATTAGTCAAATAGATGGATATTTGTTAATAGGCCCATATGTGTTTTTTATTGGGTACTGTAATGATAACTACGATCTATTGGCATCGAATGAATCATTAATGAGATGATGGGATGCGCTTTCTTAGATAGTGGGAAGGAAATGATCGTGTCATATATTGTGGGAAGTTGGGAACCATCCCGAATTGAATTGAATGTTCGGTTTAAGGTGCGTCGACGGCTATAGGTCATTTTGCATATTTATAAACGAACAAATTAATGATCATCGATTGTATTATCGGCAAGGAACCATACCGGCATTAGACTAGGCTACAGAGAGAAACCACGAAAAATCCCTGCATAAGATACACCGTGGCGGGGATCGAACCTTGATTCGATTATCTCCCAGATCCCATGGAGCGAGCGCGTTAGCAACTGAGCTACGTGTGCCGGTTATAATACAAAGTACACATGCATCTTCCAACAGCAACTATTACATCGACAACCATATTTACCTGTTGAGCCGATGTTGCATTGCACGAACACGTGACTGTTATTTGACCCCAACTTGTGCACTTGCAGATATCAGTGTCGCATATCGCCATCCTATCGTCGTTTGCGTTCAATATCGCACCACATTGCGTTATTAACACTGCGCTTAATATTGTCAGGCACACATACTGTCTTCTGGCTGTAGAAGTCGACATTGTCGTAGCGTTATCAAGATCACAACACTCATGCAGTTAGTAATACACTATTTATCTAATTTAAAATTCGAACGTCGAAAACTCGAGTACGTTCGAAATGAAAAAAAAATCATGCAATATTCACTTTTCGAAATGTAACAAACTAACAATCCATTAAAGTACACACGCGCGTCAAGATTTCCACCAGTATTTAAACAATCTGATATAGTTTGTTTAACAAAACACGTTATCAATTCTTGTTCTAGTTTTTATCTCTGTTTCACAGTCTTACAAACAGTACTATTTAATAATGACATATCCTTTGAAATGATCAACTCGATTTGACGTGTTCTCCACGCGCATTGCGTTTCTTCTTTCTCGTCAATGTTTACATTCTAAGAAGGGGGCGAATGCCTACTTCAGTGTGCACATGTAGATCTCTGGTTCTGTCTCCCATCACTCATTCATTGGTCCCGCGATCACGTGATCTATTACACCGAATAATGCATTTCATTCAACCGTTTAACGTGTGTGTTTTTTGTACGCCGTTTTCGTTGCGTCTGTACACTGATCTCAATTGCTGCTGGCGAGGTACTGATTATTACAACTCGGCTTTGCGCTGCATTATTCGTGCCTTCCCGGCTGATTACATCACGTGGTTTATGTTAGTATTATTACGTCATGAATGTGAATTCTCCTGTGACTTCACTTTTAGTGTCGCGCTAAATGCTTCCAATCTAAATCTGTCTAACGTCTGATACACACACCTTCTACTGACTTCCTCTTGTGTAATTAATTATTAGGTTATCTTTAATCAGGAATGCTGTATCAGTTATTATCTTATCAGTAATAGATTTGAGGTTAATCGATATTTCAGTTTGACCCTGTATTAGTTCGTTCTGTATGAGTTTGCTGCTTGAGAAAGAGGATGATTCTTTGTTTATCTAGAAGTAAAAAAAGGAACAACTAGTTTTAAGGTGTCTTTGTGTTGATTGAGTGTCGATGGGTTAGTCTCATCGACGATTCTGAAAATCGTTTTAGGCCGAAGAGTAAACAAAATCAAAATGTCAGGAAATGCCAGTAGTAGGTATATTCCATAACAAATGGTTATTCGTTTGTAGACTCTTCAGCTATTTTCGTAAATTCGTAAATTTGCTACGAGCTGTCAAATATATACGAGAATACGATTTTTACCTGTAGGTCGATCTGTAACACGAACATTATTGCATAGAAAATGATAAATCGTAATTATAAAGTAATAATTACAAATAAATATTGACGAAATATCATTTCGTTAACACAAATTATTATCCGTCACTCTTCTATCAAACCGAAAATTATATTCGTTCACCGCGTTCTTTTCTATCTCAAACTCTCAACACTACACGATTTTCGTTGAGAAACGTTTTTTTTGCACACCTGGAGGAAAGTGTGTCTAACCTTGGATATCACAAAAAAACGTATATTTACACAATTGAACATAAAATACTATCTATCATTGTTAAACCAACATCTATCCGACTTCCACTTCGTCAACACAGAATTTGTATGTATTAGAATTATTCGCAAAGTACAGATGAGAGAGTGAGAGAGTGAGAGAGTTAGAGAGAGAGAGAGCGAAGCAAACGTCAATGTTGTTTGGATAGGATGCTATCCGTCAACGAACTAACCTTACCTCATGTACCACAAGCGCAGTTTGGGTTTGAATGTCAGTGGGGTGCTCGGAGTCTTTTGTTGGCGTTGTGGCTGGTGAATAGAGGGAAGGAGGAGGGATGTAAAGAATTGTAGCCCCCCCCCCACATCGGCGAATATTTGGGGATCAATATTTAATCAGGCTTGCCCATCGCATGGGAGACGAAAATGTCACCGAATGTGGATGTTCAGGATGGACGTAGGGTAGACTTGTACGTTTATCCCATTTTTTTTTTAAATGTTCTATTGGTACATGAACGAGAAATTTTCTAATTACAGTTGACACTAACAAATTCATTGAGTAAATAGATTGGCCTATATACATAATTTGAGCTGATCGGAACTACACCCATACCCATATACTCGAACTTCACTGCCTGTTGACATCCAGTTCGTTTATTTAGATGTAAATAATAATACAAAAAATTGATCAGTGTATAAACTGAGAAAACAATTGATTTCCGAATTGTCCACTTTCTTCGAAAACTGGTTAATAACTGTTCGGTCAAGAGAAACTATCGGCATAAGTCTAAAACCAAACTAAAGTATCTAGAAAAAGTAATTATCACTCCAATCAATTGTCGAATGAATGGTACCTGTAATTTTTTCTCGAGTTGGTATTGGTAACGTTATTGTCGATTATTGAACGATTATTCAACGATAACTAGCACGACAGTTATTATCGGCCTAGTTATCGTTCTATAAATATAATTTATTCCATAAGTTATCGTCTAGCAGGAACTCAATTTTTTTTCAATGTTGCTCAACGACCCCACCAACAGCTAGGTTATACGGGGGTACGAATGAGCGGATGATAATGAAACGATGAAGAGATGATAGGTGAAAGGACTTTTTCAAAAACCCATGCCTTTTGCGGGACTCGAACGCACGCCCAACGGTGACTTCAGTTACTACCGCTAGCGATAATTGATTTAGCCACCAGAGGCGGCTAGCAGGAACTCCATATGCAAACAATCTGTTACAGTCACATAGTCTCCATGTTTTTCTGTCGATAGTCACGACAATAAAACAGGTACTTATTAACAAAATAAGAAATTTCGTGATTTAGTTTCAATATAGTATTTTCGATATTTACAATTCAATAATAACTTGCCCTCCCATTGCATGGACGTGTTATTTATTATCTGCAAATAATCGGGTTTGTCGCAAACTGTAATGGTAAAGCAGCATATAACTTCCCAAACCACGAGATACCTGCTAATTCAATTAGAGCCTTGTAATTAGCTTGCATTTAAAAGTCACCTTGAATTTCTTCTTGACGTCTTGTAATTATGATAACAGATCGCATTACGCCACACCTTCGCCCTGACAAAACGCTGTACATAAGTGCATGTAATGGCGGATGAGCGTGCTGGAGAGATATTTTTATATGTATTCTAATGCTGCTTATCGACCCCCATCAACAGCTAGGTTATAGTGGAGATGGGAATGATCGGGTGATATTGAAACGATGAAGTGGTGATAGTTAAAAGGACTTTACAAAAATCCCTGCCTTATTCGGGACTCGAACGTATACGCCCGACCTGCCTTCAGTTCCTAACGCAGTACGATAGTTGACTGAGCCACTGAGGCGGATTCGGAGAAATAGTGATATTGTGTAGTCGTAAATGGTAGTAGAGATTGAATCGAAAAGTAGCACAAATTTGGATCGGTGTATTTCCTCAAATGGATATAAGAATTAAGGTTCGAATTTATATAAGAATTTAGGTAAGAATTTAGGTTTAGGAATTCAGGTGAGGTTATTTGAAAATGTAAAGAACTTCATCACGTTTCTTAATAACCTACATTTACTTGTAGAAGCTTATGGGAACTGAGCGCAAAACGCCATTGCCCTCTTTTAGCCTGGAGGATCGTGGTCTTCTACCCGCTTTTCAGCCGTGTAAGATGTATTGCTGTACTTGCAGGCGCTTGTGTATTGCAAGCCGCTTAGCAAAGCCACCCGTCTTCCCACCATTCATTGAAACATCCCGTGAATTATCACTGAGATATCATATCTAATGTCTCTGAAATATTATGAAAACGCCATAAATTCGGGTTGGACGAGAAAGTTATGTTTGAATATGTAGATCGAGTTGATTAAGAAAATTGTAGCTCTTTTAGCAATTGAATTGAATGTTATATTTATATTCAATCGTATAGACATGCCAGTGCGCACCGTCGTATAGCGTTTCCCTTGGCTTTAATGGTACAGCATTCTGTGTCACACAATATACTGAAATGGAATGAAAAACAAAAACGGTGAAGGTTAAGACAAAAATTATCGTACAAATTTATTCATCTTACATATAACTATCCAGTAGATATTTTGAATGTTGATCTAGTTAATGATTAACTGGCAGCGGCGCATGGGCCCTTGCCAGTATTTGTAATAATTGTTCGGCGTCAGTCTTGAACCAGTAGGTTTCCGCCAAGAAGGCGTCTTGTGGCGTCGACGTCGCGATATGGACGCTGTCCCCCCCCACCCCCACCCACCTATACCACCCGCTCAAAGCAACACGCGCGAGTTGTTTTGATAACAATGGATAGTGCAGTTTTACTACAACCAGATTTGTTCACTCGAGAAGATTCATTTGATTGTTTTATATGTGTTTTATGTTTATAAGAATGTTAACTTGATTCTTGAGTCAATATGAGACGTATCCGCATGTTCAGCGTCAACTGACGTATGTAACTTTGAGAAAATATTTCTATAGCGCCTACTACCGGTTTCACATTAAATTGTATAGCATTATAGCTTAGTTGCAAAGTATAGTTTGAAAGTTCTAAAATTTATGCGTTTATTTTTCTCTCCAATTAAATGAAATAGTGAAAGAGTTTCGCTTATTGTTGTCCAGATCTATTCATCCAACTATTCAAAGTTATGCGAATGGAACTAAACTGTTGAAGTCTATTCTGTGATTCATCAAGAATATGTAATGAGAAATGATAGCATTTCTCAAATTTAATTGAAGTACCGTACTAAAGTTTTTTTGTAAATTTTATATAGTTCGATTTTTATCTATGTTCTGAACAAAAATGGTTATTCCATGACAAAAACGGGAGGGGGAGAGTGAACGATTTGAATAATAAAAATATCGTCATTTTATTAGTCAACGTTTTCTCGTTTCATTCATTCCTTTCTTGCTATTCACCTTTTCGACAAAATATGCATTCGAAAAAAAAACGAAGTGCACGTGTTTATATATAGAAAGAAAACAACAAAATGCATCAATGGTGGCCCTCATAAATACACCAATACTAGTCCAATATAAACCCTATTCATAGATGCTAGAATATTAAACATGAGCATGTATCAAGCTAATCTCATTCAAAAAGTGTATCATGATCAAAGCTTTCGTTCCAGTTTCTTTCCACGTGTCATTAAGCTAGACAGGTGAGCTCCCTGCCCCCTGCTACCCCCCCAGTGGGTGGGCTTGTATTGGAAATAGCGCTGATGGCCTGGCATGAACACAGTATGGAGGTTGCCTTGCTGTTTGTTAGCTGGCGAGACTTTCAAAACCTGGAAAAGTATTCAAATATCAAATTGTATATCACATAAGTGATGGTATAGTATTCAAATATCAAATTGTATATCACATAAGTGATGGTAATATTTAATTTATGAAGGTCCTTCTTTCCCCAACCGTACTCTGCACCAAAAAGGCTAGTTGTTGCCATCGAACTCAAGTATATCTCAACATTTTTTTTTTTAATGCGCTATCTGAAACGAAACTCTCTTATCATATGGGCCAGACGTTTTTTGACACTAAAAATGATTCTATCTTTCTTTCTTCACATGCCTAGCAATAATTTTTTTTCTTAGTCACATATTATACATATTTCATGAAACTATAAGGCATACGTTATCTTTGTCATACATACTATTTTGTAAGACCTGCTTTTCTACTAAATTAAAATTGTGATGTATCATATACCTGCCTAAAATGACATTCAATGGTATGTCGCTAAGTCGGCTTTCATGTGTGCAGGGGCGGATCCAGGTCATATTCATGGGAGGGGCGATCGCCCCCATCGCCCCCCCCCCCTGTATCCGCCACTGCATGTGTGCTTAGTTATCTCACATAAAGCTCTGCAAATATGATCTTCACTGCATCAAAAATGTCTTCTCGTAGCATTTGTTTTACAAAAACAGAAGTTTGAAAAGTCTTTAAAACCTATAATACCTCAAGTTTTATAACAGCTTACTAATGAATAGTCAAAATAAAGAATTAATGTCCATGCGGACTAGAGCTGATAAATGGCAGTGTTTTTACTGCCAACTTAGAAGATACGATCTAGTGTCTTAAGTAAAGCATGTTTTGATCTTATATCAAACTGATCTTCAACGCCTATTAAGATTGCAAGTCCTAGGGTTCTATTATGATATTTGTTGTAGCTAATGGCTCTTGTCTAATGAGTATGTCAACACTATAGGTGAATATATTAGAGCTAGCCATTGGCTGCGACTCCAAGAATATAATGAAATCAACATAGTTCATCGAAATTTGCTTATACCCTCGAACCAAAAAATTAAAGATACTCGTAAAATGGAGAAATGTAAAAACTATGAAAAGTCTTTTGAAAGAAATGCAGAAAACCAAGATAATTATTCAAACGTGAATCATTCAAAAATACATTCTTTTTTAATATACGTGAATTGCTATTCGTGAAGGTTTAAAAAAAAAATGCTATTTTAAATGAAAAGTATAGAAAGGTGCTTCAATCGAAAATTAATCAACGACTATATTTTGTGATGTGCATACTGCTATAACTGTGGACAAAAAACAACACAAAATGAATAAGAAAATTATGATATTTTAAAAATTAATTGAGATTATTCTTCCGGATAGATTATTTTTCAATAATCGATTGCAGTCACTTAGTCATACGACAGCAGTTATTTCTAGGCCTAGTATTTTCTATGTTAGTAATCAGTGGTAACATAACTTGATATTTTTGTATGGTAATGAAGAATTGAAAACATGAAGGAAATGAATAAATTTGGTTTAATATTAATTAAAATTGTATATGATTGATGCAAATTATATATTCATTCATTTATTTAGCTCTTTTTATAATTCACATATTACAGTTTCAAAGATTGCGTGACGCAGATGAGAATTAGTCATAAAACAGATTAAATAACAATCATGATGTATTACCGTGTGCAAGAAAGAATTCTTGTGTAGGCCCTACACTATAATTATTGTTGTTTGCTTGACCCCACCAACGGCTAGGTTATTTAGGATTACGAGTGAGCAGGTGATGATGAAACTATGATATGATTGTAATTGAAAGGACTCTTACAAAAATACATGCCTAATAAGCGGGACTCGAACCCACGCCCAACGGCAGCTTCAGTTGGTTACAGACATTGGTTACGTAACACATTTATATGCTTAGTTCGATGACTATAAGAAAACAAAATGAATGCATATTATTTGTTTTCCATTCCTAACAGACGTAATAATTAATATTGTTGGAGAATCGTTAATAAGATAATGAAGATATACTGCATCCATTGATTTGTCGATCTGAACTCTTTATACAGCTGTCGAGGTTTATAACTATATAATATAGCACTTTGGACACGGTTTGTCAAGCCAAAATTCCACAAAAACAAAATGTATCTATCTGGAGACACTTATAATACGACGACACACAAGAAAATGAATGAAAAATACTGAAATCCAGGAATAGAATTTTGTTCCCATAGATAAAAATAAGTCATCATATTGCCTGGCAAAGAAAAGTAGATGTTGGTTAGACTTGATTGCATGGCGTGAACTTACGGCACACTCCAATAGAAATATACTTTTATATTTTAACATCGCATATGTTTATGGGTAGTTCTCTATTATGAATGGTGATATTTTTTATGACGGCGTCGTTTATGAAAATAAATATTTGTTTAACGACGCGTGCAAATGGCGACGATAAGGACGTTTCTGTTTGAAGGTTTGACATTTATGAACAGTTCGTTGTTGTAGGTATACGCATAGTCTCAGGGCTAATGGCGCCTGTAATAGTATAATAATAGTATTAATACTATATAATATTATTAATGTATAATAGTATATAATACTAGTCAACATGAATTCACGTTATATTTAACTTTTTATCATACTTCCCTGTGTCTAGTCTTTGTTGTTGTTGAAAGTACCATAATAATGTTGCTATTACCCCCCTTTCTTGTTTGTTGTTCAATGTCATAGGTTAGATCCGCTTTACAAGGGTCTTAACAGATTCACGCTAACAATTTACTATTAATCAGACATCTCCGTTTCAGAACAACGAATAAAACAGGAAAGTGATGAGAAATAATATTATCATTCGTAAATTTGACAGTAATGAACTACGGTGAATGAACCATGATTCTAAGTGTAGATTTACTGTGTACAGGCCTTTTTATTATAAGGGCCTATCGAAATTGAATCACATATAGGCCCATACTGATACATATCAGTAAAAATGCTGATGTGATTCTTTGTACTTTTATTGAAAACATTCGGAGGAAACTGATTCATATCTTGATGCAATAAATTATTCTTTATAAAACACCTGGGAAAATGTTGAGAAAGTAATTAAAAAGAACCTTCCCCCAAAACGAAAATGTGTGGATTAAAGAAAAACAGACGAAGATTTAATTGTCACTGCTTTCATTTCGACTATCATGCATATGCTTATTGCCCAAAATTTAAATTCTTATTCCTTCCTATACGCATCCTGCTCACTATATCTAACAACACATTTACTGCGTTTTCTTCGTCCCGATATGTTACCTTCTGAGATTGGCAGCTGATTGGCTGTAGTTTGTAGACCTATAAAGTAGACTGCCGACTGACTGCTGACTGACTGCTGACTGACTGCTGACTGACTGCTGACTGACTGCCGACTGACTGCCGACTGACTGCTGACCAGCCGGTTTAATCGGTGACTGATCACGTTGTTTATAACTGTGCTGACTGGTATCGAATTGATGTTTCCTGCAACTGTTTGAATTTATGTATTTATATTTGGTTTAACGACGCATTGTACTGATAACATGAGATGGAAGGTTATTTTGTATGGTGATTTCGAAAAGTGGGAAGTAGTCGGTCGTGACCTGTCGTTAAATTGACGTGAACGACAGAGGGCCATGGGGGGAATCGAACCCCGGTCTCCTGAATGACGTTTCAGTGTGCTAGCCACTCAGCCACTCGTCTTGACTGCCTACTGGAATATCACCGAGTATGGTAACCACTAACTGGTAACTATGGACTATCTTCTAACCGATACTGCTTCGAGTGGTGAAGTAAATGGTATCTACAGGGGATGTTGGTATAGTCGGCATTCTTCGTGTTTCAAAATAAAACGCCGTGTCACAGATTTGTCCTCCTGTCATGCCTGACTGACAATACATTGAGAGAGGAGAGAATTAAATGTATTTCAGCAGCTTGTCTTGGAAAAATCCGTCGCACCTTTAAAGAAGACTTCAACCGTGATAAATGTATCCAGATTTACCCTGTTCGATGTCTTCTTTTTACTATTGCACTATCTATCTAGCTTTCTCAGTACAGGTTTTCTCATTCAGTTTGCAGTAACGAGTTGTCCCGCTGATCCATAGAGATAACCAATGATTTTGTTGTGATTGTGAATATTCTTTAAAACGTGAGTACTGAGTAATGATAATTTTAATGTAAGGTAATGACTCTTACCTGCGGGGACGTCGTTAGGATTTGTGTATTGGGGCCGGGGGGGGGGGGGGGGCGCAGGTTGGGCACTAGACGCGCGCTAAAACGGGGTATGGAGCCCCACAGTGAATTTTTTGTGCCATTTTTAAAGTGATTCTGTCGATTTACAAGCAATTTTGGAGGCAAATAATTGAATCATTATGGATTTTTCGAAGTTATTTTCAATGATTGAACTATGCAGATTTTTTAGCCATTTTGCGATTTACCCCTTCCCATCAAAGCCCCGCAGGGGATTTTCTGAAATATGGTATTTTTTAAGTGATTGTGGCGATCTACAAGCAATTTTGGAGGGTTATAGTCGAACCATTATGGACATTTTCGAAGTTATTTTCGTGATATCTCCCAGCAAAATATTTCATTGTGTGTTATTCGTAGGTCAACACGAGTCAACATACATAGGCCTATATATATTTTTTTGAAGAAGGATGAATTATTGGTGAACCTTGGACCCCCTAACGACGTCCCTGGTCCGGATCTGATGTCAGGTTCTCTCGCGAGAGCCAAACCGCGATCGACCGAAGTTGCAAAAATCAATGGCCTAACTTAGGTTAAGAGCGATAACAGGAGAACGGCGAGTCGGTACGAGACCAGATTGGTACCAGCAGATAGGTATTGACAAGACGAACATTTCGTCGTTACACCCATCTCGTTGTGAATCTCCGTTGACTGTGACTCGTCCGAATCTGTAGTTTCAGGGTTGTGGTGGCCTTTAACCAATCGAAGTCATAGTATCTTGGAGCCATGCAGTACAGCTCTAGCACGAAATTTATTAGGTATGGGAGGACACGCTGATTTCAAATGGGGAAAAACAAACGTGAAATCTTGTTGATAATCTGTGAGAAAATCATGGAAAGATATGTTGAGTATATAAGCGCAGTATAAGTATAAACGTGAAATCTTCGTGAAATTATACGTATATCTTCGCTGTAGTATATCTACGCTGGCGAACGTCCAATCGAAGCTCCAATTCTTTCAATCAAAGTAGATGTATAGTATATACGTTCACTTCGTAGAATTTAAAGTTTCTGTCATTGGAGTTACTGAACAAAGTACAGCTTGATTGATTGTTAGAATTGATTGATTGACGGTCTAACAACTAATATGCTAGTGACTTTCAACCTCTTCTATTATTAAAATACTGTCGATTGATTGTACGCTTGAACATTGTTTAGTTACGTATATGATAGGTAGACATCAGTTTCAGTTTCTTATCGTCTATGAGAGGAATACATATAACTTGAACCTGAAGGGAATATATGTCTTTCCTGTTGTTATTATTAGGATATAGCCATTAAAGTAGCCATATTATCGGTCAAATCATAACTTGACTCGAAGTTAATTGACATATTGTTCGAAACTGTACGAAGGAGAAAGATAATACTATGTTTTTGAATAAAAACCAACATTTCAATATAAACTATCTTTAGATTTATCTTAATTCATTTTACAAAATCGAGTTCATCAGATTATGTAATTATTGTAGTACATCAAATTTTTTAAATAAAAACTCGTATAATAGACAACAATAATTTCTTATATACAAATGTATATGGATAGTTGGTGAATCCTTCAGAGCTTGATTGCTTTTTAAAAATCAGTCACACTAACGAAGGCAATATGAAAATATCAAGAGGGTCCTTACGAACTTGACTCATCAGTGAATCAGTGAAGCTTACAAAATTGTGAAATAAGTGAGCAAGAAGTGAAAAAAACATGGTTAATATTCGTTTCTTGTTCGAAACTTTTTGACTTTGGCTATTTTTTTCATCTTGACCACACATTATCTTCTCCCTTCTTCAAATCCTATATATAAACTAAATTAATTTTCTTATTTCTCTTTCTGTGGTCTGGGTAGACCAATTCCTGTTGTGCTTGCGCGCATATTTTCACTTGGATGTATTTCCGTTTCTCTCCGAAACATTTCTATGCCAAATCGTGAATATAGACTAGACTAGGACGCCGTCGACATACGTGTACGTGTTCGTATTTTTAGACACAGGGTGGTTGGTGACATAGGAAGGAGTGCGTGCATGTGTATGCATGAACGAATTAAAAATTACCTATTGGAACCAAATCAGACATTCGATGACTAATCTATAAGTAATAGTCAGAATAATGCAAAATACAACAATTAGGATTCACATTGTGTCGAGGATAATTGTTGAAGAAATTATAAAAATACATAAGAAGCGCCGTGAGTGCGCTATGCACGAGCTCCTGATTATCGGCATGCCATTAAAACCCTGCCGTTTGACGTATTATAGATTTCAAGTGGCTCTCGAGGACCAAACTGAACCCAGACCTTAGGGCAGTATGCCTAAACCTTATACCATAACGAGCCCCTTACTTTTCCATTATTGTATCAATTTTCATGTACCCGTTATTATCTGTATCAAGAGAACACACTAACGCACTCTTAACAGTTATTGAGTTGAAGAGAAGAATCGTATACGTTTTCATTTCTTTATTATCATCGAATATAGTGTATTTGAAAATCATCTTGAAATCATGGACGTCGGTTCTAGATCCTCGTACGATCGAACAGGGTTACACCTTCCAACTGAATATGATTTTAGTGATGTGTGCATATGTCGTTTTCCCCGTTCTCGTGGATTAATATCGATACTTCTCGTATTCAATTGTAGATCGTTTACCTCTATCTGATATACTCGAAGTACCGCACAATTTTTGCGCAATTCCGAAGTTCATGGATACTAAATTAACTGTATTTTACAATATTTACAACTAGGCAACTGTATGGACAAAATACACTTATCATATGTATCAACAGTGGAAAATTGCTGTATCGATAATTACCAACTTCTTGCCTTGATTCCATTTGAATGTCGCCATGTTTATCTTCAAGAAGGGAAGGCCTAGGTCAAAGTCATGATACCTTTCTCACGCTCAACAGCTGATGAAGGTCGTTTCAAGTTATGTCAACAATACCAAACCAAATATTTTGATCCAATATGATATCGACGATATTAAACATTTTTCGACCACCAACAGTTACATCTTGTTGATGTATCGAGTATTGGCCTTATCGTAACCATGGTTACCTGGTGTTTCACGGGTGTAATCATATGATTTGTTGCATGAGTACTGGTAAATGTTTTCTAGCCAGCTTTGACGGGGACCCCCAGCAAACTTTCTTGGGCGATCGTCCAACATTCCTTTGAGCGGCGTTGTTGAGGAGATTCCGCTTGCCGCAGCTGCAAGAAGTGCAACGTGTGTGTTGAGGACGTTAGATGAGGAATAGATGATCGGAGATATGGTGGTGTTCCACAGTTCACCTTATTTGGACCACGTTTATACATCAACGATGATGACGATACTGATTAGTATTGCTTGAAAAATGAAAACACATCGTCTAAGTTATTTGGCGTGTTGATTTCACTTATTTGTTACGATCCAGTTTTGGAAAACTTATATTTCACTTTTCTTCTATGTCTCTCTCACTCATTCAAAAATTGAATAATTTTCTCAAAGTTAAAATATAAATTATACTGTTTTTAAGTGATATCAAACACATATATATTTATGACGTGCAGATTCCGCCTTCATTCTTGTACGAAGTCATAGGTGTGACATTTCTTAGATTGTAAACTTCCTTATCACATATTGTATATTGTCGAACCCTCTTTATAACCATCGTGGCCATCACAGATAGAACACACACACATTTGTTTTTAGATTGTAGAATCTTCTATATGACCTATTGTAGATTATAGTAACTTCTGTAGCTTTACATTGTAGATTGCAGTAAACAATCAAGTTCTTTATTCTACAATTGCAACATTGCTTGGAACCTTGGTCGCATTTCATTGCTACGGTCAGTCGATGCATGTCAGTGCATTGCCAAGAGAATGTAAGAGTAATTGTGAATGTCATTAGCCAAGTAGTATATTCGGATGACAGGTGCCTGCCAGAACCAGCAGGTAAATGCAGGCATTGCGATATATGTACGAGGTTTATTTCGAGTGCAAAGACAGATGAGGGTAATGACGGTGATGCTAGAATTGAGCAAGGGCAGTTACGTAGAGAGACAATTATTACTATTGCTCATAGGTGTGTTTTGAGAAAATGAGATCACCGATGTGAAAACACAAACATTGTAGGACGAATACATTTTAGTTTCCAGGAGTTAAGAAAACCGGGATTTCGGGATGATTCCAATTTCTTACACTGTAAAAAAATGTCACTTGCAAGTTGAGTTTTTTCCCATGTTCATGGGGGATTGAATTAAAGAGACGTTGCTAATTTGTAGACGAAATAGTGAATGAAAAATATCTTTGAAAATATAATTAATTGTTTGGTTATGGTGTTTAATGACCCCATCAACAGCTAAGCTATACGGGAGTACGAATGAGCGGGTGATAATGAAACGATTAATTGCAATGGTGAAAGGTGAAATGATACGTTGACCAAAACCCATGCATTATGCGGGACACGAACCCACGCCCGACCTGACTTCATTTACTGAAGCGGTGACTTGGTTGAATAAGCCACAGGGGACGGCACAATCCACTTTTAAATACAAAGGGATATCAAGTTTTTATTCGAGCATGAAACTATTAAATATGAATTAAAATCATTTGATGATGCAGTTTTTGTTGCAACACTGGCATATTTTTTAAAAATTCATTTTGTAACGAAATATCGAAATGAACTATCTTTAATCGTCTATGTCTTTGTTGTTATTCACCTGATTCAACGTAAATAAAAGTTTTTCATTTTTTAAATAATTGTCTAGAACTTTGTTATGATTTTAACCAAAACAGTGTGACTCACTTATGGAGGAATAATGGTGTGAACATAGATTGATGTAATTCAACTCCATGGTATAAACCTCATTACATTTTTGCATGAATGTAAATGAATAAACTTACTTATAACTTATGAATAATAACCAACTCATTAATAAACTTCAAGTTTTAAAAATATCACAATAGGTCCATAGAAAATAGAAAAATTCTTGGTCGGTCATACTAGTAGTAGAACTATTACTAGCCGGTTTAGAAGAGGGTAAAGCTTATTACTTGAAAAAGTGTGGCTCATAATTTACACTCGCACGTTACGTTATAGGAGCCTAAAATAATACACTAGTGTTCTTGTATCGAGTAGCCTAAATACGAATACGCAAATCTCATAAATCATGTCGCCTGCGTTTATAATGTAATTACATATGCTATACTTGTATTCCCGAGGGAGGTTTACCGTCAAAACAAATCAGTTACAGAAACTATATGCAAGTTTGAACATTTCTTGTTTTATAATTGCAGAATTTGTTCTTGTTAACCTAAACTTCCATAGGCCTACATGAAAAATCCTAGTTTTCCAAACATTTTTCAATATAATTTTAAATAACACAGTTATACAAATATATAACATCGATATCTGCTTCTTAATTCTCGTGAATACGCGTTATTTGAGCCAATGTATGCCAATGTACGCCAGTGTATACATTACTATAAGATTTAAGTTGAGCTCAGTCTAGTTGTCTACTTTTATAAAGTGTACCTACCGGCACAGGCAGCGCAGTGGTTAACGCGCTCGCTTCATGTATTTATCTTATTTTCAATTAGAATATAAAAATAAAAATAGTAAAAAATCTAAAAATTTAAACAAAATTCTCTGTTTTTTCGTATAACCAAAAGTTGCATTCAAATACACATTTATTTCCAATAAAAAAGTTGGAGTTACTTCTGTACGGCCAAGATGCATTGAGGGTTGCGTTGGTTGCCCGCATAATACATTTTTGCTACGACCTATACATATTTAAGCAATTATGAATTTATTTTTGGTTGATATAGCGCACTAATTTACCATTATTTTTCGGTAGGTAATGTTCTGTTATACTGCGCAATACTTGTAGACCGAAGAGGTGGAGAAAATTTAGCTCTGTTCTAATAAGGATGTGAACGAAGTGCTGTTTATATCAGTGAAAACTACTGTGAAAACCACCAGAATAGTTATAGCCTTGCCTAATTTATTACTATACGTTAGGAATAATATCTTTCTAAAATATGAGCAGTATAGATTGCGTATGTAGCTACTCTTTAAGCCCTTGATGTTTTGCTCTTTGGTTTCAAGAAGTAGCGCGCAACTTTATGTAATTAATAATTATACACTTTCGTTATTTCACATCCGGCTTTTTGTATTATATAATTTTTTCAAATAAATCGTATTTTAAGTGCTATATTAATCGGTCTTTCAGCAGTGTTTTTAGATTCTGTAGACACCCATAGAAATAAGTTATTCCACATGGCTATGGGCGAGCTTTTTTTTCGTATATAGCACATTTTACCAGACTTTGGGCTCTGCGGTTCGGACCCGCCGTTTTATATTTAGATCTCGCGCACGTTACGTATGTTACATACGTCTAGAGAGTAATAAGTGGGAGATGGGATTTGTCGGTGTGTGTTTGTAGATTCTCAGCAATTTATTTCCTCTTATTGAGACTGTGAAGAGACTGAAAGGATTTGCATTGCTATGAACACATCCTGTGCTCCAAGAAACAGTTTTCAGACATCAATTCAATGACACCGTCGAATTGAAAAAATAAGTGAGATTGAAATTGTCGAATGTTTTCTTTGCGATTTGTTCTGATATTGGTTTGATTTCGTCTCGATTATGCTGATCTCATTTTGGCTTTGGTTTGTTTTGTCCATGATTAGAGATGTCAAAATTCAACCGCCAGAACTTGAACATAATTGTACATGTTATTGTCACTTGTACAAAATTAAGGCTTAGCTAAAAAAAAGTTGCAGCTATATATATATATACACTTTACAATACAACACATTACACACATTACAATTACAGGTTATCGTTTTTTTTTGTTTTTTTATTCGATATTAATGAATGAATATACATACATACATCAAAATAGAAGGGAAGATAGAAGTAGCTATTAACGAATAATCACTTTGGGTATGCTATTTCGTGATAATGAAATATCTGGACTTCTATTTCATTATAATGTTGATCGCTGTGTATCATATAGAATTGTATAGTCACCAAGAAGTAGAAACTATAAAATACTTATACTCCATTGAATCGATTTATATTCAAATCAATAAATGCTAATGTCTTGACATTAACAATCTTCTAATATTATCAAAATGACAATGAACTAAAATTAATATCTTTGTTTTCTCACTACTCCTCCCCCTTTCTCCCTTCGCCCAACACTGTGTTGTCTTCGATTATGTATTTAGAACATAATCGTTTTCCAATAATAGCTACTTTAACGTGTTGATCGTGTCGTTTTTACCGTGCTGGGTGGAGGTGCCAGGTTTCTTTGTTGACAGAAATAACTCCTTGTCGCTGATCGCTGTTAGCCCACCCAACTTCTTATTTGCGTATTCGCTAATATCGTGAATACGCACCGGTAGGATATGGATAATTCTTCCTATAGTTCCTTTCCATATATCTACTAAGAGCTTCTAGCATATAGGAAACTTTTAGGAGGATAACAAATTAACATACTTTCATTCAAGCATTGTTTTAGATTTAAAAAAAAATATATATATAAATTTGATACTGATTTTAGCATTGAAGAAGCATTGCTTGAAAAACATTTATTATTTTAGTATTTTAGCATTCCTAAGATATCATTTATACATGCATATAGCATCATTATTCATCAGTTTTATAATTTTTTTCATATCATTTTTATATTGCTATTTATACTCTCTCATTATATACCACCATTATGTTTTACTACTCATTCATATCATTCTATCTTATCTATCATTCCTTCATTAATTATTATTTTCCTCATTAAGTTATTTATAACAATTATTACATTTTTTCATTTGTCTTTGACAACCATACATATTATGGCAAATTGTCAATTTCTTTTAGCCACATATAGCTTATAGCAACTATAAGGAATTAACGATTTCCATGAAAATATTTTTGTATCAACATCGAAAATTTGACAGAAATTTATTGGTTCTCAAAGGGAAACCATGAAAAGTTGGGATCGTTCAAACAAGGCATTACAAGTATGATCTTTCCATCCTAAATAAATAGTTAGGGATATAATATAACTCATTTAATGAGTTTCTCTATACATATTCTCTTTAAAAATAATGGAATTAATTAATATTCGAACAATTAACGAATTTAAAAATAAAAAATCCGAGAAGGTAACAATTCCATTGTGCAAAGTATCAAATCTTCGCTACGCTGATCCGGGCTTAATTAGATCTAAGCTATTGTTTTATTTTTATTCTCGCAATCCAATGAATTTTTCCGTCTTCTTCTAGTTTTTTATTGACTTTGATCAACGACATATTAAACTCGATAGTTTCTCTACTGACTGGACTGCTTTCAAGTCTTGTACATTGGTAATCAGCCAAGATAGTGGATATGCTGTCTGAAGTATAGTCTAGGATGGGAGAAAGAGACGAGATGTGAGGGTTATTGGCTTTGTTAAACAGCTAGCTCGCGCATTCCTTGTCTGGTTTGGCGGTCCATGTCGCGTGGATGTACTACACTGAGGAGCCCACGCACACACTATATGTGCCCCCCCCCCCCCCCCCCTCAAACAACCCACAAGTAATCAGTGGTTACTTGCAGACAAGGTCAATTATAAAAGGCAGTACAGATGTGAATTCTAGCAAAACAATGTAATAGAAGTAACAACGTCGTTGTTATGAGTTTGTGGTCTGCATCCGAAATGTCGAGGATTAGGCCGTGGGTAACTACACTTACAAATTTATATATATGGCGTATATATGTATATATATATGAATACATATTACATATTTAAGTAATGTAATGTCTTCTCTCTCCATACACGACGAAAAATACCCTCAAGGAAAGCAATAATATTATAGGTAATATAGAATATATAAGTAATATATTAAATATCGATATATATAATATAATTATAGTAGGGCCTATAGCATATTTTTTAATAATAATGAAAAATCGTATATAATATTATGTAATTTAATGGAAATTACACGGGTATACCACTGATCTGGACACCTTGGGAAAAGTGTGAGATTTTGATGAAAGTATAAAATCTCGAGAAGAGATCCTCCAATCTGTGATATTTCCTAAACTGATACAATTTTGAGTTTTTTTTCGGAAATTGTATTTCTCAATTTTTCAAATCAGTTTTCTTGATGGCATGCGTATTTAAAACTTCAAAACTTGACTAACCTCTTTAAATATACAGCGAACCAGTGGATGGAAACCGGAACTAGTGGAAACTGGAATTAAAGTGGAAACTGGAATTATAGTGGAAACTGGAACTAGAGGAAAATGGTGACAATTTTTAATTTCTCTTCCAAGTATGAGTGATCCACTTTCCTTCATGCCTGATGATCCACAGCCTTCATGTACCGCATTTAAATGCAGAAACAGAAATTATTTATTATATACCTTCTTTGACATTCGAAATTACGGTTATAACTACAGCGTTTTCCGAGGATCATAAATGCTTTTCAGTTTCCGACAGAACCTGTTGTTGAGCTAGTAGTGTGTATAGGAAGGAGAGAGAGGGTTGATTGTATTTCACGGCCAATGAATTCTAAACCTGCAACTATCTATTAGTAACTGCATTCTACCCTTTGACATGCTAAATGCATGCGGCATATACCATAAATCCTGTGGGGAGGTTCTTTTCTTAATGTTCCCTAGGATTAGTTTTATATACGAGCGACGGCTGACATTGTGGGATCAATGAATGTCGTCGGGTTCGAATCCTGTAACCAATTGTTAACGTGACTTTCGTAATCTCATGAGAGAAGTTACCACAGAAAGTTAAATTATTCAATGTTTAAACTATCCTGACCTGTCTTCGAAAACCTGTGAGTAGAAAATTGAACTACCCCGAATTAATATTATGTTTATCGATATCAATCAGTAACACATTACTAGATCAGAATAAAATACACGTGCAGCAATTAATCATCATTTAGATATATAGGCCTACCTTTCTCAAGAATTCTACTCTTATTAAATATAATGAATAGAATGTATTTCAAAATAATGCAACAATCAGAACTCTCTTGTCAAATCGTAGCGATGGATAATAGAGGAATTGAATTCAATACAACCGCAAGTAAAACAGTTCAGACCAATGTGGGTTCGAATCATATAGACTTGTATCCACGAAAGAAGGTCGCACTGCAAAATCGTGAAAATCTAAAAATATCACAGCTATAGGCCTACCAATATAACGGTCATATTTGTATTTGTTATTTTGGTAAACGACCTTCTTCTTTCGAGGACGTATGTATACTTGTAATTTATTCTATTGTAGTTTCTGTTGGTTGTATATGTTTTGTTATCAACGAGTTTCACGACAGTGGGACAGTGTGAATTAAAAATATAGCTAATTATACTTATCACGACGCACTATACCTAAGATCGATCTATTTTTATATTGTCATCCATAAACGATGAATGAGATGCTGGTAAAATGAGCCGAAAGGTTCTTTCACCATATGGCAGAGGGAAACCACGAAAAATCTCAAGACAGGATGGTCGACCATAGCGGAAATCGAACCCCGGTGTTCTGAATGACGATTCCGTGCGCTAGCGACTGATCCATCCTAGTTCAACTATACGTTCAACAAAGTGGAGTTTAATCGGTCCACGAATAATGCAAGTAAAAAACGTCGTCCATAGGCCATGCACCGTTACTTGCTTCTTGCACTTAATGACAGAGGGTGTTTCTTTTGGTACGTCGACTAAATAAGATAGGGTTAGAATATAACAGCTCTATTATAGTATACACACTGCTTGATGTGTATAATTAGTACACCATCTCAGCAAGGCTGTTTATTTTTTACGTGTGATACGCACGTTGTCTTCTGTCGCCTGATGAGAGATCGTCTTCATGCAGTTTCTTCTTTTTCTTCTCACTCGCTAGTTAGAAGATGATTGCACATTATCGTATAGCGTAAAGTGGTTGAAGGTGAAACACATCGCAACCCTGAAATTAGATTTCAAAGAATAATGACGACATTTATTTCCCTAAAATTAGAGAAAATTATAAATCAGCATCTCAATTTCAGAAATTATAATTAAATTTTGTCTTCCACATACCATGAGTCTTGACGTAGGCATTACCGATTCTGTATAGAAACATGATCAGAATCGAGTAGTGTTTGCGTCACGACTGAGAAAAAGGGCCGGGTCCTGGAGGACAAGTTGATTGATTATATTTTCTGAAATTGAGATGCTGTTTTCTAGTTTTCTCTAAAATTAGGGAAATGAATATCGTCATCATTCGTTGAAATCCAGTTCCAGAGTTGTGGTGTCCTTTAAGTAACATTCTCAAAATATAGTTGGGCCCTATATTGTAAAACATTTTGTTTCTAGACATTTGTCTAAAAACGTAGATATTTAAAAAATTATATCTTCATTAAAAAATTTATTTACCTCATTTTCAAAATGTCCCGGAACTTTGAAATGTTTCCATTGAAGTTTGTTTCCCCTCAGTGAAAGGTTTCACCGGACGATTTGTTTTCGAAGTTCGAGGGGAGTCAGTTTCCTTGCTACCCTAATTAAAACTAGTTGAAACATAAGACAAACAAGTGTGTAGTGGTGGTTGAAGGGAGGGTGAGGGTGAGAACAATGTACTTGTTGGTTGGTTTAGCAAACAGATGAGAGGGAGACAGATGATATCTCCAGTATGTCATCTCTCCCTCGTCTCTTCACACGTCCCCACCTGGAAACCAATAACAACATGTCACATGATACCGTGTAACCAACCGTGTCTTCTGACACATGAACAACAGTGTTTAAATACATTTCTGTCGGGAATGCCACAACACAAAAGAGGTATATTCCTATTTCGTCGGGTTATTTAATCAAAATAAATTCATCTTCATTTGTTTTTATACAATTTACTTCTAATTAAAATTGAATATTTATACTACTGATATTGTTGTTTTATAAAAAAATTATGTTGCTGATTAACCCTGGTACACCCCGACCCCGTATACGACCTATACTATAACAAAAGTCAAGTATTTTATTTCATTAAAATCAAATCATTTCAGTTACTTGATTTTGTGGGACTGTATCTGGGACTTCATATAGCGTTTTTAGAATTACCTGAAATCGGTAAACAAATAATTTATCCATACACGTGTATCGTGTTGATTATCCCTCTATTAATTGTCTTGTGTAATTATTGCCAGGTGGGTAGACCTATATCAACGGAATGGCTAAATGATGTGGTGCTATTGTGTAATAGCTTGACCTGGTAAAGAAGTGTTGTTGGTTGGGAGATGTTATTTGATTGATATTTTCAAATACAAATATACCCTATAGATTGTACTCCTATGAATTGTAGTTATTAGAAAAGATGTTGGAGAAGTGGAAGAGAAGTGGAGTAATGTTATTCAAAACTGGTAACTAAATTCTATAAAAACATATCTACCACCTGGTAGCAATCAACCTTCGATTGTTCATCAAAATATTTCGTAACAAGTGTTCGGGATTATAAGTAGGATCTTCTAAGGTCGAATCAATGTTGCCTCTCCTCGTGGCTCAGTCAGTAAAGGCACTGTTTTCGAAACTGAAGTCGAGCGTGGGTTCGAGTCCCGCATAAGCCACGTTTTATTAAACATCATTCATCATCCATCCCCTCATTCGCAATCTAGCTGTTAGTGGGGTGGTGTCGTTAAGCAAACAATGATGATTTTCATTGTCGTCATCATCGAATCCATGTTTTCTGGCGTTCTTCGTTTGTCTTCACTTTCCATGTTCTCTGGCATGCAATATTATCGTTCTCGTTTGCCTTTACTTTCCATGTTTTTTGTTATCAACTACGAAGGCATAGTTCGAGTCTAGATGTAGTATCGTGACTGATCTCATACACCTCATTGATCGTGCTCTCCCACGTTTCTACGAGGGCTTTCACTTCCTAAGTAATTTACACTGGCTATTAGCAACAGAACTATGAGGGGTGGAACTATAGAGGGGATGCACATTGCATTCACGTTACTAGAGCTATAGAAGGGGATGAAACATAACAAGGGTGTACAGCGGCGATATGAGAAATGCATCACTTTGTTTTTAGAATTATATATTTATATCTAGAAGGTCGTTCACGAACTGAATAAAATTTTGTATGAACTTCACTTCAAACTTGAACGCTTTTGTAAGATGTAGATCGTGTTTCTAATCGTAAATCTGATCCTGAAAAATCGTTGCCTCTCAAAATACCACAGCCATAACAGTGTAATTTTTGTTTGTTATTATATTTTGGTAGGCGACATTCAATTCTTTCGTGGATACAAGTATACTGGTGTGTATGAGAAATTATTCTCATCTTGGAAAACTCCACGAGTGTGTAGAAGTGTAGTGTATAGAGAACTCCATAAGTCTTAGTCCATAAGTGAGCCGAACTATAGTATATATATGCATTCCAATAAATGATTATTTTTCGAAAATGGGTTTAAAGTTGGAAGCAAAATAACCTATATTTTGACAGATAATTTTATGCCCTTTAAATAATGTGACATTCAATTTTTCTGAATTCAGTTAGTTTTAAGATGATACGTCAATGAATTTCATTACATTCTTCTCATTCATTGACGTATTATTTTGAAACTGATTGAATTCACTGAAATAGAATGTCATAATTATTTAAAGAGCATAGATTAATTATCTTGGAGATGTGAACTTTCCATTCAATTACACCGGTTTATGAACATGGAAAAAAATTAGTGAGGGTGAATTTCTCTATTTTCATAAGCACCGTGTATGCACCCCCTCAAATATGTTGATCAAATTTGTTATTTAAATTTACTAATCATTTGCTACCAATGTTATTTTAATTGGATAATCATTGGAGTAATGCTAATCTTTCGATTAACATGCACTTCTCAAAACACCTTGATCAAGATCTGCAAGGGTGCATGATGCTCATCGTTGACTGTAACAATTGTTATAGATCCATCTTTCAGTCTGCCTTATTGCTAGCTTGCTTGTAACATCCGGTTTAAAATCTGATCTCGACATTAGTTGACAAAGAGTGTCAATCTATGTAGTGTGTAATAATGGCTCATTAAAGACGAGCAAAGGGCCCGTTGTGTTGTGCTATGTCGTCGAAATGATTGACGTGTTATAGTCTTTACTGTGCGAGCGTTGGTGATCACGATTGACAGTCTCCGCCCCTCCTGTCTCTAGGAGCATTAAGCCGTTCCCAGTTTCCATAGGGCAAAAAGTTCCATCCAGGGTGATTTCACCTATATGAAATATCGTTCAACATGAACAGTACAGAATTAAAAGATACATCATAAGATGCAGAAATTCGTATCCGTAATAGTTTCAGTTTATTCGAAAATGATATTTTCTTCAAATTGGTCTCACGGGTATTTCATTTTTAAGGGTTTACAAAAAATGGTTTTTCTCGATAGTGGTTCAACCGATTGCGCTCAAAACTATACATTAAGTCGAGTTAGACAACGACATATATACGTAAATGCCAAGTTTTATCACGGTTTGTATCTTCGTTTGACCTGTTGGGGCGCATACATAAGTCAAACGAAAGCACACATTTTTGTGAAACTTGGCGTACACATATGTCTTCATCTAACTCAATACTATGTAGTTCTAAGGCGCAGTTAGTTGAACCACTTTTGAGGAGAACTACTGTGGTTCGAAAAAGAATAATCCAGGGGAAAAAATGGAAAACATATTTTCTTCGAACAAATTCAAATTTTCACGTATTTAACCACAATAATGTTCATGATAGGCCAACACACTATTCCAGAATTTTACATAAATTGGATCAGCCGTTTTAAAGAAAATATCATAATACATCTGTTTGCATCAATCAAAGACTTTTAAAGCTATTGAGAAGAGCAACATGTATTGAGTTTGAAATTGAACAGGTAATTTAATCATAAAACGATTAAAATAAGCAATATATAAAAATGGAGAGCAGATACGGTATTGTTTCAAAATCAAGGTGTGTGTAAAGCTTTGCATTACATTTCATGTAAATATGCTTCATCGCTCAACTTACAACACATATATGTTGCATTTTCGTCTGGTTATAATAATACACACCACGTGGAAATATATGGCTCACAAGGTTTACTCATCCGCACGTATAACAAGTTTACAGCATTTCTATAATGATATATCCGTAGTATACAGCGCTGACACCTTCGTATATATGCAACATCTGTTTATGAATGGTTCTCAGTTTCATTAATTTTACATCTGCTCGTCCTTGTCGCAACCTCCAATTGTTGTAGTTCATTGTGTAGAATACGCAACGATACATTGTAATAGGTAAATTCATTTCGGCACTTTGAAAGACCCAAAAAAAAAAAATCGCTCGTGAATTTCACATGCTCCTTGTGTTATTATGTTTTAGTCAATAGTTCGTAGTTAGTGGAGCAGATGATATCGTGAGAACTGAGAATAAAGAGATTTTGTAGGATCAATAATTCCACTCATTTATGTTGGAATTCCATAGAATAATAATTGGTTATGTTTGCCATATGGAAAATAATAATGATATATTATACCATGCTTGCTCAATCTTTTCTATCAGTTTCCGATTTCGCATTGTTGTTATAACAATATTACAACGACATCTCCAATTGCTATCAAACTTCTGTTTTATTTTTGGTTTTCAAAACTAATCAAAATACATATATATAGCTAGGTGTAGGTATATCCAACATGGACTAAAAAATCAATGACAGTTCACCCAACGTTAAATTAAGATTCATCCCCTCTCCTTGTCTCTACCCTCCCCATAAAACCCTTACCCTGTAGTACCGTCAAACATCGCTAAGAGTGCTGAAAATCGTGTCGGCGATTGTGCTTCAGTCAACGGTAAGATGGATTCTTGCCTGGGTAGTCTGCGAAGTCTTCAACTTGACTGCTAGCAGCGCTCTAGGAATTTGTAGCGATGAATGACGTAACTTCAGGTAATAATGAAAGGGTTTTGAATCTCGTGAAGTAACTTACATGAGTATTATGAGTATCTCTTTGGTCAATGTATCCAGCTAAAGGTTTAACTTTGCTCATGATCACACAGCACTTGGAAAGATACATTTCTATCTTACCATATAGGATTTGACATTACAATGCAAGTATGTGTAGTAAGTAAAAATATTGAATAATGAATTAAATCACAATATTTTTTACTAAATGCATAATGGTGGTCAGTTACATTATCCAATTTGAGATCTTCAGATTTTTGTGTAAAACAATTTTTCATTTTTTTTTTCCAAACAAAAAAGTAACATAATTGAAATATTATTTTACAAAAATATTACAATTCGGGATGGCATAGATTTGAGTTGAAAAGCTACGTTTTCATTTACTCACTCCATAATAATCCATCAACCCATTCAAGTTTATAATTAATATTGTTTGTTCTTATAGTTCGGTACGGCACTGGCTAAACAACATATAATATACCTGTAATTATAAGCCAAGACATAATTCAATTAATTTAAGTTACATAAAACATTAAACTTGAAAGTTTAATTTATTCACATCGTATCAACTATAGTGTTGTCACGTCAGATGATTGTTTCAGAAGTAATTGTTCTTTTATCGTCGCTTTGATTAATCGCGACAGATATTTTCTTGCTCAAAACGTTTTGGTAATGCGTTATCTCTTACTCGGAGTAGGTTTCAATTGTTTCGTCTGGCAGATAGTCATGGTTCAACTGACACAATACTAAATCATTAATAATTAATTGTTGTTATCTGTGGAAATACGGTGGTCTCTTTTCGTTCAAGTAATTTCTTTTATTAACATTCTTGAATTAGTGATGAATATTTTGCTGTTTTCTTTTATTAACATTCTTGAATTAGTGATGAATAAAATATCCACACACATATATATGGGTCTACATATTGTTTGTAATTTGTATATGTATAGCTTGTGTATGTGTGAGTGAAAAAATGTAAAATTCAAATCTCTGATATAAGTAATGTATGTACAAGGCGGGACGGACGTTTCTAGTGTGATGCCACATATTTTCGGTATATTATGCAATCGTATTTATAATTTTATCAGATACTTCGCCTTCGTGGTGATGAGCGAACAAGGCTGGGGTAAAACAGTAGGGACGGAACAAAGAATGGCCTAGATTTTAGAACTTGGAATGTATTTTTAGGCAAAGTACATATAGACCTACAATTTTTGGACTATTCTTTACTCGGGTTGTTCAGGACCAACCTTGTGATTCCACCCCCCTAGCCCCCCCCCCCGAAAGTTATGATTTGAGAATTGAAATTGTAATTTTCATGAAGTAACTTGATTTGCAAGTCAGTACATTTGTAATGAGTATAAAATAAGATGGAGATAAACCAATCAATACTTGGAAAACATTTTCGTTATCTTTAAAATAACTGTCATTTTGAATTATAACGTTAAAGATATCATTTCATTTTATCATTATTCCAATTTAAACTACATAATTTCATGGAGATCATCAACTATATTATTCAAAATATGTATTTTACCACTATGGCGACGTTACCAACTAGAATTTCTCCAAGTTTCTAATCAAAGAACTCCAGTATTTGACCACCCTAATCGCTATCGTTTATAATGTAATTAAGTTAAGGAATGCCGACGGATTCTGTTGAAAATAATCAAGTACATCTCGTGTTGGCACTGTCACAATTTCACGATTCTTCAGTACACGATCATAAACGTGTGCACAAGCGAGAGAGCAAGCACATCTTCTTTTCTAAATATAATATGACGTTGTTGGGTTATTTTCGTTAACGCCACAGCTACCCAAGAGCAATGTGAATGAATTGAATGAATAGGTGACGTCGAAATCTTTGTGCCGAGAGGAACGAGATAGTGTGTCTCATAAGGCCCGGACGAGAGAATTTTTCTGCAAGTCGGTTTCTAAATGGGACTAAAAATAATAGTTGAAAATCACAACATTTATATATGGCCTATATATTTCTGTTTCTGTGGTCAAATGAAAAAAATCTCCTGAATCATAACCCTGCGGTCGAGTCAACATTTGATAGTTATTTTGTTGAAAAAAAAGGGAAACAGCGTCGAACCATGGACCCTTAAAACATGATGAGGCAGCTATGCTACCACTAGCACCACACAGACATGTGCTTGTTAAACGCTACTTTATCATACCATAGCACGGCTCGGTAACTGAGTCATGACGTCACAAATCTTGGCGTTCCCATTGGTCACTTTTAGTCTCATTTAAAAACCGAAGTGCAGAAAATTTCTCGCGGCCCGAACTTATGAATCCAGCACCCCTAGGCTGAACCTAATTTAGCACCCCTGTAAGGTAATAAAAGTAAATATTTATATTTTTAAAATGTGTTAGGGCACAAATGTCAGAAAAAAAATCGGGAAATGTCACACAGCTAGTAACTATATTATATACTCGAAACAGAGAAATAAAAAAAACGTATTCGATACTCGGCATTCGATTGAATTTTCACTTTTGATATTTTGAAACAGTTTTTCTATAAAGTGGTTCAACCGATTGCGCCTCAAAACTAAACAGTATAGAGCTATAGACATTCAGAGAGTAGATTCGTAGTTTGATACAACTACAAAAGTTTCATAAAAATGTCGGCATTCGTTTGACGTGTGTATAGCTCGGAACTTTTGTTCCGGTAAAATGAGTCTTCGCTTGGGCTTGATGTTCTTACAATGGATCATCGCAAATCCTCCGATCCATCGACTAGTAGAAACCATCATGGCTAGTATTGTATATCATGCAGGGAATCGAACCTCGGCCTCCTTAACAATGATAATTCAATGTACACATTATGGTCAGTGGGCATGTGGGGTCAAGTCACGTACATTAGGGAAGTAATGCGCAGTTTAAACTTCAAACCAATTTTCAACATCGATAAAAAATATCAATTTGCACAGAAACATATAAATACAAAAAAAAATCGATTAAAATTCTTGATTGCGAAATTAATGTCCCTGAATTTTCCATACAGCACTAATTTATCAAACCTGGTGAACTGATATTGTAAAAATAATTTAAATAGATAATCGTAACATTTTATATCGAAAATCAATTATGTATAATCATACATAATGGCGTGAATGTATAACGTGTACATATTTTAATTAAAAACAATTGTCACCTCTTGAGGCAAGGCCACGCTCCGAGGTGTGTTCACTCTTGTCGGCAGTCACGATCGACCGTTTCTCGTACCCGTTAGCATTAACAATCGGCAGTCTCGATCCAGCACGCACTTGATGCGGGTTTCGAAAGCGAATCTAATTTATATTTTAACCACACTCATACATATGTGAAGTAATTACACCCGTAAGGAGTAAGTATTATATTTATAAAATAAGGCCGTTTATGACAAGACCAACACCTGATCGTGATTCAACATAGTTTTTAGAATTACTTTGTTATATATATACTTCCTTTGAAGAATATTTAAGGGCCAACACATCCGCACGTTGGTGTTATTGCATTCGAGAGACGTTCGATCGGAACCTATTCCACAAGATCTCTGATTATTATTACCATAGTTGGGTCAGTAATGCATTCGGAGGGCGAGTCAATGCCGATTGCCAAGTCTAGTGTTTTGTGTGTAAATGTTGTTGTCAACAAGTTTCAATTGATATGGTAATTAAACGGTCTTGTAGAAAGGAAATGTAATTCTTTTAAGAGAAAGTTCTTATCAGTTCTTTATAGTTCATGTTTATTGTAAGCTTTGTCTATAAGGAGGGACCCAGCTCACATAGCCGATAAAGGAGTTACACTGACTTGATTTCGTTATACTTTGAGAAGAGATTCTCTCTCTCTCTCTCTCTGTCTATCTATTTTATTGTTATCATCATGACATTTAAATGGCAAGACCAAACTAGACAGATATCAATTTATAGAACGGATTATATATATTTATTGTAATTAAGATCAGTGGGAAAGAGACTTGATACTTTTATGATAGTCATTTTACCTTTCGATCGATCTGCACCATCCCGTATTCACCCCTATAGTAACTCAACAGGTACTGTTGCGTTTTCCTTGGGCCGGATGAAAGTAGGCCTATATGGCGGTAGTCGCGTCACTACGCATGCGTGTATGTATGTTTTAGTTCCAGTAGGCTTACGACGTGATTTGGGTCATTTCGTGACTTGGATATCTACTTGTTTATACTGTGAACTTCATTAAAATGATGTGTGGCGCTACAATAATTGTGTGCAGCGCTTTAATTCAGCATGTATGGTCAGCGGCACATGTTGCAATTACGATTGTACTGTATTTATACTGCTGGACTGATAATTCACGAAAAGCGTTTACATTTGATCATGAAAATTATTAAAAACATCACCTGTACTAGCTAAAAATCTAATAAATAATTCATGCCGTATGATGTAGTTTGTGTTGTTTACGAAGATCTATTCTGTGGTTATTTGAATGAATAGACATATAATTTCTATAAATATTTTGATGTATACATGAAACTACGAGAGATGAAGGTCCCGATGAGTCAACCCACACCATTAGCGCAAGGGTGGTTCGCGCCATCATCTTTCGTGGTAACCCTTAGATACAAAATGACATTGCCTCGACTGATGCTATAACAGCTAATAATTGATTATTAAAGAAATCAGGTGCAAGTTCTTCATCATTTAAAATAATTGCATTTGCGTCTGAATGATATCATCAATATGCACCGATTATAGTTGGTATATAGTCAAAAGTCTAGTGGTGGGAAACGGAACGATGTTTATTTAAAATGAAAATTGTGATAATCCTTCCATGCAGATCTTTGATCTTGGAATTTCTAAACACAAACTCTTCCATAAATTGGGATGCTCTTTTCAAACCCTCTTTAGGTAGTATACAACAAGCAAGTATGTCTACAATTGAATATTATTATGGTTGAAGTCATACTTTTACGTAGAACTGTTGGACATTGCATATAAACTGACTAAACTGATGTAGTCATTATCACCAACCTATTCTTGACTTATTTGTTTGTAATAATGTTAATATGATTTACAACATTGAAAACAGGTGCTTTGCAGTATGTGTATACAGCCACAAAGAAAAGCCACACTTCATACATATTGATTTTTGTTTGTTCTATCTATCATCAATAATATGTAGATCATGACTTGTATTGCCAACACAATCCTAGTTTCCTTTCATCTTTCACTAGCTTGATTTGCCATAAGAGGACTGAACTTGACTATTATCTTGTTTGCTATAGATATATAAAGGCCTTTACTGGTCAGACTTTGTAAACAAGTCCAGAATAATATTCAAACCTCATAAATAAAGTGAATTCGGTCATGAAGAATTTAGTGTTTTGAAACATTGTACAAGAAGAAATGTGGGTAAAAAGTGATTCCAATTGGTCAATACAAAGAGAACTAAATGTGGATGAATAGCAAGGAAATAATTTATGCTGGTTTTTCTTTGTTAGGAGAGAAGACCATATTCGGTAGAACAAAGGTCAATTCATCTTGGGTTACACAAATTTAGTGACAACTTACATTCTGTGAAATGGGAAAATGTAGGGATAAGGAAACATGCCGAGAATCATTCTAGATTACTAGGGAATGTCTGCACGTGGCTTATGTTATGCACTTATGCCCTTGATATGTTATTTGTTGAAATCTATTGACTAATGATAACCAACAGTTTTCGAGTTAATTATTAACAATTAATTATTCATGAATAATTAATTATCAATTATTTATTTATGAACACAAACACAGTATATTTCATTCTTACAAAAAATCACATTTAGAATATATTTACATATTGTGTGTTGGTTCAAATAGAATAAGTTGAGAAATAATACAGTAATAATATATGTACATCAAGTCTTATACGTATCACAGTAACGCTGAACTAAAATTAGGTGGACGATACAGAAGTCCCTTCATCGGGATCTCTTCCGGGAACAGGTTTACTCGGTAATGGACGATTTGCCATTTTAATATTACACTTTGAAACATTTGGCAGTTCAGAATACTCGTGCGTAACCGCAACCACATCCGTAGGATCGGCATATTCCGTTACCAGTGGTTTTGTCAGTACTTTGGGCGTAATCAAACTTTCGCCAAGAGCTCTCAAGAAACTAAGAGGTCTTGAAGGGCCTCTACTTGGTATTGGCGATGTCGGCACTGGAGGGGGTTTAGGTGGGGGAACAGGAGGTCCTCCTGGTAGTTCTGCATATAAATGTGTCTCATGGTCCTTTGGCTGGGCGTAGTCCGTTATAACTGCGGTACGGCGAGTTCGTTGGATCTGAGCGTAGGTGGCAGCAGGTAGGAGCTTGTCGGGAGATGGTGCTCTGGTTCCTACATGACACACTGCCTTCTTTACTCTCCCGTCACATTGCTTAGCACGTTTGGCAGGTGTTGAGATAGGCAACTGTATGACATCGTAGAGATTTTCTTCAATATCATCATCATAAACTTCTATTGTATCTGAGGTTGACGGAGTATTATTGTTACTACAACTTTCCTCAACTTTAATGAGATCATAAAGGTGCTCGATCATATCGCGAGCTTCACTGTAGTTTTCTGGGTCATCCAATTTCTCTCTTAAAGACTGAAGCAATTCTTGCGTAAGTTCTTCAGGTAAAGTTTGCGTCCATTTGTCTTCAACCGGAACAAATTCGTTGTCTATGTCTAGTAAATCGTCATCGTTAGCTAGCATGGCAGTCCTTTGTTGGGGTTGATGTAAGTCATTGTATTCGCGAACGTTTAACCGAGAGATTGAACCTGCTGCTACTATTCCACTGCCACCTCTACAGCTTTCACACATCCTGTGAAACACGGTCAAACAACTAGTTGTTGACGGTAGGAACATAATCCTTGCTTGAACACAATAACCGTGACGTTTCAACCACATAAGCATGGTTATCATCACGATTGTTCCTATACCACCAACGACTACGAGGAAAATCAGAGCTAAGACTTTCTTCTCTCTGTCTAATTCACTTTCGTATTCCGAATCATCCGCACTTGGCACTTGGTTATTCACATTTTGCACAACACTTATTGCTATTTTACTCTGACTTGCTTCCTCACAAACTATAACATTCGCTGTACCGCACACGATGTCTGTAAAATTACTCATGCTCACGAATCCTTGAGGCACATTAAAACACTTTGCTAGTAGGGAATCGACTGTACAGAAGCTAGTATTGAAAAACCACTCTATTGTTTGTTGAGATCCTTTGTCTGCTGTGACAACTTCTCGTATCCACTGACCGATATTGCAACGGCAACCTTGCGTAAATTTGTTGTCTGACACTTGTGTAGTTAATCCAGTTTCGACTTCCAAAGCTTCAGCAGCGATACGAAAAGCACCCGGACCAAAGTCTGCGATTTCGTTTCTAGTAAACTGGAAGATATTGTTCGAGCCATGCAGATAATTGAAGTTGGTGCTGAAAGCTTCCGTTTCGGCCCACTGGAATATGTTGTTATCTATGGTGATGCGATTCCACGAATTGAAGATGAAACCGCGAGAACGAATCTTTTCAAACACGTTGCCGTTGACAGTAACCTTGGCAACTGTAATGCTGATCGCTCCGCCCACTACCTCTGAGAATCTGAAAACAGAAAAAATGACACATTCAAAATTAATTATAAATCAATAAACATCATATTTGATTTTTTTTTGAATACAGTACTACTATTCAAAGTTTCATATATATTCGAGAATGAACAGCATTATTGAGTAATAGAAAAGTGTTGCCCCTCTCCAATTTCATTGGGCCTGAACCAAAATTAAAGATGTTATTTTGAATACTTCTTCTCAACTTGACATGATAAGTTACAACATGAAGTTGTGATAGAAGTTGAAGTCAAAATTGAGTTTGAAGTCAAGTAGAGACATAAACGTATGAAGTGTAAAGAGCAGGTGTTCATTCACATAGTTTCCAGTTCAAGATGTATAATATGTAGTTACACTGTACCTGGAATGCTGAATAGTAAGGTGCTGTATCGCTCCTGAGATGGCGTTAGACGCAAGGGTGCGTACACGCACGCCACTAATCTCCAGGTTCTCGATCAAAGTACGTTCGCTAAATGCACCCGTTTCAATGCGATGTAGAGAAGAGTTATGTATGATGACGGCTGACAGTTGCAATGCACAGAACGCGTCACGACGCACCGTCCGTATTTCAACATTATCGAGCCGGAGTTCTGCGGCCGACGACGGGAATGCGGACGGCGGTAGTTCGGACATTATCACATTCTGCAGCAGCACCTGTTCGGAAAAATTGAATTGTTACTCGATTTATTTTGTTTCATTTTAGAGCATTCATTCGCAGTTTTGTTTGGAGCAGATTATATGACTGATATGACTAATATAAAAAATTGTTGCACGTATTTATATAATTATTACTTTCTTAACTAGGGTTGGTTTGGTTTGAAAATTATTTTTATTGATGAGTTCAAAAATCACAAATTGTGTGCAGGTAGGTCTATAGAAAAGTTGCAAAAAAAGATGAAAATATTTATGACATCAAGGCCTATTTATTTATAGGACTACATAATTATTTATCATGGTATTTTATCCCTAAACGACAATACGGTTGAACAATGATTCCTCAAATTCTACTTGCAAAATCAGTAGTTATTACATTGAAAAGTCACATTGATCACAGTTGTTCTGGGTGGTAAGATCGCCCTTGTCGTATCCCGTTCAAGCTTTCCTAAATTTTCATTCTTCAGCGATTTAATATTGAGTTTTCGATCTTGGTAATTTATTTTTTTTTAAATGTCCATAAATCGATTTTGAATTATGATTTCCTTATTGCACTTTACAATAATGGTTCCTTGACTTGACACTAGACCACTCATTGTTCCAACTCTTCTGATCTTTGTTTTTTCCTTTGTCTCAGTTCACTCAAACAAGCAGTAACAACATTCTCCAAGAGTTGACAATATTAAATTGTATTCAGAGTTATTATAAAGTCCTTTTAATTGGCAAATGAAATATACCGTATAACATACAATATAGACAGGCAAGTCATTCTACAGTTGATACTAGTTTTTGCTGTGAATGGAAATTACATAGCTATTTCTAAGTTATGCTTTTCTTTTCTACATTCTATTCAAGTAGAATCTTATTTCAGGTCGTTCAACTCTTCAATTTTATCTCAACCCGACAACTAAATCATTAATTGAAGCCTATGATAGGCCTATGACTAAACATTGCATTATCTGTACCTTTTGTCTAAAACACAATGACTCCGATCATAAAAGATAATGATAAGAAAGATGGAGAAAGAAAGAAATGACGACTTGATCTGTTCAAGTCTTTGACCCTTTTTTATATCAGTAATTTGCTGATTTATGGAGTGTCAATTTAGATCAATTTTTAATCACAAAATAATCAACTGGTTGACATTTAGCAGGATTTTTTACATACCGGTACACTAGGAATTCAAGTCGTATAATAATAATTCAAGATGGTCATGTTCACTTACAGTCTTACTCCATTCTGTAGAACAAGCTATTTGACGTATTTGGGGTTTGTGTTCTGTGAATGCCATCTTGAATTGATGATAATCAGAAACAAAAATCTGAATCCTTAGAGTGTGGATGGAATTCAAATGGTAAAAATGTGTAATACATGATTCTCAAAAGGCTATATGTTATCCTGTGAATAAACTCACCGTTGTCGCTGGTCCATGACTGTTCAACGGGGAAGATCTCGGTTTCTCGAACGAGAACGCCTTCTCGGCCAATTCGAGCCTCGGCACGTCCTTGACGGTAATCGCCAACATCCACGAGAATGCAGTATTCTGTATGATGACGTGACTACATCGCGAGATGAGCGCCAGTACCGGCCCTTGGACGCCTTTCAACGCGTTGGTCTCCACGACAACGCTGCCGCAGTCGATGATCTCGAGCAGCGTCTGTTTTGCGGCCAAGTTGTTGAAAGCGTTGCGACGCACACGGAGACGTCCGATGTTGCGCAAACGCACTCGCTGGAGCGACTGGAGACGGGAGAAGGAACCGTCTGACAGGTTTAGTTCCTGGCATTCCGTGATTTCTAGTTCGAGGAGTTGGAGAGGAAGAGAGTCGGCAACTATCTCAACAGCCTGAAAGAGAAGAGAGATGCATTTTTAATAAAAACTTGGACTGATACTCGATGAAACATGAGATGAACATGTTACAGGTTGGTTCGAAATCAATGTGGACTAACACAATCAACATTGAATGATTTTGTGTATCGTTTTCGGATGAACCGGAATAAACCAGACACTTCTCACTGATAAGAAAATATAACTCCAAAGTAATCATTGGTTAACTCGTGATTATACCATGTAACTCCATAAATAAACCTGGCTCTTCGACGAATGCAATAGCAATGGCAACCAGTAATCTGCCAGGAACGAGTCATTCTAAAAACCCGGCATGTCCACTAAAACAAATCCCCTTTGATGCCAAAGATATTCTCTTGATTTCCAGGTCATCCACCTTGAAAATATGAAAATCAGCTAATTGTCGATCGCAACGATGAGTGTGGGGTTTGTTCTGTCTGCGATCAGAGTTTGTAATTCTTGCAAGGACTGTATATGCTGGGAAGATATACCCAATTAAGCGTGGACATTGAATTATATTATTATTATCAGCCGTGTATGGAGAGGCAAGCTAGGCGCCTCGAGCGGTACAGGATTTCTGTTGTGGTCATTTACTCGTTTATGTTTCTGACGGTTTTAACCTTGATAGGTTAGGTGCCACCAACCTACACACGCTTATTGCCATGCCTGTCGGTGTAGTATAACATCATTCTGCTCGGTATGGCAATACGCTGGCGTATGCAACAATCAAATAGGCATATAACTTACCAACGATTAAAAATTGTATATAACAAAGGTTGCGAATGAGTTCTAGAAATTAGTAAACTATATATAAGGAAAAAAATTGAAAATAAAGAGAGAAAAAATATACGAGCCTATATTTATATGTGTGGGTGTGTGTATGTGTGTATGTCCTGTTGCGAATACACATTGCTAATTGAAGTTGATAGAAACCACTTATTTGGTTTTGATGAGAGGAAGGAATACTTTACTCATATCACGTCACTGTGGTGAGTGTGAATGTGGGACGTTTCTACGTATTCTTCCTCATATCAAGTTGTATTATATTCTGATATAATTATAATGAGTTATTCCATGCAACAATGTATTACAGATCGCATTTATACATCAATAATTTTGATTTAAATAAAAATAGATCAATATTTTGACAATCAAATATAGAAAGTCACGTGTACTGGGGAACATCTATGATCAGAATAGCGATAGAAGATAACGAGTCGAATTTCAGACTTCGCACCACGCTCATTTAACAATACGATTTACATATAAGCCCTTTGTATGGAGACATTCCCCCCCCCCCTCCTCAGCCTCCTCTCCTTTATCACATCTCCTTTTGTCCACCAATTAATTTCTTCTTAGCTGTTACTGTCGTGAATAAACTAATAATGTTCGATTGCGACTCAGTTTGATATAACCATTATTACTGCACCTCTCAAACCGCAATAATTTACACGCTTTAATTGCGTTTTTTTCACGGTCGAGAGGCTAGCATTCATGTTCATGAAAGATTTCCTCTCCTCATTATCTCACTACTTTTTATTGGCGTAATAATTGTTACCCTGCACGTAACGGATGATCTTTACACAGCATCTATATACAGGAGCAACTCACACGTTCCACTTCGATGCGACTCGTTCGGTTTCCAGGACCTCGGAGATGAAAGAGTTTATAATGTCTACTGTCCCTCTCTGTCTATAATTGTTTTAATTGTTCACATCGATATGCGCCAGTGGTTCTAACCCTGTGGTTGATCATCCGAATTCACTTTGTTTACGTAATCTTGGTTCTCCTCGTGCCTCGACCTCCACCCTCAACCTAATTTATGTAACAATCACTTCGAGTTCCCTAATCCGAAAAGAACTATCGCTAATGATGATTATTGTCAACTGATGATAACGTCTTGATATTCACCAGCGCATTCGTAAAGAAGTATATTGATTGCCAGTTGCAACAAAAAGTGTTGGCGGATGTGTACCTATACGTAACAATCGTAATCGTGTCAGTTATAATATAGGAAGTTTAGATCAGTTTTATTCAGTAAATTGTAAACTGTGGACCATCGTATATGCAATCCGTCATGAAAGAACAATCTTCTTGATTTAGAAAGGTATAGAAACTTGGTGGTATTTTAGCTTATTATTGTTTTGTATATGGCTGTAAGCAGCAAATGTACTTGCTCTACTTGATGAGCTTTTAGCTTGCTATAGACTGCTTCTCTTTACAAATATTAGACTATTAATTCATGTTCTAACATTGATGTACGAAATATATCTTATTGTATGATTTCGAGAATATTTGGTTGGACCGGCTGGGATTTGTTTTTGATCACATAACCGAATCGAACAGAATGGTACTCAATTGTACGAATTACGTCCAAGAACGATTGAATTCAAGGTGTTTTACCGCCGCAATTAACACAAATAAAAGTACATCTGCTGTGTTACTATCTATGTTCTACGCTTGACTGCCCGCAAGATATACTTTCGATAACAGAGATTGCACGAATGCAATTAACGTCATTCTAAGCACTCACTGCATCTGGAAGGCGAAGTTGTTTTGCTCTAGAAACGTGATTTCCTTCTCTCACATCGACTGTTTATAACGACTACCACTTTCTGAATACCACTTTCCGTCTTGGACGCGACAGACAGTGCAAGATCCGAACGAAATGTATATTTCATATTAATTCCGAAAAACACTCAAACTAATGATTTTGGGGGTGCATGCGTGCACGGTGCTTACACAAATCGAGAAATGTATCTTCACTTTTTTCAAAAACCAGTGTAGGCCTAATTGAATGAAACGTTCACATCTCCAAAATAATGTTATGCTCACAAATTATTACGAAAATTTATTTCTCGAATTCAATCAGCTTTCAGATAATATGTCAATGAATTTCATCACATAATTTCTATTCATAGACGTATTATCTCAAAACTGATTGAATTGCCAAAAATAAAATGTCATATTAATTAGAGAGCATAAAAGTTTCTTGAAGATGTGAATTTTTCATTCAATTACACTGGTTTTTTAACATAGAAAAAAATGAGTGAAAGTGAATTTCTCTATTTTTACAAGTACCGTGCATGAACCCCCTTAATGCTGTAGTAGATTGTGTCCAAGTTTCAAAAACCCAGAAACTTTGAGAAAAGTCATCTTCGACTTATGAACGTATCAGGTCCTCTCATTTCATTAGTACAATCATACCCTCGAATAACCAAGCTGTTGGATATCATTGTATCATGAATCTATCCTCATGTCTCCTTGAACTTCTGTGATCTCTTCAGCAGACTCCTAACCGCACAAGCATAGTTGATTGCTTATTTGGATATCCAACCGTTTCCTGTAGAACAGGTTTTAAACGTTGGGTATATTGCTTTGAAAACAGTTTCATTTGTTTGATTCGATTCGAAACGTAAATATACTCATCAAATGCGTGTGGATGGAAGAGTTTGATTGTGAAATAGAAACTGTCTTTTAATGAATAATGAACGGTTGAACAACAATACAGCGTCATAAAATATAAATTTGAATGAATTTAAAAACGTGGATAATATAATTATATACAATATTTCGGTTTGAACTTCTTGCTTTGATCGTGGTATAATGATGACACAATAATAGATACAATCTAGCTTCAACTTCTGTCTACCTATTGCCTGGTATCACATAATCAAATTGTTGAAAACTAAATCAATTGCTAGAAACAATGCGAAAATGATAAGACATCTCGGTTTGCTATATTACCATCCAACATCTGAGCCGGAATACCATTTCATAATTGAAAATAACTGAACACATTCAGGGCGTTCTACACCCGTGTATTTTTTTTTCATTTAATTCCACTTAGTTTCTTTCGTTGTTGTTGTAATTGAATTTTGTCTCAATATAGGCATAGTTATAGTTCATTCGACTCTTATCTAAGATTACTGCAGGCACATACGATCAGTCGTAAGTGACTGTGATAGTGGTCATTGGTCAAGGTTTATGTCCGAGAAACCCTTCGACACTCAACACTCTAGTCATATGCCGAGTTATAATCACATATGATCATGCTCGGTATTTCGAAGAAAATATTTTCATATTTTTATTATCATTATACTGCCACAGTTTACTTGCTAATTGTTGTGTTTGAGTTTCCTCGTGAAGAACAAAGGCCAAAGTACCATCGTAAAAATACTCACTACTGCTCGTGTCAAAAGCGTACTGCTATATCATCTCTTCACAACCATCCGTAACTATTTATTTTCTGAATGTTTAATCTAACAAAATTCGGGTTTTTGAATAATCGAAAATGAATATAATGACCCGTTTCGTGGTCAGTGCGTACAAGTATGGTGTTTTCTCAAGTTCGTGTTTGCAATGGGTTGACTTTGAAACGTCATGTTAGATCTCGGCAGACAAGTGGAAGGAAATGATACTAGAAATAAGAAATGACCACATTGGTAACCTGAACTTTTGGGTTGTTGCACTATGATTGCTGTAGTGCTTAGTTTCATAATAAATACTCCTATATGTTTCATTATTGCCATAGTCAATGTTATTACTATTAATCTCAAGGGAGCTTAAAGGCCCCACCAACAGCTAGATAATACATATTATGGGTGTACGAATGAGCGGTAAGCGGACAAAATATTTCGGTAAAAATATCCCCAGATTTTTCAGGGAATATTTTTCCTCGAAAAAGCTGTGGATATTTTATTGTGAGATTTTTTCCGTGGATTTTATTCAGTGATTCAGAATAATCAGGTGATAATGATACGATGAAGTGATGGTGTAAGAACTTTTACGACACCCACGTCTTCATCAAGACTCGAACCCGCGTCTAGCTTCAGATTTCAAATCAGTGTCTTGACTGTCTGAGCCAAAAGGATGCTGTTTCAGTATTAGTTTAGTAGACGTGTAGGGCTTATCTACGAAGAAGAAGGCGCAAACCATCCGCGCGCTAGTGGTGTGGGATAGGGCGGACGGTCGCTTGGAACTTTCTTCATTCGTGGATAGTCATCTATAGGCCTACATATATATATAATTCTATAATGTAAGTCACGAGCTGTTATTTGAAGGAGAATGAATAAGTGCTAGTCTTGGTGGGAGTGAAGATTTGTGGACTCGTATGATAAAATTACGTATTACTTATGATTCATATAAAGTCAGCTAAGATTACAGCTAGTTACAGTTGCCATAACCTATCTCGATTATTATTTACTTCACTTCATGTAATGTAATAGTTGCTAATGCTAATGAAAGCATGAACCTACATCATTGAATGTCACGTGATTTTGTAACGATTCCACAAATAAGTTAATCGTTCACTGTTAACTGTGGGGGTATTAAACAAGCAATAACCATAATCAATTCGTAATTCGGGGCATCTCCTGCTATTATGATCAGAGTAATGAATGATAATAAGTAACTAGCACTCAGACTTCCTTATACCCATACGAATGGTACATGTGGCAACGCTGTACTTGAACCTGTCATAGTCTCTCGGCGGAAGGGCAGTAAAAAGAGGCGAGGGGTAAAATCCTATACGGCCTTTCATCTCTCATCCCGACCACTGAGCACTTGCCTCTCGACTGGTTTCACTTTCCGTTCCCTTTCCCTTCTTTCAAATCCCACAATCTTCTTTTCACGACAAAATTATGATCTACTGCTTGCTTATTATGTATTTTGTAACATTATAACTGGAGTTTTAGGTACTGGTATGCGTATATACAGACAGTAAATGCGTAGACAGGGGATATTTGGTTGTTTGCTACTCAACATTCCAATATTGAGCAAGTAATACTTCTGGCTCAAATTTGATATGATTATTTCGTGGCCTGTGGCCGGTGGATGCAAATCGATATCGATCTGTGCTGAATTTAATTTTTCAAATTGCTAGCTTGAATCCATATCGGTATTATGTATACATATATCATCCCGTTTTTTTTTCTGATAAATAAACTATTTTTAGTCTATTATTTATTATTCTTCGATCAAAACTAACTTTTGTTGCGATAGCACCCCAATAATTTTTCTCATAATTATCTGAAAAAGTATTTTCAATTTCTCAGTCTATTTTCATCTTCGGCCTGTACTTCGACCAGAACTAACTTTTATTGCGAGTTTTAAAAAAATACTAGAAATGCGTTCTTATTGTCGTAAAACAATGTTGAAAAACTTCACTAACAATCAAGTTATGTCTCATGTCGTATCCAGATCATCGTATTTTATATTCCTCAAGCTCATTTAAAAGTGTAAACTATATGTAAACTTTTGGTTGATTTTTATGCTGTTGGTATTCAAATCGATTCTCATCCAATTTCTTTCCAACAAAATCTAACTGATGTTCATGCTTGTTGTCTATTCCAAACTGGTATATTCTAATTCTATATTTATCCTGATTTTGTTCGTCATAAAATGACGAATAGCTTTATTTACGTCGAGAAGAAGAATTAAACAAACAAGAACAACGTTTATACGGTGTAAAAGTTTTATGAATCAGCCGTTTCAAAATAACTTGCCTTTGTATATTTAGCCAGGAAATCTTTTCATTACTCGCATTGTTAACTTTCTCGAGCTGGACTCTGTACTGTGTGACTTGTGCGTTGTTATCCAAGCAGTTAGGTATTTAGTTGATCGAGATCGAACAATGGTTTACGACATATTTAAGAATTTCAAGATAAAGAGGTTCCCAGCGAGATAAAGCATAGTATTACTAATAACATGTACTTTGTCATCCAAGGTAGTGATGATGTGTTCCGGACGCATGTCTAATGATTGACAGTAAATTATAATTGTCAGTAAGTGAAGAATGAAACAGTTACTCTCCAGAGAAAAATTAACTAAATTCGAGTTCACTATTTTGTATAGCCTATCGGTTCATTCAAAACCTTTCCTCCCTGAAAAAATAACATGCAACTTGAAAATTTCAAGTTCACACATTTTTTTAAAAGAAAATTGGCACTAGTTTGTATAGACATAATCAGTGAGGTTTCTGAAATTACCAAAGAAAAATACTATTACTTTCACAAAAAATCCATATTATTTCTATTGTATGAATCTGATATTATGTAAGAGCTTCAATTATTGATTGCAATATCAAATTGTAAAACGTCCTACATTTGGCATATGTTATCTTAATTACATGCCCGTTACTGTTTTGACCGTATGTCATGGATAGTTTCAGGCGTGTGCAAATGACAGCTTGAGAATTGTCAGGATTCATGTCGTTTTCATAGCTATATTATTAGAAACATTTATTTCATTATTTGTAAGTGTATTTCCTGCCAGATAGGCGAGGCATTCTTTGAATAATAATAAGCTTCTTTTCTACTCCACCCTTTACATTGTGTATAAATTGTTAGGAAGCCTTGTAATCGGAACTAGACAGTTTTCAGAACCCCACAAGCTCGATATTTATGACGAGTAGAACTCAAGAAATGGATCTTATTATTTATTATTATCGAAATACATCATTTCTAGTTTTGGAACTGTATAATTACTTTCCAGAAGCGTCACAGAATTCGTTAGACCTAGGAGATAATAGTCTAATGACCATGAGTATAGAGCTTTCCATACAACAAGTGTTCCATTTACAATTTCATTGAAAAATTAACATTATGGAACTTATACCCACTATTTTTGTGTGTTCTCATTTTCACCCAATGTGTCCTACATATTACATAGAAAGGTGAATCGCTCATTAGTTGAATTAACCTGATTGCCATGAGGTATACCTAAATAATCCTCCCTATAATCAATCATTTCCATTCTTTTCTATTATTGTTAGATTTTTTGCACGCTTCGAGAGAGGATTCCCGTAATGTTTGAGACAGTAGATACATAACATCATAACGTGCCGTCTGAAGGGGTAGAATATCAATAAAGGCGTTGCCCTTGTAACTTTTTGTCGTCATTTCAGTCTGCTTTCATCAACAATTGGGCACGAAAGGTAGAAAGGTGAAATACAGAAGTTGAAAATTTTTGTTTTTACAGAATCGATTATTTAAATTTTGTGTAGGCCTACATTTTGAATGATCGTAAAATACCAAAAGTTGAAAAACATGGATTCGGTCCATGGGTGCTCATTATTCGCGTGAATTTTAAAAACCCTTTGAATGGAAATTAATATTGACCATTGTTTTCGTTTAATAAATGAACGATGTTTCGATTCTTACTGTTTTACTGTTTTACCAACGTACCAATCCAAGGACCAGCGACAGAACTAGTACTACTGAAAAAAGACATTACATCGGTATCTAAGCTGATCAAAACTTAAATATGAACTTTGGCTAATAGAATGCTATAATAGTAACAAGGTTGATAAAACCATTTGAGATTAATCTTATATTTTTTCTTCTTGAAAATATAGACCACACAGTTTTAGAACACTTGAGAACTATAGCTGCTTCTAAATTAATATTTTTGAAAAAATCGTATTCCATTTTCTTGTTCAAATTCAAAATATAAAGGTTAAACTTATACTTATAACGTCCATTATCATTTTCATTAAAATTGAAAATACTGGCACGTTTCATTAGCTTATTCTGCGTGCACCACCTTGTATTCTCGTGCAAGCTACTGTGTTCTGGTCTCGCATCTTACAAAGATCCACTCTCATATTTAGAGAACGCAAACAAGTGGTTCTGTTCTCTATTTACTTTTAAAACACATCTGTTAAAAATGAGATCACGAAAAAACAAACTAGAAGAACAGATATTGCGTTTTCTGCGAGTTTGTTAATGCAGATCTTTTTTTACTTGCCGGCAAAAACGCGACTATAATATAGCCGTTTTATTTATTTTTTAATTCAATTCTATTTATGATTATACTTTTATAAATATTCATTCATGTCGGCAAGAGTATTGAAGGTTTGCGCATATTTCAACTCATAATTTGAGCTCTCTTGAACTATGCACATTATTTCATAGGTTATAATTAATAAGCCATATGGAGTGCTTTTGAATGAAACATGCTACATTCCTCTAAATATCAAGTTTAACTTAATTGTTAGCTATTTTGTAATCAGTCACCGGTAGCAGATTGTGTATGGCAATTAACACCGTATCACGTATAAAAAGGGTGTGTAATTTATTGTCTGTAATTATAATTGGTGTATTTTGTATTGCGAGTAAATCATTCAAAAAAGTAAGCCCCATATAAATGATGAAATTCTAGAGATCTCATATGTTAGTGGCTCAGTATTGAAAAGGATCGAGGAGACGGTCAATCGGCGCTCTATTCTAGTGGCACTAAGTATAAATGATTGAGCAAGTCGGAACAAGTTTAGTTGGAGGATGATTGGCGGATTTGGATGATTCGCCAATAGTGGATCGGATATAGTCCACTTGAATTATGTTTATATCACGAGTGAACACATCAAGGGACTCGAACGAGTGTCTTCTAACTAAACATTATAAATGATTGCAGACTTGCAATTACCTACTGGTAATTAGGCCTATATATTTAAGAATCGACATTGCTAACATCATTCAGTATAAAAATTGCGATTATGTCTACTGGAAAATGATGTCGGTTGTCATGGTTTTGAAGCAAGATAAATATGTGTAAATGAACAAGCTACGTTTGTGTGTGAAAAAATATGAATTTTCTTCAATACCTTTCGAAATTTTGAAGAAGAAACAGCAGTGGAAAAGCGTTACAAAGCTTAGAAGTTGGGAAATTTATAATGGTTCATTGATATAGTCTATATGGGGAATTTGTTTTAAAAAAGTTTTTTTCGGTTAGTTAATTTTATAACTGTATTCGGTGTAGGCCTATATGCTCAAAAACATCGAAACTTGGCTTTTACTCTGTAAAAGAGAAAAAAAATCAAGTACACAATTCGTACATAATAATTAATATTCAAGGAATAATACTCAATCCATGCAGTACTATTTTCATCTTCATATCAATTTGCAATCTTGTGTATGACCCACTTATCAAATTCAAACGATTCTATCAGCCATGAAATTAGTGACGGTTTTTTCAACATGCTTCCTGTCTTGTTCGTCGTGTCCGGTTCCAATCGACCGTCTCCCCTGTCAATTATCAACAACGATCGGACGTGTCAACGAGTCACCACTCGAGGAAGGAAGGACATACACAGTACATGCGATGATATTTTTCGTCTCGTGATTTTCTGACCCTCATTTCTCTGAATACTGGATGACAGTGATTCTCGCAACTGAGATAAGTGTGAGATGGTGATAAAAAAGGAAGTAACATTACGCGAGAAAACATTAAACAGGAAATGTGGGTAGTCGTTATTGTCGAGTTCTAATGAGAGTGACAAAGACAGCTTAGCATGAACATTGTGATGATGTGGACGTGAGAAAGAGAGACGTTAGGGCCTACTACATCATGGGAGTGTGACGATTGAATTGAAATGTACACATACCCAAAAGTTATCATCTGTGATTTCTTACAAGAGCCGCTCGCTCAAACAATAGTTTGTACAGGAAATAATTGTAATGGCAAGTCTGGGTGACATCCACCAAAGCGGCATTGGACTCAACACCAATATAACGACACTTGAGTATATATTTTATATATATATATATATATATATATATTGGGTTTAACGACGCATTGTAATGACAACTAATGATAAGTATAAGATCTGCTGGCGTTAGTGAATGATGAATACGAGGATTGGAAGATGAGATGAAAGGTTATTATATGCGTTTTTGCCTAGTGGGAAGGAAACGGTCGTGGCCTATTGTTAAGGACTTGAGGAGCCATCCCTGGATTCATAGGGAAACCACGAAATACCTCTTCAGGATGGTCGACTATGCCTGGACTTGAACTTCGATTTCGTGAATGAGCGACTATTCCGCGTACTAGCCACTTGAGTATAAATAAGATCTAGTACATGTAGGTATTTTTTAGACTTTGTATCAATCTCAAAATCTTCCCAAAATATCCACAATATCTTTTTGATATTTTTGACTAAGTATCTTCTATACATCCTCCCATGATATCCACCGTATATTTTTGAACCCTTTGTTATTTGCAGTTATTATTTAGTCGTACAGTATGTTCATGTCGAGGGGTTTACAACTCGAAAATTTGGTGTACACCTGATTTCAGATTTCAAGATTTCAGGTGATTTCAAGTGATGTTAGGGATTTCAGGTGATTTCAGGGATTTCAAGTGATTTCAAGTGATTTCAGAGATTTCAAGTGATTTCAGGTGATTTCAGAGATTTCAGGTGATTTCAGGGATTTCAGGTGATTTCAGGGATTTCAGGGATTTCAGGTGATTTCATGGATAACAAGTGATTTCAGGTGATTTCAGGGATTTCAGGGATTTCAATGGGATTTCATGGAATTTCAGGGCAAGTGTACACCTGATTTCAGGAGTTGTTAACCCCTCGGTTTATGTATTTATGTTTTTATTTCAACTTGTAGTAGAACAATCAATCGGTGTTTATGGTGTTAATACAGCAGCAGGTGTATAGGCCTAACAACAAAGAGTGGCCTGTGATTTGGGAGATCGAAACACGTGTGCCTCGGGCATTATATCGATAATTTGATGTGAAAGAAGATTCACGAAACATTTTTTCCACAACCGACACTAGCGAGCTCCTGTATTTTCATTAAAAACCCAAACAAATTCATTGTGTATTGTGTAGTAGCTTACCAAAATGTAAACCGGTAAAATACTTCCTTTAATCTTGATGCAACTGCCTCATTATAGTATAATTAGCATAATTTTTATAAAACGAATAGTTGTTGTTTAATGATCAAAATTAGAGGATTTTTATATTTATAAAAAAGGTACAGCCTAATTTCGTTAGGATTACTAAATCTGAACGCAGACCAAGAAAACGGATTCTGCAACTGCTCATCTCCTCATTATTTACACAATCTTTTTCAAATCACCTGCTTTTTTTAATTGCTTACCTACATGAAAAGTTAGTCAAGCAATTACAAAGATACACACCATTCTGTTTTTTGCGTACGGTATAGATGTATTTATTCAGTTTCATGCACATTATAGATTTAAAAAAGTGTTACCGGTATCGCTATTGAAACGCTACCGCGAATATGAACATTTTTCGTAATTTTTGTGTCCTAATTATTTTGGGATGGAGTTGAATCTTCATCACTTTATGTGTAAATGGTAACGGCTAGTAGTCGTATATTTACAGTGGTTTTATTACCAAATAAGGACGTTAAAAACGTACAACTAACCTCATTCACACCATGATTTAGGTGTACATTATGAACCAAAAGTTGGTCTCTTTTCTACCTGGCCAAACAACCGGTCGACCTTGTGATATTGCACAGGATTCAACAGGTATCAAACAAACAGGAACAGACTTTTACTAAATTGTTTCAAGCCCTACTATAGCGTTTATTACTTCACGAAACCAGCCGTACATAAATTATCTACGTACACTTGCGGTCATGTAAAGTGGCGGATCAAGTCGCATGAAAGTGCATCCTGAAGAAAATAGACTGACATGAGCACTGAAGCTAACAGATTTTTGTGTATGCACACTCCACAAAAATTAGCAGTAAAATATGCGTAGATTCTATTCACACATGACTTTTTATTTCGTGGAAAGCCATTTTATTTGACTGCAAGTGTATGTGTGCTGACTTGACTGACTGACGTTTCAGCGTATTATGCTGGTAGGTTTATATGTTGAACGAAACTGGGACAAATCGCAGTCTGAACAGCCTAACGACATGTAAATATGTTTAAAACAGATATCTACAACAATCAGAGATGGTTTAAATGTGTTCCAGTAAGTAGGCCTAATTGCTTTCAATTAGAAACACAGGATGGCATGTCTAATTGACGGTGGTACAATAATTATGCACACGATGCGACGGGAATGAAGGGTAACCAGTGGTCCTGTCGTAGGCCCTACCAATCAATTTGTAATGAAATTATGATTGTATTACGTTGTAAATAACAGCTAGTTGTTTTCTTGTCGAGTTTTTAAAAGAATTAACTAAATTATATTTGAGCGTACGTGATTATTTTATTGATGACTGATGATGTTTTTGTGAATAAATAGCATAACATTTTTTTTAATTAATCTTTTTATAAATAGAGTATTTGATAACAAAATGTAGAATAATTAAAAAGAAAAAAAAAAAAAAAAAGAAGTAATGGAAAATATTGCCCATTCTTTCCTTCACAACCACTAACCGAGATGATCAAATACTGCAAAGTCAGTTTGAAACAACAAATACAAATTATAACTTGCCTGTTGATTATTGAAGGTACAAAAAGCCCTAACCCAATAGTGGGCCGTGATTGTACAGTTACATCCATCTCTTTGACAAATAGGGGTAATTGTTGGTGCCATATCAACCATTGGCAACAATACCCCTATCAGCACGAATCCGAAAAGGAGTGTAAACGCATTGCGGGCAGCATTGTCAGTTGGTATCATGCCACCCATTTTATTATTGTAATAAACATTTCGTCTTTAGTCACTGTCATCACTCGATTGGCTGTTGCACATTGTTGAAACAAGACTATTAGATCACTACCGTCGCATGGTGGAGGTTCGTACACAACCTATTCGCATCGCTCGCATCTAGACACTGTCGAGTAACAAACACATGATATGAATAGGATATTGTTGGAATAGGGAAGGGGAAATGGGGGGGAGTAGAGGAGGGGAGACAGGTCTACGCGAGATCGTTCTTGCATGCTCCCGCGCGATTCTTGCCGCTTGGTCCCCCCCCCACTCTTTCTCTCTTTCGTGCTCACCCCACGATACTTCCGTCCTCCCTGTCTGCGCCCTTACTGGTTTCAACAATGACATTATTGAATGATTGTATGAGAGATAGCGAATACTTCCATTCTACTCTTACGGAGCTTTGTCTGTGACTTTTTGTTTTTTTGTTTGTCAACACTACACAGGTCGCACAGTTTGACTGATATACATTAAACTTTTTCTGTACATGGGGACTTGTCCAACTTGGAACTGTGTAGTTTTTTGTAGGACCATTTCGGTACCAAATCGGTAGGACCATTTCTGAGAAAAACCATCACAATGTTTCTGAAAACTTCTTATGATTAGGGTGAGCAGAAATTAAAAAAAAAATCTATTTTCAATAATTCAAATTTTGACTAAATGTAAACACATAAAAGATGCACATTATTACAGATTTTTATTCTAATCGGGCCAGATGTTTCGAAGAAAATTATTCGTTACCTATTTCTTTAATATATTTTCGTATTGAGTGCTTGGGGACTACAACTTGTTTTCCTCAAGTGATGATTTCCGTAAGCTGTACCGATGAAAAAAAAGGTGTTATCTGCATGGTGACCATGCCTTTAATCATTTTCCACTGAAACTATTTTATTCAGAAATGTGTAGAAACTTTTTCTATAAACAATATAAGTTTAGTGTCCAATGCTGGGTAGTTTACAGAATACATATTGTAAATATATTTCAATACACATACTTTCTTCATTTGACTAATTCACCAATTGTCTGCTTACAGCTGTCACTCCAACGAACGTCTGTTCCTGAAGGACTTTGTCCACTGCGTGCCGGGAACGAGCGGAGGCCGACTCTCTCGCTGGCTTCAGCCGGAGTCTTACGTGGAGCCTGCGCGGTGCGATGCTCTGTACAGCCGAGACGACATGCGGTGTGGCTGGCCGGCTATCGTCACCGTCCTCACCAAGGACCAGTATGGCGACGTGGTTCACGTTCAAAATCTCAAGGTAGGACAAATTTGGATGGAAACATGTGGTGTGAGTTTTGAGGTTGGAAAAGCGAAGAGTCAATCATGGACCTTGCCGATTCATGCCGAATCCAGTAGGGTTGCTGAACAGCAGAAATGCCATGTCTCTATGAACGTAACTTGACTTTTTTCAAAAAGTCGGACAAAATCCAATCCGTCCCTGGCGGTCAGGTCGGGATGTTGACAAAAAAATTAAAATGTTGGTTGAAAAAGATAATGCTGTCAATTTCACATAATGATTTGAAGAAATTCAGTTCAATGTAGGCCTAAATGAGTACTTGTTTGTTGTTCTTGTGTTTGATATAATTCCTTTTTTTAAATTCCTGATTTTTTTCAAATGTTTCTCTTGAATTTGTGTGTGTATTTTGACTTTTCCCCTCTTGAAACAGTCACCAAGGTAAGCTGCTGGTTTTGCTATAATCGTTCTCAAAGGCAGTGGAAGCAGTATTGAACAATCGACTAATTGAAAAAAGGAAGGAATGTGCTTTCTAAAAGTTCAGCTGATTATTTTCATGTTTTTTTTGCTTCAACTATTATCTTGCGAGGGTTTTAATAACGTTTAGAATAGATTCACAAAGTTACGTAGGATTACAATGCAAACAGTGTTTGCAGTGTGGAAATACAAAATCAAGCAGATCAGTGTAATTGTAGCAGCAGAGTTGATATATTAATTGTTTTCTGTAGATTGAAGTCAAAGCCATTCCGATTGACAAGAAAGAGCTCGGAGAATTGGACCAAGGGCGTAAAATGCGCCGCATCAGCCAACCAGACCCGCTAACATTCGGAGGCCGCGCTCACCCGTCTCTGGAAACCCCTTACGAAGTCACGGTTAAAGATAAGATGTGCTACCATGCGATCACAATCATGAAGGTAGGGCCTACTGTCAGTTAAATTGTATCGAAAATAAAGCATGTAAAATGAATTGAACATTAAAAATGTAAATAAGTATATTTATTCAAGAGGCCGCATGCATCTGCTGGGCTTGTTAGATTACTGCCGTAAACTATCGCGACTGTAGTTTTAAAAATATTATTTTACTCTGTTTTAATTTTTTTCTGAAGAAATGAACTAGGTTTACACCAATACAGAATTTGGATCAAATATATGTAGTGAACTTGGAGCGCGATTGCTAAGAATTGAAAAAAAATACGTATGGTATGCTTCTTTCGCATCAAAATTTTGTTAAGAGGTTATCACCAAACATCTGATATTTCACTCAATTTTTTTCTAACTGCTTTTAACCGATCCAAATCAATTATTTTTCAGGCATACGAGGAATACTCTTTCGAAGAGCTGCGATACACTTCACCAGCCATTAAACGTTCCAGTGAAAACATGTTGGTGCGACCGAATGGGGATGGCACATACAGTGCTACGTGGACCCCCGGTAGTGTCGGTTGGTACTCCGTTCTTGTCACGATTGATGGATACGACATTGAAGAGGTAAGTTTAATCACAATTATTGCTTACTTCATAAGTCGGTCATATACTATAAAGTCCTACTTAGACTTGGGGACATGAAATAATTCTGAATAACTTTCAAATTCATATGTAAATGAAATGTTATATAAGTTTAATGGTAGGAAAAGAATTACAATAGATACTAACTGTAAAACTCAAGTGGTGAGAGTGTTTAACCCTAGATTGAGTAACTTGATTTTGGATAAATATCATCGCATATAAGTGAAATCAGTTTGTGATATTTAAATACAGTTAACCCTTCCGAGACTACTGTATGACGTACCTAAATGTTTTGACATGGAAAGCAAATTTTCTTTCACGCCACCAAGGTATAACTTGACATCTAGCAAATCGAGGTATTATAGGCTAGAATAATAATAACGTTACCATCTACAGGCTATCACAGAGTGGCAAATAAATATTGACTACTCAAACGTTATAAAGATAAGTCTACTAATTTTGTGTAATTTTTTCTGTTAGGTTTATAAAGTGGAAGTGAAGGAGCCACCTCAAGGCATTACACCGCCAACGCAAAGTATCGTGAAGAAAGCTTTCCACCAGCCCAGCAGACTTCGTAAGTTTGTCGCAAAAAACAGCGCTGGCTTGCGGATACGGGCTCATCCGTCATTGCAGAGCGAACAAATAGGCATTGTGCACGTGGATGGAACGATTGCGTTCATCGACGAGGTGAGGAAATCTGTTCTTTTGTGCTCTGCATTGAAACTACAGGCTCTATAAGCTTTGTATCATATATATATATTTACTGTATCGTATATGGATTTTCAGAAAAATTGTGCTAATTATTAAATTATTCAAAACGTTGTTTTCATGTACTTTTTTTTCTTCTCTTGCGTAACTTCTTGCAAGCAGCCCGCACACAAGAGTTCCTCTCTTACGCGGTTTTCTTGTTCCATTAATATTCAACGTTGATCATATACATTCATACCTACACCTTCTTGTATCAATGTTACCCTGTTTATTTCATTATTTATATAAAATTATGTTTAAAAACCAGAATGAAATTATTTAAAAATGAAATGAAATGAAAGAATGTAGTATTAGCTAAAATGCACTGAAAATATACACAAATACCACAGTCTCCTTCAGTATTCATTCATTGATTCGGAATGAAGACGACTGGTTACATATCTCGGTATTGGAACAGTCACAAAGAATTTAATTGTAAAATAAAATGTCGGTGCTCTCATCTTGTTTTTGCTCCTTCATTCTTTCACACCGTGTAAACCTTCACTTTTTTAAATTGATATCCTGTTTTGTTAAGATCCACAACGATGACGGAGTGTGGCTACGTTTGAACCATCACACAATCTCACAGTACTGCCATTGCGTGCACGGTGAAGCCTGGTGTCTACAGTATAACCAACATCTCGGCAAAACATTACTGCTTCCTGTCGAAGAGCCCAAGTCGATCCTCGATCAAGTCCTCAAGGACACGATTGTGCGTAATAAGCCGGAGGTGGGGCACAAAGATGATAAGAGATCGATGCAGTACGAGCCGGGTGATTACACTGTGGTGAAGTGCGGAGCTTCGGGGCACAATGTGCGGAGTCGGCCTAGTCTCAAGGCACCGCCGGTGGGAATGTTGGTGCTGGGAAATCAGATTACTGTCGCGGACCAGGTAAGAGCGGGATACTTATCCTAATGAACACCATGTTAATAATTAATATTGAGTGTGCTGTGGTAGGTGACCAACTACAGTAAAAACTGAAAACTAACTGAGTTTTTTCATGAATACCTGAAGTTTGACTTGATCAGTTAAAGAGACAAGTTATTCATCAATCATTATACATCTTTTTACTCGTGGATTTTTCTAGAAACATTGTTATAATCGTACTTAGTTTCACCACAATTATTCCTCAATTATCAAAAGTCCATCTTGGTCAAAATCTATAAAATGAAGTACAGTAATTTGGATTGAGAAGAATGCAGCAAATGATTTGGGAAAAACTGTGTACAACTTTTGTTGCATTGTTACTCAATATGGTGTGTTGTTTGCAGTTGGTAACAAGTGATGGTACCTGGGTCCAACTTGACGAAGCCACAAAGGACAAGTTCTGTTTCAACGTTGACGGTGATGCCTGGTCTCTCGCACTTAACAAATCCGATGTTGTGTACATCCGACAAGACGGGCAATTTAATTCAGGTACTTGTCTTAATCTAACCTTATTTGTTTTACCCTAATGCAGATTGCAATATTATTGGTGTGCAATCGTTTGGTGATGCATGTAATGACATGTGGCATATGTTGAGAATGGAAATACAATAGAAAAATGGAAATACACCCAGCAGTGAATTGATTTTCTTGTCCAGAAATTTACCTTCAACGTAATTTTTCATTCAACACCGTTAAATCGTCTGCTATATTTTGGAATTGACTTGTGTAAAGACTGTACTCCAGTTTGATCCTCGCCTTCGACCATCTTTACAGGGTTTTTTCATTGTTTCCCTCTGTAGTCTAGGCCAATGCCGGGATGGTTCCTACAATAAGTCGGCCATGACCGTTTCCTTCTCACTATCCTTCCCATTACCCAAGAACCTTCATCTCATCATCCCATCATCTCATTAATCATCCATCCGACGCCATTAGATCTGCGCTATCATAACAGTGCGTCATTGAACCCATTATAAAAAAAAAGTGTGTACTCTCAACATTCCCAGCTTTTGTCTTCTATTGTTCTAACCGAACGTCGTGTCTAGATCTGTCTGCAGATGGCCGACCGCAGATCATGGAGAGCAGTTTCCCATCCCCACGCCGCGGCTTTGACTTCTCGCACAACGCCAATGCTCCAGCGTTTGCGACGACGCCCGCCGAGACATCGGGTTTCAGCTTCTCGTCTCCAGTTCCTGCGGGCAAGGAAGCTGCCACTCAGCCGGCCACAGGTGGCAGCACTTCCTCCAATCCCTTTGTCTTTGGCTCATTCACACAGCACGATGTTAGAGGTAAATACGTAGTAACTACGCATTGCCATTGTCTGATTGTTCATCTCAACGTTCGATAAAAAAACTTACAAAGCATAACAACATTTTAGCATAACATATTGATAGAAATATATCAAAATTATCAAATTAAAATCGATTTCAAAATTATTAAATCTGAAAAATTATAACTATCAAAATGTCAAAATAGAGTGGTGCTTGTATCCAAGTTCACAAAATGGCAGACATCACACCCCATCGCAACAGAGATCACATTCAATGATTGTGATTGTGATTGATTCTTGACCTTCCAAGTTTCAACATTTAACTTTGTGTAACTATTGATGGTGATAAAACTATAGTCCACTAGCCTACAATTACTGTACGACTGAGTTCTTGCTTCCTAGGTACAAGGTATGTCCCGGAAAGTCCACAGCCTTGTGAACGCACTGATCTGTCGCCGAAGCCAAGTGTCAGAGAAAGAACAAGAGAGCGAGAAAGAGAGCGGGAGCGAGAGAATAGCAAATTCTCAGCATTACAGAAATGGCTCAAGGGAGAGGAAGGAAGATCAGGGAGACATGGCTCTCCGGGAAGGTAATTGAACGATAATGTTGAATATTTTCGATCATATGTAATAATACAAACTACGGTATTTGTGTTTTAAATAGTTGGTTATCTTTCTGTGTGGCCAATCACTCAAAGCCAACCCACCATTTCATGATTACTCTTAGTGTTTTGCTTTTACAGATCAACTAAGATTATTCTTATAATTTTTTTATTTCAAACTCAAAATATCTTGGAGTAGGCTCTATTTATTTATTAACCTTGGATTCAACTTGGATTCAACTTGGATTCAACTTGGCTCAATCCTGGTATTGTTTTCAAGGCAACACACTTTTGCATAGTTCTAGGCGTATGTCAGTTATACTGCATGTTGATAGTGGACCCTAATAATTAATTATGGTATCATCAAAATATAATCTACCGGTAGTTGTGTTCTTGGGAATATCGTTCCGTAATTATGTAATTTAAGCCTCTTTTTTGAATATTTACTATAATTATTATTTCATTCTCAGCACCTCTCCTATATCATTAGTATTCAGTTATTTATTCTTCATTTATCAAACTAGTGTTGCATTTCATTTTGTCTAGAATAGCTTACAAATTGAATAGAATTGATATTTGATATCACTGTGAATAGTATTAATAATAATAAATAATGATGATGGTAAAAATGGTCTAATAATAATAGGCCTAATAATAATAGTAATAATGGATTTTTAAAATTCTGTATCCACTATCCAGCCCACATACAAGAATTTATAATTGATTCTTCTAAGTGAAGAATTATTTTCGTCGCCGGAAATGTTCGTAATCGAACATTCCAATTTCCGTGTTCTAGGTCGGACTTGCCGCCCGAGTTTGTTGGTGTGTCCGTGAAGGATCTAGTCAAGGCTATAGGCGAGAGCCGAGCCAATGGGAATGGAGTGACACCACCTGGTACGCCGCAGCGAACGTCTCGCAGTTCGAGTCCCAAAGCAGGTACAGCTGGCTGTTCCTCACCTCGACTCAGTCGCAGTTCCAGTCCGGTGGCCATTCCCGGTAAGAATAACAATCGCAGTTCTGTTCGGTTTATTACTTGTCTTTTACGTGGCTGTGTAGGATTATGTATATCATTCTGTCTCGATGAACGTTATAGGTTTAAACTTCACCCTTTTAAATTGAAGATGTTTTAATATTATATTGCATAATGTTTTTGTTGTATACCTACATTTATATTCCATTATAGTATAGTAGGTAACTAGGTAATAGGTATAGGGTTGTAAAGTGGTTTATTGTTCATTTTTTTACCGATATAAATACAGTGTATAGTATATTGCCATACACTGCATTTCAACTGTTTACTCTTTAGGGTAGGGCGGTAGGCTAGAGATTCTAGGAAACAGATTTTGCTATCAAACTATTTTCCTTCACTGTCTTAAATGTTGAAAAATATAGACCTAATTTAATTCAATTTATCCCATGCTTTATGTTACGTATTGAGACCTAATTTTTTATACGGTATAGAAGGTTTTCTTTCTTGTCGTATATATTTTTTTACATTGGATTTAATTAAACACTGTAAATGATGGACCCGAACTACCGGTAAGATCTTTTTGCATTGGATGAGTTATCAATGAGATGAGATGAAGGTTAAAAAAATATAAGATAAAATGGAGTTAGAGCAATGTTGAATGACTTGAAGAACTGTGAAAGTTATAAAATTTGATCACTTGAATAAAATATTGTGCAATTCATCTGTTGAAACTTCTTGTAGAGATCAGAACCTTTTTTTAGTGCAGTTTGATTTTCAACTAAGTCTTATGCAATGAGTAGGTTTTTTTTCTAAATTATTATGAAAAATGGCAATTTCAAAGGTTTGAAACTTGAAAATTCACTTGAAAACAAACCATTCAAATTTCAAAAAAATTACGATATTGACATTTTAAAAATGTATGTCCACATGTTTATCTTAATGGACCATTATTAGAATCTAGGGCCTATGCTCTAGATTTATTAAACTTTGCTGATCTTACCGTAATTATACTGTAGTCAAATTCGAGATCTTCTGTAGCAGCGCAGTATTTTTTTTCACCCACATTTTTAGACTTTTTTGGCAGTTACTAGCACCTACCGGTATCTAAATTAGTTTGGATGTCCAATAATCAAGTTTTCAAATTTTGTCTCTTGACTATATTAAATAATTTTGAAATTTGTTTATTCCCAACCAAAGCGACCCTGCTAGGTGCTAGCTGCTGGTGCTAGTTGGCAGTTTCCTTTAGTTCTTCATAATTTTTAAAACATAAATAAACATCTATCCCAGATTCCAAATGATGGGTCAGGGGGTGGAATAAATGTCACCAAATACTAGGGCCCCGTTTCTCCATGAAACAAGCCGGCCAGGCCTGTTTCATCCTCTTCTTTATTTTCATCCTTTCTTTCCTTTCTCCGCACCAACTCCCTCCACCTTGTTCTATCTTCCCACAATCTTGCTTCTTCCACTGCATTCCATATTTCTTCTCTTGCAGCAATATCCTCCTTAATCAATCCACTCCACTTCTCTCTTGGCCTTCTCACCCTTCTTTTCCCAAGTAATGAGGTTTTAAGATATATTCAAGATGATATTATAGGTCTTATTCTTAAACATTTCTGTTTGCTTTATCATCTGCCCGTTTAAGCATTTTAAAATAATTAGTTCCACCATTGGCTGTCCCCTGTATCTTACATCATCAACTTATCGTACGTTAAATTAGTTAACTCGCAATAAAACCACTTTTTTGTTATGATGTGCCGCATAGGCTTGCCCGGTCGCACTCTACTAAACATATCATCTGGCATTGTTGTGCCAAATGTCACAGGTACTGTGAAGCACACTTTTCTGCTGTCTATCTGTCTATCACTCTTGCTTTTTCACTGTCTCTGTCTCTAGCTATCGCTCGCTATCTCACTGTGACGCACACTATCTCTCACTCTATCTTTCTTTCTCAGTTATTGATGCTTCCATTCTTTCTTTTTTCATTAAATGTTTTTCAGATTGCATGGTAAATAAATTGCCATCGTCCAAAAGCATTTTTTTTTTTTTTTCAGTAATAAATTTAATTTCTGTGAATGTTTATAGCCTCCGTTCGTACTTGGTCAAGATAAACTTGCTCAACACCACCACATAGTATATAAAAAACTACAGCTTGAATGTTACACACATTGATATTATATTACCACATTTCAAGAGCACTTCTTCTTTGCACTTTATTTGCCAATTTGCTGTTGTTGTTGTATCTGTTCATGTGTATAATTAATATGATTACGGTGATGTTCATAGGTGTATCTACAAGCTGAAAAGAGTACATATTATGTTTATCTGCTGAAATAATTATTGTTGATAGGCAGGTCTACTATTATTGAAATGAGTGCCTACTATATTCTCACTATGTCTCACTTACCATTCGCCCTATTTGTGTATTAAGTATTTAATAACTGACTGAAAGTCAAACCAATGGCATAATTCATAATTGTTTGGTTGAGGTTGTCGTTTAGATACTGGCGCCAAAACTGGGGGCATTGCCCCCTCCCCCTCTCCAGCTCGCGGCAAAAGGAAATGTGTTGTATAGATTATTTTGTTTTAACGGTTCTCGACGCTTCTCATGTTCATCCGTTCAACTAAAAGTAGGAAAGTCGGAGTGAACAATTCTGTTTTGGAGCACCATAACTAGTGACGTGGCTATGAAATCTTTCAAGTGATCTTCCATTGAAATGACATCTGGTTGAAAGATTTCTATATTTTGTAAAAAGTAGTTTGAAATAGAATAACTAAACAACATTTATTTCAAGTGATATTTTATTTCAGTACAGATGACGTAATTTATATAGATTGGCACAGCTTTCAAAGCCAATAGACCCAATGTTTGTTATTGGGAATTTCCGTATTGTTGCAAGATTACGAAAAGATTTGAAAAAGATTCCAGGAAAAAAGATGATTGACCACTGCACTTTTCCAACTGCACGAATAGATATATGCCTATGCCTCTTCTCAGTGAATGAATGTAATGAAACTATTTGATATTATTGAAAAATTTTCATTCATACGTGACTATTTTAAAACATAAAAAACCCTCAAACTACACAGATTGAAAAATGTAGGGCTTATGAAGTATTTTTATTGATTGTGTAATCTAATAAATGAGTTGCAATTTATTCATTCATTCATTGTGTTTAATTAAATGAATATGTTTATAATGTGATATTTATTTTACGATAGGCTACCGGTACTCCATTCTGTTGAAGATAAAATAGTGGGGCATTCTTATAAAAAAATACTTCCATTCTTTTATTATATTTAACCGTTGTCAATGAAAAAGTAATGTGTTAATTGAATATCATGACAAGTAGGCGTACTTACAAGTTACAATTATTAATGTTTACATAAACCGTGAATTATAGGCCTTTTATATAAATAAAATATGGTAGTGAAGTAATTTTCAATTGCAAGAATTCTATGTTGCTCGTTGCTTCATCATTATCAGCAATTAGATTAACGGTGATAGGATTGACGTTGATCGATGGTGTTTTGATAGGAACTGTTGGGTTTCGTAGGTAACAAGCCTCTGGTAGGCCTGAACTTACTGCACAACGATAGTGCCAGCAGTAGTAGTCCACGGCTCTCACCGCTAGGTAAATACCATGTACCACCGCACGACTGTTTCCTGGTAGAACTTGTAACCAGTGTCGTGTTCTGTGTGTAGGTCTGCAAAGATTTCCATGCAACTCAAAAAATGGCTCTTATAAAAAAAGTATGTAGGCCTATGCCAATATTAGCCTACATGACGAAACGAATGTAATTGTTCGATGAATCGGCAATAGTTAACAATTTCGGTTTCCATTTGCAATTAAATTTTGGAATGGGCATATTTTAATCTTTTATGAATTTTTTTTGAATAGATTTCTAACTTTTTCTATTGGATTGTTAATTCATTCATAATGATACTTTCTTCAAAGTGGTTTGTGTACAAAAACAATGCATACAATTAGGCTACAGTGTTTTTTTTAAAATTAGATTCATGTTCATGTTCACCACTGGCCATAGGTATAGTTTAATTGATATTTTTACATTCAAGCTAAAAATCAATCTTTCCATTTGGTTGTTTTGTTTCGTAGACTATTCTCATGAAGGAAATAGTAGATGCAATTTAATATTATATTATATTGTAATATTAGACTACTATATGAAACGTGATGACAGCTGTATACATATATACACCTTGAGAACCACCTTTTATATTCATTACTCATTCTCAATAATTTCTTCTATAATAAAGAAGGCCTTGTTTTAATCGTTTTCCATTAATTGGTGACACTTGTTGCTTGGATTTAATAGGTTTTCTTAATAGCTTCAAAACGATGTGTAAAAATGTCATTATATAATTTTTTATATCCAACGACTGATTGGATTTTATTGAAAGTTCGAAATGATCTGTATCATCATTATATTGAGATTTGGTGAAAATTTGAATTTTTTCGAAAGACATTTTTTGTACGAAAATTCTTCTTTTGCTTTTTTTTGTCATCATATAATATTTTATATCAAAACGACTGGTTGGATTCCAATAAAACGAAAAATTGTGTCGTATATATCGGATGAAGTAGCTGTAGGCCCCGTGGTGTGAAAATTCAGATAGCAAAATAACGGATTCACAAAGCATCTTTGTTGAATTCATATCTCTGTTGAAAATATTCGTATAATCTTTTATTCATACTTTACTGGTTCAACTTGGAGATGAAGTGCTACATTTCACACGCTGAATCCAGTACATTCTACAATTGAATTAATGTTACGTAAATTGATGTAGTAATATTATTATCAAGCAAGTCCTCTCTTTCTATTTTGGTATGAACTTAGGTTGAGTGATGACAAAAACCACGAACAAGTGCCGTTTGACTTGAATGGAAGTCTTAAAATGCTTCAAAGTTTATGCTTTGCTTGTTTTCAACAATGCTTTTAGCAGTTTTGATTCTTGAAAAAAATAACGCTCCGCTGTCTTTCCATCCCATGCTTTTGTCAGAAAAGTACTTTAATTGTTTTTTCTACCTGTGTAAATTACCGTATATCTTGTTGTACGAATACTTGGATCCGCTCTTGTATTCTTTGTAATCCCTATTTGTAATGCTAAATAACCTATCTGCTAGTACATGTTCGTTGCGCAACATTATAAACTATACAATTTTGTGGATCTGCATCTTCATACCTAATAATCTACAGTTCAGCTATCAGCGCATGCTGGTAAAATTCTGTAAAATTCGTATTTACTTATAGTAACTGGCAGATGTGATAACAAGCAATAGATATAGCTAGCACATTGTCAGCGTATGTTCATCAGAGTATGTCATGTCACATGTTTGTGTATTTACCTAGGCAGAAATGTAGCTAATTCATGTTAGTTTTTAGACTTGAAGCTGTTGATGTTTGTTAATTTTTCTGTATTGTTAGCTATTGCTTTTATGTGATTGTTTCAGCTTTTGTGTTCCATGTTCATCTTTTTAAGGAAATAATAAGTGTTACTGTTGTATAGCAACACAATAATAAATAATAACTAGGTACCGGTCAATTACACACTGTAGTAGTATTCAGTTTACTATTTAGAATGCACGTTAACGTGATGTATCCCTTTATTAGATAAATCAGATATATTATTATCTGAACCAAGAACCGACTAACAGCATCATTACATTCAGCCTTCATGGGTTGACCTTAAATTGGGAAGGTGAATTATTCCCATGTCATTATGTGTATTATTCCCAGCTTCATCTAATAGTAATGCTACGTTACACTAATACATGTTCTTGATATCTAGGGTTCCTTCCATCTTTCTGCTGTAACGAGATGCTATTGGCAAGTAACGTAAAAAGGAAAAATTGCATTGTTCCTGTAAAATTGTTTTGACTGAAACGATAAAAATTCTTCATGTATTTACTATCCTCCTGTATAAACGAGTCGATGTTCTACGTTACTAGTATATTGTTTTGTTTCTTTGTTGCTAGTGTCTGGTGGCATGGTAGACTCGCAGCACAGTGCCGCCTCCCAGCGCAGGGGCTCAACGCAGAGCGATACCTCGGCGCACGTTAGCAGTCTCACTCGGGACTTATCTCAGTCTCCTAGCGGTGGCACAACGACTGCAAACACACGTGACCTCTCCCCAAGTCCCAGTTGCAGCTCGCTTCACATGCGCTCCGACGGCAGTCCCAACAGCACTCCCGACCAGCTCGGCAGTCCAAGAGCCGTCACTCAGACAGGAACGCAAACCAGTCCAGAAAGTGCTTCGATAAAAGGACATTTTAGTATCGGCGCAAATAAGGAAGAACGTCTATCACCAAAATTAGCTCGTAAGGATCGTAGCGGAAAGGTACGAACTAAACGTGCAATGTCACCAGCACCTCCCCAACAACCGTCCACTAGTCGCGATCGTGTTAACCCAACAAAACCAGTGAAAGAAGCAGTCAGTCCGTCGGTAGCAGAAAGTCTCCGAGCAATATTCGCAGCATTCTTGTGGCACGAAGGAATCGTTCACGACGCAATGGCATGCGCGTCTTTCTTGAAATTTCACCCGACTCTACCGAAGCAAGGCGCACTGGTTGTGACGAGACAGCAGTCAACGTTGGATAAACGTAAAACAGAGCTGACTAAAGAGCAACGAGCGAGGCAGAGACATTCGTTGGAGGTGACGGGTAATTACTTGCAGATCCAGCCGTCGACGTTGGAGAGCTTGACGAGATCGGCTGCGAACGCAAACGCTAATCGCAATAGACCAAAGAAGCATTCAGAGGTGATTAAAGAAGAAAATGCCGGATTGTCTACTCTGCCAGAAACAACTTTCAACACTGTAGCGGTCTTGCCACCAGCCTTGAAATCTCTGGTTTACCTGTGGGAGGAGTTGAGTTCCAACTGTAGACTGGCCATCACACAACACGTAGTGTTTCCAAGTCCGACTGTACCAGTCAGGGCAAAGAAACTAGAGCAAACTAAGGTAAGCCTTCAGTTGAACCTGTGCCACGGTTTGGTTTCAATTCTAGTATATCTTGTAATACTATTAATTTGCAACGGTAGAACTTTTCTATCTTGTTCATATCTATACTGCTTATTACCATATGTCTGTCACAGTAAAATGTTGCTTGTTGTTAAATATGATGATGGCTGCCGTATGTTAGACCTGTCATGTTCCTAATTCCTCATGAAACGTACGACTCAGTAATTTCTTTGGCTTGTTGAAACATAATCCCAATCGAGATTATTTGAGCCTAACATAGTTTTTGGATTCGGATTTTTTGAATTTTTTAAAACTCGAAACAGTATTTGTAGCCATGAATGAGAAGGAATCAATCATTTTCAGTTGCAAATTACTCTTGCTTTGAATATTATAAATATTCACGAGTATTTTTTCAGATGTGTGAAGCGAACAAGGATCAGAATGGGTTAGAACGTGAAGCTACGCCCAAGAAAGTAAGTCGCAAGAAGAAGGAATGGAAGCCCATGGGTCGAGCGAATCTGATTGGCGAGTGTTCGGGTGGAGTGGCGAGCGCCCCGTCAGGATTGATGGCAAACAGCATCGAACGAGAGACAGCGTGTGAACTGTGCGGCAATATGTACTCGCATCCGGTCACGTATCACATGCGACAAGCTCACCCAGGCTGTGGAGGTCATGCAGGGGGCAAAGGGTATGTTGTCAAATTTCAAATTTGTGTTTATAAAGTAGTGAATCATCATTTTGTACCATCTTATTTACCTTATTCATCCACTCCTTATAATAACATTCTCAATTCATGGGTATCTTTGGCGTTGGAATTTATTCACGGAGACCTATCAACTACAGTGTGAATATTTAGTTTTTTGAATGATTTATTTGTATTTTACTGGTGAAATCATGGCAGCCAACCACGTTTAAGAAAATCCAATCAAGCTACCGAGACCTAGTTCCTGATGGTATCAATATATAAAAAATTTTGTTCAAATTTTTCTTATAGGGCCTACTATCATTTTGGTTCAAGTTTTTGCTTCTAGTTTTTGTATATAAAGTTCATTTGCAATACATTTACGGCAATACAATTTTAGGCTTGGTTTAGTAGTTAAAGAAAGTGGCATTGTTTAGGCCTTCATTATTACTGTACTCTCTTATTAGAATCTGAATCTAATAGTTGATGAAAACTGTTGTGTCGAAAAAGGAAAATATATGCCTAGTAGACTATATAAAAATCTATTGGGACATTCTGGACCAAAATTAACCGGTAGACCTGTATTATGATTATTCGACTCAGACTCAGTGGGCCTCTATAAAATATCAATTGTCTTTTCTGCCAGGTACAACAGTGGCGGTAACTTCTGTGTCGGGTGGGCGGGAAACTGCGGAGACGGTGGTGTAGGCGGCAGTTCGTGGTACCTCGTCTGCGACACTTGCCGGGACAAATACCTCCGTTCGAAGAAACAAAACGGAAACAAAGACAACCGCTTCTCAAACAAAATACAAAAACTTCGCAAGAAATTCGCCACTGGTCCGGCTGTTAAAATACTCTCTCCGAGTTTGAGCGCGACTCCGCTCGAAACTCACCTCATCATGAAAAGCAATGCCATGTTTTTATTAGAGCTTGCCAGCGCCGCCGTATCGAGTTACCCGACTCAGCAGCGTAGACGTGAGAGTCAGAATATGCCGTCGGTGGCGGAGAATTACAGCCCTCCCGAACCACCGGGACCCTTTTCACCTGCCGGACCGTTTCAGTGCCTTCATGCGTTGGGGGTTCAGCACTCGAGGGATGATCAGTCGTTGATTGAAGAAGCTATACGACGGCAGAATAGTCAAGTTGAGGCAAGCTTCAATGGCAATTCGCATGTTGACGATATGAACAATAGAAGGGTAAGTAACACATTGAGCATGTTTAATTGTACTTTCATGAGAGTAATCATTACTACTTGTTTTAAGAACAATCTGTAACAAGTAAATAAAATGAGTGTTAATAACATTCAGGGACTGATGTGAAGCTGTTTTGATTTGGTACATTTTATAGGATAACAAATGACTCAGTAATGGACAGTTGTAGATGGTAATAATGTTTGAATGTGACTAGAAGGCCAGTCAAAGAAGATGAATATTCCAAAACATTTTGTACACTGCTTGCTGGTCACTACTCCCTACTTGACTAATATTACCTCATCAGTCATCACCTGTTGAAGGTTCATGTCATCATCTGTTACCTGTTTTGGTTTATTGTAATATTTTGCCGTGATTGCTGTTTAGCCGTTATCGGAAGGACCTCTCAGCGACAACGAGAGCGAGAGCAGTAAAGGGCGTACATTCCATCGCTCCGTCTCGATGGGGACCAACGGAGCCCCGTGGAGCAGGAGGGAAGGGGATGGGAGGGTGATCATGATGCGCAAGAGGAATAACAGTAGCGGGGAAATGAACAGTGGTAAGTTGTACTTCATAAATTCTTCATTATTTTCTTGTTGTTCTGTTATCATTTTTGTAGACCTAGTTTTGTTCATTCAATAACCCAGATAAAATATAGGTCTATTAATTGAATTTTTCCTGTATTTTTTAGAATTTTCAGATTTTTGCTTTAGAACTATTTCACTGGGTCTAGGTCTACCATAGAAATGCCTGATAAATTAGTGATTGAAAGCAAGTAAAATCAATGTTTGCAAACATGTTGATGTTGCTTGTAATGCAGTTACTCAATGAATTATTAATTTAAACTTGTTTGTTGTTCTAGACGCCGGTAGTTCGTTGCTGTGCTACCCGTCAGCTGCACTCCAGCGTCTCGTGCCCAACATGGACCAGTCTGTCATCGTGTCGCAGCCTGACATCGATCACATGGAAATCCTGTCGAGGCCTGTCATTGCCTTCCTACTGCAGCAACATAACCTAGAAGCTATGCAACTCGCTATGAGACAAGCGCTAAGGAAAGCTACGTGCCGGGTGTACGCCATGCAGGTTAGCTCTATGTTTCAGTTCTGTGTTAGTGTTTAAGCTCTTAGCTCATCGGAAGCTCTTTGTTTTAGTTGTGCTAGCTATTTGAACGCACTTAGTTGTCTTTGCATCGATTGTTGAGAGAAGACGGGCCTTTATAAGTACTGGCAGAAGTAGCAGTCTAGATTTTACCAGAATCTTGAGATATTGTATATACCGGTACTTGCATTACCAGTGTTATTCTACTAACGATGTTCTGTATTTACAACGTGTATATGTACACCTAATGCTTTATTATTTATTACACCAGAATTGAACAGACGTTACGTATAATTGAGCTAATTGTACACTACATGTTCTTGACATGTTCTTGTTACTTGGTCTTGACGCCCTGACCAAGAAGCTATCTTAACGGTTGCTTTACCATAGTTTACATTAGACGTAAGTTTACGTTTGGTCTCAGTAACAGAACATTGTTCATTTTCAGGCATTTAATTGGTTGCTGCGGAGCGTAACTCAACCGACGTGTCTTCACGACCTGCTGTGGTGGTTCGTGTCCGCACTGACCCCGACCCCGGCAGACGGTGACTTCGAAGCGGAAGATGAACCGAGGCCCCCGACCGAGCGTAAAGACGACAACCTTGACCTGCGTGGCGTTTGCGAACACCCGTTGAGCGACATCAGTATTGCGGGCGAGGCTGTTCATCCGTTGCCGTCGACATTTCACACGTTGTTGCAGACCATCGCCGACCTGATGTTGGTACTGCCGATGGGATCGGCTTTGCAACAGATGGCTGTCAGATGCTGGGGAATGAGGTTCACGCAGGCAGATCACATGTTCCTACACAGGTACGCTTTCTTTCTTGTTTTTTTAGGTCTGTTTATGTAAATAAATTAATATTTAGGTAATTCAATTATAGTTTACTTTCCTTCTCAGAAGTTACTTGAACCCTTATTGAGGATTTCATATGTATTAGGTGTTGAGTATTGCTAAATAAGAATATTTAAGTGCAGATAAATAATCAAGAATATCAATATTTTTTCCCAAGACTATCTATCATCACTACATGCTACAGTAGTGAGATTTAGAAGTGGGAATTTTAATTCATCAAAAAATCCATATGTAATTGTATGTAATGTATCTACTAGTATGTATGCCCACTGTACTTGAACTCTGCCATCTGTTTACATCCTTTGAAGAAAGAATTTACCTGTAATTTTCTAATTTTCTTGTTGTATCCAACGGTGATATTTGGAGACTTGGTGTACCGTAGTTGTGAAAGTAACACTATATCTAATAAAAATACCGGTAATACGAAATTTTTGGTGGTAAAACTGAACCACCATTCAGCTCCACACACTTGATCAACAAACACACAAAAAAGTGTCCCCTTTTGACTGTAGTGAAAGTTTTCAATACATTGTCCAATATTACGTCATAGTTCATACATTCAATCCATATAATAATTCAAACGAAAGAATGCGCAGTACAAACAACTAAAATACTCTCATTTTTACAGGAGTCACGTATTCAGCAACATCAGCAAGATTCTGTCTCGCTCGGAGGATGAGACAGATGAAGCTAGCATCAGCATGCACGAGAGTCATCAGTCCAATCATTCACAGGTAGGCCTACCAACACTCGAAAAAATTTATAATTGTATTAAAAATGTAAAACATTTCAGAATTGAATTACAAATTGAAATATAGTTGGACCACTCATATACAGCGAAACCTCTATGCATCGTTCTCGGATCTATCGTTTTCCTGCTTGTATCATTCATTTTATCCCACCTACTCCCATATAATCATTGCTAAATTTCCCTGGATAGATAGTTTTCCTGCATGGATGGTTTTATTTTCCTGGTCTCTTGATAGAGATGATGGTCTCTAACGATGGATAGAGGTTTCACTGTATTTATATCAGCAAATGGAATTTGGGAATTGGCCAAATGCTAAGAGCCATAGTCCCAAATTATTCGCATTTGAAACAGTTGATTACGGAGAGTGTCGTTACCTAGGTGCCCAGCTGTGTTGAGACTTTGAAAGACCTGACCCCAAACGTTGACATCAAAGCGTCGAGCCGCCAAGCGATGATCGCCAGCTTGACGGACAACTCGACCGAAACGTTCTGGGAGTCTGGCGATGAGGATCGGAACAAGACGAAGACGATAACGCTGGTTTGCGCGGCGCAGTCGTACCCACGCATGATATACATTCACATCGACAACTGTAGGGATCTGGCGGTGAGTGCGGAATAGTGATTCGTTTATACTTTATGTGCAACGTAAGTGGGGTTTTGTGACAACTCATTTAGATGTCTCTGTAGATTGTGGGTTCAAGTCCCACATAAGGCATAGGTTTTTCCAAACGTCCTTTCATTTATCATCATTTCATAGTTTCATCATCACTTCCACATTCGTACCCCCGTATGATTGATTATCATTTGTATGTATTAATTCCCTCAATTTGAATCTTACGCCATCCCTTCAACTATTTAGTATTATAACAGCGATAATCACTACTGTTTCAGAACAAAGTGTCTAGCGTCACCTTTCTATGCGGCCCGACAACAGACGAGCTCTACAAGCTCCGATTGGTCGAGATCGAGAACCGATCAACGGGCTGGGTGAGCTGCCCGGTGCTAGAGTCACACTATTCGGTTGTACGACTCGAGATGAAGGGACCCGACAACTCGCTGCGGTTGCGTCAGATCAGGGTGCTAGGAGAGGTAGAGGGAGAGAGCTTGCAGTTTGGCCGGCAACGCAGCGTCTTCACGATACAGCAACGAAACTGCGAGACCGAGACGTTACGAGTGTTTAGGCTGATAACGTCACAGGTATTAATAGCGGTTTTACTCTTTAGCCCAGTTTTAAAAAACTCTCACTGGATGCTCTTTGAGTTTTTGACCAATTATTTTCACTAGTCGCTCTAGAGACACAGTGTCACATGACAATTGAACCATATGTTATCTTTGACCAGTTAATCTTTATTGTTATATGATACAAGTCCACCCTGTACGGTGTGAAGTATAACCCCTCCAACCTGTGCAGGTATTTGGGAAGCTGATCCTTGGGGAGCAAGCCGTCGAACCCAGAGAAAACAAGGAGGAAGTCGAAGAGAGCAACGACCTGAAGGAACATATGGTTGGCATTCTATTCAGTAGAAGCAAGCTAACTCACTTGCAGAAACAGGTAAGCAAGAATACAGTTGCTGTCTAGGTTTTTACAGTTATTATTATTATTTACAACCACGTATTTTATCGATTGGAAAATTGGAACTTATATTGGTGTCTAAAATTGACGAGCCTCTGACAACAGTGTACCTATGTGTGTGTCTGTGTTCAATAACAGTGATATCGGCGAATTTATTGTTTCACATATCAAGTTCAACAATATATTAATATAATAAAACCATTTGATTCCGCTATAATGCTATAAAATACCATATAAACACAAGTATCTGTGCAGTAAAACTAGAAAAATCCCCGGCCTGGGAGATAGGGTAGTGATTTCGTAACCTGGCTGTCATGTGATTATTAAAGAGAATAGTATCACCTTGACTACGCTAAGTAACAAACATGTCAAAATACGAGAGCAACTAAATGGTATCGTTAATTTCATCTCCATGTTCCCGTTCAGGTGTGCGTACACATCGTGCAAGCGATCCGCAAGGAAGCGAACCGCGTCCGCGAAGAGTGGGAGTCGCTGCTCTGTTCTCCGCCGACGCCCGGCGGCAGTACCAGCAGCACCGAGGTTGCCAAGTCCACCGACACGTACTGTTTCGAGATGCTGTCGATGGTGCTCGCGTTGAGTGGCAGCACCGTCGGCCGGGCGTACTTGTCACACCAGTACGGGCTGCTACGCGATCTTCTCAGCCTGTTGCACACCGGATCGGCCAGGGTGCAGAGACAGGTGGGTAGACCGTACAGAAGGGCTTGTAGGCGTTTATAAAATGAATTGATACGAAACTACGGTATCAGTATTAATCTAATCTTGGGAATGGTTTGTATGGATATTTTTTATTTTGGCATTTTGAAAGTCTTTGATGGTCTTTTACACTCAGTGTAGCAATTAGCCAGTACAATATAGAAAATCTGAAATTAACCAGTAATATAATTTCTCACTACCTGCTTCAACTTGCTTGCTTGTCTGCAGTACAGTTAACAAAATTAAACTACCATATACTGTGCAAAATCGACCTTTGTGATTAATAGTTAATACAATGCCATTGTTATTTCAATGAAAAGTTGAACTTAATTTGAAGGTTATCGATTTGTGGTGACTGTGCAAGAGATGAATGGAATATGATAGAACAAATAATAGATAACCAAGATAAGATCCTATTAAAACTTTCATATAGTTACTTATTAACAGATCATTTTTTATTACTGTATTATTGATACATATTATTAGTACGTATATATAGTACGTATTATGGAGTCTCAGTTCTATAAACCTGTAACACCTATCTCGTGTTAGGTAACGTCGTTATTGCGGCGTATGTTACCCGAGGTTTCACCCACACTTCTTGGCAGCGTTATGAGTGTTGATCAGCTTCCGCCATCCGACTTCAGCATCGTGTCGGCGTCTAAAGAGAGCGTTCCGTTTGATATGCACAGGTCAGTAGTGAACATTATTCCATTGATTTATTGATTTATTAGTAGAATGTATATAGGCCTACCAGCTAAGTACAAGTTATGTGATTGTACTAAACTCGGATTTTTTGGGGAAATATTGCAGGTACAATTCACAGTAGAGTTACTGGTACATGTTTTTTTCTAGTTCACATGTTTTGAACAATTTTTTGGTGCAAAAAGTGATAAACTTACAGGGAATTTAATTTATAGTTCAATATAGGACGTGGTAGATATTTAGTGGAATGTAAATGAAAATAATTATGTTACTCTCAAAACATAAGGAAGAAGTAGGATCATGGCTAGATTTAGTTCTGGTTAGATAATCCAAAAATTTGCTGCCTTTCAGACCATTAAAAATATCAGAAAGTATAGGCCTACTGGAAAATTCCATAGACCAAATTCACATTAGTTAGGAGCAAGGGAAATATATGTCATATTGTGACAGTATTGAAAATGTAAAACACTACAAACTACGTAATCCCTCTCTCTTTTTATGTAAGAAACTTAACATAGCACTATGTAAATAATTTTGTGAACTTTCTAAATTATTTACCAACTTTACCAAAGCTGAGTATTTCTCTAGATCAACAACTAAGTTTGTGCTTCATTTCACTTTGCAGTGAAATGGGAGGTCTGAGTACCTATATTGTGTTAGTGACACTGATATTGTTTGCTTGTTTGCAGGGTTGGCATTCTGGATGTATTTCTGAGTTGTATCGCCAAAGCCCTGACAGTTCAAGTGAAAGTAAAAGGTAAAGATGGCAAAGGACTGACAACTGTCTCCTTGGCAACGTCAATTCACCCGCGCGACTTTGTCGGCTGTCGTTGGTGGTTACGCGGATGCATCACTCGAAAACTGGCGGAGGTCATCATTCAGCTAATGAAGGACATGGCCGCTGTAAGATGTTCACAATATGTATCAATAATTCAAATTAGAATAGGAAATTGAAGCGTATGCGTTGTAAGATGGGCGAAATTTTATATGAAAAGTAATGGACAGTTATAAGCCTATAGGGGCTTACACACATCGCTTTTAAATCTTTGTAACTCACTGCCTTTCTGATTTACTTATTGATTTAAAACGTGTTCTAACTGGTTTTACTTTTTGATCTTTATAGTTTTCAATAGCTTTAAATGATGTAAACAAGTAGGCCTACATAATAATTTTTATATTCAATACAGCTCATCTGATTTATGTAATTTCGGAATTATGTGTATACTTCATGTACCGGTACCTTATTCACGTAGGAATTTGAATGTATTCGCTTTTTCCATATTTTCCCTCCTGGGTTATTCTTATATGGGGTTTCTAATAACAAATTTGAAATCAATTTTCTCATGAATGGTTTAACCGATTACGCCTCGAAACTATATAGTATCGAGTTAGATGATGAGTGATGACATATGTGCACGCCAAGTTTCTTTCGTTCAACCTGTAGAGCGCAAACTGGAAAAAATATCTTATATTTTTTTTCGAGTATGCCTACAGTAAAATTGAGTTGCTTCGCTCACCTAAAAAACACTAATTCAAGTAGTCCTGATTTGAAGCGAAAAGAGTCAACACGTCACTTTTCTGTGTCTTTTTAAGTTGATGTAAGGGGCTTACTTTCAATCATATGAAGTAATCTCCTTTTTTCCAGGGTAAATTGTCCGAACAGTGGGCGACGGTAACAAAAGGTGCGGTTGCCGAGAACATCTTGAACCTGACCAAGCTGGATGAAAGTCAGCGTTGTCCGAGCGAATGTTTGCACACGCCGACGCTGTGGCTGGCACTGGCTTCACTGTGCGTGCTGGACAGTGAACACGTGGAGCGGCTCTCTTCGGGACAGTGGAGCGGAGCCGGCGCAGTGGACGGGCAGCCTCCCACACCGAGGGTGAGTGCTGGTTGCAATCGATATCGTTGATACAGTAAATCCTCGTTAATCCAAACTCGGGTACTCCAAACTTGGTTAATCCAAAATTTGACATATTTTGAACTTATTCTGTCCTCGACTGAAGGTATAAGCATTTTAATGTTGATTATCATTCGTGGTTAATACGAATTCCAACGAAAACCATAATTTGGACTGATATTTGGACTAATTTGGACTGATGCAGTCAGCACTGTATAGTGCCAAATGTATACGTACATTCTAAAAGTGAGTCTATGTAGTATTCAGTGCTTGAATATTCAATTCAAGTACCAAATCAATAATGAAATACTGAATAATAGAATGATGAGTATCATGGAGCTCAGTGGAGTTCATGGTTATCACGTAGCAGTTTTTTATTTTTTGTCCAGGTGACGTGTAGCAACCACGATGACGGAGAGACGAGCGCGATTATCCAGTGCAACGTGTGCGGTAATCTGTGCGCAGACTGTGACCGCTTCCTCCATCTACATCGGCGTACGCGCATGCACCTGCGGCAGGTAAGCTCACTCATTTATTTATTTATATTGGCTTCAATAAATAAAGGCCTGAATAATGTAAGATACGTAACAAAAACATGAAAATGAATAATTTGCTGGTTCCCTTTGTTCATTCAAATATTCAAGTCACCTCTCTGGAAACTTGGTTTTCTCCGTTGGGCGTGGGTTCGAGTCTCACATAAGGCTTTTTTTTGTTAACGTTGTTCACTTATCATATTGATAGTTTCATCATCACCTGCTAATTTGTACCTCCAAATAACGTGGCTGTTTTTAAGCAAACCATTTAACTGTATAATGATTGATGAATAATTTAATTTTTACTGAATAACTTATGCAAGCGAGCATAGAGATTTATCCAGCTAGTTTTATCTAATATAGACATACACATTGTACACGTTGTGCTAACATAAGCATGACCATGTGTTGTAGGTGTGTAAGGAGGAGGAAGAAGCAATCAAGGTTGATCTGCACGAAGGTTGCGGCCGAACTAAGCTGTTCTGGGTGATGGCGCTTGCTGATTCGTGCACGCTCAAAGCAATGGTAGAGTTCAGAGAGGGCGCCCGAAGCAAACCAGCCGGCGTTCAATCCGGCGTGTGCCGGTTCTGTGGCCTTACAGGTAACGCTTTAGTATTACATTAATTTATATAGTATTACAGTGAAAACCTCTATGCATGGTTCCCGGATCCATTGTTTTTCTGAATGTATCATTCATTTTTTCTAACCTCATTCTCATACAATCAATGTTAAATTTTCCTGTATGGATCATTTTCCTGCGTGGATGATTTTATTTTCCTGGTCCCTTGAAAAACGATGGATAGAGGTTTCACTGTACTCGAAAATGATGTGCACATTTGACAAGAGCCATATTGAAAATTGTTATCTGGGCGTTGGACAGATAACGTGGAGTTGTATGATGCAAATTTTTTTAAATAGTATTTGATTCAAAAATACATCTAGACTCTTCAATTTTGCTTTTGATAGATTCTTTTTACACCAGTTGGACAGGAGTGTACAATTTCCTTGCGATCTTGTCGTGCACAAGTGAGATGGAATCCCAATAATGAACAATGATAGGAATGGTTTATAAATAACAAGTATTTGAACATTATTCAGACCAGCACATGCAGCGCCGTGGTTAACGCGCTTGCTTCATGTGATCCGAGAGACGAGGGGAATTTCAAACCCAGTTCGATCCCCGCCACCGACCATCTTTACAGTGGTTTTTCAAGGTTTCCCTCTGTAGTCTATAGGCTAATGCCGGTATGGTTCCTACAATAAGTCGGCCATGATCGGTTGCCGTTTGCGTTGCATGATTATCCTTCCCATTACCCAAGAACCTCCATCTCATCATCCCATCATCTCATTAATCATCCATTGACGCCATCAGATCTGCGCTATCATATCAGTACGTCGTTAAACCAATAAAAAAAAAGGAAAAAAAATCTTCAGCATTAAACGTCGATTTTTTTGGCCTGCTGTAAGTATAACTCTTGTATCGAACCACGTAAGATTTGTGTGATTTATTCGTGTGAAACATTCTGTTGCGCAGGCACGTCCGGTTTGCTGGCGATCGGCAATGTGTGTGCGGACCAGGAGTGCCAGGAGCACGCTCGCAACGCGTGCAGCAAGTTCCACTCGTGCGGCCACATGTGCGGCGGGATCAAGGGCGAGTCCAAGTGCCTGCCGTGCCTCCACGGATGTTCCAACAACCACGCGCTGAAACAAGATGCAGACGACATGTGCATGATCTGTTTCACGGAAGCTCTGTCGTGTGCGCCGGCGTTACAGGTATCAACCAGATCGCAACTTTACGTTCAATAATTTATCAGTGATGTAGTAATAATGTTCAAGTTGAGCCAATACTTCGAAATGTTCATGAATTTTGATTAAAATGAGTCTTTTTTTAATGTCCACAGTACAACGTATTGTCAGGAAGTTGGGTTATGTAATAGCCCTATATAGGCTTACTGTATAGCAGATATAATCTTCCGTTCATAATTGACGTTATAAATTGTATTGCTTTCATTACAAAAGGTAGGGCCTAAAATGATATGCAATGTTTGCAGAGGATTCAAAAAGGCTTTAAGGGTAAATCTCAATTTTGAACAGTTAAAAAGTGAATTTTGGCTCTATTTTCACTACATATTCAGCCATCTTCTCTAGTCCGTATTTTTAAATCTCATTTTAGTTTTTATAAAAATGTTTGGTTGTTCATTGAAGAATTATAAATCTCTACAGTAGTTCTATGATCGTTAGGCCTACATGATCATCTTATCATGATCTAAATTCCGTGTCTAATTGTTCGTAATGTTTTGTTTTGTCGTACAGCTGAAATGCGGCCACGTTTTCCACCTTCAGTGCTGTCGTTGTGTGTTGATGAAACGCTGGGCTGGACCTCGCATCACGTTTGCCTTCTCACAGTGTCCTATCTGCAAGGTAAGCTGCTGCTTTTCACGTAGGCCTACTCCTCTCCTACAGCGAGGGGAGCGGTACTTATCATTACGGTTCACCGGATCGTACTTATGTGGCGGTAGCTTTAGAGGTGGTAATGCTACTTTGCCTGTCTGTATGAACTCATCTGTCCTAGTGCTCCTGGCGTGTAGTTTATTTGTCTAAAAGCCAATTTTACGAACCTTAGTTTTGTTCAAATCTGCTAACTACTAGCGCGTACTAACATCCTGCTCTAGTTCAAACGTCGCCGCTAGATGGGTCTTTAATTTCGAGAAGGGTCTATTACGAGGAAATTATTGGTTTCATTAAAAGTTGTATTCAAAACATTTTTTTAAAACTTTTTTTCTGTTCCCAGAGTAATATTGAGCACCCGGTATTGCGTGATCTCCTGTCATCTGTAATGGATCTGCACGAAGATGTGCGACGTAAAGCTCTTATGCGTCTCGAATACGAGGGCCTTCACAAAGCTGAAGCGATCACCAGTCCGGGGGCAAGGTTCTACAACGATCCAGCTAGCTACGCCATGGACCGTTATGCCTACTACGTCTGTTACAAGTGTAATAAGGTAAGCAATGGTCAAGGTCTTTTAAGTGTGTCCAGAATTTGCTACTGATATGCAATCTCGATGTAGCATCGGCTAAAAACATGTTTTTTATTTTTGTAATTGGGTGGTGTAGGCGTATACTAAACGTACAGCTTATTGAAAATGGTCGCTCCATAGTGATTTGTACTTCACCCAAACCAAATTAAAACTCAATACTTAATACCTAAAAGTTAATAGGGCCTACACATTTTTTTTTCGAACTCGAACTCGAAACTTGAGATTCTCTCTCGAACTCGAACTCGACTTGAACTCAAATTCTCAAAATCTTGCACCGCTAGTAATTATTATTACTGTAAATGCATAAATGAGTATGCAAAACCACCGTGCACCCCCCTTCCTCTTCCCGTTCCCTATTTATTGTTTGTTAACCTCTATTATGGTCCACCAGGCATATTATGGCGGTGAGGCTCGGTGTGACGTAGAGCTGGGCGGTGACTACGACCCCACGGAACTGGTGTGCGGCGGCTGTAGTGACGTGTCGCGCGCTCAGATGTGCCCGAAGCACGCCACCGACTTCCTCGAGTACAAGTGCCGGTATTGCTGCTCGGTCGCCGTCTTCTTCTGTTTCGGCACGACGCACTTCTGCAACGCTTGCCACGACGACTTTCAACGAGTCACCAATATTCCGCGGCAAGAGCTGCCCAACTGTCCCGCGGGTAAGTTGACCGTTCACTTGTGTTTTATTTGGTTACATTTATTGTGTGCTCCACTTGGGCCATATAATATAGCTTTAATAAATAGATAACTGATAATTCATTAAATGATAGCTCGATACACTTTTCATTGCCATATTCAGGAGAGCAGAGTGATAACAACAACATATGAATTGGGTTAAAGGGAAAGAAAGAACAGCAGCTTATTGAGGTTGATGAGTAGAAATACTGAAAATGGAAAGCCCGTTCATAGAACATAGATTATTACACAAACACACAAGTTTTTTTTCACAAATTACTTGATGCTTCAATTTTTATTTTATTTTTGTAAAAAAACTTGTTTGTTTGTGTAATCATTTGTGCTCTATCAACAAGCTCTCCACTACTATGAGTATTTCTACTTATAAACCTTGGTAAGTTGCTGTTCTCTCTTTCCCTTTCACCAAATTCATATATCCAGCCCCAGGCAACTTTCCTACTACACCTTATACACCAAGTCATTTGACAAGAATGATTTATAATTTGTAGGCCTATGCATAAAGATATTTTGTAAAGTTTCAAAATAGTTGTAATATAAGTAGACCTGTGTTACAAGAAGAGTTGGTAAAACTGCAAGTTCATCTTATGCGTTTTTGTATTTAGGCCCGAAAGCCAAACAGCTGGAAGGAGACGAGTGTCCACTTCACGTAAAACATCCTGCTACAGGCGAAGAGTTTGCTCTTGGCTGTGGTGTTTGTCGTAATGCCCACACATTCTAGTGGATAGTGCTTGGGGTCAGCTTCTTTGTTGGGCTAGGACTTTCTACGTTAGGAGATACCGTGAGTGAGGTGGATTGTAATAACTAATAAACATCACTGCTTACTTGAAATATGATACGTACCGTAATTAGAAAAGAAATTGAAAGCAAAAGTCATCAGTGAGCAAAATAAGGAATTGTCCATGTATCCAGTAAGCAATGGTGTTTGACTAGACCACATCATTTTTGTCTAGTCCTAATTGTTAGATTATTCCAAGGTCCTTGCCATATCGCAGGAAGTGATAATTCTAGAATGCTTTGCTGTAGAACACGTCACACTATCTGAGAAGGAATTTCTGGTTGGAAATTTTTGATTAAGCTTTTCAATTGTTATGAAACAGCATGAAATGTGCTTTCTTAAATTAAGCACACTCCCCAAATGACTTGACAAATTTATGAAAATTTTCATGTTAGTTCAGGTTTATTTGTATCTAATTTCTAAGGTGACGTAACGTAACATTAAGATACTGTTCTTGTACCGGATGTGACATTTTAAACCCGAAGTAGTACTAAAGCTATTTTAGGCTTTAGTCTATTTGGAATATTTTTACTCGTACTGTAATCGATTATTCGTTTCATAGTTGTGAACGAATTACTAATAAAATATAAGTTCCTTATCTAAAATACTAAACTTGACCGTTTTGAAACCAGATATGCCACTTTATTTTGTTGTCAAAATTTGTAACATGTGTCTAAAAATGAGGATATTTCTTTTTACATCGTGCTTAATGTTTTGGTCTGGAATCAGTGTTGGCATGGACTTATACAATAGAAAAACTTGGCTCATTATTTATAATATAAATAATTACAATTTAACTTCTGATAAATGTAGACTACAATCAAATAAATTCTTGTTACATCAACATTCAACATTGAAGGCTACATTTTTTTCTGTATTCTATTTCTATTTTATCAAATATCAAGACTTGAACTGTTTTGACTCTGACTCGAACTTGACCACGTCCCAGTTTTTTTTTTTCTTTTGAGGCTAGAAGATTTAAATAAGTCAATGTTATTGGAATTTGGTACAACTGGTTTCACAGTGGTTCAGTTATTACAGGTGGCTGTATAGCGCTCGATATTAAATTCTTTACGTATCATTCGTGAAAATAGAAGTTATGGTGTCCTGAATAAATAGTAGGTCCTAAGCTCTCATAAAGAGTTCAGTATGCTAATAACTAGGAGGAAGTCTGGATTGTGCCGCGACAGAATCTGTTGAGAACGGTAGTAATGCAAATGGTCGTTTTCCTTAATTATTAATAATAATTAAGTGGTTATCGTAGCAGCGCCTAAAAACTGGTGTATAAACTTTTCTCAAAGATGAAGTAATTATTATTACTTAGGTTATTATTTACTTGATTCAAGTATTCATACTTAATTGTCGGCTCATTTAACGTGAGATAGACAAGCCTGTGTGATAAACAGATGAACACTGAATAATTACTTCCTTTTTAGAGTGATGCTAGTCAAGTTAATGTAGTAATTATAAATATATGATAATTAAGATGAAATCTGTATGAAAAAACATCAATACAGTAGGTTTGTACTCGTAGTATATTACTATTTACCATTGATGCAAGATCTGAATTGGACCTAACACATATTTGATCGGTTTGTTGGGAGAAGGCCTGTTGAAAATAATATGAAGAAAGATTATGTAGGGTCTTAGTGATTACATAGTATTGTTCTTTAACCTTATACCTATATGTGTAGATCTTAGATGCAATTTGTTGGTTTTATTTTATCATTCAAGCGAACACGCAATTGTATGTGTATGTATATCAGAGCAAATGTCTTGATTACTGTATTGTAATAGTTGGTGTTTACATTTCGATGGTTTATTATTTGATTGTATTATGTACTCTCTTTACAGTGTGCCCACAATAAAACTAAGGTGTACAAAATGAATAATTCATTCATTTTCAAGCCCAATTTTAACATTTAATCCTTTCTGTTTTCAACAATTTTCATCTGAATACAGGCCCTACGTATTATCAATGTGGTGGGCAGGCAAGAATGTCGTAGTGTTCTTAATAATATGATAGAATGGTACAATACTGGTACAATGTAAACAATGTGATACAATGTAATACTGGTACAATGCTGTTTGCATCAATAGCTACCATTTGGTTTGTTTTGATTCTGCGAGTGCTTACCCTTCATCATTTTCATTGTAGGTGGTTTTCTTCTTAATATTAGTTTTTGGATTTGCTTCTCCCCTTCACCTGCCCTGCAGTCATCCGTGGACCAGCCGAACTGACGTGGCCGTTTTATTCATCGGAGTCGTCTCTCGTTCAGCAACTTGGTCTCTCTTTGGTTACAGTTGGTTGTCTTTCTTGTCTAGTCGGCGCATTTTCATTCTCCGCTGGCTCTAGTATGAAAAATCTGCCTATTGATTCCAGCTAAGACCATTATTTTTCATAATGGGTTTTGACCTCTCCACTTTCTCTACTTGAGCCATAGTTGTTGAGCCATAGTTGCCTTTGTTTCTAGCCGCATTATTTCTTTAATCAAGTTTGTTGTTCACTGGAAATCGAATCTAAAATTACTTCTACGAGTCCGATTCTGGCAGAGACTCGGACTCGAACTTGATATTTGGTAGACTCCCACACTCCGAGAAAATAGTCCGAGTATGTTTTTGACAGAGTAGTGGCAGCATTGGTAGCGACCTATATGTCTACTGATTTCCTAGAACATTCTATTTCTGAATTGAATGGACTTCATTTGCTTTTAAAATCAGCATTTACGTACCCTGGTGCAACATACTTATAGCTTTTTCTAAATGAATGAATGGCAGAAAACTAGATTTTAGTCGTTGATGTTTTAAGGTACAGTGAAACCTCTATGCATTGTTCCCACATCCATCATTTTCCCACTTCTACCATTCATTATATCCCACCCTACTCCCATAGAACTAATGTTGAATTTTTCCAGGTGTATCGTTTTCCTGCATGGATTGTTTATTTTTCCTGGTTCCTTGAAAACGATGGTTAGATCGAGGTTTCACTGTATACTTAATTAAAAGGATACTTCAATAAATAAATAGCAGTCAAAACTTTTCTCACATTATTTATTTTCTCTACTGGAGGTGTAACTGTAAAGGTACATTTAAAATACTGATAGTGATTGATACAGGATATATTATCCATCATATTTTTGTTGTTTTTACACTTGCTATAAGTTTTTTCATAATAATAATTAATAGGTAGGCCTAATGCTTGAACTTATTTCTAGCACCTGAACAATCCCTCCAGTATAGGCTTATAAGTTTATAATTTTATACCCACCATAATTATACAAGAGGTAGTGCTGCTATGCTAAAACATGTATCTTGTACTAGTGCAATGATATATTACTTTTATATTGTAATGGAAGGATCTTAATTCTAGAATTAAAACTAACAATATTCAGTTAAAGATAGGCTTAAATAAGAAATAGTGTTACTTGAAGTAACATCTGTGCTGGTGGAAAAGCCCAAACCACGTTGATTACACCTATAATATAATCCTACTTACGCACAGCGTAAGGTAAAATGCGATTACGATTCAACCAGTTAGTTATATTCATAGCAGGGTGAAGTTTTGTTACTGCCTCAGTCATTAAGAAGTGGATATGTAATAATGAGAAAAACAATTTGTAATAATTGACTTTGTTGTTCAAGTCTGCAACCGAAACACTGAACAAGCTTCCTCGTTTATGCTGTCTGTCTTCGGTAATACATCAAGCCCACATTCCATTTTGTGCGTGCATTATACATACAGCGACTTTTTTGCATTTCGATATCCCAAGTATTCGTGGAATTTTTGTGTTGAGAAATTATAAATATTTGGTTTTAATAGCTATTATGAAATGTTTTTTGGTTCTACTATAGAATGTATAATAATAATTAATAATTATACATTATAGAATCCGGTTTACAACTTGAGAGATGAGAATTTCAAGAACATACTATTTGAAAAATACTTGTTTTTCAAATGAATGACAGTAAATATCAATTAGGCATTCAAGTGTTGTTAAAAAAAAGTTTGAAAAAATATTTCAAAGGTTCTGAATAAGTTTTCAAAGTGGCGATTTGATTTTAAATCCAATGATTTTAAGTAGTCGCATGGTGTTCTTAGCTAGCACAAGCACGAATCGGTCCGGCATACCTTATCGACGCCTACGATCCGTCGTATTACACCCTATCTCTTTTATTAAAGATTAATTGATGGCGATTTTTAGTCTACTTCCAATCGTCGGAAGGAGCCTGGTAAGCTCGTTATCGCGGTGTTTAGTGCGTTGTTTGAGTTGGTGCTATTAGCGCTGTGATGTGAGGTAATGCCTTTGTCGCTGAGCAGTCGGATCTCGTCCAGGGCAAGGATCTTCTCACGCTTAGTCATTAACTCCTTCTTCCACAATTCTGAAATCAAGCGCGTTTTGCAAGTCATTTACATCTACAGTGAGTAATTATTGAATCAATCGAAATGTGACATAGCGTCACCGTGTACGCTGGAAGTGCATAATACATTAGTCTACCCACTCTATAAAGTCTAAAGGTTATTGAAAATATAATATTCCTCAGTTAAAATTACTGTTTGTTTTCCAAATTTTCCCCTCTGGTGTTTTCTAATGGGAAGTTTTCAAAATTTCAAAATTATTTTTCTCAAAAGTGGTTGAATCAATTTCCCCTCATACAGTATTGAGTTGGATGATGGCATACGTTCATGCCTAGTCAAATCTTCGTTTGACGTGTGGGGCACGAAATGTTGTTTGAATAATGTAAAATTGAGTCTACGCTTTGCTCATCCAATTCAATTATTTATGAGTGATTTTGCCACCAAACTACATTATTTTATTCACAAGTCATGTCTATACTTTCATTCATTATCATGAACAATAATTGAATTCCAGGAAGGTTATTGCTGAAATAAATAGATTCGCTATTAAACTCTTATCCTTACCAATCATTTCGCTCATCGGCATAGTGCCACCCAATTCCTTTGGTAGAGCTGATGGATTTATACGTTTGTGCAAGTCTGCAACAGTGTTGTCAGTCTATGACAGAAAAGAAAATGTTAATCATTTTATCAAAACAAATTAACAGCTAATTTCATTATCTCTTTTTCAAAATGACTATATATTACTATTACCCTATTATGATATATTATTTATTCAATCCTCTAATTGTTTCTAAATAATAATACCCGCAGGTATTAAAACCATGTTATATCAAAAGCTCGATATTTTCAACTGTAATTGAAAATAAATTATGTACAGGAAATGTAGATAATGAACAAATTTAATGATAACATACAAAGAATCTGTTCTTTATCTTGGGACTGAATCTGCCCATGACAAACTCTCGTACCCAGGACAGTACCGATGGCAGTCCCAACCAATGTACTTCCTTGTGACGCATCGGCAAAGAGTGCTGAAAAAACAAAATTTATATTTTAAAATTCTACCCTAGAAGAATCCTATATTTGTTCAGTGTACCAATCAAATGGAGAATAAAAATACAATACAGTGCAATACAAAATATAATATGAAAAATATAAATATTTCATTGAAAACATGTCGACTTGCCTCCCCCCATTTGATGACTGTAGCTAACTCGTTAGGTGACCACATAGTGACATGAGCAGCTGTTACATTGGAAACGTCTCCGATATGCACGAAACCCAATACTTGTGAGTCTTCGTCGTCCATCAGTGCCTCGTATGCCAACATATGAGCTTTGCTTTGGTCAGCGCTCGAATACTTATATGGATCGAGTTTCTCTGTAACAATAATAGTTTTATTCATTTTTAGAAAAATTTGAATGTTTTCTCCTGAGGGCAACGCAATTGCCTCGGGTCCATAGTCCCGAAACTGTTCTATTCTGGTATAGAAATGATGTTGTGTATAATTTTAAAGTTCATCGAAGACCAATTTTTGAATTAATCAATATACAAACGTAATCAATATTGTACAATTCTCTGTACCGGTATATCGTGCATTAGCCCCTAGTACAATGTGGTAAATGTGGTAAAGTGCAATCTTTACACCTTGGGTGAATCTAAGCCCTCCATAGGGCTAGCCCCAGGAAGTGTCGTCACTCTGAGAATAGCCATGACATAAAAGTAATATCTCGGTAGCTCAGTGGGAGAGCAGCGGACCGGCAATCTGAAGGTCCTGGGTTCAATTCCCGGTCGAGACGTATCTTTTACGACATGGCGAAAATATACCAAATACCTCGATATTGGATCGTATCCAAGAAGTTCAATTATCACATATATATATATATATATATATATATATATATACATATATATATATATATATATATATATAAATGAATGAATTGTTACTTACGTGCATTATAAATAATGACTCGACGCCCTTGATCGTCTCTAAACGGTGATACGAATACGTATCTAAAACAAAAATAACATAAAAATAAATTGTTGGAAAATATAGGCCTACACTTTTTGAAATAGTAATTTTTTAGTAATTTATATATAAACCCTAAATTCCTCGCTATTTTTCACGAAGCACCATTATCTATAATTATTTATCAAATTTTAGTCATTAGCAACTACCACAAAAATGTTGTCTGCACCTAACGATGTATTTTTTAATTTTGTATTTTACACTGTTGAAATTTTGTGACCATTTGTATATATGAAATCACCATGGCGGGAACTTTTTACTGAATACTGATATGAAGACTGGGGACGCCTTAATTGATTGGTGTGGCTTGATTATAGTATGCCTTTGTGAAACTGCATTCTCCAACAATGTTCAACAATTGTTCTAGAGCCACTTAGTGGCAAGGTCAACTTATTGATCTTGTATTCCGAGCTGTTTTTTAATTTTTTAATTTTCATCTTTTTGGGTGACACCGACAGCGTGGTCATTTCATTACCCATTTTCATACCAATGGTTTCGAATTAGTATACATATTTCATTCTTTTCAAATTCAAATTATTCATTTGATTTATTTTTTCATCTATTTATTTCATTTCATTTCATTTTTTTAAAAATATGTGTATATTTTTAAATATATATATATATATATATATATATATATATATATATATATATATATATATATATATATATATATTATTTTCAAACATGTTGATACATTATCATGTGGGATGAATTAAATTTTATCTGTTAAATTTGACTGCTTCAGGAAAATAAATACTTTGTTAATAGCGTTACTATCAGCCAAAACTTTGGAAATTGTGTCTTCAATTGCTAGTTGTTGCCTTAGATTGTTATACTTGGTACATCTTGTTATGGTCAACACCTCATTACATGTGTCTTACCCGTCGGTGATCAGTTGATTAACAGATGGGTTCATGATATCCAGGTTTTGGCAGAGATGAGGTAATGTTTGCCTCAAGTTCAGATATTTCATCAGCATTTGTTCGGCCATTGGTACACTGAATTTCTTCACTCGGAGGAAACGCAATAAGAAATTGCTGTCTGTAAAAAAATGGTTAGAAATTGAATAATATAAAAGGTTGCTAAGGAAGTGACCAAGCATTAGCAGTGATGCTTGATGATCTTTCTTCAATTGTAAGTTAATACTGCCAGCTGTTGTACAAGGGTTTCTCTTTGGACAATGAGAATAAAACAAAATAATAAGTTTGTTATGAAGCGTGAGCAAATTGACGACATGAAAATAAGAAAGTCGTAAAAAATGGCAGTAATTCAATTCATATTTCATTACACAAATATTTTTCATATATTATTATCGGTATGGTCAACTCTGTATAAAATCCACATTACGTATTTGGATGAGATAGGTGTACTTGAAAGAAACCTTTTTTGTTGTTCGCGCTCCTCAGGTCAAACCACAATCAAACGAGAGTACACATTTAGTCCTTGGCTCACACACGTGTCATAATCTAACTCGAAACTTTTTTGTTTTGAGGCGCAATCGGTTACACCACTTTTGAGAAGAAAACATTTTGAAGTTTTTAAAAACATCATAACAATAACTCAGAAAAGAAAAATATTGATAATATTATATTTCCTTCGAATGAATTCAAATATTCACGGAAGTCGAATAGAATAATGATACACAATATTCTGAAGTTTCATATAAATCGGATCAGCCATTTATTGAAAAAAGATTGATATAATTTGTTTACATCAATATTATGAAACCTATAGAGAGAAGCAACAGGTAATAACCAGTTTATTCATTATACAATTATTAGAATGAGCAATGAATAAAAAAGGAAGGCAGTGACATAATTGTTTTAAACTCGATGTATATTCATAGCTTTCCATTAAATTTTGTATAAATATGCCTATATCGCGCTCATCCAACAATGCACATATATTGCGTTTTCCTAGTTTATAATAAGATCTGTAATTCGGTTTTCATGACCAAAGAAGAAAAAAGAGAGAAGAAGAATTCAAGAATAAGAAGAAACAGATGATCAAGTTAATAAAAAGATTAAAGATTTTTTTCTCCTCAATGTGAATGTTTCAATTGTTTTCTATCCACGAAATTATGATTTATTGTTTGTAAAAAGAACCATCTTATTTTCAATTATTCTTTGGATTGGTAAGATCGCCCTTGCGGTGCCCCGTCTGAACGATCATTGGGGAACAAGGATTTTGTATCAAGTTTCGATGTTATGAAAAAAAAAATCGCAAATCAAAATTGTTGATCAGTGTTGCTGGCGAACAACAACGAATAAAATAAATTACAACAGTATTTCGAGCGTACTTCTATCCACGGTGATAGCTAGCACTTCTACCTCCTTCTTCAGGCTATAGTAACTCAATTTTAGTCTTCTGTAGTCTCAGCTGTAGCCTGAAGAAAAGAACCGGCAGACCAACGCAACCCTCAATACATCATGGTCAAGGCACATTACCTTCGAAATATCTTTTTAATATATTTTTTGTACTTCAAATCAAATCAAGTGTTCAACAGGTTTGTTTTAATACGAGCCAGAATAAATGATAAGAAGTATTAGTTAGTTGATTCATAGTTAAGGTATACGAAAATAACATCCAAGAGTGGTGACAAGTTAATTCGCTAATCATTTCTTATAATTCATTAATTATTAGTTGTTACAGGAAGTGTCAAACTATGCTCTAAGTAGCCTGCTCTAAACCTGCTCTCTCTCTCTTTCTCTCTGTCTCTCTCTCTCTCTCTCTCTCTCTCTCTCTCTCTATATATATATATATATATATATATATATATATATATATATATATATATATATATATATATATATATATATTATATACTCTTGGCGTGCAATTTTTTCCAAGTGATGTGTACCAGTACCACTAGCGATGGTAAATGATCGTGAGCAGGATAAGTATATAGGTATTGTTTATAACAAGGTGTATATCAGTAAATATTAAACCAGTATTAGTAGTAAGTAACCTTGATAATGGTAGTACTAGAAATAATGCTGTACTGATTTGTTGGATAATAGGATGAGTATAAATACAGTTGGATTTGAAAATACTTTTTTTTTTCTTTTATACCTTAAACATTGCTTATATGTAAAGATAAATTATTCTCACAAAACACTATACAAATACTTCTCGTTTTTATTAATTTCGAAAGAAAACAGGAACGCGAGAATTCTTTCCATAAACAGCTCATGCATCAGGATGAAAATATAAATATAAATAGAGTACGTAACCATTTGTAATTCACCGGAGTCTTGAGCATGGAGTTATGGGAAAGGTTGATTTGTTTTGTTTAAGACTATAGAAACCAATCGAGCCGTACAAAATCAATAGTAGAGGAGCAGATGCATTTTTAATATTCCGGGAAGTAAAGTATAAGGAACTAGATATATCATAGATATGGTTTGGTATGTAGTTTGATATAAAAAAAAACTTTCTCCATAACCCTATCCTTGGGACATCATTTATCATTTGAGGCATTATAATATATATATATATATATATATATATATATATATATATATATATATATATATATATATATATATATATTCAAATATATATGTGTGTATTTCTTCTCGTGAGATGAATAAATCGGAGTGGATTTATTTCTAAATAATTTTCGGTATCCATTGTAAATAATATATAGTCTTAACGTTTCGAATTTACTATAAAAAATGTCTACCCTAAAATTTCTAATTTAAACTTTCTACCTTGTAATAACGACGATATGTAGAATTATAAAAATCGAAAACAATTAAAATTGATTCATTTTTATTGAACTCATCCATTTTATTGATACAATTATTATAATTATAATTGAGTTGGTGATAAAATTATCAGTTTACATTTGAAAAATAATCGTTATGCAAATAGTTATGTGGACTACTTTCTTCTCCATCTGTCTCTTTTACATCTATAAACAAAACTCGTATCCTTGTACCATGACAGTTGCCTAGCAATTTGTTTAGATACCGATAGGTGAAGGAATTTGACTCATTCGTCGAAAGTGACTCCGTCACTATAATCATAGGTACAGCATCTGAATGAAAGTTTCGCCTATAACCAGGGCCTATACCACTGATACCTGTATGTGTCATATGTTATGTAACTTGGTTGCTTACTACGAAAACGCTGTGATTGATTTTGTTGCTTTGAAGAGGAGACTGAAATAAGTAAGTACTTGTGAAAGATAAAACTAAACAGAAATTGAATAGGTGAAATCATAATGACAACAACAATTGATTGATTTTAGAACACTGCACGTATCTCATGACGTAAAAATACTATACAATCAGGACCGAAATGAATGTCTATACTAGAAGTAGGTAAAAGTGTCATCATTACTGAAGCTACATCATTTTTATTTTGTGTACATTTCATTAGTACATACAATCCCATACAATTTTATAACATTTCAATTTTTCTGAGTGATGGAAATTTGATACAATCTATTATAGTGTATAGTTAATTTAGGGAATAGTTAATTTGTTTTTAACCTGTGGAATGATTGGCAGGAGATGGCCCTGATCTCATATTAAGAAACCATCCCAGTATTCAAGCACACCAAAATTCGGTCGGAATGGTCGACCATCGCGGAAACCGTACCCAACCGGTTCCCTGAGACGGTTCAGCATGCTAGCCACTGGTCCAATAGTCTCAATGCAATGTGATTGAAATCGTAGGCCTATAGATGATAGTTTTCTTGATATGTAAAGAAAACTTCAAATAATGATGATATACATTGTTCTAGAGCTTCACATAAATCGAATCCTCCTTTTTGATGAAAAAAAGTATAATTGAACTTCATTACATCGATTAAAGCTATTAAGAAACCTACTGGTTTTACTATAGGTTACTAGGTTTCATTTTAATCGTTTAATCGTTTTATGATTTAATTGATCCTACTTGTTGATCTCCTCAATAGTTTTCACTTTTCTTAACAGCTTTTATAATTTAGGCACTATAATTTAATTTTTATCCATCAGTCAAAGCTATTAAGAAACCTAGGAAAACACAGCATAAGCGTTGTAAGATGAGCGAAATTTTATATGAAATGTGGTATATAGTCTCATACACAATTTGATTTTGAATCTGTTCATATCCCTGCCTGCTGCGTTTCTGTTTTGCCTATTGATAATTTTAATCGTGTTAATCGTTTTATCATCCAATTGATTTTGCTTGTTGATCTCTCCATAGTTTTCACTTTTCTTGATAAAAAATGTATATACATTTCATTACTAAAAAAAATTATTACGTGTTTATATACGTATTGAATAAAACGCAAAGACCAACGCATCCTTATTTCACTCTTCTATTCTATTATATTATTATGTCTATCCTATATGTGGTATCCTATACCATTGGTCTTGTCCCCCTGTACGCAACACATACATTATTCTTGCAACTAGTCAACTTAATTTCGAAGATTGATTGTAGGTACCTCGAGTATAAACGAGTCAGGTTAAAAGAAACTCGTCTATACTTATGATTATGCTCTTGATACTTATTCGCACGTCAAGCCATTATACATAATAATAACACATCACATTAGTTTCGCGTGTTTTTTTTACAGCTGTGCACGGTTGTTCAATTACTCAAAGTAGTGATTGCACTTGCCATACACTTGAAGGTTAAATTATTTAACTTGCATCTGCAGGCTTTTTATACGTAACTATAACAGGTATGGGTTGGATTGATTGAGGCAGGTTAAAATGATGTACTTAAAAATCATTCTTAAAAATCAACACTTCCAATCCTTTATATTATTATCATTATTCCATCGACGTATACTTCTCAATCGTCTATGCACACATAGCATAATGCTTCTAAGAATATCTAGATAATATATATATAGTCAATAACACTATTATATTATGAAAATAGACTATTATAATACGCATGTGTATCGAAACTCAGAGACAACAGTTGGAAAACATCAACCTAAATTATTAGTATTACCAGTATTAGCGTGATTGCATAAACTATCTAGTAGTTTGAAGTTCATTAACTCTTTCTTTAATTGTTGTCTCTAAAATTAAAAGCAAATACATTATTACAAATATTATTTTATATGCAATAATTTAAATTCAATAATAAACAATATTGTTTTCAATGAGTGTATTATTTGGTTTCATCATTATCTAGAAATATATCTAAAGTAAATATTTGCTTTGTCTCATTATTACTCCACGTGGATGTAAACATACAGCACTCGTATATTCGTCTTCGTCATTGTGTAGCAATTGTTATTGAAATACCTGTTCTGCAGTTGTGAATATCCGCAGTTTTCGATATCCATTCCCTGAACTGTTTTAAGGCTTGTTCCCGTACGAATTCGTCCTCTCTCAACTCCTTGTTGGCGACTTTTGCCACCTCTTCCTTCAGGACTGTCATGTTGACGTCGTTGTCGATCCCGTTCCTTTTGTCCCAGGGATAAGCAAGGATTACTTTCGCAGCACTCATGATTGGAACTGAAACACACAAACATTTGAACAAAATGTACATTTCATAAAATCATACTCACAATTATCATTATAATCATAAATCATGAGAGAATTCAATATACTGAGCTTTTATATATAAAGTATAATTATCACGGATCACGGTAATAATATCACATATTATTTACACAATATTCACGAAGAGATTTTGTCGATCTCACTCACGAAAAATGTATCGTCAACATTCTAAGTTACCATTTTCTGCGCATAATAATATTTTATTCCGTCAGAATAATAAATATAGGCGAATATATACATATTTGGCAATTGAAAATTCGGTAACTTCATCAATTTTGATTGGTTTATAATGAAAACATAAAATTGAAAAATCTCTAGTGATGATCCCTTGATGTTCTTAACTTCTTTTGATTGCCTTTTGAGTTGATTTCATGAATTCATTCTAAGAACAATCTATTTTTGTTTCATCTCAGGTTTGGACTTTCGAGAGTGCTTCATAAGCATGTTGTCAGGGATTAAATTATCTCGACTCGCTGTCGACGTTGGGATCTTCGAAGCCTATTAGCTGTCCGTGGGTATGTAATATAGAAAGTACATATTGGCCATCGTAAGTTGTTAGTGACCACACATCTATTTCTGTCCTCTTTTTGTAGTCAGAAAAAACCTCTATCCGATTCATCATCTTAAAAAACAAAATTTCATTCGGTGGTTGAATATATGTCATACATTGTTCGTTCTTCTGATCTTTTTCACCTATAAGTTAACATTTATAGTTGAAACATATAACAATTACCACAGGTATGCATGACACCCCACCCACTATAGATTATGCTTCATAATATATTGTAGACATTTTAAAATTCATCAATGTAAAATTATATGAAGATTCTCAAAAGTCTTCAAGACTGAAATCTTTGGGTGACTGAAGTTTATAAAGTATGCCTATATCTTACGTATTCGCGTCGTACGGTCTTACGTCACTGTAGAATTATTAAATTTAATATTTAATTAATTTTAAATCAATTTTGGATCTACTGCTCTATGAATGAACTGAGGAGTGATTACGACCTCCCAAAACTCGGAAAAATATACGATTGAAAAACGTATGGTGTTCCCTGTGGGGCTATGTGCAATTTCCCCCGCCGGTTGTATGGATGTATATAATTTTTGTGTGACTAGTTACCATCCCTTCACAAGAAATTTTCCAATTCTACGCATGTTCAATATAGTCCAACACACGTAAATCCCATTTTGTAAATTACAATTGTATACTATAATACATGTTTACCGATAGCTGAAAACTATTCACGATAATCCTTATGAAAATATCTTACAATAAGCTAGTTAATAACACTGTAAAATTCGAACATTAAAAACTGCAATGTACACAATTGTGGTTCTTATTAATTTCTTACCAATAGCACGAAAAGTACCTACAATGGAATAATATCAGCATTACACAATGCAATCACCAATGTTATACATGAAACAAAACTTTGAAGACATAATTACGTATACTAGTATAAATTCTCCTTAACATTACTCCGATAGTTGGTTACAATGTTTCGTATATTTCCTACACTACAATAAAAATTATTAATAATCGAATGTATTTTCTTTCATAATTACTCTATATTTTTCAGATGTAGGACTATACTCGGCTAGTAAAGTAGTTTTCTTTGATAATTTATTTTTTTGTTTACAATCAACTTATTTTAAAAGGAATAAAAAAGCTCTTGAAAATTATAAAACAACGCCAACCAATTCTACGCGAATGCCTAAACTCTAAATGAAAGCAAACTTTTAATTTTCGCTAGCTAATGAAGTATACACATTAATCTTTCAGCATATAATATAACATATTTATGTAGAATATATTCAATGCTCTATTGTACTCAAAAATGAGAGAGCGAACCACAAGTGTTGTGGAATAGATGAGACAGTCATCTGCACTTTCTTCTTTTACGGATTCAAGTATATATATACGTACATACATAATTATATATATATATATATATATATATATATATATATATATATATATATATATATATATATATATATATATATATATATATATATATATATATATATATATATATATATATATATATATATATATATATATATATATATATATGTTTGTGTGTGTGCTTTGTTATGAAAACTAATTATAAATGTAAAAAACCTTTCACCAAACAGCCAGCCATGGCTACGAATTACTCGACGCACTTTTAATCATCACACTACGAATAGACCCTACCTCATATCATATATATAAACTGTAGTTTTATTTCCTACATAAATTAGCTTGTGTGAGGATTTCTCCCTTTCTAATCGTCCGATTTTGATACTGTAAATAGTTTTATCATGATAAATTTATACATATTCACGTAGAAGTGAACTATTGATATTAAAAAGCTTTGTCATCACATAATTATCTTAGCTTTATCGGTTTTATTGCCTATAGTCAAATTTCTCTTCTCATCTATCACGTTGCATACCGGCCTAACCTACTTTCCTGTTGTACGGAACGTATATACATATATATATATATATATATATATATATATATATATATATATATATATATATATATATATATATATATATATATATATATGGCATATTTTAGCCATTTCATAAAAGATACGTATCGACTGGCAATCTGAAGGTCCCGGGTTCGTTTCCCGGTCGAGACGTATCTTTTATGAAATTGCTAAAATATCCCACATATCTCGATATTGGATCGTATCCAAGAAGTTTAATGATCACATATATAATATATGTATATATATATATATATATATATATATATATATATATATATATATATATATATATATATATATATTGCATATCATTTAATTCAACCGAAAAACAGTAATGGATTAGATCTACAGTATCATGTGAGATGAAATATGAAATTACCATATGGGAGTCGTGGGTTGGATGATCAAGTAGAGTGGGTGAGCTTGTTAGATTAGAATAGCAAGATATTCAATAACTTGCAAACGTATGTTGATTTATCTGCACTGAATATTATCTAATTACTTATACTCAACACATAAATTATATTAGTCTCATATAATATCTCCACTTTTGTATAATAAAAAGTATTCGTCGAGTTTTAGTTCTTTTGAGAGATTAGTGTGAGTGATAAATTAAAGTGAAAGTATAACTCAAAGCGCAAGTTCACTGTTGATGACCCGACTGATCTCAATAGCACTTATAATCTCAACAGCACTTATGGCACACAATAGCACTTATAATCTGAAAATGGGCAATTATTTATATCCTTTAGACTTCATTGTGTGTTTGTACATATAATTTTAATATATATATATAAATATATAAAAGTGGATCGGTTTTTTCTTGCAACCTGTGAATCGCGCACAAAAACAAAAACAAAAATACAAAGATACTGATTATTTGGACCGAATGGAAGTCTCCATTATCGCTTATCCGAAAATGTTTCGAACGAGAAGAGGCTGTACATAGTTTGTTATATGTTGACACTGAAATTGAGTGTAAGGTGGTGGTAAGACTGTAGGAAATACAAGTCAACTATTAGTTAAGATACACACAATATCTTTCTCTTCTCTATTATGTCACTCAATCTCTAATGACTCGTTATTTTAACATGACACTAATAATGAGGAATGAATGCACGCGTTGAACAATATGAAGTTTTAAATTTCTCTTGTCTTCAATGTTATGATCAACACTTTCTATTACCGGTATGCACATTTATGTGTGCTCGAAGCTTATCCTTACAGAATCTCTATTTCGTTCCATTGTGTAATAAGTGATGTATGTTATATAGCAAGGATACTATAGGAAAACGACCGATTGCATGCTCTCCATTGTGTATACGATCGGTTGGAACGAAATAAATTCATGACATTTTATTGTAGTTACAATTGTGTGGTTTCGGTTGTTTAAATTATAGATTATACCATAGAAGAAAGATATATACTACATATAAACGAAGTGATATGATAAAACATATCCTATAAGTCATATTTTACGCCACAGTTAACACAAATTACTATATAATTTCATTATTTTTGGGAAAATTAGTTCCTTTTCTTTTAGTGTTTTTTACATATGTTCTTTGAGATATTAATTCAAGAGAAAAAAATCAAATATGTTCAATGTGGAGTACAGGTGAAATTAAGAGCGATTAAGACTATAGACTGAATATTTTACAGGAGGCTCCAAAACGCAACTACATATTGACTTCACACTTCCCAAATTCCCTTGTGAAGCAAAACCTTTTCCAGTATGCAAATATTTTTCAAGTGCTTGCTCCTAAGATTTGTCGGATAAAGAAACCAATTCGACCTAAAACCTTTTCAGGACATATTGGTATCGTACGAGTATAGATCTCCATTGTTTTTTCAACTAAATCGGTTTGACAGATTTTTCGGAAGTAATTTGGAAAGATTTAAAAATCCACATTATAGAATAGCATTGGGTTGAATTTCCAATTCCCGTTGGAATTAAATTTTCACAAAATATTCACATATTATTTCAACTTTTAATACATGCTCCTATCAATTTGAAATATATTTGATGTTGTCGTTTTTAGAAACCATATGTGGCGTTTTTCTAGTGTCCCCACGTCTGTGGTGTTACAAGTACACATAAAGTCAGTGTAATATCCTTTTGAACTTTTTTCCATACAGTCAGATATATTTTTATTTGTATAGTTGGAAGTTTTCACCTGTAGTAAATGTATTCATAGCTTCCGTGCCGATCACAAAATTGTCTAGCTAGAAAAAGCACCAGTCACTTGGTCTTAAAAAGTGTTTTCACGCGTTGTTGTAGAGATCACAAATTCAGATGTCACGATCAGAGCTTTCTCAATAGTGCGTGCAAGATTCTGAATACTTTTTTCATATCACATTGACCAACTCTACTCTCTAAAATGTAAATTAAAAAAAAAACATGTATATGAATATACACACTAATTTGTGAGTATTATGAATAGTTTCTAAAAATGTTAAGATTTAGCGTTCACAACGGAAAACCCTATAGTGTACTTTTAATCGTGAACGATACTTTGCTATTGAAAATTTAACAACATATTAATTATGTTAATACTTTGGTCGCACAAAAAAGACAAATCAAACATGTATTATATTATACAAATGTATTGCTAGCTGTAACAAAGATCCATAGCTGTCGCATTTTATTGAGCTTCTTCTGCAGGACAAACCAATTAACTTTTAAAAGATATATTTGTTTTCGCCTATCTTGAGGATGTTGGGGATATTTATCTATAGTTTAAACAATTTCTCAGTTGAGGCAATTATGATGAAAAATAATAACTGTCATTATTTATTCAGTATTTGGAACATTTCACGCTTCCTCGTACATAAAATGCGGAACTGTGTATTCTGAAATGAATACTATAAACAGGAAATGTAAATTAGGCCCATCGATATTTTGGAAATAAAATAGATTATTTTGAATTCTCATTAAGGGGCAGTTTTACTAATCTTCGTTGTACTAATCCGCTAACTATTAGTTAAAGGTACGAAAATAACATATAACCAAGGGCGATAACAAGTTAATCCACTAAATCAATTCGTAAAACTGGGCCTCAATATAATACATTTTGTGAATATTATTATGAAGAGTTAGTGTACTAGTTATTGTCATTGATACTATAGTTTATATTGATGATCGTCATGTGCAAATGGAAACAAAAATTGTTCACGCTTCACAGATTATTTGAAAATAAAAATTGACTTCTGTGATGAAGCTTGGCATGCACATATATGATAATATCATGTCATGGGGACGCTGAAGAGCGTATACCGGAATAAGTCGACTCGGTCGTGTGACATGGGCTTCAGGGTACTTTTCAATGGATGGTTGTGAAATGTGGTTAGCCTTTCATCCTCAGCCTTTATAGGGGAACAATGATTTTGTATCAAGTTTCGATGTTATAAAAAAAAATGTGGTCAGGGTTCAGATACAGATAAACGAGCTTGTTCATCTGTGGTTCTGGGCAAAGTTGGACACCCAAACCCATCACTTAACTGAGTCGACTTTATTCCGGTATATGCTCTTCAGGCGCCCCCATATCATAGTTCTATCATATCTATCATAGTTTGGGGCACAATCGGTTGGACCACGTTTGAGAAAAGCCAATTCGAAATTTTGAATAACTCCGCTAGAATACGCCACGGGGAAAGAACTATAACAAAAATATTTCTTCGAAGAAGAGAATTGTGCGGAAGTGAAAAACAATAATGATACCGTGCGCTTCACATTTATTACAACGTTTTACATAAATCGAATCAGCTGTTATAGGAGACAAAAAATGAAGTGTAATTTTCCTAGATGAATAAAATCTATGCAAATGGTCCTCTTATGGTAAAAAAAAATGGAAATCTATATTGATTAGAAAAATCATAAGGGACAATCAATTGGAGTTGCATAACGAATGCAGTGAGGGACTATATCAAACTGAATAGTTTCAAAAGTTAGGAGCGTATATAGCTTTCGAGTACATTTCATACAAATACCTCACTCAAATCTTACAAAGCATATCATGCGTTTGCCTGCAAGTCGAATGTTTATTTGAATCTAGTTGCAATGTTCAATGAAATTACATTCTCGAAGTCTTCATTTCCGTTATAATTTTAGGCTTAACCACCGTTAATGAAATTTCATGCTTTTACCTATATGGGCAGTAACAGTAATTGGAACAGTAATCGTTGAACCAATTAAACGACCTAAATGCAAATGACAATAATTGATGCAAGGGAATGCTTTGTTTACTTTTAATTTAATGTTGAATTGGTTGTATGGGAATTTCTTCCCTTAGTGACATTTTTGTTAAAAGACAAGTAAAATATATCTACCGTTCTTTAGTATTATTATCAATTGTAAACACGCACGAATCAATTAAATATAATGTATACGCTACTCGAGCCACATTTACAAATGATTTCCTGATGATAGCACGCCACGACCGCTTCCTTCTTAATTAAGTGTCCCAAAAATGTATAGTAATATATAATTTTCCAACTAATTTTTCCAGTCTCGAAGCCAATTAAATAATTTAATGAATAAAATTAATGTAGTAAAATGGAATAGATTAATGAAATTATTGTAGGGCTACAATTATATAATATATTATAATATGTTATAATGATGTTAGTTTAGTAGTTTTCACTTGGTTCACGTTTATTGTGTCATCAAATATAATCAACTGACGTTTGGATAATTTTGAATCATTTGAATTTTACTTGATTAGTTTGGCAATGACTTATTCAACATATCTCCTGTAGCTGACCCTTGTGGTTTGTGTACGCCCATACTCAACCACTGATAGTCCGGACTATGCACATGTCCAAATGTGAATTTGGGTGGTTTTACGGCGCTTCATTGACGACGTTATTTGCGTCTGTCGAACTGTAATTTCACACATTTTTTAATACTCATAGTTTTCAGTTTTCATTATTCACCAGAAATCATTAATAATACGGAGAATTATGTAGGGGTTCACAACTATACAAATGGTATATATTTACTTGGAAATTATTTATTCGAAATAAATGGAGTTTTGACATGAACCTGAATTCAAAGTTGTGTTTTCTACTCACATTTTCATAACTACATGAAGGAACTTGATTAAAAAAATGATTTGATGAATGAGTCGAGCTATTTTCCAATCGTGGATCTACTACACACACACAAACACACATTTCTCATGATATATATATATATATATATATATATATATATATATATATATATATATATATATATATATATATATATATATATATATATATATATATATATATATTTGTGTGTGTGTGTATATCTTTTGACATTTCTATTTCATATATATATTGAAATATTTGAATATAAACATTTTGACATACCTTGATACAGAGATCAGTCGAGACCAGTTATATCCACTTGTTGCACTTCCGACTCACACGCAGTAATTGACAGCAATGAAGCTTAGGCACCGAAATGTACTGTATTGAGAAATGGAATTCAACACCAGCTAATATTTCAATCTCCCTGAATGAACATCGACTAGTTTAGGTGCTATTAGATATCTACGTCACATAACCCTACTACTCTCTCATTGGTCGACCGAAAAGAGTCACGTTTAAGTGGGAGAAGAATATTAGGAACAACCAGTTTTACTTTCTTCCAAAATTTTACGGAAGGAAATTAAATAATAGCTTATTTGAACGTTTTGCAATGTTGAGAGTGGGCATATTAGACGAGTTTCTCAGTGATGTAAGACCGCGTGCGTAGAGTTTGTGGTACACGGCCACATGTGGTCACAGTCGGATGATGGTTATATCTTTCGTCAACGATACGATTCGATATGATACTGTGTGATTAGCGGGACGGTGATATTGGCGATATAGATATAAACTAGGCAAACGCAGAATATGCGTTGTAAGATGAGCGAAATAGGCGTTCTATAGGCTATAACGTATATTCAAAAACTCGACACACCTTGATTGATATGAAATATACTTCATTTGGTTACTATCGAATCTAGGGAGCCGTGAATCTTTTCTGCTCTTATTTCTATCTATTTGATGAATAAAAAACATTTATAAAATTATTTTCTCTGAAACGGTTGGTCCGAATTACATACAAAATCGTAGTAATGTGTATCATGTCTGTTTTCACATTCGGTGAAAATTTGAAGTTATTTGGAGAGATTTTATTTTTCAAATTTTCTTGCCCAGCCTGATCTAATGGCGGTTTTCGAAACTTTGAGTTGGTATTTCTTAAAATTGTCCTACCGATTTAACCCAAAAACCAAAAAACTATAGGCCTACATACATCTTCACCCCTTTTATTTTTTCAACAGAAAAATCGAAATTAAATTATTATATTCGCCCATAACGTTAAACATGCCAGAAGTGCCATTTTAACTGTTGACAATAATATAGTATTCTGTTCCACCAATTCAACAATTGGATTTACACGGCTGTCTCCTCCTGGAAAAACTCAATAGTTTTATCATGCTGAACTGTAAGAAAAATGATTTTCAAAAGGGTAAATGATTGATGTAATATTCAACATTATCAACTAGTTATATGCAGCTTATAAAAAAGGTAGTTTATCATTTCAGAGTTATAACTAATCAATGATTACCCTTAATCAAGTTTACAGTACAATAGGTGTAATACGCGTATTGCCAATTATTATTATTATTATTATTATGAATAACATTCAATTTGCCGTCATATTCCTCCTGGAATAAATCTAAAAGTTTCTTTCTAAAAATATGTTTGACTTACGGTACCTTAAAATTCTTTGTGAACAAATACAAAAGCTTTGTTTTCATGAATCTACCATTTGTCTAGATTCTTCATTGAATCCTATTGCTACACCATATTATAGACTGCATCGTCCGGACGTTTAAAATAATCCTGAAAATAATGTGATGTTTCGTTAATATTCGAAATTTGATGAGCGTACGCAAACACTCCTCGGTACTTAACGCTATACAATTGCCTGTTTTTGTTCGCGTGCTCAACATCTATTCCGACGAATAAATCGACCTATAGGAACTTTCTTCTATCCACAAAAAAACTCGAGCTCCTTTTATTTTTATTGGTCAACGACAGTCACACAGGAAGAAAAGAATACAATTATGAGAAATATATGATAAATAATAAATTTAAATTCGAAAATAATTAACATTAAATAGAAAATAATAAGATGGATAATGCATGAATTGTCACATTCGGATATTACTTCATGAAAAGATGTACAAGATATGAAATATATAATAATCAATTATACATATTCATATACATATATATATGTATAACTTATATACACATATATATATATATATATATATATATATATATATATATATATATATATATATATATATATACATGTATGTGTGTGCATTTATATTTATAGTTTGTTTTTCATTTATTAGTATTGTACTTTTTAGTATCAAATCACGCCTAGCATTATATTGAGCAATTTACCAATAATAAATAAATTGATTCTAATTTTCATTTATGCCCTTAAAAACTCTTTTATAAGTCAATATGGATATGTTGACGTTTGTATTTGTGATAAACATTCATAATAATGCAATAGTTTATTATTTGTTCAGAGTGAAACGAAATATCCCAGAGATTGATTGAATAATGAATCAAGAGTTCAACGAACTAACCACAATATAAAAAACACTACCGACACATAATTATTCATCGTTACACTTTTTTTAAGCTGTAAAGAAAAAATTAACAACTTGAAAAAAAATATCGATCAGCACAACAATAGTGACTAGTCATGTGTGGCTTATGTAATTCACTACGTTTTTATATAAGCATACGTCGTATAGCTAGGCTAAAATCAACCTATGTTAAGCGAATAGGCATATTACGTAAGGTTAGTTGAAAGCCAAACAGTAATACTGGCATTACGGCATGTTTTTGCCAAGTGAAATACGTTTGTTGAAATCGAAAGGTTAGTAACACATAGATTATTGCGATGCAGATGTACATTTGGGTGAAATTTGTTTTGGATTAAGGTAGGGGAAAATATCGGAGAAATTTTATGGGATCGCTTCTCGCTTCATTTTGTTAGAAAGAAAAGTTTCGTTCGAAAAAGAAAACATGCAGCCACATTCAATGTGATTTTTTTTATGAATCGATACATTTTTAAATAAGGCTTTAGAATCAAATCTAAATAGAAAATCTACCAGAGCATAAAGTGAAATAATTATGTTTATTATACTTTCATTATGACATGTACAAGTGTATCACTTCACACTTTATAGTGAACATGCAATTCTTCGTCAGTCCTTCATATTCAGTTCAACTCAGAACATAAAGAATATCAATATAGACAGTCTCAATGTCACATTATAGTTTGCCAGTTGAATATTTCCAAATGTGAGCTAATTGCTCAAAGGTGTCCTAACTTATACCATATTGATGACAACTATTTAATAGTGCATTTTAACATAACCAGGCCAGATCTATAGGATTCTCTCAATATGTGTCATTGACTCATTGTTGTAATGATTTGTAACAAATTATGTTATTCAATACGACTCCAAAATTAGTTTGCCTGTCCTCAACTTGATAGTTGTTTATACAAATTAAAATTGTCGTTTTACGTGTTTTACATGGCACTAATGTCGTCTTCAGATGTCGGACTATTATTACACTATCCACGAAATGAGAATATATATATTCAATAAGTACTAACCTGTTTGATCGGTTACATACAAGCGTCCACCAATACAAGTTACTGCTGCATGTGGAACACATAAGCAGGTGAACTCCCTGTCGCCAAACACAGTTTTCCATTCAAATCTATTCTATTAATCACTAATTAGACCAATGTTATTTTGTTCGATTTGAAAAAAAAATGTTTGTTGATTATCAACCGCTCATTCGTACCCCCATATTACCTAGCTGTTGGTGAGGTCCTTGGGCATAATGTAAAAAATAATAAATGTTAGTAGGGTATAGCTATAATGTAGAATAATAGAATAAGGTATTATAAGACTCATTATTTATAATAATCGAGTTACATTATGATTCTAAGTAACCATACGCAGCGTGTGCTGTAAGTTGAGCGAGTTGATTGTTTGAAATTTTCTCGAAACTTACACACCTTGACTTGAAAACTAAAAAGTCTAGAAAGTTGTGAATCACAGTGCCGTGATTTTGAACACTGCCACATTTCTAGCTATACGTGCATCAGTTCTGTCTTTGAATAGTGAGAATCGAATTCTTTGCAGAGAATTTTTATTTTAAATTTATCCGTCAATGATTTTCTCAAAAGAGATCCAACAGAGTCGGCCTAACCTCTATACAGTTCTGGCTTAGATACGCCCACATGTCCACAAAAATTGTCAATGATCAGTCAAACCGTGTGACCTGTGCTGTGCAGTGCGTCAACAATACAAACAGACAAAGCCCTGGAAGACTGACACCGAGGCATTCGCTGATTCATCTAATTATTTTTATACTGAACGGAACAATTTTCAAAAAACTTGGTAGGAATATTTATTAGAATAATATAAACATTATGTGAAAATTGTATTTCTATCGGATAAAATTTCTATACAACCAGTAGCCAAAAGTGATCAAATTCTATCATTTTTAATACGAAGTTGTGTGGGAATAGGGTCAAACAAATTCCAATATATCAATATTGGGAATATATATATTTGGAAAATAGTTTTCGATCGATTTTTCTGAAGAAAAATAATAATCTATTCTGGTTCTCCAGAAAAAGTTTCGGTTCGCTTGGCTACTTTGTCTCTCTTGAGCCTGCATGCTGCGTTAAAAAATAAACATAATTATGAAGGAGGGTGTATAAAGTATAAAGTTACTCGAGCCATTCCATTGAATGGATTATTTTTTAAATATAATCTTTCATAACTTTGAAGCATCATAAATTTGTTTCCCAATACAGTCGACACATCTCGAACATTCCGAGTAATTAATTGTGAAAATAACTTTTCTGACTTTACTAATTTAGCTAACAATATTTTGATTATTTTGATTTCTCTTCAGTAAATAATGAAAATTTCACTTCTCTTTCTTGCTAAACAAAAGAAATGTATTCAATATTGGTCCTGTTTGTTTCTTCGTGCTCCACAGGCCAATCGGAACGTATATACATAAAACCTAAAACATATTGTTTATACTTCAGTCGCTATTTTAATTGAATCTAAAAATAGAAGAGAGTTGTTCAATTAAACATGAAGTATTCTTTAATGAATAATTGACACGTTTTAAAACTCATTTCAAAAAGTAATACTGGAAAAATTTAATTAGAAAAGAAACTCGGATCGAAGAAGAAAGTGAAGCTTGTACTACCAACACTACATTGTTCATTTTGTTCATTTTTATATTATATTATAAATATTTTTATATATCAATCAAATAATTAAAGAATTAAAGAATGCCGAGTTTCGAGATTCAGGTACTACGTGAATTCGTGAAATCCTTTACAATTACCGATTGGAAATCAATAAAAAAATGATGTTATATAATTCTTTATTGGACGCCTGTGAGTAGATTTAGCAAAATGCAGTTTTTTCGGTGATAATGAAGTTTTGAAGGGTATAAGATATCGAAATTCCAGAATTGGGAAAACATATATTTGTATTACTGGTGAAAGAAATAACTATTCAACGTATCGCACAATTTTCACATATATAGCTAAACAAAAAACTAATTCGTCAGCTGTTTACCTGTGATTATTATAGAATTGATAAATCAATTTAAGAAAATGTGGAGGTATTAGAATTATTCATCTTTCTCCCGTATTAGATTTTTGAGATCTCATGCCGTACAAAAGTAGGCCTATTCACAAAAGACTGATATTTCGCTAAATCGACTCTCAAGAAATGTCAACATTCGAAGATCATCTTTTGCATATTAGCATCTTTTGCTTTTAGCATATTACGACGTGTAAGATATTATATTAAGTGAAGTGACGCAAAATTCTGTAGGAAGTAAGTTTAATTTCCGTGTTGTTCTAAGATGTGGTAAAACAATGGACCTTAGAAAAAGTACAGACTTTCATGCATGTACATTGCTTGTCAATTACATTTGTATTCGACAGCCGAAATTCGAGTAATCCATACCTCATTATGACTTGCAAAAGTAAAACAATTCCAGATCAAACTGGCACCACGCGTGTAGTCTGTGACCATCTATCCGCCACTGCTTACCCAGTGTCGGTCCAACGATTCGAATCGTGGATCAAAAAATGTCGCTAATGGGAAACAATGTTGAATATCTGTTTCTGCCGCCGTGCAGGAACGGAGATTCAGAACGAGATGGGTGTAACGACGAAATGTTCGTCTCGTCAATACCTATCTGCAGGTACCAATCTGGTCTCGATCTGACTCGCCGTTCTCCCTTTATCGCTCTTAACCCAAGTTAGGCAATTGATTTTTGCAACTTCGGTCGATCACGGTTTGGCTCTCGTGAGGGAACCTGACATAAGGTCCGGACGCAACTGGCACCACGCGTGTAGTCTGTGACCATCTATCCACCACTGCTTACCCAGTGTCGATATAAAATTTCGTTCCGCGACAATCACGATTTGGAGTTCGCTTATTTACAATGTTGAAAAAATGACAAATGACAATGTAGTTTTTTGCTCTAGCACAAAATCTAACCATACGATCCGAACAGAACTTGGACGGGAATGTGTATTTAGTGAACCTCTATCAGCCACTGTTGACCCGGTGTCGGTCCAACGATTCGTCCTCCGGCAATCGTGGATCAAATGTCGCTAATGGGAAACAATGTTAAATATCTGTTTCTGCCGCCGTGCAGGAACGGAGATTCAGAACGAGATGGGTGTAACGACGAAATGTTCGTCTCGTCAATACCTATCTGCAGGTACCAATCTGGTCTCGATCTGACTCGCCGTTCTCCCTTTATCGCTCTTAACCTAAGTTAGGCCATTGATTTTTGCAACTTCGGTCGATCGCGGTTTGGCTCTCGCGAGGGAACCTGACATAAGGTCCGGACGCAACTGGCACCACGCGTGTAGTCTGTGACCATCTATCCACCACTGCTTACCCAGTGTCGATATAAAATTTCGTTCCCCGACAATCACGATTTGGAGTTCGCTAATGGGGAATACAATGTTGAAAAAATGACAAATGACAAAGTAGTTTTTTGCTCTAGCACAAAATCTAACCATACGATCCGAACAGAACTTGGACGGGAATGTGTATTTAGTGAACCTCTATCAGCCACTGTTGACCCGGTGTCGGTCCAACGATTCGTCCTCCGGCAATCGTGGATCAAATGTCGCTAATGGGAAACAATGTTAAATATCTGTTTCTGCCGCCGTGCAGGAACGGAGATTCAGAACGAGATGGGTGTAACGACGAAATGTTCGTCTCGTCAATACCTATCTGCAGGTACCAATCTGGTCTCGATCTGACTCGCCGTTCTCCCGTTATCGCTCTTAACCTAAGTTGGGACATTGATTTTTGCAACTTCGGTCGATCGCGGTTTGACTCTCGCGAGAGAAACTGACATCAGATGCGAACGCAACTGGCACCACGCGTGGAGTCTGTGACCATCTATCCACCACTGCTTACCCAGTGTCAATATAAAATTTCGTTCCGCGACAATCACGATTTGGAGTTCGCTTATGGGGAAAACAATGTTGAAAAAATGACAAATGACAATGTAGTTTTTTGCTCTAGCACAAAATCTAACCATACGATCCGAACAGAACTTGGACGGGAATGTGTATTTAGTGAACCTCTATCAGCCACTGTTGACCCGGTGTCGGTCCAACGATTCGTCCTCCGGCAATCGTGGATCAAATGTCGCTAATGGGAAACAATGTTAAATATCTGTTTCTGCCGCCGTGCAGGAACGGAGATTCAGAACGAGATGGGTGTAACGACGAAATGTTCGTCTCGTCAATACCTATCTGCAGGTACCAATCTGGTCTCGATCCAACTCGCCGTTCTCCCGTTATCGCTCTTAACCTAAGTTAGGACATTGATTTTTGCAACTTCGGTCGATCGCGGTTTGACTCTCGCGAGAGAAACTGACATCAGATGCGGACGCAACTGGCACCACGCGTGGAGTCTGTGACCATCTATCCACCACTGCTTACCCAGTGTCAATATAAAATTTCGTTCCGCGACAATCACGATTTGGAGTTCGCTTATGGGGAAAACAATGTTGAAAAAATGACAAATGACAATGTAGTTTTTTGCTCTAGCACAAAATCTAACCATACGATCCGAACAGAACTTGGACGGGAATGTGTATTTAGTGAACCTCTATCAGCCACTGTTGACCCGGTGTCGGTCCAACGATTCGTCCTCCGGCAATCGTGGATCAAATGTCGCTAATGGGAAACAATGTTAAATATCTGTTTCTGCCGCCGTGCAGGAACGGAGATTCAGAACGAGATGGGTGTAACGACGAAATGTTCGTCTCGTCAATACCTATCTGCAGGTACCAATCTGGTCTCGATCTGACTCGCCGTTCTCCCTTTATCGCTCTTAACCTAAGTTAGGCCATTGATTTTTGCAACTTCGGTCGATCGCGGTTTGGCTCTCGCGAGGGAACCTGACATAAGGTCCGGACGCAACTGGCACCACGCGTGTAGTCTGTGACCATCTATCCACCACTGCGTACGCAGTGTCGATATAAAATTTCGTTCCCCGACAATCACGATTTGGAGTTCGCTTATGGGAAATACAATGTTTTGGGACAATGGGAAATACAATTTGTGTACCCACTGCTTCTAATAATACAAAGGCTTGGTTTCTGATTCGTGACAAAAGTGGACAGGTATTTCAAAAGTTATTAATTATCCACAATTACTGTAGAATGATTGAAAAGATGTGGGTCTTATATTACATCTGCATACCTTGTTCTTCTATTATTTTTTTCAGCATATAACCATACATGGTCTTCTGTAGCTATTTAGTGTAGCAACTAAACCGTCAATCATTTTTCTCTACTTTGTTCAATCAGAAAATAACTTTGGTAGGATGCTTAAAAACAGTGCTCTTTTGTATACTGTAGTAGCAAAATCTCATGACTTCAAGTATAAACAAAGTTATGCATTTCAATGAAGTATGGTATGCAATATGCATACTTCATTAGTATAGCGGGTTTTTACTTTTTTCAGTAATTAATTTTACTACAGTGAAACCTCTATGCATCGTTCCCGTATCCATCGTTTTCCTGCTTGTATCATTCATTTCATCCCATAAAACCAATGTTAAATTTTCCTGGATAGATCATTTTCCTGCATGGATGGTTTTATATTCCTGGTCCCTTGAAAAACGGTATAGAGGTTTCACTGTACATACCATCAAGAGAGTTGTTTTAAAAATAAGAATAGAACCATGCACTCTGGAAAATATTTAGAACTACCGTACTGTAATACGCAAAAACAGAAACAATCACATTACTGTACTTCTGCATCTGCGTTACTTGTTTCTGAAAGCTGCGTATTATAGCATTACGCACCACTATATACAATAATAAAAAAACAGATATCAAAGAAATAAGCCATATTCTTGAAATAAGTGAATTCTTGATCAGGTTTATTGACACCTCTACTACAATGTTATTTTGCTCTCTAACCAATGCATGTCATGAAAAATACTTCTGGAAACCACGCAGCTTCTCAGGGGTAATCGGTGACGATGAGGATTGGCTGTTATTGATATAAAATGTTAAAATCTACAAATTAATGATGTGGTTGAAATACCATGTTACACTTTGTTATGATTCGACTTAGAAGGTCACGGAGTTGAAGTTAGTGACTGATGGGCCATTATGGACTTATGGTGCGATGTTAAATATCGCAACCCTGATTAGTTGACTTTCAAACTAAGCAACCAATCAATGTAGAATACTAAAAGTTACATATTATGCTGTATTACTAAATTGACCAGTATTGTTTGCTCTATTCTATGGTAGTCAGATAAGTGATTGACTCTGTGAAGCTTCCTCAAATCTCCGCTGCGGTATAAATATAAAGTATAAACGTCAATGCAAAAGGACTTTGGGTTCCAATTTAATTAGGCCTAGGCTTATGATATAGTATACCTTGTTCATACTTCATAAATCAACAGTGCAAATTTGTTATCTCTTGCAGTTTAAATAGACGTGATTCCACAGAAATATGCGTGCATGCGGGGTTCTGTATATCCCCCTCAGTCTCAAATATCATTGAAGACATATAACTTAATTGTTTTTAATAAGTATAACTGAGCCAAACCTAAACTGAAAATAAAAAATATAGGTTTTCGTCTACACGACAAAATAGAAAGAATACTTCATTCAGTACAACCATCAATATATTACAGTAAAACATTATTCGTTTTATAAATTCTGTCGTTTCATTTTACGCTCCATTTTCTTTTGTTTCTTGTCCTCGGCATCTTTCTGTATTGGCTCACCCTTTTGGAAGAAGTAAGGAGACAGAATATTCTTCCAAAGCATCCAAAAAGCTCGGAGAGGCGCCTGCCGACAAAATTGTTTCAATTAATTTCATTTGGACAAACCATCATATTTTCCTATAAGTTCTCAAAAATCTAAAATATACGGGTTATGGCTGCTCTATTCACAGGAATTCACCCCAAGTGATACATAAGTGGCCAACACAATTGAATCGTAAAAAATAAATCATGAGAAATACTTATAGATAATTTGTCACGTTTGTATCGACGTTTGTGTAAATCGACGTTTGTGCACAGTGCGAGTGATTTCGTAGATAAAGGGAAGGGACGGTGGGGATTATGTTTAAATAGATGGTGTAGCTTGCCGAGATCGTATCAGCAAAATATAAGTGGAACTGTATGGCAGTGTGTCTGGGTATGCAGCAGTGGGATTCTGTATCTTCATTGAAATTCAATCGATAGCGTTCCCGATCGAGAACTCACTCAAGGTTAACAGTATAATCTCTACACGCACACGATCTCGATCGTTAGCTCATGTCGAGAAGTCTTGGGTCGACAAATACGTCATTATATACGTCATATGATGTCCGTTCTTGTCCAATGGGAGGCCTATGTAATTTGACTTTTTCAAGAACCGCCAATGCGCCAGCGTGACATGACAGGAAAATGAGGAATGGACTTGGATTAATTACTTGGATTAAAAAGAGCTTTTGAAATGAGTTTTGGCGTAGATATGGTATTTGAAACATGAAATCGGTGTTAAATCATACAATTTTACGGTTAAAAACGATTCAATGACAGTTCATCTTTGCTTGGAGTATTTCAAAACAAAAAGACCGCCGCCATTTCCATCTGAGCGTGACATTTCTCGACATCGATAACAGTTAACAACAGGGTCTTGTCGAGTCGAGAAGATTTGTCGATCGAGATCGTCAAGTTGCCATAGAGAATCATGCTAGGTAAAGTTATCGACCGAAAACCTAGTTCTCAACGAAAATAACTCGATCTCGATCGACAATATAAAACAGAATCCCACTGCTGATCCTGCAAGATTATTCATTTACGATAGTGTGTTTCAACAGTTGTAATTGTCATCGCGCTATGTAATGAAATCATTTGATTTCTACAGGGTTTATTTCTTGAAAACAAGTGTTGACTAGGGATGTTAGGTTCGATTTGTTTACGTTAGTGTTGGCGAATTACGGTAATTGTTCACTTATATTGTACACTATTTATGAACATATTATGTACTCACATAATTTATTTAAAATGACTTGAAATTGTCATTTAAAAAAAGGTGTATTACTAACATAATCAGTGATTTAAATAAGTTTTACATTGGTCACTCTTCATTATACAATTGATAATGTTTCCATGAATAATAGGCCTACCGTAATCAGTAACAGAATATCCTAAAGTCTAGCTAATGTGTATTATAACTTACCAGCAACCATAAGAACCAGAAGTAGCCGGATATTATAGACAATAACTGGCAGCCAGATGTTAAAATAATGAGGTCTTTTACATGTCTGGAAGGAAAAACACATATTAATTGAACAAGATTCCAGATTTTGATAAACCTATTGAAAACACTGGATGATAAAAAAAATAATATATGAATCTCCTGCACGGCTAATACCGGTATGTCTATGCCTACAAAGTTTGCGTTGCTAGAAAAGTAGTCAAGATATTATTTTGACAGCTGATTTCTAGGTCTACAATAACGACAATAATTCTCACACATTTTTGGGAACCATCATATCAAATCGTTCATCTAGCAACAATTTTCTTGTTTTCCTAGTAGGTAGGCATATAGCAGAACAATGTTCCCAAGATTCACGACTTTCTATACTCGATAATTGACAACTTATGTAAATTTCATACTGGTCAAGGTGTGCAGTGTTTTCTTTATTTATCAGCCTCACCTTACAAAACATATGCTGTGTTTACCTCGTAGTTAAGCGATGAGTAAGAGAGTGTGTAATATGTTAATTACACATACTTCACTTCATTTTTGACTATCAAAGTTAAATTTTGAAAATAAAGGCAAAGTAAGCAAGTTCCAATACGCTCTTTCTAAGCCCAGCATATTCCATTAAAGATCTTATTCAAAATCGTTTTCATAAGTGAGCAATAAATATTGCAATGAATGATATAAAATTTGCTAGCTCAATAAATTGCTTGATGAATTATCTCATATCAATTACACATCGAAACACCTCTGATGGACAAGACATACTCTGCGATTCCACCCTCCATATTTAAGTCGACTCCACTGTCTACTATTTGCCCAGATTCTGAAAACTTCGGTCGAGCCATGAATGCCATAAACTGGTAACTTGCTACGTAAGCTGCTCCGGACATCAAGAAGAGAATCTGGAAAAGCAAGTTTTATTAAAAGCGTGATAGTGAAGACTTCCATCCTACGCGTACAAAGCTTTATCTGTGTTTTTTTCTTGTTGTAAGTAGGGCCTACTGCACATGGCAATGGTTTCTGTTCAACATGAAACTTTTTCTGGACATGCAGACTTAGGCCTATTACACTTAGAACTAGGCATATAGTTTTTGGGTCAAATCCTTCAGACCATTTTTGAGAAATACCATCATAAAGATTCTGAAAACCCTGCCAGATGATTGGGCTCTCAGGGCTAATTCAAAAATAAAATCCCTCGAAAAAAGGTCAAATTTTCACGTCGAAGTGTTTTGAAGAAAATAATTTACTAAATGTTTTTTATTCATCAAATAGAAATAGAAATAATAACAGAACCACGTTGCCGAGATTCATGGCTTTCTAGACTAGATAGTTGACAAGTCATCTAGTCGAGCGGTACCGGTAGCTCGACGGGAGCCAAGTCCCGCACGAAGCCAGCTATACATTACGTATAGTGTAACAAGATAAAAGTATTCAATAATAATTGCTGTGAAAGTATTTAAATCTAAAAGTGCTTTAATGTTAAAGCTATGTCTTATATTCTCTATTCATATGAGTCAGAGTGTGTAGAGTTTTTGATTATACTTCATATAAATATCTCGCTCATCTTACCACGCATAAGATGCGTTTGCCTTGCTAGTATTTGAAGTTACAGATAATGGTACTAAAAGACTAGCCTACTCTCTGTTCAGCAGGCCGAACGGAATTCATTGGATACAGATAGGCCTACAGTAGTAATTAGTAGGTATAGTACTTACAATTATTTGCGTGGTGAAGAAATCCGTCAAAATGCACATTATTGTAAGATATATTCCATTAGCTATAAAAACCATATTACGGTAGAACCCCAATGTTGCTACATTGTCTTCAAGAATTTGTTTGTTTCCTCTCGTCGCTTCTTTTCCTTTTTTAGGCTGCAAGAAATGGACAAATAAATATATGATGGCCAATAAATAATAATACCGGTACAACAATCTCTCACGGGTGCCTTCCAGATCTAATACAATGAAAGATGATTATGAATCACACAAAATCCCAGATGATTCAAAACGGCTCCAACAAAATCCAACCTAACACAAAAATATGAATGAGAACATGTGTGAACGAACGTACCGGTATGTTACAGGTTAATTACTAATTAGCTACCGATAAGCGGATGCCTCTATTAAATGTTAGATGTCTTGATAAGTTGACCTATAGGTTTACAGCAACCAGAACCTGTATGGAGTTCAACAGTTCGTAAACATAGCCTACCTGCAGCATTTATATATATTTTGTATGGGGTTTAACAACGCATTGTAGGCCTACTGATTTCTACGATCTATTGGCGTCCGTGAATGGTGTACCTATGAGATGATGGGATGATAAGATAAAAGGTTATTCTATTAGATTACATTATATAATTATATATAAATATATATAATTAAATAATTATTTAATACAAATTAGAATCCTACTTACTGGCATCTTGACAGATTATGTCAGCTTTACTGGTGAAAGTTAGGCTAAGTTAGTCCTAATGTTATGGTACGTGTAGACGAGAACACGGATTTCTGTTGTCAGCATAAAAATGATTGATTGATATTATACACTATTAAATATGCATCATGCTAGTCAATAATTAATGGAAATTAATTAATACTGAGCTAGGCTAACTTTGCCTTGCAAATCTCCACGTTGAAGTTCACGGGTAGGCCTACACCGCCTTCTAACTATTTTCTACACTTGCCGAGTGTAAACACAAAATACTGCGCAAACTCAAAGTGTTTCGCCCCTTTTATCTGACAGAACTCTTATACCAGCTGTTCATGTTTGGTTCATGTCGCGGTGGTTCATGTCAAAGTTGGGTTCATCCCCCCGGTCCCCACCGTGCTGTTATAAGTGCAGGACCAGGCGTAGGCCGAAGTTAGAACAACACATTTTGTAGGCTAGTTGCGGCATCAGTGGTAGGCCTAGCGGTCAGTTGCAGTGCTGTGTCGAGTGTAGGCCTACACAGTTTGCCAATTTAAAATATATTAACTTGAGCCTATTTGACGTCGGCCTCATTGCTGTCACAGGCCAACATTATCACAATGTTAACTAGGCTAGTTAGTCTAAGCTAGCCTAGGCCTAGCTTACCTCATAGATCGAAGGCCTAACGCAAGGGTCGGACTTAACCAACTACTAGGCCTAGGCCTATGGCAGGTTGGACTAATCATTGACATAAGCCTAATCTAATGTAGGCTTACTTTGAAACAGACATGACATTTGATAAGTGAGGTTAAGCCCTACCCGAGTAGACCTGTGTAGGCCTAGTAGGTCTAGTACCTTGGGGTGGATATGAGATTGTATTGTTATTTTTGTCTTAAATTCAAGATGATTACAACAATAGGCAAGGCCTAATTCGCTTTAAAAAACGCGTGTGATTTCCAATTTGTGGTTTACTTGAATGTGTTGGCTAGCCTAGGTTAGGTCTAGATCAAATGTTTTAAATTTGGGTTATTGAACCACCAGTCAAAATGGATTACGAGTATACATCCTTCCGTCGCGAGAAGGATCTACACAATAGATGTTGTGCTGGAACAATGTGGTGCATTAAAGACATTTGTGGTATCATATGTGTTATTATGACATGGCTTCTTATTCTCTATGCTGAGTTCGTTGTTATGATGGTTATGTTGTTACCTAGTCCATATCCAATCTACAGTGCGATAAATATATTCATTTTCCAAGCATTTGCATTCCTTGCATTATTCTCGCATCTTCGTGCAATGCTCACTGATCCGGTAAGTCAAGTGCCCATTAAGTCGAAATGCAACGCCAGCCTTATTGAACCTTTGCATGGTTGTTATATAATCATCAAGGTTATTTACTTATTGGTAGGCCTATAGCAGATATTTATGTACCCTGTGGCATAACTTATTCTATTTTATCTCTTCTTATTTCTCAAATTGCCCTACTGTGAGTTAGCCTACTTAATTAAAACCTACTATATAAATAACTTTCATTTCGATACTGGAACTAAACTTCTAACACTACAAACTCCGTGCTTCCATTCTAATAATCTGTACTATTCTAGGGTGCTGTACCAAAAGGAAATGCGACTAAAGAAATGATTCAACAGATGGGTTTTCGAGAAGGACAAGTTATTTTCAAGTGTCCAAAGTGTTGTAGCATAAAACCAGAAAGGTAGGTCCCAATTTATTTTCAAAATATTTTCCTTGAACCAAACTATTAAAAGTTAACTTCCGTAACACGGACCACAATAAAAATATGAATATGAAAATGTTTGACCTAATTGAATGTTTATGTTTTCCCACTCACAAAATGTGTGAAGCCACTTGGTATAAAAATCTTGATTTTTTTACAGGTCCCATCATTGCTCTATATGCCAAAGGTAAGACCTACTCTAATTTTTTATATTTTTGGTATCAGAAGTAGACTGAGGAAAGATTTGTTCTAAAATAGTTAAATTCCTTGTTCTTCTATGAAAATGGAAACCTAAATTTGGTGTAGGCCTATGCTATGTGCCACTATTTTCTACAGTCATCTTGGATACTATCTAGTGTACCAACCGGTCCATGTTATCTTTCTTGCAATACGTTGTAGCCTAAGATTAGTACAGTTTTCTTATCAAAAAATTGAGCCCATGTCAAGTGATTTTACTAATTCATGAATTTTGTTTCAGGTGTATTAAAAAAATGGATCACCACTGTCCATGGGTAATTAATTATAGCATGTTACTTTGATTCTTAATTTCTGAAATTTCTCAAAACTTTAACATAAAATTATGTTTCCGACATTAGGTTGAAGATGTTTGTTGATCTGAAATAATTGTAAATTCGCTTGTTTCAGGTGAACAACTGCGTAGGAGAAAATAATCAGAAGTATTTTGTCTTATTTACTGTAAGTATATCATTGACCAATTTATAAAGTTTTCATTTTCAAATTAAATTAGTCTGCACGTATGAATAATGAAGAGAATTTTAGTTTTCCTCGTGTCTTGATTGTCTAAATTTCACTTAATTTACTTGAAATACACGTCTTTAGTGTACGAGTCTCAGGAATTCAAAATATAAATACGTGATTGAAGTTTATTTTGTAGGCTACTATTTAATCAAACTAATTTTCTCTACTTGCACATGTCAGAGGCCGTACTAAACTCTGAGCATGTTTATGGGTACATTGTTGAAACAGAATCATTTCCAGATTTTTTTACAAAAAAAGCCTTGGTATACAAGAACATGCAGGAAACGACTAGAACATGCAATTTTATTATAAAATACCCAAATATATAATTTTTTAATCTCGAAATAGAGTAGATCGTGTTAGCGTGTACTCTGATGATTTATATAGAAATTGCAATTGCATAACTATCCTAGCTCTAAATGTGTGACATTAATAATATTTTTGTAGCTTTACTGACATACTTTGCTTTGGTCCTGACTCTAGATTACTACCATATACTAAAGAGGGTCCAATTCTAAGTATAGTAGTTCTTTATTTTGTACGGATTACCGTATCAGTTCGGTATCGTTGGTTGGTTGTTTACAGTATCTCATAAGAAGCTTTCTACATATTTAAAATTTTAAATGTTCTCTGATAATGATTGATAACTTGATAAGACATGGGGCTATGTGAGCACCATTTCAATGGCACATAAATATAACTTTCGTGTTAATTCTCTATTGAGGTTGTTTTAAACCTAGTATCATAATTTCATATGAAGGTCAAACTAAATTGAAATACTTATGCAGCACTGTTTCTAGCCATTTTGGTGTTTCAGGATACTGTTTATACTGTTTAATTCAAAATTGAATGGACCAAAAATACATATTTTCAATGATAAATGTTTGAATGGTTGAATTATTCAACACTGACCTACTGGCATGGGTTAAAATTTTGTATGGATTTCAATTATAGCAGAATATGAATTACCAAAGTTTCAATTAATGGTAGTTTATTGTATGTTCAGCTATCATCCCTTCACCCATACCTGTAAATACTGTAGCTGTTTATGGGTTCATCGAGATAATAATGATAATAATAAGTAACATCTATACCTGAACATTCATACTTCACAATATATTTAATTTTCTATTGGCGTGAAAGCCAGTTGTACCAAATGATAATTAGTTATTCGTTGGTTAATAATTATTCAAGGTAGGAAAACAGCATATATAACGAAGGGTGATAACAGTCAATTTGCTAATTTTTTCTGCACTCATCAACAAACTGGCTTCAAGTACCGTATCATTTATTATAATGAATTGACTCGGTACTTATTATCTAGGTAAGCTGCTGGTATGCCACTAATTCAGTAATTTCTCTCCATTAGTTCTACATTGCATCAATATCAGTGCACTCCCTCTTCCTAGCAGTGAATCAGTTCATAATGTGCATTCGCAATGAGTGGAAAGATTGTTCTCCATATTCTCCACCGGCTACAGTCGTTCTACTATTGTTCCTTGTCTTTGAGGGATTATTGTTCGCCATATTCACCGCTGTCATGCTAGGCACTCAGCTTCAAGCAATTTGGAACGATGAAACAGTAAGATTTTCATTTCTATATTTTGTGCAGTGTGGTTACGGTGGGGCGCATTCCCGTACCATTAGTATTATCTTAGGGGTCGGCAACCTTTGAAAGCCCGGCTGCCAAAATACAAATTTGATTAATTCTCAAAAGCACTATATTATTGTGTTCTATCATGTTAATGTTTTAGCATCAAGATTCTAGATTCAAGGTAATAGTGAAGAATGAACAGAAACATTTTATCAGTATTCTATAGTTTGCGAGAAACTGTAGAGTCAGTGCAAGACGTTATCTTGAACATAAGCTAAATTTCCACATCTATCATCATGCATCATTTCTCTCCATGTACTTCCACCTGGTTTTCAGCACAAGCTTGAATGACAATGTAATATTTTCTCTAGGGCATTGAGCAACTGAAGAAGGAAGAAGCTCGGTGGATTAAGAAATCGCGCTGGAAGAGCATCCAGTCGGTATTCGGAAGATTCTCTCTTGCTTGGTTCTCGCCTTTCACCCACCCTGCGCCCAAAACAAAACTGGAGAGTTACTTGTATTCTGTATGAGCACTGTTTTGGTGGCATAATCTAATTTGTTTGTGATATCTTTTGAACAGTTATCAAAACCCGTATGCTACCCCTATAATGAGAGTTTATTGTACATAAATGCCCCAATTGAATACAGTAGATAATACACGCGCGAATGCATTGGCACCACACCAATAGCTGTTTGTTCAAACCTTCTTTATTATTATTCACCATGAATTAAGTTGTTCTTTAAGCATTGGGTATTGTTGTCAACTGTTCAATTGTTAACGCCAATAAACGGGGATGATATTCTTTTCTTGTCCAGCGCTCTTTAATAATTAAGGCTTCAGTACTTTATTAGTATGTAATATATTTATTATCATAAAGAGATGAATGATTGATGTTATTTAAGTGTATATAACTTGAATGAAAGCGTGCTTATGATGAAGTAAGATAAGTTAATTAAACCGGGTAGAAACTTATGTCTACCTAGGGCTGTGGTTATGTATTATATGATTGACATTATTCCAATTAATTTGATATACTGTAGGCCTAACACCAATGACATTGTTTATTCAATATGAAAAACTTGAAAAAAGTTTATATCCATAGATTTTTTTAAAGAGATTCTACAATTTACTGTATAAATTGTAATGAAGATGTATTCAATTTTATAATTATATTTTATTTGGGCATACTACCTACCTAAAAACTTGAAAGCAGTAAGTAGTACATGGTGTTTGAGATGTCATTGATCAATATTAATCATTATTCATATCACAATACAGATCAGTGTACCAGTATAGTATTCACTAATAAATATTAGTGCTATTATTTTTATTGTTTTTCTCTTTCAACTGCTATAAGTTATAGGATTCATCGAATTTTCAAGTGGTTGATGAATACCTACCAAGTAAATAAGAATAATGAACTTGTGTTACAATATATTTATACTTTTATTTTATGTATAGGCTCATTATTTTATCTATATACATGTTCTGCTTTGGCATGTTGAAATAGTTCTGACACTGTCAACATCACAGATCGTTGATTAAGTTGTTGATTTATTGTGGAGTCCTATGTGGGTGTATAACATTTTTTAACTAAAAATACTGATTTGAGGGCCAATAGATAATATGTAAGGAAATATAAATGCACATTGGAAACCAATAAATGTAGTGTCCACCCATTGATTGAGTTATTTTAGTTGTAGTACGTATTGATAGTTGGTAGCAGCTGGAGAATGGCCGTAGGGACTAAAGTCAGTAAAGTGCTTTCAATTTTCTACCAGAATGTGAACTGAAAAATTATACAATGAAAAAGTCTTGCATGTTCAAGAACTATAGGCCCTATATAATTACTGGCAACAACTCAGGTTCATTTTGCATTATTCTTTGATGATTAAATGTTGGTTATACTTTGCACTGGATGTGGTAGTTTTCACCTAGGATTTTGAAGACTTGACTTGTTCATAAATCATAATCATTCCTAATTTCTTTAACAGTATGAAAAAAAATCAACCAATTGTTAATATTAAATTATTGAGCAGCTTGTTAGTTGACTTGAACTAATGTGATAAAAAATAAGTTACTGAATAATGAGAATGCTTCTAATAAATTTTTTGCAAATCAGTGAGTGGAACTCCAATAAGTCAGTGGGTCAGAGAAATGGTCAATTGGAACTTGATTATTCATACAATATATTCATGGTAGTAGGTCTATGGTATTGACAACATGATATGTATATAGGATAAGAGACTAACTTTATGGTGGTGGATTACAGGAGGAGAGAGAAAACAGCAGCATACCTAGAATGGTCTAGATAAAGTTTACAGATTAAGGACACTGCATTTCAACTATTATAGTCGGTGTACCACCGTCTGTTTTTTCAATATGCTTGGTATTTCAACTTCACCCTGTTTGTAGATGTATCACTCTAAGTAGGTATTGGTGCCTCTCTCTCTAATTATAATCATTAGGGCTGTGCGAGTCTCGAAATTCCCGATCGAGATCAAGACATGAACTCAATCGAAAATATTTTTTCCCAGATTGAAATTTCAAGTCTCGAAATTTTTCAAGCGAGCGAGAGTCTGAAGGATAAACTTGTTATCTTTTCATCATTCAACAGATTGGTATTAAAAATAAAGTGTCTGAAACTTGTGAAATGTTTTGTTTCTCTATTCCTCTATTTAATTTTGAATCAAATTGAATTTGCTTGCTTGAATTAGGCACGCTCACTCGAACTTGCTCGAAAATGAGTCAAACTCGCTCAGAAACTCGCTTGAGTTGGAAAATCTCTGCTCGCACAGCCCTAATAATCATAATATAAAATGCGTTGTGGTTCTATGAACAGTTCTAAACTGCTGAAAAGGACAACTTAATTCAGCACTTGGTATGTGGATCATTCAAGAATATTGTCATATTAAATAGGTATAACTATACATCAAATGAGGTAAGGCATTAGAGTCCTACAATATATAGATACAGTATTGGATGATTTATTTCTATATGAAATATTCTTATTTATGTAAGAAGGAGATGAAAAATCTGCAAATATTTCTAAAAAGTGGTGAAAACGGTTGGCAATTGAAATATCTTGCAATTCCTGAATAAATAATCATCAAATGAGAATTATCAGGCCTACTCTTATACTGCAACTCGGGAGTTTGTTTTTTTCTGCTTGGCAAGGGAACGAGCATGCTTTTTGTGATAATAATGGTATGAATGATTGCATGAGTGACGTGATAGCTGGCAATGTCAAGAATACTGGTATCTATTTATGTTGGGTTTACACTATAATGATATGTCACCTCTTATGGCAAATGGCAATTCAATACCAACTCTACATATTATGTACTATGCTAAAACTTACAGTAATATTGTAGAATTAACTTCTAAGCCTACCAAGCCTGGTGGCAAACATCTACAATCACTTCTATGTCAGAAATAAATTACTGTGCAATAGAAATATTTATAACATGGTTTTCACACTTATTTAAATGATTTATAAAATGAAAAAATGTAATTTTAAATGAAAATACAGCACAGTACTGGTATGTTAGCAGATTTCCGGCCATGCGTACTTTAAAATAATGTGCAGTCAGCAGTCTTATAATAATCAAGATTATTTGAGTAGTATAGAGTGTGATGTAACTCGCATAGTACGGTTGAGCAAACATATTTGAAATGAAACTGTTTGTTGAAAGGTTCATCCGACCTTTTTATTATAATTTGAGCTGTAGATTTGCTTGAAATATCATAACTGCATGAGAAAAAATAATTTTGTGGTGAATTATTTCATATCTTGAAGCTTGTTTTCATGCCTGACAGATGTGTCGTATTTCGAATCTGCAAATAATTTTGATTTGAGTTCAAATTCAAACAGATTTGCACATCCCTATCAATTACGCTTCTTCGAACTACTTATTACTATTGAACTATTACCACTCGTAAGTAGAATACCAGATGAATAAGAAATAAATGAGTATGCAATAGAAATAATTATAACATGGTTTTCAAACTTATTTAAATAATTTATAAAATGAAAAAATGTAATTTTAAATGGAAATACAGCACAGTACTGGCGCTATGGTTAGTGAAGCTATGGTTAGTGAGAACAATCCTGTTGACGAAGCCAATAAACATCGAGTTGAAACAGTTGTACGATGAGCAACATAGTTATGGTTGTAATTACTGTACTTTAGTTTTAATAAATTTACTTTTTGATTATAGGCTTCTTCAAACTCTCGGATGAATCCGAATGTAGATCTAGAGCATGAAGTGGCACCAATCAAATATGCATTCTTTTGTGGCTAAAATCCATGTGGGTGGGTGTAACGACCTTTTCGACGATGTCAAGCAACAATTCGAAAAGTGAGAAGAAGCGTATTGGGAATTTGAACAACTATATAGCCGTTATGCTTGCCGCATGCCGTATGCGACTGCACTTGCTAACATATAGTGATGAAAAATATTCAAATGTACGTATGATCTTTCAGCCTTGATCTTGGGTAGGCCTACATCAGGATTTTTTTTTCACAAGATTTGTTTATTTTATAATTTCAGGAATAATATTGCGCTACATTTAGCTCAAAATTCAGTTTGACAATTTTATTTTGTTTTCAATTTGAGTATTATTGGCACCATCATTTTAGAAATCTGGATAAGTGTATAAAAAGACTGCACTGCCTAATGCTTTGAGTTTTGCAAATAAATTTCATATAAGCTGGTGGTTTTTCTGAATCATAAACATTGAGTGAACAATTACTTGAGCACATTATTTTATTTTATCAATATCATACTTTTGCTAGTGATTACATTGCAATCTTATCACATTGGTTAAAATGTGTTTTTACTTTCTATCAGTAAATTTATTATTATCTATACTTGAGTGTATTTGAAATTATGTATACAGTATATTTGGCCAACCTTTGAACAATAAATAAAGTACACAATTGAATAATTATAATACCAAACTTCTAAACAGTAGGTCTAATGTTCACTTTATTCATAGCTTTTTATTATTAAATGAATAACTATGCAATATCATTATTGATATTATTTTTTCAAGTACCTTCCTACAAGATTACATTAATTAAATAATTGGTGATTTATATATTTAATGAATAATTAATTAATTGATTTTTTAATATTTATCAGTCATCCAATGATTGGCTGAAAATATACTAATTTTTAATTGAAATTGTGATTGAAATTGTAAAATTCTAGTTTTAGTCCTGTAGTATTTCAATTATTTTGTGACAAGTTCTTGTGATGACATATTATTGTTATTTTTATTCTTCCTTTTTCATTGACCAATTCATTTTATTTCAATTCAATTTCAATATTCTCACTTTCTCACTTGAGTATAGTACTACTCGAGTGAGAAAGTGAGAATAATTAATTATATTCTCAAATTAATGAATCAAACATGAACGTTTACAAAAACCCATGCCTTATGCGGGACTCGAACCCACGCCCAACGGTGACTTCAGTTTCTACAGCTAGCGATAGTTGACTTAACCACCGGGGCGGTAGTATTTTATGTTTGTATTTTTATTTTATTTCGTTTTCTTGACACTTTCTATTCATCTATCGTCTTCTTTTATTTCATTTAATTCATCTTGCATTATCTTATCTTACTTCTCTAGCAGACTAGCACTTTCTATCCCTTTCCATCCATAATGCCTGAAACAATCACAAACGTTGACAACCATGGCAAAGTACACGGACATAAACATAGGTGCAAATGACCTCGCTGTCGACGCGCCGTTAAACCATAGCTAACAATAACATTGATGTTTTGGTTTGTGATGTTGCCCGACTGTATAGGCGGTGACGCAGAGAGTAGTTTGGACCGGAGTCCGGAGTTGAACTCAGGACTCGGTCGAGTCAAGACATAGCTCTTGATTTGTTTGGATACAGTTTCAATTTCGTAATAAATAAGTTGCGTAGATATAGTCCGAGTGTGTTCTGCCTGACTGCCAAACCTGCCACACGCTTCATGGTGTAGTGTTTTTCATGTAGAACAAAATAAGCGTGTGATTTTTCCGTGTGACTGATAAGCGTGTTTTTTCTTTAATTTTTGTGAGAAGATAAAATGGAAACATCAACAGAAGAGATTACGCAGGCGATTACCTCTCTTGTAAAATCACAGAGACACTGAGCACGACGCCTATTTGTGTTTTTTTTCCCAACCTCCCCCACTAGCCTAACCCAAAGATAGTGATATGTGTTATGATATGTGTTTTTTCCCTAACCGACATTTTACACCCTCCAGCAGCCCCCCTCCCCCTCCCCAACAACAACCTAATCAACGAAATCACCCCTCCAGCACCCCCCCCCCCCCGCAACCTCCCAAATAACATTCAAAATCATCACATTCAAGTGATTTAAAAAACCAACAAAAACAACAATTCTCAACGTCCCCCGACTTTTTCTGAAAGATATATGAACAAGATCTTTCAGAAAACACCAAAAAATCGAACGATCCCACCAACCCATCCCACCGATCCCATCCCACCGAACGAAACACCAATTGACGATGCTCAATGTGACAGTAAAATTACCGTTTATCATATAGAACAAAATAAGTGTAATTTTTCCGTGTGATAAGCGTGTTTTTTTACATTTTTTTGAGAAGATAAAATGGAAACATTAACAGAATAACGAGATAACGCATGCGATTGCGTCTCTGAACATTGCCGCAAGTAACACGTTGGGTCGCGTCGAGACGCCCGAGTCCGACGCACGGACGGCGACATCTGACAGTTGTCGGCAAGTGCGATATCACAGGAATGCGACGGACGGAACGGGAGGTCCGTGATCGATTCGCGGATAGAGATGCAATTAGGCGAAGAAAAAACATTTTTAGAAGTGGGTAAGTCACACCTTGAATTTACCTTAAGAATAGCTTTGACATAGCATAGACAACGATTGATAATTTTTTCATGCCAATGAGCAAATACTCGGCAAATACCGTGTGGACGGGATGGGATTTATTTTCACAAGCGTATGGGAGCAAGCGTTATTCCTAACTCCCATGTCAATTAGCACGTAC